>CAWUFW010008014.1:0-600000 GCA_963921515.1 Calotriton arnoldi | reverse complement strand
TAGAACCTTGTCACAAATTTCCAAAGACTCCTGGATACATACTCCTTCTCTTGCTAGCCTGACACCCCATTTAGAATCCTGGGTATCAAAATCATCTTTAGGTCGAGCCTAGCGCAGCGCGCATGCGCTGCTCTAGGAGATTACCTTTTGGAATCGGTCAGCACTTTTCAAGCACTCGTGCTTGTGGCGGCATCCACCTTGCGGGAGCGCGCAGAGGCGCGCAGGGGCCATCTGTTTCCAATTAGCGTGGCCGCGCATCTGCACTTTTCAAGCACTCGTGCTTCTGTTAGCTTTGTTGCTAGAGAAGAGCGCTTTCCGCCGCTATGTCACTGTTATAAAATGCGAATCCAGACTTGGAAGCTCATATAAATCCCAATCTAGAAACTAACATTTCTCCAAAGACCACTCGGCATCCGAGACCGTAAATCTTCCTCTCAACATGCTCATCCCTTGGGCGCAGTTAACGGGGATATTTTCTGATTTATAATCTCTCCAGACTTGGGTCCTGTCCATAAACGTTGGTGCTTCTGATACATCCGAATCACCGAAACTGCTAGCGATTCAAAATCCAAAGAGGTTCGTTTTCCCCGACCTACTGTCCAGATATGCCTGACAATCAATGGGTAGACAAGACTTTTCTTCACCACCCCTTCAAAGTGTATACAGACCTAGACGCATAAAAACATCAATTTAACGCATTCGTGCCTTCAACAAGGGAGTGCTTTTCTAGCATGCAGCAGATTAACAAGCACTTTCGGCAACCAAAGTAAAGTTACGGCCTGAAATGTACGTTTATTTTAGGGTGCAGTTGTGAACCCATTCTATTTTAGACAATAACACAGACTGACGTGAAACATTCTATAATCTATTTAAATACACACACGCCAGATTGAATTTCAAAACAGACTTTCCTCGGAAAAAACACATATTTAACAACTGTTGTAAACAGCTGAAAAGTCAATCCATAGTACAGATCGGGGGGTTTTGTAAAATGTTTATTTTCAATACTAAACATTTAAATTAAGTCAAGAATTGCATGAATGCGGTTCTCAGATGCTACTTCGAGTGCGCACACAGTAACACGTGTAACACTGTATTTGCTCAACACGTCTGAATTATTAGCCAGAAATAAACATTTATATAGCCTTACTAGTCTTTCAAACGGAAGTAGACAAAAGGGAAGGCGCTGTTATAAAAACAAATCCATCCACACGAATTTTCGTTAAAAGGTATAACAGACTTACAAGGATAACAAGATAAAAGTTCATGATCTAGTTACAATTTTACAAAATGTTTACAACCGCAATCGAAATCAATCTCAATCTAACTCCAATAAAAACGCACGATAAGACCGCTTATCCATCTCCCTCAATGCACGTTCATATACCACCACAAAAATGCAGCATCGGATATCACACTAACTCGATTTATTCTCCACCAGTCTATCACGTGAATATTTATCAAAACGTCACACGAGGCTGTGATCCTAAACAGTTTATCGGCAAACCATTTGCCTGAAAGCATAATTGAAAAACATTGTCATGCTTTAGCTTCGTAAATGTTTCACATTTTAAATAGTGACTTCGCCTAATAACAGCTGTAACAATACACCAAAAACAGCCTTACCTGAAAAGCAATTATTCCCAGCCACTATGATACTATTAAATCTGGTTTTGTTATATTTCCTTATCAAAAGCAACTTCATTTTTTAGAGCCTGTGAAATCTTCCAATCAGTGCAAATGCTGGTGAAAGCAGAGGCCTCAGAGGAGAGCACATTTGATTTAAACAACACAGCTGCAATCCCAACCTTATAAACGGCTAAAGATTAGAAATTAATCCAACCACAGTGAAGAATTACATTTTAACCATCTAAATGAATTGTGCAGGATTATGCGTGGATTAT
Source organism: Calotriton arnoldi (assembly GCA_963921515.1). Lineage (NCBI taxonomy): Eukaryota > Metazoa > Chordata > Amphibia > Caudata > Salamandridae > Calotriton > Calotriton arnoldi. Next base: position 598,096 of record CAWUFW010008014.1, on the reverse strand, counting down.
TTATATTATAATCAGCAGCGTTCGAGCTTCTGAACATATAGCAGGGCCATCATTGATCAGGATTTTGAGGTATAAAAAAATGATAATTTAACTCTAGCATCCAGTGTTTCTCTGTTACGTTTATAACGAGTTTGCTGCTGCACACAGGCAGAAAATCTAATCCTTCGATTAGAACCCTCATTTTAACTCAAATACGCGTTCTTCCATATCCCAGAGTTTGCTGCACTCTGCCATCTGGCGTTACTGCTATCCACTTAGACTACTGCATGTGTTCAATTCCATGTCATTAACAGAGGCAAAGATTATGTTTATCGTGCTTGTGGCGGCATCCACCTTGCGGGAGCGAGCAGCGTCGCGCAGGGGCCATCTGTTTCCAATTAGCGTGGCCGCGCGCGCGTCTGCACTTTTCAAGCACTCGTGCTTCTGTTAGCTTTGTTGCTAGAGAAGAGCGTTTTCCGCCGCTATGAAATATTGGTTTACCGTTTACCCATGTAAGACACTCGCTGTCTTCAGTGTGGTTTGGTTAGTTTATTTCTTTATTGCCGTTTTAACCTCCCTTTGTGCTGTAAGTAAAGAATGTTTACACAAATTAATATCTTTGAAGTATCTAACTATTTTTTACATAGTTGTTCCAATTTTTAAAAAGAAATTGTGAAGGAAGGTCGTTGTTACGCACTTTCCGTGTAGATCTGAATTGATACAGAGCCAGCCTGTGCACAATTCATTAGATGTACGCCATAACAACCTAACATATACAGAGATATTTGATTTGATTAGGAAGCATTTAAATCTGGCTAGTTCAGCTGGGTGCTAGAGCTCCAGAAATCACCCTTAAAAGATCTTGTAGAGTATTGAAAGAGGGCCCTTTGGTCCCCCACTACACTGATAATTCTTCTCTTCAAGCATTTGGTTGGTCAAGGGTAGTGTTATTACACCCTTGAAGTAGTCCCATTGCTCGAAACTGATAGACATATTGCTAACGCGGACCCAGTGTCAAATACAGCAACACAGGACTTTGCATTGTTAAACCCCATGACAAATACTATATATAACAAGCATTTGCAATGCAATAGGTCTCACATTTACGTGAGTTTAAGCTATTGCCATTAGGTCTCGCTTTTGAGAACATGTAAGTATTTAGTTATGCAGCACAATATCCTTGGTGCAACAACATCAACTGTTGCATGGCTAAACACTTATAAGGTCCCAAAGGCGAGACCTATTGGCTATGCCAATGCTTGTTTTGAGTTTGCATTGAGTTCATATATAGCACCTATACTATACCTTTTTCGAGCTGCCTCAATAATCGGGATCTTTTCCATTGATTTTAATTCCTTTTTCTTTTTAAAAAGAAAATCCATAATCTGTAGAAATTTTAAAAATCCCTCCTTTGGTACTCCAAAAGAATCCTGCAGCTCCATAAAAGAACAGAACTGAGTTTCACTCCAAAAAAATCCTATAAATCTAATACCCTTCTGCCTCCACTTTCCATCACTGCACTTTGAAAAATAGTTGGCAACAGAAGCGAAGCGGAAGCAAGTGTATAAAAGTTATTTTAAAATCCCCAAGCGCCGCTATATCTGTATCCATACCTTATAGTAAATTGTCTCTAATATTCTCATTAAACAAGCTTTCGTTTCAGTTCCAAGCTTTATTTCATACATTGTCGGTGATTCTGCAGCCTCAACCCCACCTGTTTTATCTGTTAACAATATACCCATATGTTGTATTATACAAGCCCAATAGAACAAGGTACGATTGGGAACCGACGAGCCACTTCGAAGTCTTGGTAAAGTCATATATTTTACTACTCTTCTTGGCTTTTGGTATCCCCAAAGAAAGCTGACACAAAGCTCCTCTAACTTCAATAGCCAATATTTGGTGATCTCCACCGGAATAGTCCGAAAAAAATATAAGACCCTAGGTAAAGCATTCATTTTTTAATACATTACACCTCCCAACTAAAGAGAGGTGTTGGTGGTCCATTCTATCCAAGTCCCTTCTGATTTTATCTAGCGCTGGAGCCATATTTCTCTCCACTAACAAAATATAGTGAAAATGTAATTCCAATTCCCAGGTAAGTTGCCTCTGAGACCGTGCGTTTATCTCTAAAATCTGTTCCCTCGGTACACACAATCTGTGTCTTGGCCTCGTTCAGCTCATATCCAGAAAATGTTCCGAATTGCTATGCAAGTCCTTCAATCTCAACCAAACCAGTAGTGGGATTTGGAGTTACAACTGCCACATCATCTGCATATGTAAACACTCTGGGGCATATTCACAAGGAGCTATCGCCGAATTAACTGCACTTTATCGCAGCCAAAGTCGTGATAAATTTACCTCCCCATTCACATGCCCGTGTTAACAGCCCACAGCACCAGTTTACCCGCGATAGCAGCCGCAAAAAACATCGCCACAGAGGACCCGCGCAACTATCGCTAATGAGATGCACAGTGGGCGTTCCCGTGCCAAAAGGCACGACAACATCACACCTCAACATTCTCAATGACCAGCCACATCGGCGATAAAAAGACAAAACTGGCGATAAGGCGCGTTAGCACCAGGAAATCTACACCCGCTCTGACCTGGTGTAAAGTCGGACGGCAGCCAGCACCACAAAAGGGAGCACAGCCCAGGGCCACATCCCAAGGGCAACAGATGCCATGGAGCCACCCATCATGCGGACCGGACACCCAAGAGGGCCACAACACCCACCGCCACCACCCCCAGGACCACCCCTCCCTGGCATCCCCCCGACCAAAGACATGCCACATCAGCCACACCTAAACATGTGCAAAATATTCCGCTTGATGTCGCACAATCACAACTGGTGACATGCATGTGTCGTCACAGAAATGAGCAGCACACATTCACTTTCGAAGCAACAAATGAAACTTTATTAAAATGAACACCGAAATGAAACGAAGACACATGGCCGGAGAGAGAGAGGAAGAGAGGGAGAGAGAGAGAGAGAAGAGGAGAAGAGGAGAGAGAGAGGAAGAGAGGAAGAGAGGGAGAGAGGGAGAGAGTGCCGCCCCTGCGCACCCAGGCCACACTGCTCACTTGCTGCCACCGGTGTGTCTCCAACCACGTGCCGGTTTGTATAGCAGGACACCAGGTCACACATCTGAGTCAGAGCCGTCAGCTGAAACAGAGTCCAGATACATGACTGGCACAGTACACACACTTGCACAAGACAACATCGCCTGCCCGCCCATGCACACCCAGGCAGAGGCACCCCAACCCCTCCCGCCGCCCATCGGAGCATGCCCGCCCATGCACACCCAGGCCTCAATGCTCACCTTCCGCCACCGGCGCGTAGACAGGAGGTCCCAGCACGTGCCGCTGCAAGCCAAAAGCCCGGGGCCCGCGGACATGGCACCCTCCACATCATGCAGCCCCGCACCGCAGGCCACCATGTCTCACGTTTGGTGCTGGGTCTTGATTACTCCATGGCATAGGACATACCAGTGCACCCGGCACCATCGCAGGCTGCACACCCGCTCAGCCCAATGGGTGACACCAACTCTGGGAATCCGGAAGCAACGCCACGTGGTGGTAGGCCCGCGCTGCCCGCTGGCTCTGGCCTACACTGTGGTGCAGCAGGGCACACAAAACCTGAGCTGTCTGGACAGCCGGGACGGGGCATCATCGCAGGCTGCACACCCGCTCAGCAGCTTAAGGTGCCACTGACTCAGTGCACCCAAAGTCACCGTCCCATGGCGGGGTGCCTGTGCCGTCCGCAAGGCCCTGTGTGCCACTAACCCTGTGCAACCCCAGTCTGTGCCACGTGGTGGTAGGCCCGTGCCATCCACAAGGCCTCGTGTGCCACTAACCCTGTGCAACCCCAGTCTGCGCCACGTGGTGGTAGGCCCGTGCCATCCACAAGGCCTCGTGTGCCACTAACCCTGTGCAACCCCAGTCTGCGCCACGTGGTGATAGGCCCGTGCCGTCCACAAGGCCTCGTGTGCCACTAACTCTGTGCAACTCAAGTCTGCGCAACGTGGTGGTAGGCCCGTGCCGTCCACAAGGCCTCGTGTGCCACTAACCCTGTGCAACCCCAGTCTGCGCCACGTGGTGGTAGGTCCATGCCGTCCACAAGGCCTCATGTGCCACTAACCCTAACCGGGGGAATTCCGGGCTGTGCGAAGATGATTCATTGAGACGCTGTGGGCGATTTTTCTCACCCATTGATTGAAGGTAAACTGCTGTTACCAAGCCGCAATTCTATTGCGGACCTTTAAATCCATAACTAGGGGCGGCACTTTTACTGTGCATCACCCATGATCAGTTGCTCCCCCCATCCCTCCTTTCTGTCTTGAGGAAGACCCGTTCGCAGAGGATACAAACTGCCCTCATTGCACTAGGGTCGAAACGTCGACACTCTCCCCTGTTCGGGGCCTGTACTGTATACTATACCAGCCCTACTTGCTTACAGACAAACGTTGTTTGCTAACTTTTGAGAAAGAACATAAAGAATAACTATGAATTAACCATTGGACAGGCTCCTAATGTAGAACTGGTGCAATCATGAATCACGACCAGTTTTGCTTATGAGATTGTAATGTAAATAATGATGAATCATTGTTTTGCTTGATTGGATCCCCCTCTTGTTTATTCTATCTTACTTCACGAGCACTTTCTTTCTTCACATTTTTCCTTGGAGCAACCACCCCTTTATCTTGAACATTGAATATGATAATATGTTATGAAAAGTGACCGAATAAAATACGAGTCACCAAAAAAGCAATAGTGTGTGCCTTCTTTGAATTTTTGAGGATATATTTGAATGCTCTTTAAATAAGTTAATGGTACATTATTGATTTAAACTATATATGTACCTCATGCTGTTTATGATTGTTTCAGACAACTAAAATTTAACATAAGTCTAGGACCATTGTTTTTCTATACCAATTATTACCCAGGTCCATTGACTTCTATGGGTTACCCCATTATATCTTAATGGACATTTCGATGGTGTGCAGCGGTGGCTGCCATCCTTTCCCCCTCCATCCGCACCATGCCCTCCATGAGCCTCCGCCTGTGTGCCAGCTCACGGATGGCATCGCTGGAGCCACTCTGAGCAGACAGGTGTTCTTCTCTCCACGTCATGACTCCAGGGATGCCAGTCAGGGCTGGTTGGAGACCGTGGGGCGGACGTAGACACCCATGGATGGCGTCCAGTTTGGTAGCCATGAGGTCGAACCCCACCCGCACCTGCTCAGCCACCTCCCTCTGGACCTCCAACACACGGCGTTGGAAGGCCATGTGTTGTTCCTGGGGGTCTTGGGAGAGTGCCGGGGCTGTGGGTGCCTCCTGCTGGGTGGTGGGTGGGGTCTCATCGATGTGGCTGGACTGCCCTGATCCTGGAGGTGAGTGGCGGATGAGGTCAATGATGTCTTGGATGGTTTGGGTGTCGATGCGGGTGTTGTCCTCCTCGTCATCAGTGAAGAGTGGCTGGGACTGCTCTGCAGGAGGTGTTGACGATGCCCCTGGGATGTGAAGGGGAGATGGTGTATTACAATGTGTCCACATGTATGTAGCCGCATGGTACAGGTTGACATTCAGACAGCATGGCATTGTACATTGTGACAGTCTGTGGGTCTGGGCGAGGACCCAGGGTCATTGTGGGTGTGCAATGTGCCCTGCTTGCTTGTGCATGGGTGTCATTGTGGCCATCTCCACCCATCCTCCCAGTACCTGGTGGTCACTCACCCTGTTGCGGTTGTGTTGTGTCCTGTCGAGCAGTGTCCGGTCCCCCGACTCCAGCCACAGTCTCCACACTGATGACTGTCGACACCAGCTCCTCCATGTCATCCAGCTCCAGCTGTGGCACTGGGCCCCCACTTCCGGTCTGCGTTGCTGCCTTCTGGTTGGCGGTGAGTTTCTCCTTGGTCTTCCGCTTGATGTCATTCCATCGCCTCTTGACCTCGTCCATTGTCCGCTTATGCTCTCCGACGGCATTCACCTTGTCGACGATGTACCGCCATATTCAAGTTTTGGTGCCCAATGACACGTTGGAGGTGACGAAGAGTTGTTGATGGTGTTCCATCACCTCCATGACTATGATCCTGTTCGCCTGGGGACTGAACTTGGTCTTCCTGGTCTTCTTGTCCTTGCCCTTCCCTGTCCTCGAGGTCCCAGGCTGGTCGTCCGGGGTGCTTGTGGGGTTGCGCTCGTCCTCTGCGCCTGCTCCGGCTGCCTCCATGGTGCTTGGGTGTTGATCAGTTTGTGTGTGGGTGTATTTTCTACTTTTATGGTGATTTTTTATGCTTGCCAGGTGTGTGTTGCAGGCCTGGCGCTGCTTGTCACTGTTTCCTCATCGCGCTTTGGCCCATCGTGTGTTTTTTGGTGTTGTGGTTTGTGTTTTTATCTCCATCGTGGTGGTTGTATCGCGGACATTGTCCGCGGTTTCGGTAGACTATCGCTTGCTAACGCCTTGTTGTGAATTCCACGTTGACACGGGGTTATTTTCCCGAGATAGGCTGCGATATTGAAAGTTGCGTTACGCTACTCTTGCGGTAGTTATCACACGTTCTTGTGAATATACCCCTTTATATTCTACATGACTCAGAATTATAGATTCAAGACACGGCTCCCCTCCAAATTAGCTAAAAACAAATTGATGTACAGTGCAAATAATAGAGGGGAACAAGGACAGCCCTGCCTTGTGCCCCTTGAGATATGTATAATCACGGATTCCAAACCTATTGACTGTACTCTCGCACTCAGGAACTTATACAGAGCTTTGACAGCTGCTATGATTCCTTTCCCAAACCTATTCCACTCCAAAACGGACCAAAAAAAACCCTAAGAGAGACGGTAAAATGCCTTTTTGGCGTCTAATAAAAGCAGCCTAAGAGGGTCTTATAGGCTTCAGCCAGATCAAATAGTGTAATCACTCACCTAATATGATCCACTTTACCTCTACGTGGGATAAATCTATGTTGCCTATGTGAAACTTTTTGACGTCTAATAAAAACAGCCCTAAGGGAGTCTTATAGGCTTCAGCCACATCAAATAGTGTAATCACTCGTCTAACATTATCCACTGTACCTCTACCGGGGATAAATCCATGTTGCCTAAATGAAACTAAAGGCGATATAACCCTGCCCAGTCAGTTTGCCAGCACCTTAACATAGATCTTTCCATCGCAATTTAACTGTGAAATTGGTCTAAATGACCTGGGGAGCAAGGGAGGCTTGTCTTTCTTCTTAAAAATCACTATGTTTGCAGCTTCCCATGAGGAAGGTGTCCGCCCTTTTTGCACTTCTTGAAATGTTACCAGCATATCCTGCTGTAATTCTTGAAAGAATGCTTGAATAAATTCCAGCAGGAGGGCTCCGGGCCAACAGCTTTCCCCATAGCCAGAGATGTTTTGGCTTGAGAGATCTCCTTCAAAGAGATCGGACAATCTGGAGACCAAGGTGGGACTCGAATCCACAATCCCCAGATTAGTGTTTTCTATGTCTATGATGAATTATAGGGATCGAATGGGACATTTGGTGAATTGTGAAATAATTCTGCCAATACTATGCTTTTGAAATAATAATGCCTGCTAGTTTACCTAATCCAATTTCTCCTAGAATTGTAATCAAACCTGAATTATTTGTGATAAACTTATTTGGGAACATGCAGCATGAATAGGAGCATGTGCTGCATGTTGATGTTTATTGAAATGGTTATGTCTAATAGAAGTTTACAATTTGTTCCTCTGATTTGTATTTGTACAAACATTGCATGCAATGAAATGTTTGTTATGAATGTCATTAGGTGGTGGCCTCACTGACCTTGACTAAGGCTTGACTGAGCCAAAACTTGTTAAAATGTAGCTGAGCTTGAAGGCCCCTTGAGAACCCATTATCTTTATGATGAAGGATTTCTTGTGAAATGTTACGTTTGATATATATGGTTAGGACTGGGTTTCGGTAGGAAATAGATTTTTTGTTTTGTTAATAACTTTGCCGTCATTTGACAAATTGTCATAAAATGCGCAAAAAAAATATTTACGCCAACTCAGCTTCTTCGTGAAAAGATTTGGGGTGGTCTGTCAAGCTGGGGCCGAGGAAAAGAGGGGCTAAAATTGTGTTTTCCCCATACAATTTTCCTTAGGAAAACAGAACAGCTCTAGAGCCAAAATGTCTGAAGAAAATTACATCAAATTGGCAGAAAGCTAAATCTTTACCCTGAAAGCATGCTTTTTGTGAATTGGTCTAAATCTGTTCAGTAGTTTTTGAGAAATTAAGGTGGTAGCACCATGGAAATACCGTGGAGGACTGCTGTATCCAACTCCAAAACATGCCATGTGATTAGCTGTCCGCACCATTAAGCCATTTTATGTCTCTGTGACTCGACCCCCATGTCATGGAAGACAATAAAAATAAGGAATAAAGGAGCAGGATAGGTGTACCCTGGCCACCTAGCCCTCTTGGAGGGGGTGCCACAAGGACGTCCCCTGGGGTCAAATTTAAAAGATTTTTATTTTTTGCCCCTGTGGAAATTCAAGGTAATACGGTGGTACCTTGGCGCCACCAAAAACAGCATGGGCCTTGGGGTGCTGCATAACCATGGGAGTTGGCTAGCAATGGGATCTTGGCCACCCATGAGGGGCAGGGTGCTTCGGCCAAACCCACTGCACATAGGCAAAGTATGTGCACAGAAGGAGGTTAGCAGCCTGCAGGGGTTAAGTGCAGAGCCTGGCCTGTGGCAAAGCCCTGCAGCCAAACCACATGCCTTAGGCTTATTAGGCCTGATAATAAAATATTACTTTACTTGAAAAAAACTCTAGAAATTCACTGACAAAACCAAAGGTTAAAGTGACATTATGGTTAAGTATGGTTATAATATCTTCCTTTACATTAAAAAAAACCTTTAAACGTCACCCAAAAAAACAAAGGTTAAAGTGACGTTACAGGTAGCTGAAAATGTCAGATTTACAGTAACATTTCAAACTAAAAAACATCGAAATTCACCAGTTATAAATAAATTAAATAACTTTAACTCATGCCCTCATCATGCACTGATTATTTCCTCGCATATTACATCACTCATGACATCATAAATAACATCAATGCAACATCTGAAATGACATCATTGATGACAACACTCTGCATGGCAGAGTATAAATATATTTGATGAAAAAACCAAAGGCTTAGGATTGTTTAGTTAGGAAAACTTCATTTCCCGTACATCGTATACCCTTTGATATTAGACCACTTATAGCATTTTACATTATAGCATTTATAACAAGCCTCATGACATTTGAAATTACATAATTTATGAGAACACTGTACATGGTACTGGGCTGTGTTATAGTTAACATAGTGTGCTTAGCGAGTTGAGAACACCGTGTATGGAGGTGCACAGGAAATACTAAGGGCCCGATTCCAATCTCGCTAAGAACCTGCTCCTGTCAGTCCGACTCGTTCGCAGCCGAATCATGCCGCGCAATGGAGCCGGCTTCCGAACGAACAAGTACGATGCATGATTCAGACAGCCGTATTGACTCAGTCTCAGCGAGACAAAACGGCTGTGGGAATCGGACTTTGGGGGGCTGTAGCAAGCCCCCCTTTACCCGGGGCCCTCCGAATCGGTCCCGTGGGGGTACCCATGGGTCCCCCGTTTCCATGCATGCACAGTGTGGCAGGCACCATGGGGTGACCGCCACAATGTGTACGCTTTTCCCCACCCACCCCATTTTGCTATGGGAGCCTGTGTACGTGTTCGGTATACAGGCTCCCATAGAGTTCAATTTGATTCCAAGCGAACCGAGTCCGTCACCATACGGGTGCATCGGAATCGGTTGCTCAGACGCGCGGAGCGCAATTTGCTAGGAAAGCCCTCCAGATCCGAGTCGTACGGAGGGCATTCCTAGCGAGATCGGAATCGAGCCCTTAGTTGTGGTTCGGGCACAACCTATAGGTTTACTTTATGAATATAAATTTATAACTATTACTTTTTTATTTCTAAGGTTTGTGTAGTTTAAGTTGATTTTCTATTGATACAATAAATGAGGTTTACCTAACTATAACAAATTCTAAACCTTTGGTTTTTTCATTGAATTTGTGTGGGGTTTTTAAAAGTTTTTCTATAACCATATAATGTTCATTTTTATGGTATTAAATATGTTTAGTTTTGTTTTTTTTGTTTTGGGTACCTCAGTACTTTTGAGAGAGGTCAAAGTCCATTATGAACATAAGCATAATCTGCATGATCGTTTTGCTTTCCCTTGCAGTATCTAGAAAGTACCACAGTACTTCTGTATGTTTTAAAACTGATATTTACTCAAAAAAAGTATATTTTATTGAAAATATGGATTGGGCTTACTGGTAGTTATGTTTTTAATCCTATATGTGTTATTTGTGAACTATATAGGTACTCCATTAGTAACGAGATAGTACAGCGGGACGTTCAAATTTGTTTAACAGCATTTCATTGGCTTAGAATGCTGTCAATTGTAGGAAACAGGAAGTCTATACCCTTTATCCCCATTTCAATTGATATCTTCAAAGGTGACGGTTGTTCTCTTTCCTAGAGTGAAAATCTTCTGTTCAGCAGCCATCCTGTAGGTTTTGCAAAACTATAATGGCTCAAGAAGATGCTGTCTGGTTGCAAGAGGAGGAATAAGAGGTGAGCAGAGGATGCAGGATGAGGTACAAGAGGTGGAGTGGAGGAAGAAAATAAAGGAATCCATCCTGGGAATTTACCCACCACCTGTAGAGAATAAAATTCATGCCAAACTTATTTCATAACTTTATGTAAAAAGTTATTTCCCATGGGCACATCAAACATTACTCCTTTGATAATAATTACAAATTTCATTTCATTTATTTTATGGATTTATTTATTTAGAAAACATTTAATTTAGTGAGTCAGTGTGCTCTCACTTTTTAAGTTCAAGGTTAATGATAATTATTTTAAATTGTTTTACATTTGTATTTTACATTAAATAAAATACAAATGTAAGTCAATTTAAAATAATAATTATAAGATTATGAAGAATCTGGCACACAGCTAAATCTGGCACATAGCTAGATCAAAGAACAGCAGTCCTATCTATCTCACATGGACTCATTGACAGACTAACATTTTGAATAAGCCTCAATAATTGGGGAGTTCATGAAATAAGACTTTCTTAGACTCAGTGTCCATGAAAGTTATTGTTACAGCCATATGTGGATGTGCACATTTTCATACATGTTTGTAATTCCAGAGGGTTTATGTTCTGCCTTGTAGATGCTTTCTTGTGTTTATTTCAGGCCTCAGGATAATAATGTAGCACTTTGGAAAAAATATGCAGATGAGTAATCCAGAGCTTGAGGCCAGTATGGCAAATATCTCTACTGAGACCATAAACTTTCCCTTCGTGCTCAGGTACGCTGGGATAAAGGATGTCCAGACACTGAGGAAGACCATCATGCTGAAGGTGATGTATTTTGCCTCATTAAAGGTGTCGGGCAACTTTCTTGCCTGAAAGGCAACTAGGAAACTCAGACAGGCTAATAAACCCAGGAATCCCAACATGCTGTAGAAGGCAGCCTGTGAGTTCTCATTACATTCGAGGATAATCTTTCCGATGGTGGTTTTCATGTTCATTTCCAGGAAAGGAGGGTACAAGCCCAACCATGTAACACAAATAATAACCTGAAGCACTGAGCTAACCAGGACAATTAGGGTCGGAGCTTGGAACCCCAGCCAGCCCCTGAATTTACTGTCTGGCATTGTGGCTTTAAAGGCAATCAGAACTAGGAGTGTTTTAGCAAGGATGCACCCTACACAAAAGGAAAATGTCACTCCAAAGAACATTTGGCGAAGAAGGCAGCTCATTTCCCCTGGTCGTCCAATAAATATCAAGGAGCACAGGAAGCAGAGCATGAGCGAGGAGAGGAGCATGTAGCTGAGAGAACGGTTATTAGCTCGGACTATTGGGGTGTTTCTGTGTTTAATTAATATTATCAATACATTTGCAGTGAGAAGACAGAAAACAACAGCACTGGCTGCTAGGGCTGCTCCAAGGGGCTCATCAAAGGAGAGAAATTCCAGAACCTTTTTGATGCACTGATTTCTATCTGGGTTTGACCAGTGGTCTTCTGGACACTTATCACAGTTGATGGCATCTGTAAAAGTGAAAAATTAAGAAACAATAAATAAAATATTAAGAATTGCCAACAATTCTTATAAGATGCATTTCCATTATGAAATATTGTGTACTCTAGCTGTAACCTTACTACATGTTCCTTTTCACATACTTTTTCGATTTCAACATTTTTAATCTTGCATGATTTAGCACACTTAGTGGCATATTTACAAAGAAGCGACGGAGCGCAGTGTTAGGCTTCTTGGCTTAATGCCGCGCTCCGCCACTTTTGAAACGCAGGGTTGAACCGTATTTACAACAATACGGTGCAGCCCTGCGTTTCCCCCTGCCATGGCGCTATTTTCAGCTTCCTAGAGCCCAAGCAGGTACCCTTGCACCATAGTGCAAGGGTGCCTGCGTTGGAGGGAATGATTGTTTATGTGCACGAAGGGACAGCTTCCTGCACATAAACAATCATGCATGCCATTTTGCTGTTTTTATGTGTGCTGCACACTGCAGCACATATATATATATTTTTTTTTCAAGACAGTTATACATCTTCAAGGTATGGGTACAGTCCAAGACATATTGACTATGCACACAGGTACACGGAAACCAAAGCCACTTGAAGTTGTTATGATGGTAAGCTTCCCTCCAATCTTTCCCTTCGAGTTGGAATTGACAAGAAAAATGATTAGACTATGGCTATTTTTCAGTTATGACCGCATTGCTTCCCTATCCCCATATTCTGCTTGGCTGATGCATGACTCCTCATCTCCAGCACCCTCAGGTCCCCCCTCCTGTCTCTTTGCCTATCAAGTATTGTTGGAATAGATTCCAGAAAGCCTTGGGTCTGGCTTGAGGAGGTAGAAGTTCACTATATGTGTCTGCCTAAGTTTTGCAGTATATCATGTCTTTGGTCCATTCGTCTGTTGTTGGTATCGGGCCTCTAGCCCAACGCATCGCCACCCGTCTTTTGGCCAGCAGTAAGCCAATTGCTATCAGCCACCGTACACCCTTATTCATTTCTTTATCATACCCCAATAGTGCCAGGAATGGGTTAGGGGTGAGCGAGAGTCCAGTGATTTCGTTAAGGATATGAAATACTTTCTACCAGAACTTAGAAATTTTATGGCAGTACCAGGCAACATGTAAAAAACTGGCTACCGGCTCTGTGCAACGATTGCAGGTTCCTGAGTCCCTTAAGCTGTACCTATATAGCCTGTCCGGAGTGTAATATAACCTATTTATATTTAAAATGAATGAGGCGGTGCCTGCCATTTAATGAGATTTGTCTGGGTACCTCGCAGCAGTAGCGCCAACTATCATCATCTATTACACGAGCTAAATCTTTTTGCCAATCTTGTCGCACTTTCGAGTGTAGTGACCTTCTGTTTTCTTGCTTGATGTTAGAAATTCTTAAGACCAATTTAGATAGGGAGGGAGTGCGGATAATGTGAGTGAGGGCCAAAACCTCTGCTGGCTCCTGCAGACCATCTCCCGAGAGAGCTTGAAACGCGTGTTTAACTTAAGGTACTGATATTGATCAAGAGTCGAAGGGGCATGCCTCTCAGCTAGTATATCCTCCCATTTGCGCAGTACACCATCCCCAAACAGGTTGCCTACTTCAGTGATGCCTACCCTCTGTAGAGCCTTAGAGACTTCCCTTTGTTTACCCTTTGGGAGCCAGGTACACCACTCTATAGGAATCAGAGGTGAGTACATGAGCGCGCCCGCTTATCTATCCAGTAAATTACGCAGGCATGTATAGTAGGGTTGAGGGAATCCAAAGTAGTGTGTCTTCTAGTCTGTGTATTAAATAATACTTGTGGCAATGTGACCAGGTCAGCAGCAACTTTCTCTATATGTAAGTGTGGGAGGGCCTGTGAGCCGTGCATCCATGCATGTGCATGTGAGCTCTGAGTTGCCCTGTAATATAATTCAAGGTCTTGGGCACTGAGGCCTCCCATGGACTATGGTAAAGGAAGCGTTTCCCACTTAACCCGTGGTTGTTTACCAGCCCAAGCTAATTTAATCAAAAGCGACCTAATCTTGGCAAATATGTGTGCCGGTAGAAGCATGGGAATATTTTGAAAGACAAAGAATATTCTTGGGAGGATAACTATTTTTATTAATGAGATCCGCCCTATCAATGAGAGTGGCAACCTGATCCATCTATTGATGTCCACTTCAAGCTTACTAAGCGCTTTACCGTAATTATCTGTGAGTACTACTGCAGAGTCAGTGTGTATTTGTATACCCAAATAGCGGACCAAGTCCGTGGTCCACATCAATGGGAATTCCAGATGTACTGGTGCTGTTGCTGGGGTTAATGGAAAAATCAAGGATTTGGCCCAGTTAATCTTTAGGCCAGACAACTGTCTAAAACGGACCACCTCCATGAGCACTGGAGTGAGGTGTGTCTCAGGGTCCCTGACATATAGGAGCATGTCATCAGCAATCAATTGGTAGCCTGGGAAGCGCACTCCTCTATGGCCATGATACTCTCTCAATGCGCACAGTAGGGGTTCCGCTACCAGCGCTTACAACAATGGGGACAGAGGGCATCCCTGGTGTGTACCTCTAGAGATAGAGATAGGAGATGTAACTCTATTCCTCAAACTAACTCTGGCTACCGGGGCTTCGTATAATACCTTTACAAGCTGGAGAAAGACCTCACTCACATCAATGCGTCGTAACACCGCTTCCATAAATAGCCATTCCACAGAGTCAAGCGCTTTTTTAGAGTCTAGAAAGACCGCTGCGGCTTTGACTTCTGGGTTTATGTGCTGAATTGTGCCGAAGATGGTTCTGAGATTTAGAGTTAAATTGCATCCAGGGATGAAGCCAGCCTGCTCCTCACCTACTAATTTCAGGATCAGTGGGGCTATCCGGTTGGCTAGTATTTTAGCAAAGAGGTTTGTGTCCACATTCAAAAGGGACAGGGGTCTGTAGGATGAGCAGTCATTTTGGGGTTTCCCTGGCTTGAAAAGGGTGACAATTATAGCCTCTCTCATCGAGGGGGGCATCATTGTATGTTCCGCCGTCTCCTCGAACAGAGTGACTAGGTGTGGTATAAGTAGGTCTTGGTAGGCTTTTTAGGAAGCGACAGTTAGACCATCAATGCCAGGCGCGGTCCCAGCCCGCATTGACGTCAGTGCCACCCGAATCTCCCTGGGGTCTAGCGGGGCCATGAGGTGTTCTCTGTGTGGGTCAGTGAGCCATGCCATCTGTAAATGTGCCAAGTAGTCTTCCGTAGCTTTATGGTCTTGCGTTATTCAAGACCTATACAAGTCTACATAATACCTGTTGAATCTGTCTGCAATTCCAATCATGTCGTGGACCAGACAGCCTAGATGTTTGATCTCACTGTGTGCAGCGTCATGGTACTCCTCTAGGGTTTGTTTAATGTTGTCTAGCCATTTATTATCACCAGTCCTTAGGTGATCTTGCTCCAGTCGTGCTATTTCTTTCTCTAATCTTGCGAGCCTGTCCTGAATAAAGCGTAAAACACCTGCATGCTTTGATATAGCCACCCCCATGATGTACACCTTGAAAGCTTCCAAGATTGTTGAGAATGAGGTGACTGATCCCATATTATCTTTAAAGAAGCTCTCTATTGATGCGGCCATTTCTGCACAGAAAACCGGATCTAGCAAGGAAAATGGGGGAAACCTCCATGTGAAAGGAGGAAAGCGATCTACGGGTATTTCCAAATCTAATAAAACCGGAGAATGATCAGAGTAGGAGTGGTTCACATGAAGTGACCTGAGGAAGGAGACTTCTAGATATCAACCAGTATTCTATCCTGGTGTGGGTGTCGTGTGGTGCTGAATAGTGTGTGAATCCTGGAGTGGTGTTAGTGCCCTGTCTCCAAACACCCAACAACCCCAACTGATCCATCATGTCTATTATTGCTCTTGCAGCCGCTGCAGGCCATCTAGTCTGACCCTTGGACCTGTCGCAAGTGGGATCAAATATACAATTGAAGTTGCCATCCCAGATTTGTGGAAGGTCGGATACTTTGAGCAAACGAGACGCTAGAGCATGATAAAATTGTGTGTCGTCATAGTTTGGACCATAAATACTCACCAGCATCACATTAAACCCATCTTTACGGCATCTGGTGACGACAAATGTACCATTAGGATCTATCTCCGTATCCTGCGATGTAAGGCCTGATTTAGGGTTCACTCATGTGAGGACGCCCCTGGCATGAGAGGTGAAGCTTGCGGCACGGAACTGTCCTTGTAGCTGTCTCGGGGATAACATCTTATTGTGAGGGGCTAAATGCATCTCCTGGATCATTGCAACATCAACCTGGTGTCTTTTAGGGAAGCCACTACCTTACGTAGTTTTCTGTGGTCATTAGGACCTCGGACATTCCTCGTCCAAAGCCTAACTCTTTTACTCATTATTTTTGGAGTCTCAGTAGTGGACCTTCTGCGTATAGATTCAAAACACCTGTCCTGCGCGCACTGTACACTGCCAATCTGATCTCATGTGAATGTACCCCTCGAAGTAGGATATGAACATGTACCCCTAACCAGCCTCAACCCACGCTATGCCATCCCCAACCAAGCATAGTCAACCCTGCACCCACCCACCCTTCATGAACCTGCCACGCCGCTGGGGCGTCTGCAGCACACAATTAACAGCAAAAACGAGGAGAAATAAAGTATTTCTCACCGTTTCGCCATGTTAAGACCAGGTTTTTTTTGGGTCTTAATTTTGACACTGCCTCCTATTTACGCCACCCATGTAAATAGGGGCAGTGTCAAATCAATGGGTGTTGCAGCAGAACGCCCACTGCAACACCCATTGCCCACCCCCTTAATGCTAAGTATAGCGTGAAAGGGTGCCTTATTTACAAGGCAGTGTTAAACCATGTTAAGTGGCTTAACACTGCCTTGTAAATAAGGTGAAGCCTGTATCACCACAGGAACGTCTTTAAGAGTGATGTTCCTGTGGCGATAAGGTCTTGTAAATATGTCCCTTAATTTTTCCAGCTCCTAATTCAAATTTCCACATCAAAGTTCGTTAACCAGTACCATGCTTCATCTACAACATTCATAAATGTTGTACCTCATATATTGTTAGGTATTCCTTTTCTCTACAAGGAGGTATGTGCACACTATATCATTAGTACCGCTAGTAAGGTGGCAAAACTGATTTTTGTAGCTTTTAAACTTCAAGGCAATTTTTGTTTGTTTGTTTGATATTCGAATTATGATGCGCTTGTGAGTGGGGTGTTGTCATGTGTTACTTTATTGGCTATTATAGTTGATGGAGAGACAACCTAATGTGGGGTACGAATAGTTGCAGATAGTAGCAAAGATAGTACTGATCAACTTCACTCTCAAGAGGGAGGGCAAATATTAATGAATGCCACACCTGCCTCCAGTTCCTTACAGAAGGCCTAAATATCCACATTACCATATGAATGGTTGGTAAATGAAGATGCAGGGTAGCAGATAGTATATTGTGGTAAATGAAGATGCAAGTTAGCCAATAGGTGAAACAAGATGAGGTTTATTATTAAGATAGTAGTCTCAGGTTACAGGTAAAGGTGATAGTAAGGAAGTCCTATCGGGAGCAGCATCCTTGCTGCTCAGCCCACGCACTCCAACTGACATTCACTCAACCAGGCACACATCAGCATTTCGCACTCTGCTGAGCTTGCGGAGTTCTGAAAAACTCCGCTCCGCGGAGCAGAGTTTTTTCCTCCCTCGCCAATGAGCAAGGAAAATCCAACGCTAGACTGCTTCCCAGTGAGATTTCTCAACGTGGGCAGTTGCGGATGGTCGCTACTGCTCGCGTTGGGAAATCTTCCATTCAAATTGAGGAAGAACTGCTACTCGAGTGGCAGAAAGAAGCAGTGCCCTCTTGCGCTGCGCGTGATGCCATGCTCGCCGATTTTACAGAGTGGGACAAACACCCGGCGCTTCAATTCAGAGTGAACTGCGAGAGGTAACGCACTCAGCTGTTCGCGGAACTCCGCGTAGCTTGGCGGAGGGTTTTTGTCACTGCATGGAGCTCCCCGTAGTGGACCTCCGCAAACTCCACCCAGGTCTAATTACATCACAGTCACTCGGGCTGAGCAGCAGGGGACAAAACACTAAGGACCACATTATGAGTCTTGCAGTCCGGGGGTGCAGTGGCGGCGGTCCAGCCACCACTGCATCGGTGCTCCAACCGCCCTATTATAACTAGGGCAGTCAGACTGCCATGGGGCCACCGCAACTGCCAGGGATCAGAGATCCTGGCATTGATGCAGTGGTCTCGAGGCCGCAATATGCCTGGCTAGACTGCTGCGGTCCTGCCAAGCATATTACGAGTTTCCTTCCGCCACGCTTTTCATGGCAGTTCCTCCTCCATGAAAACCATGGTGGAGAGGATACAAAGGGAGCCCTACAGGGCCCCCTGTTGCCTCAGTGTCATGGGATGCATGCAGGGGGCCACAGCATGTGCCCCCCTGTGTGCATGCCCTCGGGTTCCTGCACATCATGAACTTTACAGTCCATGCCGTACAGGAACTGTTTTTGACGTTCCCATTGTGGTGCCCATTTTCAGAGGCACCACCGTAGGACGCCAAAAAAAGCCCGCCAGACACGAGGAAACTTGTAATCTAACGGGCAGCCCCAATGTGGGTTTGGCGATGCAGGAGCAGACCGCCGGCATGGCGGTCCACTCCTGCACCGCCAAATTCATAATCAGGCCCTACGAAGAAAATGCATGGTATAGCTGAAGATACAGTAACAACAAAGAAGGGAAAGGAGGGTCCAAGGGAAAATATTTTAAGACCAGCAAGGACAAAAAATCCCCTAATCAAATATATAGTAACACAAAAATATGTCCTCGGGTCTGTAATAATGATGTGTACAAAGAATGTGGTATAGATTATGAGAAAGAAACTCCTCCAGGGGGAAATCCCTTTAAGGACGAAAACCCTCACTCACCAAAGGTGACATGCTTCATCATATGGGTTTCTCCTCCCGATGGAAAACCTAGTTCCACCGGGGGCTACAACTCCCTCAATATGAGGAAGGAGCTCAGGGATGTTTTATGTTGAAGATGCTACACTAACCAGGATGCTAAAATCCCGTGGTGGATCAAGTTAGGGCAAAGAATCGCAGCGCAAAACCAAAAATGGGAATTAAAACTACCTAGTGGCAGCAAATCAGTCAAACTTTATTCTCTTGCTACTACTGGTAGGATTAAAAAACAGTGCAGACAGCAGTATGGAATTTAAACTGCTGTGTTCTGAATTAGGACCCTCACACACCCAGCCAGCAAGGTGTCATGCTTCATCATCGGGTCTGCTCCTCATCGGGTCGGCGCTGCAATACCCGACGGACACCCTTGAAGGGGCTCTTTGGCGGAGATCTTTTATTCCTTGCCGTAAGGTGTAGTGCGTGTGAGGGGCCTGGTGAGTGTAGATGCTGATACACACCAGGTCTAGGGTCCACAACACCACCACACAAAGATCCTTGTGGGATCTTCCACCGGTTGTGGGACACTACCCATGCGGTGCCTGCGCAGTCTGCACACTCACAAAACCTACCAAAGATATAACATTCACTAATGGGTTTAGATGGCAGCTAAAGAGACACAATAACTGCAATACAGCTAATTGCATATACATGCTCACCTGCCCGTGTGGACTCCGTTATATAGGCATGACCACCAGACCCATTAAGACACGCATCACGGAACATAGGAGCAATATCAGATGTCACAAAACAAACACCAAGATGACTGCACATTTTGAACTCCTGAAACATCCACCAGATTCACTACGCTGGGTCGTTCTAGAAGTGCACCCCAAAATGAACAAGGGCACTCTGTTTCGCACTGAGCAGAGATGGGTGCTAAGGCTTGCCTCCGATAAAGAGGGACTAAATGAGGATATTCCTTGGAGCCTGTTAACTAGATAAATGATATCCTTTTTGGTATCCCTGACCCACATATTTCTGGCTGGCTACACACATAACTCTGGCAGACTAACACTGTATCACAGCTCCTTGCGTACCTTTGGTATTCCCTACCTAACGCTATAACCTGCCGCAGACATTACTTGCATACTGTATCTTGAGCATATTCATAAGAATACATTAGTAACATCAAATGTAGTTTAGACTCGTTTTTGACACCCCTACATACCTTTTATATTGTTTCATGGAGGCCACTGGACCCTGTCCTAAGGATCCCTTCTACCACTCTAATTTGGCGCCCATGACCTGTGTCGAGGTTAGCGCTCTAACGTACTTCCCAATGAGGCAGAGACCCCGTCTGTTGACGCTCGTGAGCTTTACTACACTACGCTTCCTTTTGCGAACACATATATACTGCTGTTGTAGTACGTGAACAACAGTGACAGCAGTGACATCATGATATGCCTGATCCTACGGGACATTACAAAATGGCCGTGACTTTAATGAGGTCTTAATGGAGGCTATCGGACCCTTTTGAAGGGATCCTCTCCACTATTCCAATATGGCGCCCACCATCTTAGGTCGAGGTTAGCGCCCCAGCGTATTTGCCAATGAGACTGGGAAGCCCGCCCCCTTCTGATGCCGACCGCGAGTTTAACAACGCCACGCTGCTGCTGGCCATTACCTCCCGGTCCCGGCAGAGTGAGGGGTAGGTTCTCCGACATCTCACGGAGAAGACGCGTAAGTCATTGACCTCTTTTTCCTGACATGGCAATGCTCCATGGATTCTTTGGCATTTTCGCTTCAGGTGAGCCCTTTAATGTTTACGAGACTAGGTGCCGCCGGCTGCTATGTTTGTGAGCCTCCAGACATTGGGGTATTGCGCCGAGAGTGGCGGGGTCACCTTAGCCCCAGCTTGCACCTATGTTGGGCACGATCCCGTCCCATCCTGGTGCACGCCCCTTTGGGTGCCGGGTTGTGCTGCGATCCTTCGGCCGCGCTGCTCGAGTACTCTGACACGGTCCACCCCCTGTACTCCACGTTTGGATACTCGTAACCAAACTTATTGGACACCTTGGCTCGACGGTGTCCGTTGAATCCCTGGCCACTGCAACAGGTGGGGAAACCAATTACCAGCTGTATTATACTGCCTTTTATCTTACTATGAATTTCCTCCCTCATCTTCATCCCATAGGACACTGCACCTTTCAGTGTCAACACCTGCCGGAACACGTTGATATGAGCCATTGACCCCAGTGGGGTGAGTCCTCACTTATTTTTCAACTGCTCTGCCACACTGAGACAATAAGGATCAAATGCTTTTATCTGTTTTTAACATCATCGCCTCACGCATGGTCCCAGCACTTCAGCGTGGAGCATGCTTTCCTCACGAGTTGAGTGTTACACAGGTAATTATAAAGTTGTGCGACAAACGTCATGATTATGCACATAACTATGCTGTGAATTTCTTTTCCCTTGCAGGTTGACCTCCTAGATTGACAGGTACCACACTTAGGGTGCTGTGTGGGGTCTGTCACTCTCGCTACATTGGACCACCATTGACAGTGTAGATAGAACTTATTACTGGTCCTGATGAATTGCCGTCTAATTGACATTTAGGCAAGAAACATGTTGACCTTGGAGCACGGTACCCTGTAACATTACAGCAGGGGTGCGCCACACTTAGTTTTAACCAGGATAGGGGCCACACTCATTAAAGTAGTTTTGATTGGACCTCTACTTCCTGTTTTAGCCTCACTTTTTCCACATCTACACTCACCAGGCCCCTCACACGCACTACACCTTACGGCAAGGAATAAAAGATCTCCGCCAAAGAGCCCCTTCGAGGGTGCCCATCGGGTATTGCAGCGCCGACCCGGCGAGGAGCAGACCCGATGATGAAGCATGACACCTAGCTGGCTGGGTGTGTGAGGGTCCTAATTCCGAAAGGAGGAATCCCCTCCTCCATCTAGCCATTAAGTGAGCTCTGTCTCACTTATACAACCTGTACTGTTCAGTCAGGAACTGCATACCCTTTTGTAGTGACAAGGTTAAGAATAACATATACATGCATCACTCGGTAACACATGCATCACTCCGGAGAAACACCCGCACTCTCCCCCCTCCGCAGACCATAAAATTTGGAGGCGCAACAAAAGTGACACCTCATAATAGAGTCAGAGACTCTGCAGCAAGTACAAGGGTGCCATATGTGCGCCCTAACGAGTGTCATACACCTGCCCAAAAATAAAGTGCAAAACATATGCCCCTGTCGGTGCAACACCTATGTCCCATTCACAAGGGTGCTATACATGTCTGCCTATAGGTGTCATATACATGCCCAATATTAAAGTGCAAAATATATGCCCCTGTGGTGCAACACATATGCCCCAATGCAAAAGGTTTGGGTGCAGAATAAATGCCCCATCACCAACAACAGTAAGCAGTTGTAAAGTATGTATTTGTTTGGGTTGCAACACACAAGCCCACCCCAAAGCAAACTATGGGTGCAGACATAAATGCCCCTATACTTGTAAACGTAAGTACGGTTTTGGCTCAGTGTAAATGCCTATCACCAGCAACATAAAAGCATGTACAGTTTGGGTGCAAAAACAGGTGCCTCATCACCAGAAAGTATCCTTTGCACAATAATAATAAGTAATGTCTAGGTGTAACCCAGTACAAGTAAAGGCAAGTACGGTTTGGGTGAAATGCAAATGTCCATCACCAGCACTGATAAGTAAGTATGGTTTGGGCTGCAGAAACCCTGCTCCATCACCAGGAACTCTAAGAAATGATTAGGATGCACTAACCATGCCCCAGCTCAAAAATATGGATGAAAAACATAACCCCCACTGTAAATACAATAAGTACAAGTTTGCACAACATGCAACACTCACCCTCCACACTGCTTAAAACACATCAAGTACATAGGGTGTCTTTTTACCTCACAGAGATTCTAAGTATGAATGGTAAAGACAGAAATTCAGTAATTTAGAAATAAACTGACAATAATGGGAATAGAAAATTTAGAACTGCATACAGACACGTGCAGCTGCAAATTCAGCATACCATAAATAAATAGGCAGGAAATCATGAATAGCATTAAAAAATATGCTGCAAAAGAATAAGGGCCACATGCATGAAGCTTTTTTCCGGTCGCAAACGGCCCGATTCGCAGAAAAAAAGCACTTTTCGGAAGCATGAACCCATTTCCATTCGCAAATTAGATAATATCAATTTTTTGCAATTTCCTAAATTGAGAATGCAAACTGTGCATTTAGGAAACGCTAATTACTATCAACTTCAAGTTGAAGGTAATTTGCAAAATCTTTAAAAAATGCACAAAAGTGCATTTTTCAATGTGACATGTGGCGGACACACATGCCCCTAGGGCATGTGTGTGCGCCACATGTGCACACTTACCTTTTTGGGGGGATGCGTCAGGGGGGCCTTAGGCCCTCTGGCACCTTTGGAATTGCATTCGCAATTTGTGATTACCAATTTGGTAATCGCAATTTGCGAATGCATTCCCATTCATTCCTATAGGCCCATAGGAATGAATGGAGTGACATTACCTAATAGTGATTCGCAATATGCGAATCGCTATTAGGTAATGTTTAGGAATCGCAATTTATTTTGCGATTCCTACATGCATAGGAATTGCGATTCCTAAATAGCGATTCCTTAAAATCGCTATTTAGGAATCGCAATTCCTTATGTTGATGCATGTGGCCCTAAATGTTAACAGTTGGTGCCTTTTGGTAGCAAATAAAACACAGCAGCAGACAAATACTGGAATAATTAAAATTTCCCATCTTTCTTAAATTATCAAGTCATCCCAATGTCAAAGCCTTCAGATACAGGTATCTCAGACACTGAAAAAATGACATTGAAAAGAAGCATTCAAAGCTGTGCGCATCAGCGTAAGAGTTCTGTGCACTTGCCAGGATTAGTATTTGCACTCTCCTGAAAAGTTGTATTTGTTTTATTCCCGTCACCGCTCCTCCTGGATAAATCAGGCACTGCTGCCCAACGTGCACACAGATGATGCACAAACGGGGACTTAGAAGCTGTAAAGACGTATTGAGTCCCCAGACAGGCACCACAGCTTTATTCCAAAGCCTAGAACAGAACGCTCCTGAATTGTGAGCACAGACAGGCACCGTAGCTTCCCTCATGATGCGTTGCCCAGGAAACTCTTTGCCCACGTCACAACAGCTCAGCCCAGTTCACTGGCTGCGTCTCTAGTTGAGCAGTCACCAGGGATACGACATTGCTACATTCCTTTGACGTGTCAACAGCCTCACAGTAGTTACGTCCCAGCACCTCAAGAAGAGAATGGTGAAAGAAGAGAACTTTCACCATTTCAAAAGACGCTGCCCACTGGTAAGCGCTTTCAAGTCCAGCGCATGGCAGTCACGTGGCCTCTTTAAATACTGTAAAGAATACCAATAGTGCAAAAGTAAGTGGACATGCACTTATCAGGATGCGGTCGTACAGGCCCCTTAAAATGTTTACTTTCTGCTGCTTCCCTTTAGATAATGGAGACTGTAAAATGTAAATAGTAAGTTGAAAGCAAGCTGCCGATTGACTTCAAAAGACACCGCCAGTCCACACAAAAAGATAATCTAATTAAATTCTACCAGTTGGTCACCACTTGTTCTCCTGAAATGCTTGTCACTTTCCTAGCTTTTGTTTTATCAGCAGGAGTGTCAATTTAATTGGTACTTGCAAACCCTTAAGTGTAAATCCAATCAAATCCAAATCTTTGCCACTGTAGGCATAGCATTCTGATGAAATGGGTCCAATAAGGCAAGCAGGCATGCCTTGTCGGGTTTCTGCTTTTTTTGTTAGTAGGCGTGTGCTGAATAAAATTGATGAAAAGAAGTTTGAACACCCCAGACTGCAGGTTGTCAGATGTTGAGAGACACCAATGGGGCCTTGGGGCATTTCATTACTTTCAGATGGCAATTTTTTTAAGTATAAGGTTCCCTTAGTTTCTTGCAATGGTTCAATTGTCCCTCAGTCACAATATCCTATCCTCTCCTGTTCCTGCAATAGCGCTGAAGTTTTCACGGTAAGTCGTTTCTCCGCTCGTCACCATTGTGCTAAATGAAGATGCAGGGTAGCCAGTAGTATAGGTGAAACAAGATCAGGTTTATTCTTAAGATAGTAGCCTCAGGTTACAGGTAAATATGGTAGTAAGGAAGCCCTATCAGGAGCACGATCCCTGCTCCTCAGTCCACGCACTCCAAATGACATTCACTCTACCAGGCACACATCAGCATTCTAATTATATCACAGTCACTCTGGTTGAGCAGCAGGGGACAAAACACTAAGAGGGGAATGTATGGCATGGATGTAAATACCACTGATGGAGCAGGATTTCGCGAAAGAAACCTGCTCAATTGAACACCCCTATAATAAGTACTAACAGTAAGTAGAGTTAGAACGATTAATGTGCACAATTACACTACACGTGGGAAGTTTGCTTTGCAAAATGCATGAAGTAACTAAAATTAATACGTAATTAACCGGAAATGTAATAACCTTGAATTTAGAACAAATTAAGAGGGTTTGCATGGCAAGGCCGCAGGTGTATTTAGTAAAAAGTATGACGTGTGTTGCTTTATCCTAATGAATAATGCCGCTTTTCTGCTTATGCTCTGCTAGGCTAACCGTTAACATGAAGTAGAGTTAAGATGGGGGGTAAACAGTGAAAATGCATTATCACATAATTAATAAATGTTTGTGTTCCGTTCTTTTAGTAATGGACGAATTCTCCATTTTGTTAAATTGGCCTCACAAAGGACGGATGAAGTTGGGAGCGAGATGGAACCATGTGACTGCATGACTGAACTGCTGTGCAAAGCTGAAAAAACGTGACCTGGTGAAGGACATGAACATTGACAAGCGGCCAACGCCAGTGTCATCGTGGGAACGGAACCCGAAGTTGTTGAATTTATTAAAGTGTATAAAATATTGTTACATATGTACTCATGAGAGAGAAGGGGTATTGATGACTATGTAAAATTTGTGTAGAACAATGGTGTAGTCTAGAGAAAAATTATTTCATGGTGGGGTGACATCCCACCCCCAGAACTCAACCAATCCCTTAGCTAGAAATTGTGAACTTAGCAACTATTGTGGGATGGACATGTATTTTTAGGGTATAAGAATAGGTGCTTTAGGGGTGTGGTTTTTAGCTGTAGCTGCTGCGGGTCGTTTAGGCTGAAGGTGTCCGAGTGAGGGGTGCGCCGCTGTTTGTCGGGTTGCAGAGAAGCCTAGCTGTTCCTGTCCTGTCCCAGTCCTGAATCCTGAGTCTTTGATCCCTGCATCTTGGTCCAGGGGTCCCCCACTACTACCTAGGCCTGGGTGGTAGTTTTTCCCTTACAGATCCTTTGGGTTTGTATTTGATCTAATTAGTATTGCAGAATTATTTTTGCAGTCATATTTCTTGTCTTTGTACCTTTTGTCTCTTCATCTATCCCTCCGATTTATTAGTTTAAATCAAATATATTTACTTGCATCTAATGTCTCTTCATCTGTCCACTCTTTGCAACGTATATTTGAAATGATTGTTCTGTTATTGCTATGATTAGATTTTACCCTCTCTCTCAGATGTTTCCAGTATTTGAATTTAGAAAGTAATCAATATTAGCATTTATTATTACTAGATACAATTTATTAAATCTTACAGAGAGTCTGTGGTAATTTAGCCAGTTTATTGACTAAATGTTTCTTTATAAATTCCATTGCCATCAACTCTTCAACTAATTGGTCCATCGACCAAGTAGATGAAAAGTCGATTATTATTTAGTCAGACACGTGAATATTCTGTATGATTAAAGTTTGAACCTGATTAAACAAAGTAAATTTAAGGCAAAGTTAACAAACTTGACCCCAGCGCATCAGGGATTTGGGTGAATGTGTATGGGCCATAGTACGTAATGTCATTGAATATTTATCCCTGATCAATTTATTGGGTTCGCGCTGGATCAGTTTCTTGGTAACAGAGTGACAGTTTAATTATTGATTAGTTTTGTAATGGTTATTGATTATTGATTATATGTTCTTAACATGAAGAGTTAGGAGAATATTCACAAGGAGCTATCGCCGAATTAACGGCACTTTATCGCAGCCAAAGTCGTGATAAATGTACCCCCCCATTCACAAGCCGGTGTAAACAGCCCACAGCACTAGTTTACCCGCGATAGCAGCCCCAAAAAACATCGCCACAGAGGACCATCCCAAATATTGCTAATGAGATGCAGAGTAGGCGTTCCCGTGACAAAAACCGAGACAACAGCACACCTCAACAGTCACAACGACCAGCCACATCCGCGATAAAAACACAAAACAGGCGATAAGGCGCGTTAGCACCAGGAAATCTACACCTGCTCTGACCTGGTGTAAAGTCGGACGGCAGCCAGCACTCCAAAAAGGAGCACAGCCCAGGGCCACATCCGAAGGACAACAGATGCCATGGAGCCACCCATCATGCGGCCCGGACACCCAAGAGGGCCACAACACCCACCTCCACCACCCCAGGACCCCATCCTACACCCAGAACAGCCCCCCGGACCAACACAGACGCAGTGCAGACAAAGACAGCGGAACCCCAGGAAACGTACCAGCCGCACAGACCCAACATCTGACAATGTCACCGTCCACTACAGGCTGAAAGGGGCAACCAACCTACGCTTCCTGACCATCATCGCCTAACAGGCCTACGGCAACAACACAGCGGACAACCAACATCCCACCCCACACAAAGCTGATGGCGTGGCTGCACCTGTTGGCCCCTGGGACCCCCATCCAACACCCGCCAGAGTCGGACGAGTCTCACAGCCAGCCACATCCAAGTCCCCCACACCTGTCCTGGACATCACCATCACCCTGGTACCCAAATCCCCATATGCACAACACAATGCGTAGGATCCGCTGGAGACCAAGCAAGGACCATACGCCATAGCAGGATGCACGCACGTGTTGGGGCAATACACAGCACACATGTACTACCTGTGCCCCTGGTGACACAGCACACAATCACCGCAACAGGAAGCACACGTCTCACACCAATGTGCAGGCAACAACAGAACACCGTGGAACACCCAACAATGTCACCTTCAAAAACACAGCAAGTGTGCATGATACCTTCATCTTCCGACAGTCCATCATCAACCAGCGTTCCCAGGATGGCAACAAGGAAAATGTACAGCCCCTTGGCAATATACAAATGAACACCCCACACACCTCAACTCCACAACCATGCAACTCACAACTCTGGCAATGCACACGTCACAAAATCACATACAACAGGCACAACAATATGCCCACCCACCAGACACGACAGAACAACTTACAATGTCCACATGGGCAAGCCCTGAAAATGAGCCAGCAATGGCATGGCACCTCAGCCACATAATAGCCGAATGTGGGGAGAGGTGGTAACCAGGCATGTGTGAAGGATGCAGTAGAACCATGATTGGGAAAGTACACAATGCCAAGAGTGCCGGAGATGTGCTGGACACCTTGCAGTATGCAGAACACACCCATATCCATGGCGACATACACCACTTGCATATGCAGTGTAATGGATAGTGGGTGCCACCATGTCACCCAAGCCAGTGGGGGACCTCGTGGAAATGTTGCCTGTTACGCCCCCCCTAAGCGTCAGCGGAGTGTGATGGCCCGGCGTACGCCACGCCAGCGTAGGGGTGTGAATAAAAACCACATAGGCCTGGGCGTGGTCCTCTTCCGGAAAGACCCACGTCTCTGCCAGGGCGGCGCCTCCCACCTCGCCATGAGGCCGACGCCATCCTCGTGAGCGGAGTTGCCTGAGATGCTGTGCGCCTGCCAGACCCCGGCACGCTGGACCACGAACCCGTCAGGCCAGCCCCTGCGCAGCCAGGCCACACTGATCACCTTCCAACACTGGCGTGTGTCAAGGAGGGCCCACCACGTGCCGGCGCAAGCCACAAGCCCGAGGCCCTGGCAGCCACCTCAGACCATCACGGCCTCCACGACACCGGCCCGCTTTATTCCTTTTTCGTTGATGTACTCCACTGCCGCCCCCGGCCTACTCTTTGGACCAGTAGGTCCCAAATGTGGAACTGTGTCTTGAGTCATGAACGGCAGTGACCCCATATCCGGGCCAGCGGCCACAGCACCAGACCCCCCCCGATCAGTGAGGCATAGTTCCATATGGGCATCTTGCGACATGTGGTGCCACTAACCCTGTTCAATGCCAGCCTGCTACACGTGGTGCCACTAACCCTGTTCAACGTCAGCCGGCTACACGTGGTGCCACTGAACCTGAACTACGCAGGCCGGTGGGGCCATCCAACCTATGCCGGCGACACTCAGTGAATGGGCCAAGCTGACCGCTGCCTCAGGCCTACACCACGGTCAGGTAGGTCACACATTTGGAACTGAGTCTTGATTACACCATGGCAGTGACCGGATGTCTACTGCAGGGTGATATCACTAAACTCCCTGCTATCAGTGAAGCAAACGAATGCATCACAAGCACACGACACGTGTCTGTGGGCCCATGCTGACCGCTGCCTCCGGCCTACACTGCAGTCCAGTAGGTCACAGAGTCTTGATTTGCTAATGTTGGAGTTCACATATGTGTACCGGCATCATCGCAGACTGCATCCCCTCACAGCACCTGTGCCACTAAGTTTGTTCCCGGACATTCATGGACACTCACTGGTCATACATTGGTGGCGTTTAAGTCTGTGGACTAGGGGCTAGTTTTCATCCTCATGTAGCTGATCCCGAATTGTTGGTGCAAACGAGGGTTGCACTTTCCACTCCTCCATTTGCTGCTTCCAGATGACATCAGACCTTCCACATCATGCCCTGGAGGACACCTTCCACTGTCCCCCGGAACCCTCCTCAACATACACCTCGGACATTGATGGGGACCCGCTCAGGTCGCATGGCCCATCTGACTGCACCGCATGTCACCGTCCCGTGGCTGGGTGCCTGTGCCGGCCGCAGTGCATCCGGGGCCACTGACTCTGTGCTGCTCAGGCCTGGGACCCCTCCTTCTGGGACATTGAATGGCCTCTGTAGTGATGGTCTTGGGGTCATCAACGCCATGTGTCTGTGGCCCTGCGCTGTCCACCTCCTCCAGCCTCAACTGCGGGCCACCAGGGCCCACGTAAAGCATCAAGTCTTGACCGGCCCGGACGTCGCATCACCGCAGGAGGCACACGCCACCACTGCAAGGACCACCTCCAACCACCATCTGCCAGAGTCAAAAGGGTGGTCCTGACAGACCTACGGAGTTGCTCAGACCTGTCGTGGATGCCATCATCGGCCTGCTACCCTGCTCAGCACTCCAGGTGCCAGTGACTCAGTGCACCGCAAGCCATTGTCCGTTACTGATTGAGTTTTGTGCTGTTGTGAGGTTGCGCAGTAATGTCACCTCAGGCACTGTGGAAGACCTGGGTCGTTGATGAGGAAGTTGATGCAGGTGTAACACACCCCACTGCATCTGCATCAGGACTAACACGAAGGGACACAATCCTAGCAATTTCTTCACATGAGCGCGCTCTTCTCTAGTGCCCCTACCTCAGTGCACTGCAGCTCACGGAACCTCCTGACTGAATATTGGGTGACCTCTGTCCTTACTCCGGATCCCTCCATGTTGCTCTGCATTTGACTCTGTTATGCTGGTGTTTTCTGTTTCCATTACACTGGTGTCCACTGTTCCGGTTGTTAGCAGCACCAAGCACTCCATGCAGGCTTGCTTATACTCACCCCACACACATCCAGCACAGGCGTCACTGTACATGTGGCCCTGCCAATAAAGGGGCCGGGCGCACGTGCCCGTAGCCAGTTCAACATGATGTGTGCATGTGTCTCTGTGGGGGTGCGGGTCTCCTTTGTGGGGTGTAGGTGGTCCCTGAAGGCTATTGGTAACCCACGTATGTGTTCTGGTTCGCATTCCTTGGTTTCGGCAACACCCTCACCTGTTGGGCCACCTCCTTTTGGCGTTCTGCCACCTGGCATTGGGGTGCCATGTGTGGGTGGGTGAAGTGTTGTGAGGCAGCCGTGATTGCGGGTGCTACATGCTGTGTGGTCTGTTGCAGGGGCTGGGTTCTCCTCTGAGTAGCTTGTCTGCCCTGGTCCTGGTGGTGTGTTGTGTGGGATGTCCATGGGCTGTTGTAGGGCGTCGGTGTCGGGGGTGTGGTGTTCGTCTCGGGCATCACTGATGGGTTGTCTGTTCTGTCCTGCTGGAGGTGGTGTTTGTCCTTCTGTATTGTGAAGGGGAGGTGCATGTTGGCATTGTGTTGGTGCCTTGTTCTTGTCGGCATGCAGACTGTGTGACAATGTACGTTGTGACTGTTTGGGCGGTGGTGGCTATTTGTGTTGGGACAGTGTACATTTGGCATACATGGCTGATGTGGGGTTGTAGGGGTATATGTGCATCTCACAGTTCCCTGCTCTGTCCGATGTGATTGTTCTGGTTCTGTGCCTGGGTGGACCCAGTTGTGTCCCCTGTTCTGCAGTGTGGGTGTTGCACTTTGTGCCACATTGTCATGGTATGTGCTGTTATTGCTATGTGTGTGTGCTGCAGTGTGCCATGGGGATGGGGGACATGTCTCTGGGTAATTGTGGGTGTGCAGTGTGTTACACCTCATTGTGCATGTGTGGCATTGTGCCCATCACCCCCGTCCCCCAGTCCCTGTTGGATCCTCACCCTGTTGTTGTTGTGTCGGGTCCTGTGGAGCTGTGTCCGTACTCCCGCCTCCTTGCACCGTCTCCGCACTGATGACTGTGGCCTGGGTTTCCTCCAGCTCCTCCTGTGGCGCTGGACTGCCACCTCCTGTCGCCATTGCTGCCTTCCTGTTGGCAGCAGGTTTGTACCTGGTTTAGGTTGTCACGCCCTGCCGGCGCCTCTTGGCCTCCTGGATTGGCCTCCTGGGCACTCCGACTGCGTTCCAGGTGGTCGGCTTGTGGGACAGTTGCTGGTAGTGTTCTGTCGCCTCCGTGGCCTTGGTCTTGTTTCCCTGCGGTCTGCACCCCGTCTTCCTCTCCCTTTTCTCCTTGGCCTTCCCCGAGCCAGTTGTTCCTTGCTGGTGGTCTGTGGGGGTTGTGGGGTTCGCGTTGCCCTCTGCGCCGGGTCAGGGTGCATCCATGCTGCTTGGTGCTTTGGCTTGTTTCTGGTGTGTTGTGTCTGTGGTTTTTATGGTGCAATTTCCCGCCAGACGCGTGGATTTGCGTGCCTGAGGCTGGTTTTCACAACTTTTTTGACCGCGATTGGCCTCATCGCATGATTTCTCGCGTTCGCGGTTCGCATTATTTCGGCGTGACGTTGATTTTCACACTGACATTTGACGAGTTATCTGGTGACTATCGCATGGTGCCGCCTTGTTGAGAATTCCACGTTGACACGGGGTTATTTTCCCGCGATGGGCTGCGATAATGAAAGTTGTGTTACGCTACTCTTGCGGTAGTTATCACACGTTCTTGTGAATATACCCCTTAGTGTCATGTTCTATGTTGTCTAGAAGCACAGGTACAGAGTTGCCTGAGGAATCCCGGGAAGGAATTAGCCTGAAGTAGGCAGAAGAAGAGTGTGGTAAAGAAATCACACTGCAGAAGTACTTTGTCTGTTGAAATAATACTGAAAAGCTACGTAGGGCTATCAGTGTTATAACTAGGGAAAATTCGTATGTAAGTAGAGTGTCTGAAATAGTGAAGGGTCCACTTTTGAAACTCTGGCAATAATTCTCGAGGAGTAACAGGACACATTTTTAATGCCAAAAAAAAGTCCTCTTGTGAAACTTCGGCTTTATCCCTAGAGGAGTAACAGGACACCCCGGAGCTCGGTAGGAAAGTGAGATAACGCTGGTCGTTATTGTTACTTGCAGTGTAAGGATCTCTTGGAAAAGTGAAGACTATCTCTTTATTTAGTGGAACAGACAAGGTAGCATTGTCTTTTTATGTTGTTACTAACGGAATTTTATTAAGAAAAATCTGAAAAATATTGTTGTAAGATTTTTGTGAAGGAGGGGTCAATAGCAGGAGTGATACTGACATCACAAAGTGCTTCACTGGTATTGGACAAAGCAGCGGGCGTGTAGCGAGAACAGATTGTAAAAGGAGGGTCAGTAGAAGGAGTAAAAACTGACGTCACAAAAGGCCGCGCTGGCATTGGTCAGACAGCGGGTGTGTACAAGGCTCTGATCGGTTAGCTGGCGTAAAACGCGCTGACATTGGTTCAGACTTTAGTTACGTGAGGAACTGTGATTGGTTGGTTGGTGTGAGTCACGCTGGTATAGGACAGAACTTAGCAAATAGGGAAAGGAGAATTACGGAAAGAATTTTGTTATTCTGTTTGTTGAGAAATACTAATAGAAGAATCTGAAGATGGGTTTGATAAAGACAATAAAGAATTTCTTTAGGAAAGACAAACAAATTGTGACGAGTGAGGGAATTCCAATTCCACCTCCAAAAACGCCTGCCACTTACATGATGATGGAGCGAGGTTATCATACATGTGTTTGGTTAGAAAACTGGATGAAATATACGAAAGATGATGGGATGTTAGCTTTTCCTGAGTTTGGAACATTTAATGTGAGAATTTTACAGAATTTGAGAGCTAGGATGAACTCGCTAGAGCCAAATCCAAGACTTACTCAGTATGAAGCATTGGAAGAATGGGAAGTAGAAGCTTATGAGCGAGAAAAAGATCGAAGTGGTAGGAGATTCAGAGGCTTTATGCCTAAATATCCATTTGAGAGGTGAGAAGATCAGATGAAAAGATGGAGAAGAGCTGTAGTGACCGAGGGTCTATATCCAGTTTTGACAGTAGGGAGTCAGACAGCTACTAAGTGTAAAGAGAAAAAGAAAAATATAGAATCATCCGGAGAGGGCTTGGATGAATTTGATGATGAATTGTTGGAAGATATGATGACTAAAAGACCTCCGCCATATCAAGAAAATTCAGGGGAGGTGATTCCAAGTGCCCCGCAAATGGTAACTCCATTGACCCCTCAAGTTACCGAAATAGCTAGGATAGTGCGAGAAAATGAAATAAGCTTGATAAATAAAGCCAGAATGGAACAAGTACAGAAGCTAAATCAGTTAAATTTGAATGCAGAAGCTCTGACGATACCAGTGACAATTGGTCCCGTGGTTCCATTATTTGGAGAAAAATCGACTTTGCCAAAAGTACACACATTATCAGTTCCAAGAAATAGTGTAAGGAGTGAAGTAGTGTCAGTAACAAATGAAAATAGTCAAGATGACCAAACTACCACACTGTTAGGCTTACCGGTTGGTGATTTATTAACAGAGACCCGAGGAGAAGTATTCAATTAGACCCAAGGAAAATAGGGCCAAATTTTACTCCAGTAGCAGGGAGTTCAGCAGGTCCCTCTCCAGAAGAATTAACTAATTGGATAAAAGAAATGACCAAGCCAAAAGCTCAACCACAGAGTTTAAATGTGAGCCAATTGAAAGTAGATTTAGAGTAGATGATTATTGGAACAGTAAGTCCAGATAGACTAGGGACTTATAGTGATGAAGAGTTGCTGTTTTTGTGTAAAAGTATTACTTGGAGAACGAAGAATTTTCATGAAAAACTGTCAGAAGTTGCTAGTGAGTTTGGTGTAGATATAGAAAAGTCGAAAGTGTTGCAGAAAACGTATAGAATGGCTTTTACTGACAAGGATTTAGAGAGTTTGAATACGTCAGGGAGAAGATTGCAGATAAAGGAATTAATGAATATTTTGAAGAAATGGGGAACTGTAGAACGATGGGGGAGTAAATGGATGAAAAAGAAAGAAGAGACTACTGGTAAGGGAAATTCCATGTTTCCGTTAAAGGAAACCGAGCAAGTTGAAAGGGCATGTCCCATGAGAGAGGTTCCAGGTGGTGGATATGTTCATGTACCATGGACAAGACAAGATATATTGTCATTCACAAATGATTTCCCCAGATTGCGAGAAAAGCCTGTTGAATGGTATAAACAAGTGGACAGATTTGTAAAAGTTTCAAAAGTGTTGTTGAAGGATTTAGATGGTCTTTTTGACATAGTGGTTCCGGCTGATTTGTGGACAGAATGTAAAATTACTGTCTACTGGCCGAAAGATGAATATCCCAGGGATGCAAAAACAGGTGCACCATATGAAGAGGTGATGAAGAAGTACCATCAGGTCATTACTTTCTTGAAAGGGTAGATTTCCCCTAAAAAACAGATTGGGTTAAGATTG
This sequence comes from Calotriton arnoldi, assembly GCA_963921515.1. Classification (NCBI taxonomy): domain Eukaryota; kingdom Metazoa; phylum Chordata; class Amphibia; order Caudata; family Salamandridae; genus Calotriton; species Calotriton arnoldi. The sequence continues at coordinate 562,844 of CAWUFW010008014.1, read as the reverse complement.
ACAGGACGACCCAAGAGCCTAAAGAATCGGTTCATGCATATTATGAGAGATTGCTACAGGTGTTTAAGCAGTACGGTGGGTTTGAAAATATTGGAGATAAAGATATGGGACATTTTGTGTATCGGTTCGTATATGGATTGAAACCAGAGATTAGTGCAATGATACAGCAGCATATGCTCTGCTGGCAAAGTAAGTCGATAGACGAAATTTTGAGGTAAGCAAAATACTGCAGTGATGATATTGATTCAAGGCTTAAAAAGTTAAAGGAAAAAATGATGTGGGCACAAGTGAAGATGGCAGAACAGCAACAGGAAAATAGTAACGTGCAACAAAGTCAGAATCAGGTTGGTCAGATAAACAGTGGAGGTAAGGGAAAATTTAAATTGAGTAAGGAAGAAGCTAAAAAGAAATTTCCTTGGCATGCGTCCTGAAAGTTTGGACATTGGAAGAACGAGTGTAGATCTGGACAAAAGGGTAATGAAATAAATCAAAATTATAAATCCACAGATGCAAAATGAGGTGGTTGGGAATCAACAGCAGCAGCAGCAGGTAGTTACTCCACAGTTACAGGTGCCACAACCTCCTAGACCCTGTAATGTGAATGCTCATATGCAGATGTACAGTGCAAGTTCTGGATTCCGAGGAGAAGAGCAGTTTGGTAAGAATCCACTAGTTTCGCAGTATTTGGTGCGTTGCAATGAGAGTGATTCGGATACATCGCAATGACGGTGCCTGAGGGGGAGGAAGAGTGCGTACTTGGCGCATCTTTAGCGGTAGATCAGTCAGGTCCATTCATAGATGGAAAGGTAGAAGGTAAAGATATCACCTTCCTGTTGGACACTGGTGCTACCCTTTCTACTGTGAGAGCAGCATAAATTCCAAACCTACCCCTCTCGGGAGAAACTATCCAAGTTGTAGGCGTTGCAAATAAACATATCAGAACTCCTGTCACAGCCCCGATAGAAGTTCATATTGGAAACTCAAAGACATGCATCACTTTGTGGTATGTGATACCAGTCCTGTTAATCTCCTCGGCAGAGATTTGTTGTGTAAAATGAATTGCACTATTTATTGTACACCGGATGGTGTTGCATTTATGACACCTGATGAGGATGTTGAATACAAAGTCATGATGGCCCAACGAGAGTCAAAAGGGAGTGAGTTATATTCACTGCTCACTGAGGAAGATTTGCCTGAAGAGTTGAAAGGTACAGTGAGATCAGATGTGGGGGATTTTTCAGGAAAAGAGATTGGGTTCATGAAAAATGCAGATCCAATTCAGATTACAGTAAAGGATGGAGCTGTATATCCCAATACCCCACAGTACAAAATGAGTCCAGAAGTAATTGCTGGAGTCACACCTGTAATTGATCAAATGATTGAACAGGGAATTCTAAAAGAAATAATGAGCAGTCCCTGCAACTCACCCATTATTGGAATTAAAAAGCCTAATGGAAAATATAGAATAGTTCAAGACCTGAGAAAGGTGAATAAAATTGTAGTGCCATGTTGTCCAGTAGTGCCAAATCCAGCAGTAATTCTTTACCAAATTCCCTGTGATGCTGAGTGGTATACTGTCATTGATTTATGTCAGGCATTTTCTCCATACCTTTGCACCCGGAAAGTCAAGATTTATTTGTCTTTCGGTTCGGAAACCGTATCTTGGCATGGTGCCGAGTTCCTCAAGGGTACACTGAGAGTCCTTCGATCTTTAATCAGATCTTGAAAAATTGTTTGGAGACTTTGATCATGCCTGGAAACTCTGTTTTGGTTCAGTATATTGATGACCTACTGGTGGCATCAAAAACACGAGACGCATGTGTAACAGACACAATTGCTTTACTGAACCATTTAGCAGAAGGAGGACATAAAGTGTCACCCTCCAAATTGCAATACTGTAGACAGGAAGTTCGGTATTTAGGTCACAAGATTGAAAAAGGGGTCAGAAAGGTGAAGCCAGAGAGAATCAGTGTGATCAAGAAAATGAATCCACCCAGAAGTTAAAAAGAAGGGCGAATGTTCTTGGGAATGGTTGTATACTGCAGACAGTGGATCTGTGGTTTCTCATTGATTGCAAAACCTCTACAGAGGTTGACACGAAAGGATGTGAAAGATCCAATTGTGTTGGACGAAGAGAGTATGGAATCTTTCTCCAGATTGCGAAACAGTCTTTGTCAAGCGCCTGCTTTGGGAATGCCAGATTACTCTAAAGAATTTGCATTGTACTGTTGTGAGAGAGATGGATGTGCACTTGCAGTTTTAACCCAGAAACACGGAATGGCACGACGTCCAGTGGCATATTTTTCTGCTACCCTGGATTCAGTGGCTGCAGCATTACCAGGCTGTTTAAAAGCAGTAGCCGCTACTTGTGTAAGTCTAGAACAGAGTGAAGCTATTGTGATGGGTTACCCAGTAAAAGTATTTGTACCACATTCTGTTGAGATCTTTTTAACTCGCACTCGGACTCAACACATGACCTCTAGTCGGCTGACTAAATATGAGAGAGTGATTCTAGGCGCTGAAAATGTGACAGTGGTGAGGTGCACTACTGTGAACCCTGCTACTTTGCTACCGAATTCAAGATGTGAGGAGGTGAAAGAGGAAGCAGAACATGATTGTCTGGAAGTGACAGAACTCTGTACTAAGCTACTACTGGTAGGATTAAAAAACAGTGCAGACAGCAGTATGGAATTTAAACTGCTGTGTTCTGAATTAGGACCCTCACACACCCAGCCAGCAAGGTGTCATGCTTCATCATCGGGTCTGCTCCTCATCGGGTCGGCGCTGCAATACCCGACGGGCACCCTTGAAGGGGCTCTTTGGCGGAGATCTTTTATTCCTTGCCGTAAGGTGTAGTGCGTGTGAGGGGCCTGGTGAGTGTAGATGCTGATACACACCAGGTCTAGGGTCCACAACACCACCACACAAAGATCCTTGTGGGATCTTCCACCGGTTGTGGGACACTAACCATGCGGTGCCTGCGCAGTCTGCACACTCACAAAACCTACCAAAGATATAACATTCACTAATGGGTTTAGATGGCAGCTAAAGAGACACAATAACTGCAATACAGCTAATTGCATATACATGCTCACCTGCCCGTGTGGACTCCGTTATATAGGCATGACCACCAGACCCATTAAGACACGCATCACGGAACATAGGAGCAATATCAGATGTCACAAAACAAACACCAAGATGACTGCACATTTTGAACTCCTGAAACATCCACCAGATTCACTACGCTGGGTCGTTCTAGAAGTGCACCCCAAAATGAACAAGGGCACTCTGTTTCGCACTGAGCAGAGATGGGTGCTAAGGCTTGCCTCCGATAAAGAGGGACTAAATGAGGATATTCCTTGGAGCCTGTTAACTAGATAAATTATATCCTTTTGGTATCCCTGACCCACATATTTCTGGCTGGCTACACACATAACTCTGGCAGACTAACACTGTATCACAGCTCCTTGCGTACCTTTGGTATTCCCTACCTAACGCTATAACCTGCCGCAGACATTACTTGCATACTGTATCTTGAGCATATTCATAAGAATACATTAGTAACATCAAATGTAGTTTAGACTCGTTTTTGACACCCCTACATACCTTTTATATTGTTTCATGGAGGCCACTGGACCCTGTCCTAAGGATCCCTTCTACCACTCTAATTTGGCGCCCATGACCTGTGTCGAGGTTAGCGCTCTAACGTACTTCCCAATGAGGCAGAGACCCCGTCTGTTGACGCTCGTGAGTTTTACTACACTACGCTTCCTTTTTGCGAACACATATATACTGCTGTTGTAGTACGTGAACAACAGTGACAGCAGTGACATCATGATATGCCTGATCCTACGGGACATTACAAAATGGCCGTGACTTTAATGAGGTCTTGTTGGAGGCTATCGGACCCTTTTGAAGGGATCCTCTCCACTATTCCAATATGGCGCCCACCATCTTAGGTCGAGGTTAGCGCCCCAGCGTATTTGCCAATGAGACTGGGAAGCCCGCCCCTTCTGATGCCGACCGCGAGTTTAACAACGCCACGCTGCTGCTGGCCATTACCTCCCGGTCCCGGCAGAGTGAGGGGTAGGTTCTCCGACATCTCACGGAGAAGACGCGTAAGTCATTGACCTCTTTTTCCTGACATGGCAATGCTCCATGGATTCTTTGGCATTTTCGCTTCAGGTGAGCCCTTTAATGTTTACGAGACTAGGTGCCGCCGGCTGCTATGTTTGTGAGCCTCCAGACATTGGGGTATTGCGCCGAGAGTGGCGGGGTCACCTTAGCCCCAGCTTGCACCTATGTTGGGCACGATCCCGTCCCATCCTGGTGCACGCCCCTTTGGGTGCCGGGTTGTGCTGCGATCCTTCGCGCCGCGCTGCTCGAGTACTCTGACACGGTCCACCCCTGTACTCCACGTTTGGATACTCGTAACCAAACTTATTGGACACCTTGGCTCGACGGTGTCCGTTGAATCCCTGGCCACTGCAACAGGTGGGGAAACCAATTACCAGCTGTATTATACTGCCTTTTATCTTACTATGAATTTCCTCCCTCATCTTCATCCCATAGGACACTGCACCTTTCAGTGTCAACACCTGCCGGAACACGTTGATATGAGCCATTGACCCCAGTGGGGTGAGTCCTCACTTATTTTTCAACTGCTCTGCCACACTGAGACAATAAGGATCAAATGCTTTTATCTGTTTTTAACATCATCGCCTCACGCATGGTCCCAGCACTTCAGCGTGGAGCATGCTTTCCTCACGAGTTGAGTGTTACACAGGTAATTATAAAGTTGTGCGACAAACGTCATGATTATGCACATAACTATGCTGTGAATTTCTTTTCCCTTGCAGGTTGACCTCCTAGATTGACAGGTACCACACTTAGGGTGCTGTGTGGGGTCTGTCACTCTTGCTACATTGGACCACCATTGACAGTGTAGATAGAACTTATTACTGGTCCTGATGAATTGCCGTCTAATTGACATTTAGGCAAGAAACATGTTGACCTTGGAGCGCGGTACCCTGTAACATTACAGCAGGGGTGCGCCACACTTAGTTTTAACCAGGATAGGGGCCACACTCATTAAAGTAGTTTTGATTGGACCTCTACTTCCTGTTTTAGCCTCACTTTTTCCACATCTACACTCACCAGGCCCCTCACACGCACTACACCTTACGGCAAGGAATAAAAGATCTCCGCCAAAGAGCCCCTTCGAGGGTGCCCATCGGGTATTGCAGCGCCGACCCGGCGAGGAGCAGACCCGATGATGAAGCATGACACCTAGCTGGCTGGGTGTGTGAGGGTCCTAATTCCGAAAGGAGGAATCCCCTCCTCCATCTAGCTATTAAGTGAGCTCTGTCTCACTTATACAACCTGTACTGTTCAGTCAGGAACTGCATACCCTTTTGTAGTGACAAGGTTAAGAATAACATATACATGCATCACTCGGTAACACATGCATCACTCCGGAGAAACACCCGCACTCTCCCCTCCGCAGACCATAAAATTTGGAGGCGCAACAAAAGTGACACCTCATAATAGAGTCAGAGACTCTGCAGCAAGTACAAGGGTGCCATATGTGCGCCCTAACGAGTGTCATACACCTGCCCAAAAATAAAGTGCAAAACATATGCCCCTGTCGGTGCAACACCTATGTCCCATTCACAAGGGTGCTATACATGTCTGCCTATAGGTGTCATATACATGCCCAATATTAAAGTGCAAAATATATGCCCCTGTGGGTGCAACACATATGCCCCAATGCAAAAGGTTTGGGTGCAGAATAAATGCCCCATCACCAACAACAGTAAGCAGTTGTAAAGTATGTATTTGTTTGGGTTGCAACACACAAGCCCACCCCAAAGCAAACTATGGGTGCAGACATAAATGCCCCTATACATGTAAACGTAAGTACGGTTTTGGCTCAGTGTAAATGCCTATCACCAGCAACATAAAAGCATGTACAGTTTGGGTGCAAAAACAGGTGCCTCATCACCAGAAAGTATCCTTTGCACAATAATAATAAGTAATGTCTAGGTGTAACCCAGTACAAGTAAAGGCAAGTACGGTTTGGGTGAAATGCAAATGTCCATCACCAGCACTGATAAGTAAGTATGGTTTGGGCTGCAGAAACCCTGCTCCATCACCAGGAACTCTAAGAAATGATTAGGATGCACTAACCATGCCCCAGCTCAAAAATATGGATGAAAAACATAACTCCCACTGTAAATACAATAAGTACAAGTTTGCACAACATGCAACACTCACCCTCCACACTGCTTAAAACACATCAAGTACATAGGGTGTCTTTTTACCTCACAGAGATTCTAAGTATGAATGGTAAAGACAGAAATTCAGTAATTTAGAAATAAACTGACAATAATGGGAATAGAAAATTTAGAACTGCATACAGACATGTGCAGCTGCAAATTCAGCATACCATAAATAAATAGGCAGGAAATCATGAATAGCATTAAAAAAATATGCTGCAAAAGAATAAGGGCCACATGCATGAAGCTTTTTCCGGTGCGCAAACGGCCCGATTCGCAGAAAAAAAGCACTTTTCGGAAGCATGAACCCATTTCCATTCGCAAATTAGATAATATCAATTTTTTGCAATTTCCTAAATTGAGAATGCAAACTGTGCATTTAGGAAACGCTAATTACTATCAACTTCAAGTTGAAGGTAATTTGCAAAATCTTTAAAAAATGCACAAAAGTGCATTTTTCAATGTGACATGTGGCGGACACACAAGCCCCTAGGGCATGTGTGTGCGCCACATGTGTACACTTACCTTTTTGGGGGGATGCATCAGGGGGGCCTTAGGCCCTCTGGCACCTTTGGAATTGCATTCGCAATTTGTGATTACCAATTTGGTAATCGCAATTTGCGAATGCATTCCCATTCATTCCTATAGGCCCATAGGAATGAATGGAGTGACATTACCTAATAGTGATTCGCAATATGCGAATCACTATTAGGTAATGTTTAGGAATCGCAATTTATTTTGCGATTCCTACATGCATAAGAAATTGCGATTCCTAAATAGCGATTCCTTAAAAATCGCTATTTAGGAATCGCAATTCCTTATGTTGATGCATGTGGCCCTAAATGTTAACAGTTGGTGCCTTTTGGTAGCAAATAAAACACAGCAGCAGACAAATACTGGAATAATTAAAATTTCCCATCTTTCTTAAATTATCAAGTCATCCCAATGTCAAAGCCTTCAGATACAGGTATCTCAGACACTGAAAAAATGACATTGAAAAGAAGCATTCAAAGCTGTGCGCATCAGCGTAAGAGTTCTGTGCACTTGCCAGGATTAGTATTTGCACTCTCCTGAAAAGTTGTATTTGTTTTATTCCCGTCACCGCTCCTCCTGGATAAATCAGGCACTGCTGCCCAACGTGCACACAGATGATGCACAAACGGGGACTTAGAAGCTGTAAAGACGTATTGAGTCCCCAGACAGGCACCACAGCTTTATTCCAAAGCCTAGAACAGAACGCTCCTGAATTGTGAGCACAGACAGGCACCGTAGCTTCCCTCATGATGCGTTGCCCAGGAAACTCTTTGCCCACGTCACAACAGCTCAGCCCAGTTCACTGGCTGCGTCTCTAGTTGAGCAGTCACCAGGGATACGACATTGCTACATTCCTTTGACGTGTCAACAGCCTCACAGTAGTTACGTCCCAGCACCTCAAGAAGAGAATGGTGAAAGAAGAGAACTTTCACCATTTCAAAAGACGCTGCCCACTGGTAAGCGCTTTCAAGTCCAGCGCATGGCAGTCACGTGGCCTCTTTAAATACTGTAAAGAATACCAATAGTGCAAAAGTAAGTGGACATGCACTTATCAGGATGCGGTCGTACAGGCCCCTTAAAATGTTTACTTTCTGCTGCTTCCCTTTAGATAATGGAGACTGTAAAATGTAAATAGTAAGTTGAAAGCAAGCTGCCGATTGACTTCAAAAGACACCGCCAGTCCACACAAAAAGATAATCTAATTAAATTCTACCAGTTGGTCACCACTTGTTCTCCTGAAATGCTTGTCACTTTCCTAGCTTTTGTTTTATCAGCAGGAGTGTCAATTTAATTGGTACTTGCAAACCCTTAAGTGTAAATCCAATCAAATCCAAATCTTTGCCACTGTAGGCATAGCATTCTGATGAAATGGGTCCAATAAGGCAAGCAGGCATGCCTTGTCGGGTTTCTGCTTTTTTGTTAGTAGGCGTGTGCTGAATAAAATTGATGAAAAGAAGTTTGAACACCCCAGACTGCAGGTTGTCAGATGTTGAGAGACACCAATGGGGCCTTGGGGCATTTCATTACTTTCAGTTGGCAATTTTTTTTTAAGTATAAGGTTCCCTTAGTTTCTTGCAATGGTTCAATTGTCCCTCAGTCACAATATCCTATCCTCTCCTGTTCCTGCAATAGCGCTGAAGTTTTCACGGTAAGTCGTTTCTCCGCTCGTCACCATTGTGCTAAATGAAGATGCAGGGTAGCCAGTAGTATAGGTGAAACAAGATCAGGTTTATTCTTAAGATAGTAGCCTCAGGTTACAGGTAAATATGGTAGTAAGGAAGCCCTATCAGGAGCACGATCCCTGCTCCTCAGTCCACGCACTCCAAATGACATTCACTCTACCAGGCACACATCAGCATTCTAATTATATCACAGTCACTCTGTTTGAGCAGCAGGGGACAAAACACTAAGAGGGGAATGTATGGCATGGATGTAAATACCACTGATGGAGCAGGATTTCGCTAAAGAAACCTGCTCAATTGAACACCCCTATAATAAGTACTAACAGTAAGTAGAGTTAGAACGATTAATGTGCACAATTACACTACACGTGGGAAGTTTGCTTTGCAAAATGCATGAAGTAACTAAAATTAATACGTAATTAACCGGAAATGTAATAACCTTGAATTTAGAACAAATTAAGAGGGTTTGCATGGCAAGGCCGCAGGTGTATTTAGTAAAAAGCATGACGTGTGTTGCTTTATCCTAATGAATAATGCCGCTTTTCTGCTTATGCTATGCTAGGCTAACCGTTAACATGAAGTCGAGTTAAGATGGGGGGTAAACAGTGAAAATGCATTATCACATAATTAATAAATGTTTGTGTTCCGTTCTTTTAGTAATGGACGAATTCTCCATTTTGTTAAATTGGCCTCACAAAGGACGGATGAAGTTGGGAGCGAGAGAGAACCATGTGACTGCATGACTGAACTGCTGTGCAAAGCTGAAAAAACGTGACCTGGTGAAGGACATGAACATTGACAAGCGGCCAACGCCAGTGTCATCGTGGGAACGGAACCCGAAGTTGTTGAATTTATTAAAGTGTATAAAATATTGTTACATATGTACTCATGAGAGAGAAGGGGTATTGATGACTATGTAAAATTTGTGTAGAACAATGGTGTAGTCTAGAGAAAAATTATTTCATGGTGGGGTGACATCCCACCCCCAGAACTCAACCAATCCCATAGCTAGAAATTGTGAACTTAGCAACTATTGTGGGATGGACATGTATTTTTAGGGTATAAGAATAGGTGCTTTAGGGGTGTGGTTTTTAGCTGTAGCTGCTGCAGGTCGTTTAGGCTGAAGGTGTCCGAGTGAGGGTGCGCCACTGTTTGTCGGGTTGCAGAGAAGCCTAGCTGTTCCTGTCCTGTCCCAGTCCTGAATCCTGAGTCTTTGATCCCTGCATCTTGGTCCAGGGGTCCCCCACTACTATCTAGGCCTGGGTGGTAGTTTTCCCTTACAGATCCTTTGGGTTTGTATTTGATCTAATTAGTATTGCAGAATTATTTTTGCAGTCATATTTCTTGTCTTTGTACCTTTTGTCTCTTCATCTATCCCTCCGATTTATTAGTTTAAATCAAATATATTTACTTGCATCTAATGTCTCTTCATCTGTCCACTCTTTGCAACGTATATTTGAAATGATTGTTCTGTTATTGCTATGATTAGATTTTACCCTCCCTCTCAGATGTTTCCAGTATTTGAATTTAGAAAGTAATCAATATTAGCATTTATTATTACTAGATACAATTTATTAAATCTTACAGAGAGTCTGTGGTAATTTAGCCAGTTTATTGACTAAATGTTTCTTTATAAATTCCATTGCCATCAACTCTTCAACTAATTGGTCCATCGACCAAGTAGATGAAAAGTCGATTATTATTTAGTCAGACACGTGAATATTCTGTATGATTAAAGTTTGAACCTGATTAAACAAAGTAAATTTAAGGCAAAGTTAACAAACTTGACCCCAGCGCATCAGGGATTTGGGTGAATGTGTATGGGCCATAGTACGTAATGTCATTGAATATTTATCCCTGATCAATTTATTGGGTTCGCGTGGATCAGTTTCTTGGTAACAGAGTGACAGTTTAATTATTGATTAGTTTTGTAATGGTTATTGATTATTGATTATATGTTCTTAACATGAAGAGTTAGGAGAATATTCACAAGGAGCTATCGCCGAATTAACGGCACTTTATCGCAGCCAAAGTCATGATAAATGTACCCCCCCCATTCACAAGCCGGTGTAAACAGCCCACAGCACTAGTTTACCCGCGATAGCAGCCCCAAAAAACATCGCCACAGAGGACCATCCCAAATATTGCTAATGAGATGCAGAGTAGGCGTTCCCGTGACAAAAACCGAGACAAAAGCACACCTCAACAGTCACAACGACCAGCCACATCCGCGATAAAAACACAAAACAGGCGATAAGGCGCGTTAGCACCAGGAAATCTACACCTGCTCTGACCTGGTGTAAAGTCGGACGGCAGCCAGCACTCCAAAAGGAGCACAGCCCAGGGCCACATCCGAAGGACAACAGATGCCATGGAGCCACCCATCATGCGGCCCGGACACCCAAGAGGGCCACAACACCCACCTCCACCACCCCAGGACCCCATCCTACACCCAGAACAGCCCCCGGACCAACACAGACGCAGTGCAGACAAAGACAGCGGAACCCCAGGAAACGTACCAGCCGCACAGACCCAACATCTGACAATGTCACCGTCCACTACAGGCTGAAAGGGGCAACCAACCTACGCTTCCTGACCATCATCGCCTAACAGGCCTACGGCAACAACACAGCGGACAACCAACATCCCACCCCACACAAAGCTGATGGCGTGGCTGCACCTGTTGGCCCCTGGGACCCCCATCCAACACCCGCCAGAGTCGGACGAGTCTCACAGCCAGCCACATCCAAGTCCCCCACACCTGTCCTGGACATCACCATCACCCTGGTACCCAAATCCCCATATGCACAACACAATGCGTGAGGATCCGCTGGAGACCAAGCAAGGACCATACGCCATAGCAGGATGCACGCACGTGTTGGGGCAATACACAGCACACATGTACTACCTGTGCCCCCTGGTGACACAGCACACAATCACCGCAACAGGAAGCACACGTCTCACACCAATGTGCAGGCAACAACAGAACACCGTGGAACACCCAACAATGTCACCTTCAAAAACACAGCAAGTGTGCATGATACCTTCATCTTCCGACAGTCCATCATCAACCAGCGTTCCCAGGATGGCAACAAGGAAAATGTACAGCCCCTTGGCAATATACAAATGAACACCCCACACACCTCAACTCCACAACCATGCAACTCACAACTCTGGCAATGCACACGTCACAAAATCACATACAACAGGCACAACAATATGCCCACCCACCAGACACGACAGAACAACTTACAATGTCCACATGGGCAAGCCCTGAAAATGAGCCAGCAATGGCATGGCACCTCAGCCACATAATAGCCGAATGTGGGAGAGGTGGTAACCAGGCATGTGTGAAGGATGCAGTAGAACCATGATTGGGAAAGTACACAATGCCAAGAGTGCCGGAGATGTGCTGGACACCTTGCAGTATGCAGAACACACCCATATCCATGGCGACATACACCACTTGCATATGCAGTGTAATGGATAGTGGGTGCCACCATGTCACCCAAGCCAGTGGGGGACCTCGTGGAAATGTTGCCTGTTACGCCCCCCCTAAGCGTCAGCGGAGTGTGATGGCCCGGCGTACGCCACGCCAGCGTAGGGGTGTGAATAAAAACCACATAGGCCTGGGCGTGGTCCTCTTCCGGAAAGACCCACGTCTCTGCCAGGGCGGCGCCTCCCACCTCACCATGAGGCCGACGCCATCCTCGTGAGCGGAGTTGCCTGAGATGCTGTGCGCCTGCCGGACCCCGGCATGCTGGACCACGAACCCGTCAGGCCAGCCCCTGCGCAGCCAGGCCACACTGATCACCTTCCAACACCGGCGTGTGTCAAGGAGGGCCCACCACATGCCGGCGCAAGCCACAAGCCCGAGGCCCTGGCAGCCACCTCAGACCATCACGGCCTCCACGACACCGGCCCGCTTTATTCCTTTTTCGTTGATGTACTCCACTGCCGCCCCCGGCCTACTCTTTGGACCAGTAGGTCCCACATGTGGAACTGTGTCTTGAGTCATGAACGGCAGTGACCCCATATCCGGGCCAGCGGCCACAGCACCAGACCCCCCCGATCAGTGAGGCATAGTTCCATATGGGCATCTTGCGACATGTGGTGCCACTAACCCTGTTCAACGCCAGCCTGCTACACGTGGTGCCACTAACCCTGTTCAACGTCAGCCGGCTACACGTGGTGCCACTGAACCTGAACTACGCAGGCCGGTGGGGCCATCCAACCTATGCCGGCGACACTCAGTGAATGGGCCGAGCTGACCGCTGCCTCAGGCCTACACCACGGTCAGGTAGGTCACACATTTGGAACTGAGTCTTGATTACACCATGGCAGTGACCGGATGTCTACTGCAGGGGTGATATCACTAAACTCCCTGCTATCAGTGAAGCAAACGAATGCATCACAAGCACACGACACGTGTCTGTGGGCCCATGCTGACCGCTGCCTCCGGCCTACACTGCAGTCCAGTAGGTCACAGAGTCTTGATTTGCTAATGTTGGAGTTCACATATGTGTACCGGCATCATCGCAGACTGCATCCCTCACAGCACCTGTGCCACTAAGATTGTTCCCGGACATTCATGGACACTCACTGGTCATACATTGGTGGCGTTTAAGTCTGTGGACTAGGGGCTAGTTTTCATCCTCATATAGCTGATCCCGAATTGTTGGTGCAAACGAGGGTTGCACTTTCCACTCCTCCATTTGCTGCTTCCAGATGACATCAGACCTTCCACATCATGCCCTGGAGGACACCTTCCACTGTCCCCCGGAACCCTCCTCAATATACACCTCGGACATTGATGGGGACCCGCTCAGGTCGCATGGCCCATCTGACTGCACCGCATGTCACCGTCCCGTGGCTGGGTGCCTGTGCCGTCCGCAGTGCATCCGGGGCCACTGACTCTGTGCTGCTCAGGCCTGGGACCCCTCCTTCTGGGACATTGAATGGCCTCTGTAGCGATGGTCTTGGGGTCATCAACGCCATGTGTCTGTGGCCCTGCGCTGTCCACCTCCTCCAGCCTCAACTGCGGGCCACCAGGGCCCACGCAAAGCATCAAGTCTTGACCAGCCCGGACGTCGCATCACCGCAGGAGGCACACGCCACCACTGCAAGGACCACCTCCAACCACCATCTGCCAGAGTCAAAAGGGTGGTCCTGACAGACCTACGGAGTTGCTCAGACCTGTCGTGGATGCCATCATCGGCCTGCTACCCTGCTCAGCACTCCAGGTGCCAGTGACTCAGTGCACCGCAAGCCATTGTCCGTTACTGATTGAGTGTTGTGCTGTTGTGAGGTTGCGCAGTAATGTCACCTCAGGCACTGTGGAAGACCTGGGTCGTTGATGAGGAAGTTGATGCAGGTGTAACACACCCCACTGCATCTGCATCAGGACTAACACGAAGGGACACAATCCTAGCAATTTCTTCACATGAGCGCGCTCTTCTCTAGTGCCCCTACCTCAGTGCACTGCAACTCACGGAACCTCCTGACTGAATATTGGGTGACCTCTGTCCTTACTCCGGATCCCTCCATGTTGCTCTGCATTTGACTCTGTTATGCTGGTGTTTTCTGTTTCCATTACACTGGTGTCCACTGTTCAGGTTGTTGGCAGCACCAAGCACTCCATGCAGGCTTGCTTATACTCACCCCACACACATCCAGCACAGGCGTCACTGTACATGTGGCCCTGCCAATAAAGGGGCCGGGCGCACGTGCCCGTAGCCAGTTCAACATGATGTGTGCATGTGTCTCTGTGGGGGTGCGGGTCTCCTTTGTGGGGTGTAGGTGGTCCCTGAAGGCTATTGGTCACCCACGTATGTGTTCTGGTTCGCATTCCTTGGTTTCGGCAACACCCTCACCTGTTGGGCCACCTCCTTTTGGCGTTCTGCCACCTGGCATTGGGGTGCCATGTGTGGGTGGGTGAAGTGTTGTGAGGCAGCCGTGATTGCGGGTGCTACATGCTGTGTGGTCTGTTGCAGGGGCTGGGTTCTCCTCTGAGTAGCTTGTCTGCCCTGGTCCTGGTGGTGTGTTGTGTGGGATGTCCATGGGCTGTTGTAGGGCGTCGGTGTCGGGGGTGTGGTGTTCGTCTCGGGCATCACTGATGGGTTGTCTGTTCTGTCCTTCTGGAGGTGGTGTTTGTCCCTCTGTATTGTGAAGGGGAGGTGCATGTTGGCATTGTGTTGGCGCCTTGTTCTTGTCGGCATGCAGACTGTGTGACAATGTACGTTGTGACTGTTTGGGCGGTGGTGGCTATTTGTGTTGGGACAGTGTACATTTGGCATACATGGCTGATGTGGGGTTGTAGGGGTAGATGTGCATCTCACAGTTCCCTGCTCTGTCCGATGTGATTGTTCTGGTTCTGCGCCTGGGTGGACCCAGTTGTGTCCCCTGTTCTGCAGTGTGGGTGTTGCACTTTGTGCCACATTGTCATGGTATGTGCTGTTATTGCTATGTGTGTGTGCTGCAGTGTGCCATGGGGATGGGGGACATGTCTCTGGGTAATTGTGGGTGTGCAGTGTGTTACACCTCATTGTGCATGTGTGGCATTGTGCCCATCACCCCCGTCCCCCAGTCCCTGTTGGATCCTCACCCTGTTGTTGTTGTGTCGGGTCCTGTGGAGCTGTGTCCGTACTCCCGCCTCCTTGCACCGTCTCCGCACTGATGACTGTGGCCTGGGTTTCCTCCAGCTCCTCCTGTGGCGCTGGACTGCCACCTCCTGTCGCCA
Source organism: Calotriton arnoldi (assembly GCA_963921515.1). Taxonomy (NCBI): domain Eukaryota; kingdom Metazoa; phylum Chordata; class Amphibia; order Caudata; family Salamandridae; genus Calotriton; species Calotriton arnoldi. The sequence goes on along the minus strand of CAWUFW010008014.1, from coordinate 547,611 downwards.
TTGCTGCCTTCCTGTTGGCAGCAGGTTTGTACCTGGTTTAGGTTGTCACGTCCTGCCGGCGCCTCTTGGCCTCCTGGATTGGCCTCCTGGGCACTCCGACTGCGTTCCAGGTGGTCGGCTTGTGGGACAGTTGCTGGTAGTGTTCTGTCGCCTCCGTGGCCTTGGTCTTGTTTCCTGCGGTCTGCACCCCGTCTTCCTCTCCCTTTTCTCCTTGGCCTTCCCCGAGCCAGTTGTTCCTTGCTGGTGGTCTGTGGGGGTTGTGGGGTTCGCGTTGCCCTCTGCGCCGGGTCAGGGTGCATCCATGCTGCTTGGTGCTTTGGCTTGTTTCTGGTGTGTTGTGTCTGTGGTTTTTATGGTGCAATTTCCCGCCAGACGCGTGGATTTGCATGCCTGAGGCTGGTTTTCACAACTTTTTTGACCGCGATTGGCCTCATCGCATGATTTCTCGCGTTCGCGGTTCGCATTATTTCGGCGTGACGTTGATTTTCACACTGACATTTGACAAGTTATCTGGTGACTATCGCATGGTGCCGCCTTGTTGAGAATTCCACGTTGACACAGGGTTATTTTCCCGCGATGGGCTGCGATAATGAAAGTTGTGTTACGCTACTCTTGCGGTAGTTATCACACGTTCTTGTGAATATACCCCTTAGTGTCATGTTCTATGTTGTCTAGAAGCACAGGTACAGAGTTGCCTGAGGAATCCCGGGAAGGAATTAGCCTGAAGTAGGCAGAAGAAGAGTGTGGTAAAGAAATCACACTGCAGAAGTACTTTGTCTGTTGAAATAATACTGAAAAGCTACGTAGGGCTATCAGTGTTATAACTAGGGAAAATTCGTATGTAAGTAGAGTGTCTGAAATAGTGAAGGGTCCACTTTTGAAACTCTGGCAATAATTCTCGAGGGAGTAACAGGACACATTTTTAATGCCAAAAAAAAGTCCTCTTGTGAAACTTCGGCTTTATCCCTAGAGGAGTAACAGGACACCCCGGAGCTTGGTAGGAAAGTGAGATAACGCTGGTCGTTATTGTTACTTGCAGTGTAAGGATCTCTTGGAAAAGTGAAGACTATCTCTTTATTTAGTGGAACAGACAAGGTAGCATTGTCTTTTTATGTTGTTACTAACGGAATTTTATTAAGAAAAATCTGAAAAATATTGTTGTAAGATTTTTGTGAAGGAGGGGTCAATAGCAGGAGTGATACTGACATCACAAAGTGCTTCACTGGTATTGGACAAAGCAGCGGGCGTGTAGCGAGAACAGATTGTAAAAGGAGGGTCAGTAGAAGGAGTAAAAACTGACGTCACAAAAGGCCGCGCTGGCATTGGTCAGACAGCGGGTGTGTACAAGGCTCTGATCGGTTAACTGGCGTAAAACGCGCTGACATTGGTTCAGACTTTAGTTACGTGAGGAACTGTGATTGGTTGGTTGGTGTGAGTCACGCTGGTATAGGACAGAACTTAGCAAATAGGGAAAGGAGAATTACGGAAAGAATTTTGTTATTCTGTTTGTTGAGAAATACTAATAGAAGAATCTGAAGATGGGTTTGATAAAGACAATAAAGAATTTCTTTAGGAAAGACAAACAAATTGTGACGAGTGAGGAATTCCAATTCCACCTCCAAAAACGCCTGCCACTTACATGATGATGGAGCGAGGTTATCATACATGTGTTTGGTTAGAAAACTGGATGAAATATACGAAAGATGATGGGATGTTAGCTTTTTCTGAGTTTGGAACATTTAATGTGAGAATTTTACAGAATTTGAGAGCTAGGATGAACTCGCTAGAGCCAAATCCAAGACTTACTCAGTATGAAGCGTTGGAAGAATGGGAAGTAGAAGCTTATGAGCGAGAAAAGATCGAAGTGGTAGGAGATTCAGAGGCTTTATGCCTAAATATCCATTTGAGAGGTGAGAAGATCAAATGAAAAGATGGAGAAGAGCTGTAGTGACCGAGGGTCTATATCCAGTTTTGACAGTAGGGAGTCAGACAGCTACTAAGGGGCCGATTCCGATCTCGGTCGGAGGCGCACCCAATACCATTCGGTCGGGAAAAAAGCCATGCGAAAGCCTGTCACCCGACCGAACCGTACGCGGGTCCGGCCGAGCGAGTACGATGCGAGTCGCCGACCGACTCGTCCGGGCGACCCGACCGCTCCGACCGACTCGTACCCGGACCGTACCGCTCCGACCGACTCGGTCGGACCCGATTCGCACCGCGCAATGGAGACGTTTTCCGGCCGGGTAAGTACGATGCGCACCTCGACCGCTCCGACCGACTCGCGCCGTCCGACTCGAACTCGCTGTCGGAGCCGTACTTTGGGGGTCCGTGTCGGACCCCCTGTACGCGTACCCGTGCGAGGCGCACACAGGGGGACCCATGGGTCCCCCTACCTGTGCGTGTACGCCGCGGGCGCTCGCGGCGTACTCGCTGTAGGAGGCGCCCTTGTCCGCCTCGCACCCATTGAGGCAATGGGAGCCCGCGTACGCGTTGTGACGACCGGCTCCCATTGAGTTCAATGGGAGTCCGACCGACTCGTGTCCGATAACATACGGACGCATCGGACTCGTTCGGTCGGACTGCACGGGTCCGATTCGGTCGGAAATCTCTCCGGGTCCGGCTCGGTCGGGAAATTTCCGGCCCGAATCGGAATCGACCCCTAAGTGTAAAGAGAAAAAGAAAAATATAGAATCATCCGGAGAGGGCTTGGATGAATTTGATGATGAATTGTTGGAAGATATGATGACTAAAAGACCTCCGCCATATCAAGAAAATTCAGGGGCGGTGATTCCAAGTGACCCGCAAATGGTAACTCCATTGACCCCTCAAGTTACCGAAATAGCTAGGATAGTGCGAGAAAATGAAATAAGCTTGATAAATAAAGCCAGAATGGAACAAGTACAGAAGCTAAATCAGTTAAATTTGAATGCAGAAGCTCTGACGATACCAGTGACAATTGGTCCCGTGGTTCCATTATTTGGAGAAAAATCGACTTTGCCAAAAGTACACACATTATCAGTTCCAAGAAATAGTGTAAGGAGTGAAGTAGTGTCAGTAACAAATGAAAATAGTCAAGATGACCAAAATACCACACTGTTAGACTTACCGGTTGGTGATTTATTAACAGAGACCCGAGGAGAAGTATTCAATTAGACCCAAGGAAAATAGGGCCAAATTTTACTCCAGTAGCAGGGAGTTCAGCAGGTCCCTCTCCAGAAGAATTAACTAATTGGATAAAAGAAATGACCAAGCCAAAAGCTCAACCACAGAGTTTAAATGTGAGCCAATTGAAAGTAGATTTAGAGTAGATGATTATTGGAACAGTAAGTCCAGATAGACTAGGGACTTATAGTGATGAAGAGTTGCTGTTTTTGTGTAAAAGTATTACTTGGAGAACGAAGAATTTTCATGAAAAACTGTCAGAAGTTGCTAGTGAGTTTGGTGTAGATATAGAAAAGTCGAAAGTGTTGCAGAAAACGTATAGAATGGCTTTTACTGACAAGGATTTAGAGAGTTTGAATACGTCAGGGAGAAGATTGCAGATTAAGGAATTAATGAATATTTTGAAGAAATGGGGAACTGTAGAACGATGGGGGAGTAAATGGATGTAAAAGAAAGAAGAGACTACTGGTAAGGGAAATTCCATGTTTCCGTTAAAGGAAACCGAGCAAGTTGAAAGGGCATGTCCCATGAGAGAGGTTCCAGGTGGTGGATATGTTCATGTACCATGGACAAGACAAGATATATTGTCATTCACAAATGATTTCCCCAGATTGCGAGAAAAGCCTGTTGAATGGTATAAACAAGTGGACAGATTTGTAAAAGTTTCAAAAGTGTTGTTGAAGGATTTAGATGGTCTTTTTGACATAGTGGTTCCGGCTGATTTGTGGACAGAATGTAAAATTACTGTCTACTGGCCGAAAGATGAATATCCCAGGGATGCAAAAACAGGTGCACCATATGAAGAGGTGATGAAGAAGTACCATCAGGTCATTACTTTCTTGAAAGGGTAGATTTCCCCTAAAAAAACAGATTGGGTTAAGATTGACAGGACGACCCAAGAGCCTAAAGAATCGGTTCATGCATATTATGAGAGATTGCTACAGGTGTTTAAGCAGTACAGTGGGTTTGAAAATATTGGAGATAAAGATATGGGACATTTTGTGTATCGGTTCGTATATGGATTGAAACCAGAGATTAGTGCAATGATACAGCAGCATATGCTCTGCTGGCAAAGTAAGTCGATAGACGAAATTTTGAGGTAAGCAAAATACTGCAGTGATGATATTGATTCAAGGCTTAAAAAGTTAAAGGAAAAAATGATGTGGGCACAAGTGAAGATGGCAGAACAGCAACAGGAAAATAGTAACGTGCAACAAAGTCAGAATCAGGTTGGTCAGATAAAAAGTGGAGGTAAGGGAAAAATTAAATTGAGTAAGGAAGAAGCTAAAAATAAATTTCCTTGGCATGCGTCCTGAAAGTTTGGACATTGGAAGAACGAGTGTAGATCTGGACAAAAGGGTAATGAAATAAATCAAAATTATAAATCCACAGATGCAGAATGAGGTGGTTGGGAATCAACAGCAGCAGCAGCAGGTAGTTACTCCACAGTTACAGGTGCCACAACTTCCTAGACCCTGTAATGTGAATGCTCATATGCAGATGTACAGTGCAAGTTCTGGATTCCGAGGAGAAGAGCAGTTTGGTAAGAATCCACTAGTTTCGCAGTATTTGGTGCGTTGCAATGAGAGTGATTCGGATATATCGCAATGACGGTGCCTGAGGGGGGAGGAAGAGTGCGTACTTGGCGCATCTTTAGCGGTAGATCAGTCAGGTCCATTCATAGATGGAAAGGTAGAAGGTAAAGATATCACCTTCCTGTTGGACACTGGTGCTACCCTTTCTACTGTGAGAGCAGCATAAATTCCAAACCTACCCCTCTCGGGAGAAACTATCCAAGTTGTAGGCGTTGCAAATAAACATATCAGAACTCCTGTCACAGCCCCGATAGAAGTTCATATTGGAAACTTCAAAGACATGCATCACTTTGTGGTATGTGATACCAGTCCTGTTAATCTCCTGTGCAGAGATTTGTTGTGTAAAATGAATTGCACTATTTATTGTACACTGGATGGTGTTGCATTTATGACACCTGATGAGGATGTTGAATACAAAGTCATGATGGCCCAACGAGAGTCAAAAGGGAGTGAGTTATATTCACTGCTCACTGAGGAAGATTTGCCTGAAGAGTTGAAAGGTACAGTGAGATCAGATGTGGGGGATTTTTCAGGAAAAGAGATTGGGTTCATGAAAAATGCAGATCCAATTCAGATTACAGTAAAGGATGGAGCTGTATATCCCAATACCCCACAGTACAAAATGAGTCCAGAAGTAATTGCTGGAGTCACACCTGTAATTGATCAAATGATTGAACAGGGAATTCTAAAAGAAATAATGAGCAGTCCCTGTAACTCACCCATTATTGGAATTAAAAAGCCTAATGGAAAATATAGAATAGTTCAAGACCTGAGAAAGGTGAATAAAATTGTAGTGCCATGTTGTCCAGTAGTGCCAAATCCAGCAGTAATTCTTTACCAAATTCCCTGTGATGCTGAGTGGTATACTGTCATTGATTTATGTCAGGCATTTTTCTCCATACCTTTGCACCCGGAAAGTCAAGATTTATTTGTCTTCCGGTTCGGAAACCGTGTCTTGGCATGGTGCCGAGTTCCTCAAGGGTACACTGAGAGTCCTTCGATCTTTAATCAGATCTTGAAAAATTGTTTGGAGACTTTGATCATGCCTGGAAACTCTGTTTTGGTTCAGTATATTGATGACCTACTGGTGGCATCAAAAACACGAGACGCATGTGTAACAGACACAATTGCTTTACTGAACCATTTAGCAGAAGGAGGACATAAAGTGTCAGCCTCCAAATTGCAATACTGTAGACAGGAAGTTCGGTATTTAGGTCACAAGATTGAAAAAGGGGTCAGAAAGGTGAAGCCAGAGAGAATCAGTGTGATCAAGAAAATGAATCCACCCAGAAGTTAAAAAGAAGGGCGAATGTTCTTGGGAATGGTTGTATACTGCAGACAGTGGATCTGTGGTTTCTCATTGATTGCAAAACCTCTACAGAGGTTGACACGAAAGGATGTGAAAGATCCAATTGTGTTGGACGAAGAGAGTATGGAATCTTTCTCCAGATTGCGAAACAGTCTTTGTCAAGCGCCTGCTTTGGGAATGCCAGATTACTCTAAAGAATTTGCATTGTACTGTTGTGAGAGAGATGGATGTGCACTTGCAGTTTTAACCCAGAAACACGGAATGGCACGACGTCCAGTGGCATATTTTTCTGCTACCCTGGATTCAGTGGCTGCAGCATTACCAGGCTGTTTAAAAGCAGTAGCCGCTACTTGTGTAAGTCTAGAACAGAGTGAAGCTATTGTGATGGGTTACCCAGTAAAAGTATTTGTACCACATTCTGTTGAGATCTTTTTAACTCGCACTCGGACTCAACACATGACCTCTAGTCGGCTGACTAAATATGAGAGAGTGATTCTAGGCGCTGAAAATGTGACAGTGGTGAGGTGCACTACTGTGAACCCTGCTACTTTGCTACCGAATTCAAGATGTGAGGAGGTGAAAGAGGAAGCAGAACATGATTGTCTGGAAGTGACAGAACTCTGTACTAAGCCCCGTCCTGATATAGAAGATGAACCCTTGGAAGAATCAGATTGTGAGCTGTTTGTGGATGGATCATGTTTGAAAAATGAAAAAGGTGAATTGTGTGCTGGTTATGCTGTCTGCACCTTATCAGGAGCACTAGAAGCATCTTGTTTGAAGGGGGTAAATTCCGCTCAAGTCGCAGAGTTGATTGCTCTGACTAGAGCATGTAAATTGACAAAAGGTCTAAAAGTAACAATCTTCATCGATAGTCAGTACGGTTTTGGCGTCATACATGACTTTGGTCAGTTATGGATGCAAAGAGGATTTTTGACTTCCTCAGGTTCCCCAATTCGGAATGGAAAAACTGTAAAGGAATTATTGAATGCTTTGCAGTTACCAAAAAGAATTGCAGTTGTAAAATGTGCTGCACAACAATCAGGAGATGACAATGTGACAAAAGGCAACAGATATGCGGATCAATTAGCGTGTTACTGTACACAAAATACGATGGCCATAAACAGATCAATTGAAAGAGGAAATACAGAATGCCACCTTATGCTCACAACCACATTTGGGACTTGGGATGAGGTAAGGCAAATGCAGGAAGAGGCCAGTGATAAAGAGAAGGAAGAGTGGAGTAGAACAGGTTGTAGGAAAAATGCAGAAGATGAGGTATGGGTTCAGCTCGATGGAAGACCAGTATTGCCAAATTCTCTACTTTTTCACATGGCCAGGATGTACCATGGGCTGACACATGTTGGAAGGGACGCAATGGTAAGACTGTTCAAGCAGACATGGTACAATCCAAAGTTCAGGGTCACCGCAGAAAGTTTATGTCAAAGGTGTGCCATATGCCAAAAACAAAACCCAGAAGAAAGACAGTTGTAAGTTGGGGTGTAATTGGGAAAGCAGGAGTTCCTTTCACTTGACTTCAGATTGATTTTATTGAGTTACCTCCATGTAATGGGCTGAAGTACGTCCTTGTCATTGTCTGTTTGTTTTCTCGCTGGGTGGAAGCCTATCCAACAAGAAGGAATGACAGCCTTACTGTGGCTAAGCTGTTGTTGAAAGAATTGATCTCTAGATTTGGTTTTCCAGGCACTTTGGAATCAGATAGAGGATTGCATTTCAATAATTAAATAATTCGGATGATTTGTGCAGCATTACAAATTGAACAGAAGCTGCATTGTGCCTATCGACCAGAAGCATCTGGTATTGTTGAGCAGATAAATGGCACAATAAAATCAAGATTAGGGAAGGTATGTGCATCCACAACACTGAAATGGCCTGACGCTTTACCTCTTGTATTGATGAGTCTTAGAAGTATTCCTGACAAAAAGACTGGATTAAGTCCCCATTAAGTGTTGATGGGAAGAGCCATGAGACAAGCATACATACCTGCGAACAAACTAATGAATATGTCTGATGATCGTGTGCTAGATTATTGCAAAGGACTGGCTGATCTGGTGCGTTATGTGTCTCGCCAGGTTGGAGGAGAAGCCACAACGACACAGCGGAACCAAGCACATGATTTGAATCCTGGTGAGTGGGTCCTGGTCAAGAACCACGTGAGGAAAACGTGCCTAGAACCCCGTTGGAGTGACCCTTACCAGATCATATTGGTGACGACCACAGCAGTAAAGTGTTTTGGCTTACCAAACTGGATACATGCAAGCCATACCCGCCTAGTCCCAAGTCCAATTGAAAGACCTGAAGAACAGCAACTGGTAAATCAAAATCAAGAACCAGCAGCTGAAGTGTGCGAAGCTGAAGGGTCTGGAGTGACAGATTCAGATGAACATTTTGACAATGAACAGCCAAGCATAAGTCAAGTAAAGTGGGCACCAGATACTGGGACTGAAAAGACTGCTGTTGAGTCGGAAGAAGGTGAGGCTGCCATTGAACCAGAAGGAAGTGAATCAGCTGTCGAAACAGAAGGAAGAGAAACAGCTGATGAGTCAGAAGTTGGATCAGAGGAGAATGAGGTCACAAATGAACTAGAAGAAGGTGAACTCACTGACGATCCAGAAACAAGTGATGAACCTACAGAAACAGAAATACAAGTGAGCGGAGAAAAACGGATAGAAAGAAGACTAAATAAAAGAATTGGTGAACAAAAAACAGAAGGTGAAAAGATAGTACAGAAAAAGAGACCTAGAAAAGGAGACAATTGGTCAAGTGGAACAAGAAGACTAAAGTATAGAATAGTCAAGAGAAGATTGAGGAGAAGACCAGAGCAAAGTAACGAAGTCTCAAGCCAAACAGAACCAGAAAATACAAAAAGAAAAATGACCAGAAAATCCAAAAGAGCAAGAATTCCATGTAGGAAGTACAAAGCTCCAGAATGGACCTACATAATACTAGAAGAATTTGAAAGTTTAGGTTTAAGCGAAGAACACGAAAATAGTGACACTGAAAAAGAAGATGAGAACAAACTGAGACCACCTTAAAAGGAATTGTAAAAAGATTAAGGTGGAAAAAAATGTCAGTTGAATTTGAATTAAAGACTCAAGAAAAACCAAAAGACTGAAATAAAAGAAAGGGGTGAAGAAGAAAGTCATTAAGTGTAGGTTTACACAAAAATTTATTTTTAGAATTTATTTTTTTATTTAGAATAGAATTCATATAGATTTTCCCGATTATTTAGGTTGTAGACTGAAAAGGATTGTTAGATTTCTTTTGTATTTTTCTTTTTGTAGTATATCAAAATGGCAGAAGTAGAAGTGACTGAACAACCAAAATCTAGTCTTAAACGTAAATGTATTTAAACTTGCTTATGTAGTGTTTTTCTATTAACAATTATATGGGTCCTATTAATTGTTGTCATACCTATTTTTAATGTGAATAACATTGAAAATACTACTAATAATGTGTTGATTGAAGGAATGAAAGATGTTTCTAAACAACTTATGAATACTAATATAGAACAAATGGATGGAAGCATTCTCCATCATGACAAATCAATCAGTGATTTTTCGTTAAACGTTTTTACCAAGTTGTTGTATGAATATACTAATACTATGAATGTGAGTGATTGTTATGTTTGCATGAAATTACCTTTGTCTCTCTCTGAAGGTCTAACATATCACCACTTTTCACTAACATATGGTGTGTTGTGTAGTGTCCTTAGTAGCCTATTTTACATGACAGTATCAATATACTGATATAGATTTAGCATTTTAAGAAATACCAATTGTAAGGAAACTAAATAAAGTGGTAAGTGGTAAAAATGCACGCTATATGGGAGAATTTTTCCATATCACTAAATCATTAGATGTAGAACATGCCTACAAAACAATTTAATTTGTAGTTTACATGTAGAATAGAGATTATTCTTAGACATGGTAGAAAACAGAAGAGCAAGTTTCCAGAAAAAAGCTGATGAACAGAAATCACAGACACCACCTTAGGCTTTAAGAGAAGGAAATTATGAGTAAGGTGAGACATACGTTGCGATGTCCCTGGACTGGTCACAGAAAGGGAAACTATGTTTATTTAGATCAAAGACTAACTATAATAATTATTTCATTGGCACTAGTGAATGTGAGCATACTTACCAAATTACTGGAGAATGGGGATTAAAGGGTGGAACTGATCCTGTTTTCCCGGGAATATATTATGTGTGTCTTAAGAAAGCCTATTATAGGTTACCTGTACATTGGTACGAGAGCTGTTATTTTGGCATTGTTTTTCCAAAGGTTTATCATGTAGACTGTGAAGATAATAGTGTCAATGAAGTAAGGCAAGGACTAATACGAAGCAAGAGAGCAAGTTTTTCAGAAATAGTAGGTGATATCTTTGGTGCACTGATACCCTCAGTTGGAGTAGTTTTAAATTGACACAAAATTCGAAAATTGTCCAGAGTGGTTGACCGTTTATCAACAGATACTGCTGGTGGTTTCTTGATGATTGATACCGAAATGGTGGCAATCAGATCAATGGTTTTGCAAAATCGACTTGCCCTGGATATTCTTTTGGCAAAAGAGGGTGGAGTCTGTGGCATGTTGAAAATGCAACACTGCTGTACCTATATCCTGGATAAAAGTAAAGGGATAGAAGGATATATTAGAAATATTACCACATTGCATAGTGATTTAACCCAACTGGAGGTTGACGGTGTTTGGGAGAGACTTGGTAAGAGTTTCTCTGCAGTTAGTAAATGGTTTTCTACCTTTGGGAGTAGTTTATTAGGGAAAATAATAATGCCAATATTTTCAGTAGCCATAGTAGCTCTAGTAATATTAACAGCGTATAAGTGTTGTAAATGCATAAAAGAAAGAAAAGGTGCAACAGACAAAAAGAATAAAAGAAAAGGAATAAAAAGAAAGAGAGAAGAGATAGAGTTAGAAGAGATAAATGAAGAATACTATGACATGATGAAAAAGTTAGATGAGAGTGCCATAAAAGAAGCAAAAGAAAGTAAAATCTATGCATTAAAAGGTGGCACTCGGTATGGTGAGTATTTATGATGGCTCCTAAAAGCCATCAGAGGGGGGATTGATGGAGCAGGATTTCGCAAAAGAAACCTGCTCAATTGAACACCCCTATAATACGTACTAACAGTAAGTAGAGTTAGAACGATTAATGTGCACAATTACACTACACGTGGGAAGTTTGCTTTGCAAAATGCATGAAGTGTATGTCTAATTTGCTGTAGAATGCTACCATTCATGCAAAATCTATGTAAAAGAAAACACTGTGTGTATTTTAAGTTGATGGAAGAAAAGTAGTTTTGTGTTCTGTCTGTTTAGAATAACAAATCAGGCACTCATGAGAGACTGCAGAAACTCTTCATCTGATAAGTCGAGCTGACTGATAACAACCCAAGATGCATCTTCTGTTTCTGCTCTCATATCACTTTTCCTTTTCCTTCTTTTTTTCTATCAGTGTCGAGCGCAGTCTGGGACTGTTATATTTCCGAGTTAGGCCCATGTTACAAGACAGCTTATTCCTTACATTGTCCTAGAAAATAAGATTTCAGCGAAGACCTTTTGCACACATTTGCATGTACGACAATGTTGGATTCATTTCTCTGAAACTACTTTATTTATACATCCAGCTTTGCACAACATTGTCACGATGCCCTGAACATCATGTACTAGGTCTCTCTAAGCACTAGGTACAAATGTCATCCTATCTTCATCCACGGGGCGACAGCACTATCTACATATTTATAACATCACTAATCTAGCGCGCACATCATGAAGGCTGCTTTTTATTATAAATATTAAGAGTCATGATAGATTGGTAGAGGAGGCTCTTCTGCTGCCACTGAAGGTCCGTGCATGCTGAGAATCCACCACGCACCAGTCTGACATTCCGTGAGGAGAGTTCAACTCGAGACCAAGACGGAGTCCTTCACTCTATCCGCTCAGGTAATGGGGCTGGATCGTCTCTTGGGAGGATTCTTGACTCTTCACCTACACACACTCTAGGTACACTTGGAGTAGGGTTGGCATCATAGGAGTATGTTAGATTGCTGCATTATATATGTGCCTTCAATATCTTCATTGCTTTAGCACCATGGTAGAAATGTATCTACTGTTCACTCCTTTGGTGCTTGTAATCTCCTTTCGCTTCTGTCTCCTAATCATTGCAGCACACATATTTTATGCAAGAATAACATTGGTTCAATAAATATTATTGAAAACATCCCATTGTGTATTCTCTGTATATTTCTCTGAGAACAAGTGAGCAAGAGTGACTGAGCAAAAGATTCTGTACTGTTTCCATGATTCCTGAGGAATCAGGGTTGTCATGTTCAGTGGTTGCCAGAAACTGTTCGCTCCCTGGTAGATTAGGGGGGCTTACAGTGGCCTTGTGAGCTAGCTGGTCTATAGGCCAACATATCCGGTGGGGGTGTCCGGAATCAGTCTTGACACCAAGCCCTTAGTTTACGTTGTCCAAACAATGTGCAGATCCTATGGATTAGTTGGAACTACACGACATTGAGAGCAACATTGGTTAGGCATTTATTTATCGGTCAAATCAGAGAAGTTCAGTCATGCTTTCTCAGAGAACCCTACTTACATTAAACGGGAGACGTCAGTAGGGGGAATAGGGAATCCGCCTCAGCTGAGAGGGTAAGTCCTATGTATTGGTTGTAGGTTTTATCAAGCTTAAAGGATTAAAGAATATGCTCACAATATACAAACCAAATCTCAAGAAAATTAGTTTTCGTAAAATACTTTTCATTATCTTATAATGACCGAACATGGAGAGGACGTTGAAGTACAAGCAGATACTCTAAATATTTCAGAAAATTGCAGACAGGCAGTTACTTTGAAATTATTAAATCATGGCCTCCCGGCAATGGTTGGAGATGTTACCTTCATGGTAGAGGCACACAAAGCATTCGGAACAAAGGTATTCTATTCTTGGGTTACATTCCCAGCTGCAGATGCATGCACAAAATTGTTTCACACTTACATTGAGGATGAGACACCAGATGAATACTTTCCTTAGGTGGAAATAGAAGTCCCTTTAAATTACTGAGAGCATATAAATTGGCTTAAAGGGGCCCTCCCCCACACCATAGAAAATGTGAGAGTCTGTCTGCTCAGAAAATAAGGAGCGACCTAGCCGGTCTTAGCTTCGTATACACCACACCCCAACATACACAGGTTAGGAGCAGCAGAAATGTGCACACTATATGAAGATTTTGTGAAAATCTACAGGAATCTTACATAATACATAATGCAAACACATATACTTCAACCTGTGAGGGCTGCTCAGGCTGCACAACCTCAATTGGCTGCCACGGGCATCAGTCCTCAAACACTGAATGCCGCAATGGTAAGAATTCCCACCAGCCGGGATCAAGTACCGTTCTGGATAGCACAAAAAAAAGCACAGCTTCAAGCAGCTTTTCCCAATACTAGCCCACAGGAAAAACACAGAATTTTAACAATTTGCTTGCCAATGAGGATGGCTCCCCCGATAGAAGATTGTACCACTTGGGGTACAGTCTTTGCTGTTGTTTACACAAGAACTCATGGTACCCCTTCAATAGCAGTAATATCAGATGTATTGAAAAAAATACAGAATGAGTACGGGCAGAACCTGCCCTGGACTTAGGGATGAAATTAATAGGCAATTTTGCCCAGGTTTCAGCAATTATGTTAAGCGTCATGAAAGGGGAGGCAGCCGCGATGGCTATATGACAACGCCTGAGGGAACTCTCTCCTATTCAACAGGAGAGGGAGTTACCTAAGGTTATTGCAGAAACATACTCTTCCTTGGGAAGAGATAATCTGGGAGCTAGACCTGGAAAACCAGTGGTTAATGATAATTCTGAAAAGGATAACTCTAAGCAAGAACTCAACTCTTCCAAGAAGAAATGGGATAATAAACCGAAACATAATAAACAAAATAAACAACAATTAAGGAGTGGGTCTCCTCAACAGGAGCACACTGAAAAGAGATACAATCTCAGAAACCGTGATAACATTAGAAAACCTGACACATATCAGGATAACGATACACGTTCCTCTAGTTTCTTTCAGGATCAATATGAGAAACGCTCGGAGAGAGGAGGACGGTCAGAGCAAAGATCAGAAGAGCGAACTAAAACCAAAGAGGGAGACACATCACACTTCAGACTACATCATCAAACAAGAAGATAAACAAAAATCTACGAAACCTCAATTTAAAAATAAAAAAGTAGCAGGGATTAAGATTAGAAATGCCCAGGCTACTGAGGACTCTGCTTCTTAACGGGGATAGGGCAGTGACGATGATGGACAGTGCAGCAGAAGTCATAATAGCTTGCCAGAACATGATGGATTTTCTGGAAGTAGTAGCGCTGAGTGAGTATATCACGGTGGAAGCACCTGATACGAGAGTGAGTGTCCCACATCGTTTACATAGGATAACGCTTCAGATAGAAGGGGACATACAGACGGAAGTGAAGGGTCTCTTTTGGGAGGACCTGACACATGGTTACGACATTCTTTTGGCAGAAAAATATTGGCCACCTGAGTTTGTAATAGATTGCCCAATGGGGGAAGAAGTAATTTTACCTGCTTTCTCCAACCTCGTAGAAGAATCAGTTAAAAATGTATTCGTGCAGGAGTGGGAGTCAGCTTTAGTGCCTGCTCTGTACCACAATCATGTTGGGTGGGATAATGAGTCTCCTCATCGCAAGATCCCATTAAAAACGATCCCTCAACCACAGAGACAGTACCCAATTAAACATGAAGCAAAGAAACAAGTCAGAGAAATAATAAATCAGATTGAGCACCAGGGTGTAACAAAGATTTGCACCTCATCTATGAATAATCCTTTGTTTCCTGTAATGAAACCCAACAATTCATATCGTTTAGTCTTAGATTACAGACATTTGAATGCATGCGCACGCACATTTGCAGTACAGAATGCACACAGTGCCGCACTGATGAATAACATTGTGCGGAAGAAATACAAAACAACATTAGACATCTCAAATGTTTTTTTCTGCCAGAATATAGTGCCTGGAAGTAGATATTTGACTGAATTTTCAGCGCTGGGGTCTCAGCATCAATTTTTTCATTTACCACAAGGATATAAGAATAGCCTTGGGCTGTTTTTAGCCAGAGTAACAGAGTTACTTCAAAGTATTGATGAGGAGAGGGTGTCCTATGTAGATGATATTTATCTGACGGACTATGAATTGATGGAACATATGGCTAGAGTGAACAAAATAATAGTTGTGTTTGCTTACCTGGGCTACAAATTTAATTTCAAGAAATCAAAAATAGCCCACCTCAGTGTCTTGTTTTTGGGATATGAGTTATCATATGAACGGCAAAAGCCTGGCAACATAGTTTTTAGAAAAGTGTGCGTTGCTCCAACCTCCAACAACTCTGAAGAGACTACAATACATTTTAAGATTTTAAAATTTTGGCAGAACTTACATTTTGAATTACGCGGAAAGGGTAAAACCATTCTACGATTTAATTGGACCTGATTTTTCAGTACAACACTGGACACAGGAACATACTGACATCTTACGTTCCATACAAGCTGACATGCTAGCTTCAAAGCATTTACACACACGTGTCAACACAACTAACCTAGTGATGCGTGTAGTCGCTAGACCAACCGGATATACCTACATCACTTTCAATGAAGGTGATACGGTACCTATAGCATACGAATCACATCTGTACACAAATGTTGAAATGCGTTTTGCATCCACTGAGAAAATTCTCACAGCTGTACAAACTGCTGTAATGAGAGAGGGAGCCCTGGCACAGGGAAAATGCATACTTGTTGTTACCCCAGGATCGACCCTAGAGGCGGTTACTAAAGCAAGCATTCCGAATGCTAAGGCTCTACATTCAAGATGGATTCAGTAGGCTAACTCTCTCACTGCAACTGATGTAGACGACAGATTTGATGCTACATTACAAACACAAGCATTCCTGCAGTACGAACAAGAATAGCCTCTGCCAAATGAAATAATGCCTCTAGATCGATATGAATATACCGCATGGTGCCTGCCACATAGTGCAGGGATATGCAAAAAGTGTATTTATTTGACTTTTTGTACTGCAGCCTGCAGCACATGCTGCAATACATAAAATTCACTTTGGGACCACCTTGAAGGCGGTCGCATTGTGATTCCGATGGTGGGACTGCCGACAGCAAGTCGGCGGTCCCATCCCGATATGATGGCGGTCGGATGAAAGTCTGACCACCATCATAATCAGGCCCAAAATTTTGTCTTTTGCAGATATAGTACCAGAATATCATGGAAGAAATATTGTCCTACAAACTATTGGTGACCAAAATATCAGCAAACAAAATAGTGCATGTGTAAGTGTATATAGTTAAGCATATGTTTACTACACTTAACTCCACATATATACACCTTTACAGTATGTATATATTCGAAGTAACAAGGTATGTGGATGTGGAGTTAAGAATGTTCATTGTACACATATTTGTCTATATTTACCCTTACAATTTTGCGGGTTTCATTATGATGGACACAATATGTTTGTAAGGAGATATTTCTGTTCTCAATATTCTGACATACAAATCTTGTGCGTTTAAAAAATTGGGTGTTCTTTATTGCAAACATATGTTGTGCCTCATGAAGCTTTTGGCACATCATTTAACAAAAAAAGTATCCCACTGTGTTAAGATTACCCAGTTGAGAGTGTGAATAATTTTAGTCAACCAACAATTTCTTGAAACTGGGATGACCTGACAATGGAGTGGCTAGGAAAGAAGGGTGATGAGTCCTAATTTAGTGAGTCGACAGATCTTTTTGTAGCACAACAAGTGGCATCAAAAGGCAATTGCAAACTCAGTTCGAATTCTATAAAATGAAATGTACTCAATCTTGTGTAATCGTACATACCATCTAGCATTTAGCTATGTGTATCTAGCTTAACCCTACTTCTTTTTCGTCCTGATGCTAGGCATGTCAAAATGACAAATTTCTAAAAAAGTCCACCAGCAATATATACTAATGCATCTCTGGAATACATATAAAAAGCTTGATAGTGTGTTAATTTACGCCAGGACAAAGATATTATTACACTGAAAACCACTGACATTCTTATGTTGTTAACCGTTCAGTCTTTCAGTTCAAAATATGTTATTGAACTTTTCATAATGAAGTAATCAAGAAACAGCCAAAAAATAACAGCAAAATATTGTGTGCTTATAGAACAACATATTAAACTTTGAAGAAAAAATTATAAATAGCAAAATGCTGGTTTATAATAGGAACATAAAATAAACAATAAGTTATTAAATATATAGGGCTTCCAATGTAGTAACATCTAACAAAATGAAATTTACTCGGATAAATCAACAGTTAGTATTATATTTGTCGAGCATTTTATGACAAAAAATTTGGTCAAAGGTCTCTGATTATTCTCATTAAAAGGTATTTCAATCCCGTTTCTCATATATAATATCCATTCCCATCAAGCATGTGTCGATAAAACATTAGCAGATTTCCCATTCTTAGTAATTGCTTTGATAACAGGAAAAATTAAAAGATCAAACTATTTCATATCCATATATAGTAATGAGAGTACAAGAAGAGAAGACTTACCTATAACAATTTCATAAGAAAGAGAAACATCAATTGAAACATTTGTGATATTTTATCCCAGCCTTTAGACCAAATTTTGAAAATGATTTAACAGTCAAATAACATGTGTTTGGATGTACCAGGTTGCACACTGCAATGCTAACAACCTGATTTGTCAAGTAGTTTTGCATTATACAACTTACTGGGAGACCAATATAAATTATTTATTTTTAACAATTTAGTCTGACAAATACATGATGGTAGCCATCTTGAAATATTACATAACCACATTTATTCTACTTGTGTATTGTAAAAATATCATATAAAATAGTATTCCAAGATGTGCATATTTTTAACACATTGACAGAGCTTATAGTGGTCAGATTTTTATATCTTTTTGGAGACAATGTGACCTGAGATTCTGTGCATACTTTGAGGAACTGGAATAGAAAACTGGAAGCATTATATAATGCTTTTCACAGTATAACATACCTGTGGTATTCAGGAGCAGTAATATCAAGTTGAATTTATATATCAACAAAAGATAAAACAATATTACTTTGACAAATATCAGAGAAGTAAAATATACCAGCAACAATCCATATTTCACAACAAGAGAAAGGTGTATTCAGTTTAATCATAGGATTACACCTAAAGGATACT
This sequence comes from Calotriton arnoldi, assembly GCA_963921515.1. Taxonomy (NCBI): domain Eukaryota; kingdom Metazoa; phylum Chordata; class Amphibia; order Caudata; family Salamandridae; genus Calotriton; species Calotriton arnoldi. The sequence continues at coordinate 529,247 of CAWUFW010008014.1, read as the reverse complement.
TTCTTAAAAGATACAGTTCTGTTACCAAATATTGCATCAAGCCTGGGTTTTTGTTTTTATTTAGGATTGGAGAACAAAATCCCATCAAGGAAAGGGTGCTAAAATATTTTTCTAAACTAAAACCCATTTGGGTATCTGAAAACCAATAGACACTTTGTGCAGCTAAATACGAAATATTATATTTCTTCAAATCAGGAATGTTGCTTCAGTGAGAGACTTTAGGCCTCCAAATTTGTGCTCCAGATTCCTAAGAAATGGAATTCCATTGGAAGGTTCACATGACTGTTTAAGTGCCCTAAAGAGCCTATTGGGAAAAGGATTGACTCATGTTGGTTTAGCTTCTGCCTGAATATTTGGCAAACCTGTTCCATGCATTCCTTTTGTATATCCATGGAGAATGCCTTTTCACACATCTCTATGTGCACATCATCCGCAAACAGCAAGGCATAATGCTTTCTTGTTCCCATGCCTCACCTTTCATTTTATTTCGCCAGAGTCAAGCAAGTGGCCAAGTTGCCTAAGTATCAATGAGTGGTGGAAATTGGCATTTCTGCCCTGTGCCTTTACATAAATTCAAGCATTCTGCCAACATGAAGTATGTGTTCACCATAAACTGTGCTTTAGCATATGGCAATCTCACCATTTCAAGACTTTTGGGTCAAAATGTATTCTATGCAAGACTTTATTGAGAGAGTGCCAGCTTTTGAGCATCAAGGGAGTCCTGAGGTTAGTGACTCAGAACCACTCTGCACTCCTCATGGACTCTGGCTGTTGCACCTTTCAAAAGCCTCCCCTGGAACTGCTAGTAGTTTATCAGCCAGTGTGTTCCCATATTCCCTGAAGAATTCTCCTGGCAGACCTCCCTGCCATGTGTTTTGCCTATAATAACTATATTATCAACATCAAAATCGCATTCTCCAGGCAGAAATGTCTCAAGTCCATATCTCTTCTTAGTTGTCAGCACAAGTATCAAAGCTATTGTCCAAGAGTCTGCTTACTTAATTCATTATACATAAGGGCATGGGGGTGTAGATACCTCAAGTTGTGCCAGAAGTCAAAATGTATACCCTCCTACATATGCACAGTAATGCCCCTTGCATCACTAATAGTCATGGTGTACATTTTTGGGCCTTCTTTTTTCAAAAGCCTGGCCTGCAAATTGCCTGATTTGCCTCTCACCTATGACTGCCTGTGACAGAAGGATGTCAATTGGAACTTCTCTAGCCTATCTATAAATGTAAGCAGCTTGCACCTCTTTGTGGCTAGCAGTGTAATGGGCAGTCTTTGTCGAACAGCTTTTAAAGAGATACACAATATGTAACACTTTAATCAATCAAGTCATACTTGTGTAGCGCAGCTAATCACCTGAGAGGGTATCAAGGCGCTGTGCTGCAGGTATCAGTTTAAGAAAGCAAACACAAGGAGATGATGGACGGAGCGCTGTAGGCCCATAGGAATGAATGGGAAGCCATTCCTTAATTGGGACTTGCAATTTGCGAGTCGCAATTAAGGAATGTTTAGGAATCGCTATTTTTTTAGCGATTCCTACATGCCGAGGCTTTTGTGATTCCTTAATTGCGATTCCTTAATAATCGCAATTAAGGAATCGCAAAAGCCTACCTTGATGCATGTGCCCCTAAAGCTTTATTGTGCAGGTGCAATAGTCAATGTGCCCGAACAGCAACATTGTTTTGTTTTTGAAAAATAAACTCAAAAAAAATTGGAAGCTTTATGATGAAAAAAAAGAATGTTCCTGAGCTGCTAATTGTGGTAACCAGGCTCTCCCTGCTAGTATAGAACAGGAGAAAATTATGTTGGAATGTCTTTCCTCAATCGGACAAACAGTCTGCCATCCAATGACCAAAAGCCCAATGTCCATAAAGTTGTTGATGAAAAGTTTTCCGATCAGAGACAGTGTAGACTCAGCTGTCAGTAACACGGCAGTTCATACAACTCAAAATAGACAATGAGAGCTGTGAGTTTGGTGGACAGGGTACTCTATCAAATCTTTTGGCAAAATACCCTATCTGCCAAGCTCTAAAGGTTTCAATATTTGCCCATAAAGGATTCAATAATGGTCCATAAGTGCCAATAATTTTAACATGAGAAGGAAAACCATTATGATTCCATTAGTAATGGCTAGACGTAGGATTGTAATGAAATGGTTGAGTACAGAGCATACAATCCTGAAAGACTGGTTGAAGGACATTGACAAATAAATTGCGGAAGAGAATGTAGTTTTGAACTAAGTGAGATAGGACAACAAATTGATAGATGAAACACCCATGGCCTGCCTACTGGGTATATCCCCTTTAAGAATAAATCTAAATTTACAAATAATAAAACTACTTTGGCTTAGTATTGGTTCGGCAGAGGACACCAATCAAATGAATGAGCACAGAGCGTCTGAAGCAGAAATACTGGTTAAGAGACATAGGGCTCTACGTCAGACAAAGTAAACCTATGTGAGAAATGTAGGCACATTGCCAAATGATTTGTCTAAAGGAAAGATATTTTTAGGGGTATTTTAATCCCCAAGGCATGCTTCTCCTTTGAAGGATTTTACTTTAATCGAGTCAGGCTCCATTGGGTGAGGAAAGAGTATAGGGTGTTTTTTGTTTGAGTGGCATGCTAGACCCTGGGCTGTCCCATGTGGACATAGGGTTGATAACTGGAGTCTATTAAAGTACGTAAACAAATGTGCAAAATATGTCCTGCAGAAGATATACAGAATGTTAATTATGCAATATCAAAAGCACAGATTGTGGTTTGAACTTCGAAGTATACCTATCTTTTACTGTATCCTGTCTTAGTCTTAGCTTGTTTCTCATCTGGTCTTCAAAATCAATAAACATATTTTAAATATATATTCTGCACAAATGATGAACTACAAGTTCCATACAGCAAAGGAAAGTCTGCACTGGAACACAGTCTCACTCCAAGCCAGAAACAAATCTGGGTCAAACTATCGGTGCTTAAGTATGGAAGGCAGCTTAATTAAAAAGCAAATGTCTACCCTGCCAAGCACACAAATGTACTCCAAAATAGAAGCCCTGTGTCATTTTTTAGGATTTGCTTAGAATAGAGCACTCTGGAATAATATTCAGTATGGCAAACATGATGTACTATAAAAGTAGGAGGACTGGCCCCAAGAACCTTTCCCACATTGGTTAGTGAGTGAGCCAGAGTCACCCCCACTCAATGGGGCCTGAGATTTACAAAATGGACTGCACTACTAGCTCCTCTGGACACTTTCTTGGCTTGTGGAAGAAGAGAAGGACTGCACCCACTGTTTGAGACTTTTTGACAAGACCTGAAGGGATGGATCTGCTTCTACTTGTACCTAGGATGAATACATGGAATCCACTGATCACTTGACTGACGTCCTGTGTGGCTACAGGGTTAAAAAAGCTGCAAGATGCTTTTTTCCTGAAGTGACCGCAAGACTAGTTGCAAATAGACCAGGACTGGACCCTGCTGATGGCCTTTGCTGGAGTTAAAACTGATCCCAAAATGTTGTCCCTGAGGTTCTGGAAATATTGGCTGTGTCCAGCTTGTCTGCTCCAACAATCTCTGAAAAGTTGGAACATAGATAGATTTTGGACTTCCAGGACTCCCAAGGACCAGGATCAACCACCCATGTCAATTCGACCAAGGGGCGACCTCTGCACTTTTAAGTTAGTCCGCTCAGAGCTTTTTGATGCTCCAAGAATCCGTTCAGTGGATCCTCGTGGCAAGTCTATATGACTTTGGTGCAACTTTCCCAGGTGGAAACTACAGCCTTGCACGATTGGAGGATTCTGAGCTCCAAAAAAGAGACTAAGTCCGATCAAAGAAATATTGACTGGACAAAGCCGGTAAAAGTATCCATCCACTAACACGACTTCTCTGGGTGCAAAAGAGTAACATTCTACTGCTCAAAGGTTGTTTTGCCAATATCAATGGCTTCAGCCAGACTTTGTCCAACAACTATCTGGCTTCAGGAGGCCTTCCTTACATAAAATCTGTAACCATGCTCCACTGAAGGATTTTGACTCCCATTTCAGAGACAATCCCAGAAGGTAAAATCTTTGACTGGGATTAACCTGCTTGGTGTATCTGACCTGCACTTCATTGTGGTCGGCCTGAAATGGCACCTAGTTCCTGGTCAAATGCTAGCAGTATCTTCTATTGTCACTTTGTTTTTTCTTGTTGCTTTTTCTGCAAAGGCAAGGGTGCACGGAGGCCTAAGGCCCAGCTGAAGCACCCCTAAATAAAAAAGGTGCCCATATAAGGCACACACATGCCCTAGGGGCATGTGTGTGCCACATGGCATTTTGGAAAATGTATTTGTTTTTAATTTTCCAAAATTGCACATGTTTACCATTGAATTGAAATTGATAGTAATAACGTTCCTAAATGCACAGTTTGCATTTAGGAAAAGTTCTTACATGTGCATTAGGGAATCGCAAATTGCGATCCCCTATTTGCATTCGCAATTTTAGGTAATCACAAAAAATTGTGATTACCTAAATTGCGAATCCCAATGCCTTTCATACATTCTTAAAGGCCATTTTGCCTTCGCAAAAGGGCAAATTTAGCGATTTGCACCATTTATGAATATAAAATACTTTGGTACATGTGGCCCTTAATTACTTGTGGTGGACTACCATCCACAACAATTAAAAATTAATTTTCTTACTTCTGCAAATGAAAGGCATTTCTGTATGTGAAACAAATATGTATTTTATCTTCAATGAAGCTGCTACTCATGGAATAAAGTACTGCATTTTAGACTTTCCCCTTTAGTCACACAATATGGATAGAAATATTTGAAAATGTAAGAATTTTATATATTTAATTGTTTGACTGCATCAGGGAGCCATTTTCTGCTTAGCTGCATTTTTGGCATGTGGGCAGTAATTACACATTGAAAAAGCTTTCATGGGGCTCCAAAAAGCAATTAGAATGTTAGCTTGCCTGCAACTCCCTGCTTCATTTATATGTGTCCAAATGTAAAGGTGTTAGTTTAATAAACTACATTTTTGTAAAGAGTAAAATCACAGTTGAAGCACTAGCACCCAAAACAATGCTCTCATTAAGGGGCACAGCAACACAATACAACAAATAAAATAAAATAGCACAATGCTAAATTTAAAAGTAGTTATTTGTGTTGCAAGCTTAGTAAAGTCTAAAGGCATTCACATTGTAATAACATAGGGCCTGATTACGATGACAATGGGACCGCCACCGACAGCCCATCAGTGGCAGTCCCACTGCCATCACATTGAAGATTCCCGCCCGCCACATTAGGATGGCGGGCGGATGGGAGTCGGTCAGAGAGACTGACCGCTGCGGTTCTGATGGGCTCAAGGAGCCCGTCCGACCGTAGGAGGGAACTTGAATACCTACAATGGTGGCGGTGCCTGCCAGGCACCGCCGTAGGGATTATAATGTCCCTCCCTCCCGGCCGTTTCATGGCAGTTTACCAGCTATGAAAAGGCTGGCACAAAGTGACATTGGGGGCCCATTGCGGGCCCCCTTTTCCCCTGCCCCTCAGATTTGGGTTTTGGGGGTACCTATGGCACCCCCTACATATCCCTGCACCATGTGGCAGGCACCACATGGTGCCTGTCACGTAGTGCAGGGATTTGTGTGAAGTCTATTTTTTGTACTGCGGCGTGTGCTGCAGCCTGTAACACCCGCCGCAATACAAAATATAGACATTGCGACCGCCATGGTGGCCGTTACATCCTAATTCGGCTGGCGGGACCGCCGACTTGTTGTCGGGCGGTCCCATTTCTGATTGGATGGCGGTTGGACGTAAGTCCAACCCCCATCCTAATGAGGCCCTAACAAGTGATATCATTTTTGCATTGATCAAATAACAGACATTTTACACTTACATTTTTGAAAATTCAGCGTTAAAGTATTAACTTACTTTAAAAATGCAATCTGTATGCCATACAATAATATTAACACAACTACGAATAAAAACAAAAACAGAATTCTAGTAATTCTCAAGCCATTCCTTTCCCTTACAATCAAGCAAAACCAGCTTACATCTTTCACTTAGCTAACAAGATAAAACGTTTCACAAGCAAAGCCTGCAGCATGCTATGGCAGAAGTAAATGTTTTCATTGTTTATTATGTGAAGCTTCCTTTCACCATGACAGGTGCAAAAGGAAAGATGTGCAAAGAAACAAATTAATGCAATGTAATTTAGAGTCATTATTGCATTTCTGGTGAAAAGATTACATAAATAGTGAATGCTTGCAGATATTATATTTATATTTTAATTGTCCGGACAGAAATTAAGAGAAATATTGTTCTTTTTGTGTGACATCTCATTTCCTAATTCCGCTGCTGATATGTTAGTATTAAAAAATATCACGTTTTGTTCTGTTTATTATGTATTGTTCAAAACAGTATAAATGGATTTCAGTTAATTGTCGGTAACTTTTTTGCTTGAGTTCATTCAGGGCTCTTTTTGCTATGGCATTTCATGTTGGTTCATTCGCTCATATTTGTCTTTTCAGCTCTTTCTAGATCCCTTTGCACATTTGATTTTTTGATATCAGAAATAATTTTAAAGTCATTTTACTTTTAGCTTGTATGTTCATTGGATTATTTTGATTTGGAGCTCCCTTTGTTGGAAGGCTCACTTTATTTACATGGCACATTTACATTTTCGGATTATTTTAGCTTAGTATCAGACATACTCAACATACTGAACATGTGCACATATTTTTCCCATGCAGAGCATTTCGTTACCTATTCTAAATGACATGGCTATTTGATTATGCTTTTCAGAGCTGGCTTGTTTATTGTGCAAGTGATTTTCTGTTTTGTATTATTTCTGCTTGTTTTTCAGAGCTGTAATGGTATTATATTTTTTGAACAAATGTAATATTATAAAAGACCAAGTAAGAGCCTTTGGTAAGTTATTTATGGTGGAGTTTCTGAATCCACTTTGCCTCTCACTGGTCTTGCAGATCGACTCTTTAATAGAAGGTAAGCATTGTCACTTGTTAGTGGCTACAATTCAAGCGCAGCAAAGTCATCCACCTAGAGGATAGGAGCTGAAGGGATAACCTCCGCTTCTTTGGTTTCTCAGAAAATGCGGAGGGGTAGACGCTAAGTCCTTCCTCAAGGACACCCTCCGTACACTCACCGGCCTTGTCTTTGAGCCCCCCTTAGAGCTACAGTGAGCTCACTGTATAGGTCCACCTCGTCAAGATCATCAAGCAAGACACCGGCCTCACCCATGCCCGGCTCTTACCCTCCAAACCCCACCATTGTAAGGTACCACTGCTCACTTACTAAGAGCCCATGGTAGGTCGCACCCCCCGCCCCACCATATCCATGTCTTATCCTGGAATGTCAATGGCCTGACGCACTACGTCAAATGGAGAAAGGTGCTCTCCTACCTTCAAGCGAAGAGAATAGATGTGGCTTTTTTACAAGCGATGCACCTTTGCAACCTAGAATCTGATAAGCTGCTCCAAGACTGGGTGGGAAGAGTGGTACACATCAGTGTCCCTGCGCCGCCAACCATGGAGGGAGGTGGTCCCCGGAAATGTGGAGTAGCAATCCTCATCTGCAAATCATTGCCAATCACTGTTGTTAAATCATGGGCTGATCCCGTTGGTAGATACATATTTGTCAAGTTACGGCTGGGGGACAGGATTCTGTGTGTGGGATCAGTGTGTGCCCCAACAGGAACAAAACACCTCTTTTTCCTGGAACCTTGCCAGGGATGCGATGCTGGATAGGACCAGCCCTCTGGACAAGAGCAACGATGCAGACAGGGCCCTGTTAGGGGACATGGCCTCTGACCATGGCCTGGTGGGCCATTGGTGCCTCAGCCATCTGACAGAAAAGGAATACACTTTCCTCTTGCTGGTACACAGCACACAATCCAGACTGGATTACTTTCTCCTCTCCCCGAGGGCAGTGGCCCTCATCAGGGAGTCATGGATATTGGAGGCCATGTTGTCTGGCCACTCCCCGGTCCTCCTGTCCCTTGACATGTCATGGCCTCCCCAGGCAGCAAACCTTGATGCCTGAATGTGCAATGGTACTGCACCCCTCAGGGAAAATCCCAACTCAAAACCCATGTCTCCACGTATATGGCGTATAATAACAAAGGCTCGGTGGACTCCCATAGGGTCCTCTGCGTAGCCGTGAAAGCAACTATACGGGGCCAGCTCATAAGAGATGCCACTGTGTCGAACAAGCAAATGACTCTCTGCCAGATTAAGCTGGAAGGGCAGATACCCGCCACTACTCTACTCACCCCACACTTCCCATCCGCCGCCTCTTGGAACAGGACGGCATGGCCCTCAACAGCCTCTATACCTCTAAAGCTGAATATGCGCTGCAACGTTGTCACTACGAGCAAGGGGAGAATGTGGGGCTCCTACTGACTGCTCAACTACGACAACAGAAGGTCGCTATGGCTATCCCTGCCATACACCTGAAGAGCGGAGAGGTCCTCACTTGCCCACAGGACATCGCTAACGGGTTTGCATCCTTCTATGATGCATTGTACTACCCGCAGACGAAGACCACCGTGGAACAGGTGGAATCCTTTCTGGGGGGAGTGAACCACCCCGGTTGTTGGACGAGGGTAGGGAACTACTTGAAAGGGAGATCTGCAAAATCGAGATCACTCTAGTCATCTCCAAACTATCCTATCACAAAGAACCGGGAGAAGATAGATTCCCCGTGGAGTTTGACCAGTGGGCGGGTGAGGAGTTTGTTGACAACTTGCACGCTGTCTTCCAGGAGGTGGAGCAGAAGGCATCCCTGGGCCCTCTCTCCAACAGGGCGGTGATCGTGGCCCTCCCCAAACCAGGGAGGAACCCTCTTCTGTGCGGCAGCTATAGGCCCATATCCCTGCTGAATGGAGATATTAAAATCCTTGCCAGCGTTCTAGCCGGGTGACTCAGCAGTCATATCCTCCCTGATACACCACACACAGGTGGGCTTTGCCCCAGGACGTTCCTCCACGAACCATCTCTGCCCACACCCTCTGGCAGCCAAAGACATGCTAGATGATGCATTGGCCCTCTCCTTTGAGGTCGAAAAAGCATTTGATCGGATCGAATGGGGATACCTCTTCGCAACCCTCAAGAGGTTCGGCCTGGGGGACCAATTCATAACCAAGGTGCGCCTGCTGTATGACTGTCCAATGGCCGAGGTCAATTGTGGGGGATTTCTATCAGATCTCTTTCAGATCTGGAGGAGTACACACCAGAGGTGTCCGCTCTCTCCCCTCTTGTTCCTCCGGGCTATAGAACCCCTAGCAGCCACCATGCACCAATCATCCCCAATTACCGGAATACCCCTAATGGGCAGACTGTACAAGATCTACCTCTACACGGATGATGTCCTGCTTACCCTGACGGACCTAAGCCACTCCTTACCGGCCATAGTGGAAGTAATAAATGGCTTCGCAGCTCTTTCCGGTTACAGAGTAAACTGAGGCAAGAGTGATGCTTTCCTGCTTTCGACCTGTACCACGGAAGTGGCAATTCATGTATTCCCTTTCCGCTGGAAGTCCTCATGCCTAAAATATCTGTGGATTCTGGTCAATAGGGGAATGGACTAGGCCTGGGTGGTGAACTTCGCTCCGTTCGCGGAGTTTGCAGAGTTTTCTGCACTTTGCACTCCGCGGAGCTCGCGGAGTGCAGAAAACTCCGCTTTGCAATGTGCAGCGGAGTTTTTTCCTCACTCGCGATCGCGAACGGTAAGTTTGCGATCGCGAACAGTAAGTTCGCGAGCGCGAGCTGCCGCTCGGGTAGAATTTCTACCCGAGCGGCAGGAATACCAGCACAAACTGCAGTTCGCACTGCACTCCGCCACTCGCGGAACTTCGCAGAGTTTTTTGTAACTTCACAGAGTTCCACGTAGCAAAACTCTGCGAACTACGCCCAGGCCTAGAATGGACAGGATAATCGTGGACAACTTAGAACCCCTGGATGCCCAAATGAAGCTGGACTTTGAGAAATGTTCACACCTGGGGTTCTCCATCTGGGGCAGAGTACAGGCAGTGAAGGTGGTCATGCATATTATCCTACGCCGATGACACCCAGCTCATCCTCTCCCTCATGAAGGTACCCAACACCACCAGACTCAGCTTCCAGGAAGGAATTAAAGATGTTGCATGCTGGATGAGCAGCAGCTGGCTGAAGCTCAACTCGGAGAAGACAGAAGTCCTTGTCCTCGGGCCCACCCCCTCAGCATGGGACAACACCTTGTGGGCCAGCTCCCTCGGCAACCCCCCCACCCCCACATCCTTTGCAAGACCTTCAAATGGATCCCCCCAAATCCAGAAAGACCATCACCCACGCACTCATAACAAGCAGACTGGACTACGGAAACGCCCTCTACGCCGGAATCAACAAATCCCTGCAACGCAAACTCCAGACCATCCAGAACACCGCGGCCAGACTCGTCCTCGGCATCCCACGACATGAACACATCACCCAACACCTGCGAGACCTCCACTGGCTCCCCGTCGAGAAGCGAGTAGCCTTCAAGCTACTCACCCATGCCTACAAATCCCTCCACAACACTGGACCCAATTACCTCAACGAAAGAGTCTCCTTCCATTTACCCAAGAGAAACCTCCACTCCACCGACCTCGCCCTCGCTGAAATCCCGCGCATCTGCAGAACTAGAGCATGTGGGGGAGCATTCTCCTACATTGCTGCAAAAACCTGGAACGAGCTCCCGATCAACATCAGATGCTCCCCCACTCTGCACACCTTCAGGAAGAGCCTCAAGACCTGGCTCTTCGGGCGAGTGGGAGCTGCCCCCCCAGTGCCTTGAGACCCTCGCAGGTGAGTAGCGCACTTCACAGTTCCCTGATTGATTGATTGACGCTGCAGTGCTTCACATACACATTAGGCATGCTACCTGTGACAGTGCCTTTGGCCTCTTTACGTCTCATAGACTCCCAGATCTGTTCCTTCGTATGGGGCTCATTGCGGCCCTGTCTGACAGTGGCCAAACTCATGGCACAGCAATCCTGCTGAGGCCTGGGCCTCTGATCAGTTGAACACTATGCCCTAGCCCTCCATCTCTTGCAACTGGCATATCTGCTCCCTGGCACTACGGATCCAGCACAGTGGGTCGACAGGGAATGCTTACTACTATCTAATGGCCAGGGGCTCTGCCCCCTTTAAAGAGGTCGCCTCTCCCGGGCTTGGCCTCCACACCCCGTGTTACAGGCCACTCAAAGGGCCTGGCAGCGTGCACACCATCTATTTGGTGTGGACCCATACCTGCATGACAGGGTGCCCCTATGGGGCAATGACGGCCAGTTGATCAATGGATGGGCCCTCCACTGGGACTAGTAGATAGAAGCAGGCATATACACCCTGGACCAGGTCCTGGACCACGGTGACCTTAAATTATTCGAACACCGGAGAGAGGAATTCGGTCTCCGACCACAACAGGCCTTGCGCTATCAGCAGCTGCAACACTGCTTGAGATGCTGCTTGGGTCATGCTCATGGTCCCTGCAGACCTCGCCGGTGGTGTCCTAGCTGGCCGCATGGGGTCACCATAAGGGAGTGATGTTGGGGATTTACAGCACACTTACGTGCAACCTTTTCCCACAGCCCCTCCTCCACAACCTTTGCATCAAATGGCAGACCCACCTACAGATATCGCTCGAGGAAGACGATTGGGTTGACATCCTGGAAGCCCTGGACATGGGAGCCCGTGAGGCATGCTTAAAGTTCTGCCTCTTCAAGACGCTCCACGAACGGCATTGGAACCCAGCGAGACTAAACAGGGCGGGGCTCTGACCTCACGCAAGTTGCTGGAAATGCACAACCCCCTGCTGCAACCTTGCTCACATCCTCTGAGAATGCCCCTTGATCCAACCCTTCTGGACGTCAGTTGGAAACACCCTGGGGGGCATCCATGGCACTGCGACTCCCCCTCAACCTCCTCCCTGATCTTTCTCCACGACATCAGGAACCCACTGGATCTCTCCCGCCCACAGCGCTGCTTCCTCCACACAGCGCTGGCTACAGCCAAAATATGTATCCTCCACCAATTGAGGACCCTATACCCCCATCGCAGCAAGACTGGATAGTGGCAATGATACAGACAGCGGCGTACGAACGTGTTATCTATAACTTACAAGACAAATCGGAGGTATTCAAGCAGACACGTGCACCCTTATTATGAGATGATCCCTAAAGTGTGACACCACCGCACCCCTCAATCCCCAAGGGATAAGGCCCATATGCCCGCGGATCCTGATGGCCCTTTTCGACTTGAAACTGGGAGGCCTTGACATTGTCCTAGGCCTTAACATCCTCCTTCTGCCACCCCCTCCCTCCTCAACCCTGTAGCTCCTTTCTCCCCTACCCTCCCTCCCTCTCTGAGGCCCCCCTTTTTCCTCACTCTCTAGCTCCCTCCCTCATCTCTTTCTAGTCCCACTTCATTCCCCCACATCTACGACTTCCTCCCCCTGCTCTTTCACCTTTTCATCTCTTCCACTCCTGCTCTTTTCCCTCTCACACCCCACCCTCCCCCTTGAGCACATATGCGTATCAACCCCGCTCTGCACTATGGGCCTCTGCCACTTTATCCACCCCCTTTGCGTGCACTCACAGGGAATACACCCCACTATAACACCATGGAACGCATAGAATGGCAGCAATGAGCTCCACCCGCCTTCTGAGCCCGTCCCCTCTCCCTCTTCAGAAGCCCATGCCATCCCAATCTCTGGGGCAAGCCCCCCTACTCTCCTTGATGGCTGACCATGCCCTCCCCCCCACTGGGTACACTGGACCGCCGACATTTAACAATTGAAGATATATAATGTATAGGGGCCATCAGCATTGTTTGCACTGTGTAACCTGGATGGATTCTAGATCATGGCTAAGGAAAAAGGTGTGAAGAGTTAAATTGTGTGAGACACAAGACAAAGCAAATCAGAAATGCAGGAAGAGGTGGGTTAGCTAAGAGATTCAGAATTGGATGGATTCTAGATCATAGCTAAGGAAAAAGGTGTGGCTTAGACAATTGTTAGACACTGTAGGAGTTTTTCATTCTGTGACTGGTGTTGTAGATCAGTTGAAGGAAAATCTGAAGGTGCAAAGCAAAATGATTCGGATGAGGAAGATGTAGTGATAGATGAATTATTGAGTGCAAACCCTCTGCACTATAGTGAGAACTGAACACAAAGGTTACACAAAGAGGGTGCTTTATCTATGGTTGTTGAGTCAGTGGAGCCTGTAGCAAAATGTGATTAATGCAGAATTTCAGCCTGTAAGTTGAATTTGGAACATTTTGAGGGCTCTGCTGAGTTTGTGCTTCTGATTTTAGAAGCAGGAAAACAAGTGTGTCATGTATTTGAGAAATTGGAGAAACTAGCGAAATATGTGAATTTTGATGAAAAGAGAATTTATAAAATTAATGCTATGAAAATTTCAGAAGCTAATGTACATAAAGAAACAATTATGCAGCAGGGACATCATTTTGAAAAATGATGTCTAGGGAAGATGTTGATATAAACATAGAGTTTAATTTTCCCTATTCTGCGAAACTCATAGCCCTGCACTGATCTTTATCACAGAGATTGGGGCCAATGCCACTTCTAATCCGGATTTTTAGATAATATTCCATCCGGCATTAACATATTTAGAAAGGACCGGGTGGGAAAGCGCAGAGGTGGTATTACAAGTATTTTTAAGTCTGAGTTAGTAGTTTGTTGTACTCCTCTTGTGTTTTCACTCTGCCAAGCTTTCTTGGGGATTTTAATTTCTACCTAGATGTCCATGTCGACACTGACACTGAAGCTTTAAAGCAGATGATGTTCTCTTTGGGCCTAACCCAACGAGTGGATAGTCCCACGCATCAGGAGGGGCACAATCTTGATGGTATATTTTCAAACAATTCTTTCTTGGGGAACATTAGTGCATCTCCCTTATCCTGGACTGATCACAGGGCCATCTTCTTTGCCATCTCTCTCGAACAATCTTGTCATTGACTTTTTGCTAGACCTTCCTGGTCCAATTTTCGTACCTGGCACAGGATCCAAGGCGTTCAGTTTTCTCAACTGTTAGCTGAAACTATGCCATGTCAGTTTTGTGACATTGAGTCTGCAGTTGAGGATTATACTCACTGGCTCGATGCCGCCTCTTCCGCTTTGGCTACTCTGAAAAGTGTCATAACAAAAGAAATTATATATCTGCTCCTTGGTTTTCTGACTAGCTAAGGTCTTTGAAACAAGCTTGCAGGAGACAAGAGAAATGCTGGAAAGTAAACTACTGCAGGGTTGAAAAGGCCAAATATAGGACTTGTTTGTCTAGATATAAATCTTTGATTCAGAAGGAAAAATCTTCATATTTTACTAGAAAGATTGAATCTGCAGGTAATTCATCTAAGGAATTGTTTTCTACAGCCAAAAACCTCACTTCTAACACTGTGTCTGCCAAAAAAGACTGTAGCCAATCCTTTTGCAATTCAGTGGCAGATGCTTTCCGCATCTCTTGTCTCCCCTTGCCTGCTAAAATTTTTGAGAAGGTACTAAATTTACAATTGGGGGAATTTATCAACACCAACAATCTCCTGGATACAATTTGGATTTGTTGCTGGTCACAGCACTGTGACCGCCCTCAATAATACAACGGAGGAGATTGGGTCTTCTCTCGATCAGGGTGGAAGAGCCGCACTTGACCTCCTTGACCCATTGGCAGCCTTTGATGCTGTGAATCAAGGGCTGCTGATGGAGCAGTTGGGCAGGATCGGTGTGACTGGAACAGCTTGAAAGTTACAGAACTCCTTTCTCTCTGGCTGGGAGCAATCAGTCGGTCTGGGAGAATTCACCTTGCCTTCTTACTCTCTTCCTTGCAGGGAGCATCAAGGATATTTAATCAGTCCCTTGCTTTTTAACATCTATGTCAGCCCCCTTGATGACCTTATACGAGATTGACTTACTCCAGGGTTTAGCCCCTTAGCACCAAGAGGGCCTTCTTTAACTAATTTTTTTAGCATAGAGTCTATATTTCTTGTAGCCAGCGACCCCGTTCATGCTGTTCATGATGTTCATTGTACTGGGATTGCTCCCGCTGTTGGTTATATCCATAGCTGTCAAGAGCCATTGATTAATGCACAGCCAGCCAGTGATGCAGTTGGTACTACCATCGCAACTGGCAAGAGTTCCAAGAGTCCACGGCCGACAAGCGTAACTATCCCGCATCTATCTCCAACTCTTAGCATGGATCGCCATACTAATGCCACTAATAATAATGTTGTTTATACCAAGACTGTCACCCAGAGTGACCCCAGGCCTAGCTTAACGAATATCCTTTCCTGGAACGTGGCAGGATTAATCTCCAAGCTAACTAATCCTGCCTGGATAGAATTTATATATAATTACAATATTTTATGCTTCCAAGAAACCTGGATAGACGTCACCCATCACATTAATGGGTTTAAAACTTTTTTCACATCGGCCGTACCCTCCAAGCACGGGAGGAATAGGGGCGGCCTATGTATTTATATATCCCACAGGTTGAATATAAGCAAAGTAGATCTTGTTGAATCGAACACCTACTACCAGGTCATGAAAATGAGCATTGATAATTCACACGGTTCTGTTTTCGTAAATTTCTATAATAACACTCCTACTCCGTTAGCGGAGGGAATTTTAAAAGATCTGCAGAAGGTTCTGGATAAAATTCACAAGAAAACTAATAAAGACCTCTGCATAATATGGGGTGGGGATTTTAACATTGGCCCATGCCCACATGCAGAAAACGGCAACTGTGGCTTATCGTCTGAAGACGAGAAAGATATTTCCCATTTCTTGCATTCCCCTCTAGGAGACCAATTTAACCTGATTAAGTATACTATGGATCTGGGTTTTGCCAACGATCTTTGTTCACCTTCTATCCCATTCAGTTACATCTTTAACAGGCGCGGGTTGTGTTCGATTAATGATTTTTTACTTATTTCAAACAGATATGCCGGCAGATTATCTAACTTTAAAACTCATTCAGTCGCCTTTAGCGATCATTATCCTATCAGTGTCTCATTAGACCTTCCGGCCAATGTGTTATCTAAAAGATATACGACCACTCAGGTTTCTCAAGTCATCGCCATTAACAGAGTAAACGGATACACGATCAAATGGGCAGGAGTAGACTCAATACAGCTAACCAAGTCTCTTTTAACTAGCTGTAAAGCAGACTTTCTTGTCTGTCTTGATGAGACCGCCCCAGATTCCATTATTCTTAACTCCTTTTGTAATATCACACAGGCCATTCAAAGTAATATAAGATCTGAACTCTCAAAATCTACTAAAAGTAAGCCAGGGTGGTTCGATCGTAAATGTAGTAAGTCGCATGCAGCCCTGATAGCTGCCCTACACAAGACCACGAGAGACCAGGAAGCTGTCAAAAGTGCTAGGGCAGCATACAAAAAGTCCCTAAAAGAGCGTAAGGAGGCTATAAGAACTGACCTGTGGCGAGCTTTAAAGCAAGCATCAGATACTAAAGATACAAAAGGCTTCTGGAGGGCGGTGCATGCCCCGTTTCTGGCCCCAAAAAACCTACCTAGTATTGAAATTTCGATTGGGGAAGATCAGTGGGTGTCCCATTTTTCTAGATTGTACTGTATTCACGATGACACTATTTATGGCGAGGACTCTGGAACAGCTCCATCATGTCTTCTCCCAATTGATATTGATTTCAATATGGATGAGGTAATTTTAGCAATTAATGCTAGCATAGGTGGAAAAGCCCCAGGCCCAGATAGCATACCAGTGGACCTGTACAAATCCTGCCCCCTGCTGTGGGGCCCATTATTTACCCTGGTCCTACGGGCCTGTTGTACACAAGGTTTCACCCCGACTTGGACGGAATCCATACTTGTCCCCATTTTTAAGAAGCGTGACCGCAACGACCTGGCCTGCTACAGACCCATCTCGCTGCTGGACTCCCTCGTGCAGGTGGCCGGGCGTGTCATCTTAAATAGACTGCAGTTGTGGGCCGAGGGCACTGGTGTCATCTCCGAGTTACAGTACGGATTCCGTCAAGGCCTTGGTACCGTGGAACAGAGTTTGAATCTATGCCTTCTATTGGGGAAATATATACAGGCTAAAAGGGGGAGCCTATACCTGTGCTTTGTTGACTTGAGCTCGGCCTTTGATTGTGTTAACCACCAGAAGCTGTGGGGTAAATTAGAGGCCATGGGGGTAGAAATCCCTGTCATTAACTTCCTAAAACAGTCCTATCTAGACGCTCAGGCCAGGGTCCGCTTTGGGAGAACCGGCAAAATCAGCAATAACTTCCCTGTCAGGAAGGGGGTAAGGCAGGGGTGCGTGCTAGCCCCCCTCCTGTTTACACTTTATATAAATAGCTTCAGGGATACCTTATCCAGGGAATGTTTGGACTTACCTACTATTGGTAAACGGCCAATTGGCGTACTTTTATATGCCGACAATGCAGTCTTGTTAGCCCATACCCCAATTGGCCTGCAGAGAATTGTCACGAGTTTTGCGTCCTATATGTCTAGTTTAGACCTTAATGTAAACATCGCCAAAACGTTTACGATGAAATGTAGTAAGTCCATTACCAAGTGTCGAGATATTTTTATAGCTAATAATAGGCTGGAATTTGCCAAGTTTTTTTCGTATCTGGGAATCGTTTTTGAAAATAGGGGCTCGTGGGTCAATGCAATTAACTCTAGGAAATTGCTCTTCGCCAAAGCTGTAGGAGCCTTGGTAAACTTCACTAGGAAGTTAGGCAAGCGCCCAATTAACGATCTGTAGATAATCTATAAAGCCAAGTGCATCTCTATTGCCCTGTATGGAGCTGGCATTTGGGGCTATGCAAATGTAGAGCATATCCAGAAACTTGAGAACAGATTTTTAAAATATCTTTTAGCTGCCCCAAACAACACCACTACGTATATTTGTCATGCCGAACTGGGACTGCCATATGTGTCCGACTTAATTAAAATCCAGCCAATATTACTATGGCATAAAGTTTGGACCGGCGTTTCTACCGGCCTCAACCGGGATGTGATAAATGATTGCTTGAGTTTACAAGGGGCGCTACGTATTCCCTGGCTTGTTTATGTTAAAAAATCTTTTAATGATATAGATCACCCCGAGTATTTTGTCAATCCAGACTGTTTGACCCTAGTCACAAGAAAGGAACTAAAGTCATTATGTAGTAGCCACCTGGTTATGTTAAGACTGTCTTCTAACATTACGAAAACATCGGTCAGTGCAAACCAACTGATCCTGACCCATCCAGGAATTCAACCTTATTTAACTTTTAATCTGTGTACTTACGATAAGATGCTCCTGACGCGCCTACGTTTAGGCAACTTCCATATCATGGTCACGTTCCCCCAGATAAACGATTGGTCATGTATTTTGCGCCCATGTCCTTGCGATGATATTTCCCCACAGTCGACAATTCATGTTATCTTTTTCTGCAAGTTCTATTTATTAATCAGGAAAAGATGGATTATACCTATTCTGAAATCACAAGGCCAGAGACAGTGTCGACCTGCGTTCATTAAATTGCAATTTCTAGACGATGAAATCCACACTGTTCATATTGCAAAATATTTAAAAGGGGTGGTCAGATTTAGGAATTCAATGCAAGGGCCCCTTTTTTGTAATTGTTTATGGATTGTAATTACATTTGGGACTTGCAAGGAAACTAGCATGATTTCTCCTTTTTAAATCATTGTTTTTAAAAATATATATATTTATACGAATAGTTATACCCTGTTTTTAATGTCTTGTATTTTTTGATGTGCTTTTATGATTTAATGTGTTTTAAATCGAATAAAGAGTAATTTGATTGATTTGATTGATTGACCTTATACGATCTTTTGGTTTTGCATTGAACATCGTATGTAGATGACATGCAAAATTGCGGTGTCACTGACATCTGAGGATAGTGGTGTGGTGGCTAGATTTTGTGACTGCATGAAAGCAGTAAGTCTTTGGATGCTTAGGAATTGCCTTAAGCTGAATTCCACTAAGATAGAGGTGATGGTGTTTGGGGCCCAGCCTTCTTTCTGGACCACTGATTGGTGGCCATCTGAGCTCGGTCCACTTCCTTAGCAGGTCAGCTGTGTCAAGAATTTGGAAGTCCTTATAAATAACAAACTTACTTACGCGGAACAGGTCAATGCTGTGACCTTGACTGCCTTTTTTTGTCTTAAAATGATCAAGAAAATGTTCCCTTTTATACCAGGCCGTCTTCAGAAAACAGTTGTAACTTCCCCTTGTCTTATCTAAGATCAATTATTGCGGGTTGTATCTCATTGCTCATCAGCAGGTTCTTAATAAGCTACAAACCTTGCAGAATGCTGCAGCCTGGCTGCTGTGTAAAATTCCAAAATTTCAGTTGGTCTTGAAATACATTGCACACCTTCACTGGCTTTCTGTGAGACAGGGGCTAATTTTTAAGGTCTTGTGCACTGTGTTTCAGGCACTGCATGAAAATGGCCTGGATTTCATGAGGAGGAGCTTCTCCTGGTACTTACCAGGTGAATCTCTACGATCAGCTTCTGCTAAATTGTTGGTTTTACCCAGATTTAGATATGTAAATTGGGGAGGCAAAAGTTTTGTGCTCGGCGCAAATACAGCTTGATACGCTCTTCTTCTATACATTGATGTCATGGCCAATCTTCTGGCTTTTCGGAAGGCACTGAAGACATGGCATTTCTCTTTTCTCTGTTGGTTAATCTCTCCCTGGGATCTTATCTTTTTTCCTGCTATCTCCCCTAGTGCCAAGACGCCTTTTGGGCATTTAAGCACTCTATAAGAATACTTAACATAACATAACATAGCATAAAAATGAATTGGTTTCAAAGCCTTCTAAAAGTGAAGGTGACAGTGGTGCAAATGACTTTAACAAATCCAACATGTTGAACTGTTGAAGGGGAGTTTCCTTTGAAAGACGTTCCCTGTGCTGGATTAAATGGCCGTATTTACATCCACGTGCTAAAGAGCTGACATATTTTGTGGGCTTTTACAAAAGAGTTTTCAAAATTGTGAGAAGAACTAGAGAAATCGGATTAAGGAGTTGATAGGGTTGCAATTGGGTCAAAGCATTCATGGGCAGATTTGAATGCACTGTTTTCAATTGCAATTTCCAGGGATTTGTGGCTTGAATCCAGTGAATTGATTAAATGGCCAGAAAAAGGAACATGGAATGACTGTGCTGAGATATAAGCCTTCTATAGAGACTATAAGGAAATATATTGAGGTCATTAACCAATTGAGGAAGGTTCCCTGAACCAGGTGGTCAAAAATAATGAGAACAAAGCAGAACACAAATGAGTTATTCATGTGTATTATTAGAGATTTATGCAGTTGTATCAGCAATATAGTGGAATGGAGAATCCCGCTAGAGAAGATATGTTGGGGTTTGTGTCAACCTTTGTATTGGAATTGAAACCAGAACTGAGCACACAGCTTCAAAAAAGTGTCTTGTGCTGGCAAGTAAAGTGAATTGATGAAATTCTGGCTTTTGAAAAATATTGTAGTGATTATTGTGCATCTAAAAATAATTTGGCAAAAGAGAAGTTGATGTTGGCTGAAATTCGTTTTTCAACAAGGATGGCAAGAGTTAATACCAGGAGTGTGTGTAACTGGTGGAATTCTTTCTAATGTAATTACTTGTAATGACCACAATCTTACTTAGCTATGGGTAATTACGTGAGAAACGTAATCCAGCTTTTAGCGTTTTTTTCTTAGAGCAAAATGCACCTCGGGTCCAAAATTGGCCAAGGGGGTGCATTTTGTCCTAGGAAAATATCACTAAATGCTACAAGACACAAACAGCAGTAGCCAGCAGCCACTTTCTCTATCTTAGCTCATTGTTCCTGGGCTCCTGCAGTAGGACTTTTGCTCCAAATTACTCTTAATTACTCAAACTGGCATAATCGGGTAATTTGGGAAATTTCGCATCACAAGAAGTATGAATTATTAAAACAAAATACTCTGATTACTCCGGCACGATTAAATATTAATTCTTTTAGTTCCAAATGTGTCAATCAGGGTATATAGTACTTTAAATCATGCTACACTTTCGTGACTCCAAGAAGAATAGAATGATATTGACAATGATGATTAAGAACTTGATTGTTAGGAAGTAACCAAACTGTGCGCAAAACCAAGACCTCACATACAACATGTGCCATTTATTTAAGCTTATTCTGTTCTATTTGCCAATGGCTCTTGTTAGAGATACATCGAAGGAAATTTGCATACAGCTTATGCTGTTTGCACATCAACATAAGCTTTTGAAACATTATGTTTGTGCAATATGCCTTCTGGACAAGTTGCCAAGCTGATTGCCCTTGTTATTAGAGCCTTTTGTATTGCTGGTGCACAAAATATTATAATTCACACTAATGGTCAATAATAATTTATAGTAGTACATGATTTTGACCAGTTGGAATCACAGATAGGATTGTGCAACATTTGCATAATTTGCTTTCATGTAATTACCCAAAATATGGCAAAATTATGCATATTGAACATAATGACACAAAATGCAATTTTGTAATTTTGCAATATAATTTAAAGTGTGAAACGCATCCTGTGATGGTACAAGGAGGCATTATATTAAAAGCACTGTGAAGAATAGCCTTTCAGTTCTGGTGTTCCAGGCCATTCACTGTACATTTTTACTGTGAATGACAAACTTTGCAGTACATTTTTACCGTGAATAGTACATAATTATATGATAGCATAGTGGCATAATTTTGGGAATTTGTGTAACAAGAATAATGTGAAATATTTGAAATTAAGCAGATTATCATTGGCATAAGTTAAATTTTACTCAGGCCTAGTCATAGTATTGTTTTAGGACTTCTTCTGG
Organism: Calotriton arnoldi; assembly: GCA_963921515.1. Taxonomy (NCBI): domain Eukaryota; kingdom Metazoa; phylum Chordata; class Amphibia; order Caudata; family Salamandridae; genus Calotriton; species Calotriton arnoldi. The sequence goes on along the minus strand of CAWUFW010008014.1, from coordinate 507,378 downwards.
GACACCAAGTTGAAATGGATCAAAAATTCTAGATTTGATGTATTCTTTGAGATTGCCATCTAAAATTGCAGTTGTGAAATGTACATCTCATGGATGTGCATCTAATGATAAAGGAAATATTTTCACAAATCCAATTGCATGTTACTACACAGTACTGCATACTAAGTTGCAAATACAGGTTGATAATCACCCAACTCCTGTTCTTACTTGTCTGTCAATGCAAACATTGCATGAATTGAGGGAAATGCAAGGTGCAATGTCAGATGAAGAAAAGAAAGAGTGGGGAAATGCAGGATGTCAAGAAGGACAGGTTGGTTTCTGGAAAATTAGTGATGAAAGATGTGTCTTGCCAAATTCACATCTACCCAAATTGGTGAGGTTATTCCCTGGAGCTGAACATGTGGGACAGCCATTGTCAGAGTTGAATAGTGTGTCAGAAAAATAATGTTGCAAACAAGACTCATGTAGTCATAAATCATCTGGGAAAAGCAGATGGTCCCTTTACTAGATTATATGTCAATTCTATGGAAATGCTACCAAGTCATAGTTGAAGGTATATATCAGCAGTGTTGTGCATATTATCAAAGTGGGTTGAAACATACCTGACGGACATATGATGCACTGACAGTTGCAAACGTTATTGCTCAGGGAGTTGCTCCCCAGATATGAAATTGCAATTATGATTGAATTGGACAAGGGAGGAAACTTTACTTTAAGAATAATATTGTGAAGGTGATCTGTGATGCATTAGACACTGATCAAAAGTTTAATTGCAGTTACCATTCACAAATATCAGGTGCTGCTGATAAACTGAATGGTGTAATTAAGAACAAGCTGGATAAAGTGTGTTAAGCTATTTCTCTGAAATGGTGAGATGCACTCTATCATGCGGTGCTAAGTATGATGTGTACTCTGGATCTAAAGAATGGTCTAACCCTCATGAAATATAGATAGGTAGACCAATGTGGCCTGCTTAGTATTACAGATCACTTGATCCTGGACTATTGCAAGCATTCAGCTGACACAGTGCACTCTATCTCTAACTAGTTTCAACTTGCCACCCCCTCTGTGCCCTCAGTTGCATGTCACAATCTACAAACAGGAGAGTGGATCATCAACAAGAAGCATATAAGAAGGGATTGTTTGCAGCAGTATTGGAATGCCCCTTATCAGGTTATTTTGGTAAAGAATACAGCTGTGAAGTGTAAAGGTCAGCCTTCTTGGATGCATGCCTCCTATGCTCGGAGACTGTGGGTACCAGAAAGATTGTTATTTTGAGTTGTCGAGTAAGGAAGACAGGGGCAAAACGTGGATAAAGACGGGGACAAGAGGCAAATGAGAACAGTGAAAATCAAAATAAGTACCAAAGTTCAAAACAAAAGAAGTGAAATATGGTGTGCAATCTTATTTGGCCATCGTAAGAAATCCTCAGCATCAGTTTATCTTGATAAGATTTCAATTAAATTATGTTTCACTTATGTTAGATATTCCTGCCAACACTCATTCTTTAAGTGAACTATCCCAGTGTCCTTGTGATAGTCGATCCATCCAGTCTAAAATGCATATATTATTTTTGTGCTCCTTATACGGCGCCCAAAGGAAAACGTTTATTGCACAAATATAATTTTAGACATTGTCGGACAGCGATTTTGTTTTACAACAACTGCAAGATTCTTATGTATGTTATGCTTTGGCATCTTTCCTTTGGGCTGCATCAAGGCGTTGCCGACTGTATCAAGATTAGTGAGGCGGCCCTCGAGAAGGAAACAGTTTTTGTACATGGAGTGTATATTGAGAAAGGGGGCCATATTGAAGGTGGAAATTTGGATTTGCACATTATTTGTATGAATTAGTTTGATAATCATTTATCATGGTTTTATGAACTGAGGTTAATTTTATAAATGTTTTATGTTCATGCACATAATGGATTAATATTTGAACTGTTTTTAGATGCAAATTAATTTATGCTATTGATTTTACTGTATATGTGTTTTTTGGTATGCTGTAGTTTTATGCTTTGAAAAGTGATGCAAAATATAGATTGAATTGAATTGTGCAAATAACTATAATTACATTTGTCCTATGCTCTGTCCTGTTCAGCAAATTACTCATTATTAATGTATATGAATCTTTTAGAGGAAGTTAATACTGTGATGTTCCAATAGATGAGTTGCATGCTATTATACATTTTTGAAGTTACCTTTTGTCCATTCCTATAAAGTTTAACAGTGACAATATAAAAAGGTACTGATGTGAAGAATGTTTCGTATCCAGAGATAGGTATGTGCAAACTAACTGAAGTGGAGTGTTATTTTATTAGAGGATCCAGTAATCAATACAGGAATGTTAAACCTGCAGGATCTGGAGTGTTAAGATTTAATTCAAAAGAAGAAGCTGTAATAAATAAAATGAGAGGATTTGGAAAGAAGGCAAAAGACACATATGTATAATGAGTACATATGTGTATAATGAGTGAAGGTAAAGTCAAAATAGAAATCAGTAAATGTGAATATACTTGTGATGTAGTAGGCATTATTATTCAGGTGGTGGTACCAATATTAGAGGCATTTATCACATATGTAACAAGACAGCTTATTTTGCACTTACTATGGGCTGGGCAGATCCTTGTTATTCAGCATTAGTGTTTTCTAAAATTTATCATGTCTGTAATTTGAAAGATGAGCACTATAAAATAGTGAAGCATGATAGTATATGGCAACTACTTCTCGATGGGTTCTCTTTTTTGTTTTCACTTATAGGGTTTGCATTACACAATGTGAAGATTAGAAAACTGTCTACTTTAATAGAGCATTTAGGAAATAACATAGCAGACAATTTAAGAAGTAATAATGAAGAGATGCTCACAATAAAAAGTATGATAATTTAAAATTGTATGGTTTTAGATATGCTTTAAGCAAAAGCGGGAGGTGTTTGTAAGGCAATTAAGACTCAATGCTGCACATATGTGCCAGATAATTCTCAGAATAAAATTAGCTATTTTAAGAATTGACCAATATTGCACAAACAGTTCACTCATTAGCAGAACCTGGGATCAGACTGGTACATTGTTAAGTGGATGGGTAAGTGGGTACTAGACGTTGTGGTAAATATCATTTAGTATAGTACTGATAGTTGTGTTAGGTTTTCATCTATATTTCAGTTTTGTAGAGTTACTTTTGGCATGTCTCTAAATATGAAGTGCTGGAGCAAGGAGGAGAAGAAAAGGACAAGAAGAAAAACCAAGGAAGAAATAGAAGTGGATCATATTAAAGGTAAATAATGTGATAGATTGAAACGTTCACTTAAAATAGAGGGGTATATTCTCAAGGAGCTATCGCCGAGTTATCAGCACTTTATCGCAGCCAAATCCGCGATAAATTTATCTCCCCATTCCCAAGCTGGTGCTAACAGCCCATAACACCAGTTTACCTGCGATAGCAGTCGCAAAAAACATCGCCACAGATGCCCCCGACAACTAACTCTAATGATATGCAGAGTAGGCGTTCGAGTGCAAAAAGCCGCGACAACACCACTCCACAACATTCTCAACGACCAGCCTGATCGGCGATAAGACCACAAAACATGCGCTGAGGCACGTTAGCAGCAGGAAACTAACACCTGCTCCTACCTGGTGTAAAGTCGGACGACAACCGGCACCAGACAAGGGAGCACAGCCCATAGCCACACATGAAGACAACAGATGCCCTGGAGCAACCGATCATGCAGCCCGGAGCCCCAATAGGTCAACAACACCCACCGCCACCGCCCCCAGGACCCCACCACCCCCACCCCCCTTTGGACAAAGATATTGCACCTCAACTCCACGAAATCATGAACCAAACAAATCGCCTGAAGTCGCACAATCACAACACCCAACATACATGTGTGGTCAGAAAAAGGGAAATCACACATCCATATCATTATATCCAAACAATACGTTTATTACAGAAGAAACCAGAAAATAAAAATCTGAAGAGGCATGGCGGGTCGTCTCAGGACATTCTGTAAGTCACAGCCTGCAAAACAGAAATCTGGATCAGAAGGTGTGCCATGCGCCCATCAAAGTACAGAGAGAGAGAGCGAAAGAGAGGAAGATAGAGGGAGAAAGGGAGAGAGGAAGAGAGAAAGAGAGAGGGAGAGAGAAAGAGAGAGGGAGAGAGAGGGTGAGAGGGAGAGAGGGAGAGAGGGAGAGAGAGGGAGAGAGGGAGAGAGGGAGAGAGAGGGAGAGAGAAAGAGAGGGAGAGAGAAAGAGAGGGAGAGAGAAAGAGAGGGTGAGAGAGTGCCGACACTGCGGACCTAGGCCTCACTGCTCACCTGCTGCCACCGGTGTGTCTCCAACCACGTGCCGGTATTCACAGCAGTCCCCCAGGTCCATCATCTGAAACAGTTTCCAGAGACATGAATGGCACAGTCCAAACAGTTGCACACGCCATCATCGCTTGCCCGCCCCTGCGCAAACAGGCTGCTGCACCCCAGCCCCTCCCGCCGCCCAGCGGTGATTGCCCGCCCCTGCGCAACCAGGCCTCACTGCTCACCTTCCGCCACCGGCGTGTCTCCAAGAGGGCCCACCACGTTCCGGAGGAATCTCCAAGCCTGGTGCCCGCGACCATGGCACCCTCCACATCATGCAGCCCCGCACCGCAGGTCACCAGGTAACACACCTGACTCTGGGTCTTGATTTTGCAATGGCAGAGACCACATCAGTGCAAACGGCATCATCGCAGGCTACACACCCGCTCAGCGCTTGAGGTGCCACTAACTCTGTGAACCGCGAGGCAACGCCATGTGGCGGGAGGCCCGCACTGCCTGCTGGCTCAGGCCTACACTGCGGTCCAGCAGGGCTCACACTGATCCTTGCCAGTCCGGACCACCAGGACAGTGCATCATCGCAGGCTGCACACCCGCTCAGCACTTTAGGTGCCCCTATCTCACTGCACCGCAAGACACCGTCCCGTGGCAGTTTGCCTGTGCCTGCCGCAGTGTATCCGGTGCCACCAAGTCTGTGCACCGCTAGCCATGGACCCTCAATGATTGAGTCCCGTGGTGCGGACGCCATCATGTCACCCCCGGCACTGGGCAATGGGAGGTGGCTGGGACCTAGGCCCTCATGCATACATGAGAACTACACAGAGACACCCAGTCAGAGAGAGTGGAAATGGCATCCAGCACGTGCGCCAGGCCCTTTTTATTGGCAGGGTCACATGTCCTGTGACGCCTGTGCTGGATGGGTGTGGTGTGGGTGTACACCAGCCATGAGGGAGTGGCTGTGGCATGCTGACAACTAGACCTGTGAGCTGCAGATCCCAACAGTGAAGACCTGGGACATGTAGCGTTTTCATCCCCCCCTGTGTGTGTAATTGGAGTGGGCTGTCCTGGCGTATGCCAGTTCAGCGTAAGGTGTGGTTCTGTCCTGGGCTGGACAAGGAAGTGACTAATGGATGTGTCTCTGTTGTAGTGTCGGCGCCACCCGGACCGCAATCGGCAATGTGTCACCCTGTGACAAAAGTCCCACAACATGGGCAACATGGACGTAAATGGGAATCACTGACCCTACATTCATCCATACTTCCACACTTGAAAGATCATAGACATGACACATCTGGGTGAATATGAATGTTTATTGCACATTCAAGGGAGTGTTGCAGCTGGAGCAGTACAGGGCCATGCCAACCCCACTTCACATTGTCGGCCCGTGGAGGGCCAGCCAGAGTCCTTCAGGGAATGACAGATACATTAGGAGAGGAGGACATCAGTCTGCAGTCTGATAGCTGTGTCATTGGTGACCAAACAGAATATGGCAGTCCATGTCGAGGTCCAAGGTGAGTGTCGCAGAGTGCATCGGGGGACAGTGAAAGGTGATGATGCAGAGGGCAGAACCAAGCAGAAACAGGCCACATGGCGGAGATGAATGCTACTGCGTCCTCCTGACCACGATGGCAGATTCATCCGCATCTTCGTCCTCTGCTGTTGCATGTGCCTCACATGTGGGTGGTGGTGTTCTGTCTCCAGCACTGTGTGGCACTGACACATCAGGGGCCGGAGATGTGGATGGGGTGGTAGCAGCAGCATGCATCAGCGGCAGGCCTTGTGGCAGCAATGCCATGAGGAGGGTCTTCAGGGCATTGAGGGACCCAGCTACCTCTCGCTGGTGTGCAGCCGTGGCAGCCGCTCTTTCCACCTGCGTCTGCTCCATGTTCTCCATGATCCTCCGCATGTGTCCCAACTCCCGAGCAAGATCGCTGGAGGCACTCTGACTAGACAGTCGTTCTTGTCGCAGAGTCAGGACTCTAGCGATGTCAGCCATGGTCTGTTGGAGAGCATGGAGCCGACTGTGGGTGTCCGTTAGACACTGTGAGTGGTCCCTGATAAGACTCAGACACCCACGTATGGCGTCTAGTTTGGCTGCCATTCAGTCGAACCCCACCTGCACCTGTTCAGCCAGCTTCTCCTGGCACCCCAACATACGGCGTTGGAAGGCCATGTGTTCGTCGTGGGGGTCCTGGGAGGCAGCCGTGGTGGTGGGTGCTGCCTGCTGTGTGTGCTGTGCAGGGGGTGGGTTCTCCTCGTGGCAGCTGGGCTGCCCTGATCCTGGAAGTGGGCTGCGGAGGCTCTCCACGAGTTGTTGGAGGGCGTCGGAGTCAAAGGTGTGGTGGTCCTCTTCATCATCAGAGAAGAGAGGTTCGGACTGCTCTGCAGGAGGTGTTGGATTTCCCCCTGCAATGTGAAGGGGAGATGCAGTTTAACATCATGTTCACATGAATGTTGACGCATTGTACATGTTTGCATTCAGACTGCATGACAGTGTACACTGTGACTGTTTGGGGGAGCTGCCTATTTGATGCGGGACAGTGGACATTCTGACTACATCACGGATGTGTGTTTGTACTTGTACATTGTCAACTCACATTTCCCTGCAGTGCCACATGTGATTGGCCAGGTTCTAGGCACATGCGGCACCAGTTGTGTCCTCTGTTCTGTTGTGGATGTGTTGCGGTTTGTACCACATCGTTGTCAATGTTGCTGTGCTCTGCATGTAATGTGTGTGTGCCGCATTTTGGGGGAGTAGCCCCTGCAGCTCTGATTTGGCTGCCCTTATCCCTTTCATGCGGTGTGCCTCTGGGTTCTGTGCTTATGCAGTGCAGAGATGTTGCATACCTGTGTGCATTGGTCTCTTGGTGTGAGTTGTGGGTCTGGGGCATGGTTTGTCCGCAGATGTGCTATGCTTCATTGTGCATGTGTGCCATTGTGCCCATCTCCCCCCGTCCCCCCAGTCCCTGGTGGTTACTCACCCTGTTGCTGTTGTGTCCGGCCATGTTGAGCAGTGTCCGGTCCCCCAACTCCTGCCACCGTCTCCCCACTGATTACTGTGGACACCATTTCCTCCATCTCGTCCAGCTCCTCCTGTGGCGCTGGACTGCCACCTCCAGTCTGCATTGATGCCTTCCGGTTGTTTGCGAGGTTCAGCTTGGTTTTGCGCTTCACATCATTCCAGCACCTCTTGACCTCGTCCATTGTCCTCTTCAGCACTCTGACTGCATTCACCTTGTCCATGATGGTCTGCCATATTCCATTTTTAGTTGCCAGTGACACAGTGGAGGTGACGAACAGTGGTTGATGGTGTTGTATCACCTCCGTGATCAGGATCCTGTTTTCCTGCGGACTGAACCGCTTCTTCCTACTCTTCTTGTCCTTGCCCTTCCCTGACCCCGAGATCCCGGGCTGTTCCTCCGGGGGGCTTGTGGGGTTCTGGTTGTCCTCTGTACTTGCTCCGGATGCCTCCATTGTGCTTCGCTGTTTTTTGGCTTTTGTTGGTATGTTTTTTTTCTACTTTTATAGTGCATTTTCCCGCATGACGTGTGGGAATTGCAGGCCTGTGGCTGGTTTTCGTAGATTTTTGTATCGCGATTGGCGTCATTGCTACTATTTTCGCATTGGGGTTTCGTGTTTTTACGGCGTCGCGTTGTTTTTAACGCGTTCATTTGACGCGTTGTCGTGTGGCTATCGCATGGTACCGCCGTGTTGTGAATACCACGTTGACATAGAGTTGTTTTCCCGCGATAGACTGCAATGTGTAGGTTTGCATTAAGCTACACTTGCGGTGGTTATCACACGTTCTTGAGAATATGGCCCAGAGTCTTTAGGGACAGATGTGATGACAATATTGTAAGGCTGTGCTTTTGTGATAATTTTCAATTATTGGAGGGGGAAATGAGAAAACTAATTAACAAATTGAAAATGTATGAGATAGTATTTTCAAGTTGGTAAACTGTAGGCCTTTAAATGTTTACAAAAAAAAACAAATGGGCTTCCTTGTTTTCTCTATGTGAAACAGAGAAATATCTTGAACTAATTTGTATCTGTTGGTCATTGCTGGTCTGTTGTATCTTATCCTTAGCTAACAAGATGATACTTTTCAAAGGAGAAGCCTGAAGTGTGTTTTGGCAGTAAATGCTTCCATTGTTTACTATGTGAAGCTTTTTTCAGCATGATACATGGAAAAGGAAAGATGTACAAAGAAATGAATTAAAACAATGTAACTTAGAGTTGTCATTCTAGTTCTAATGAATAGATGGTATTTGGACATTATCTCAAGTTTTGAGTATTGTGATGCCAGAATATTGTTGGAAGAATACCCTGAATCAGGAAATATAATAGACAGGAATACCGCAGGTAAGAATATTGTTTTTGTGTGTGTTTTTAATATCCTTGTTTTCAATATACTTGTAAAAAATATCATTGTTATTAATATTATTTTTAGCAATAGCTTTCCTGTTTTGTAAGTATATTTTTATTTGCTTGCTTTGGCTGTGCTTTTGATGAATGTTTAATTAAAAAAATGTTGTGCTTTTTTAAATGTTAAATTTGTAATGCGTGTTTTTTTAATGACAAGTTTGATAACATTTACGTTTTTGATCATTTGCTTAGTAGTAGGATGTTGAGTTTATAAGTAGAAGGGTAGGGAGATTTGAAATAAGATATTTAATTTTTTTTTGCTTTAATAAAAAAACAAACTAATATTTATTTTTACATTTGTAGGTTTGAAGATACTTTTTGTGATATTTTTAATGTTTGTTCTTAGCCAGAAGAGGTATTTTGTATTCTATTTTTCCATGTTGTATTTTATTATTGCGATATTATAATATTGAGAGAATATTTATAAAATTTAAATCACAGAAATATTTATAATTTTAGAAAAATATTTTTTAATGTAAAACTAAATATTTCCTTTAAAAAATGAATGACATTTTTGTAAATATAATTTTATATATGATGTACTAATTGTTGAAATGTATTTCAATTAGGATGTTTTGGAAAATTAAACAAGGTGTATATTTTTTATTTAAATATATTTTTTAAGAAATTGTTGAACAGTAGTTTTTAAATAATTTCAAGAATTATAAATATCAACATTTGCAAATTTGTTAATATATTTATACAATTATTTTAAATTAGAATTGTTTTTAATTTATGTTATATATATTAAATTGTAGGATATTATTAGTTTCTTTTATTTTATAAATTATATTTTCATTTTTTTATGTTTTTTATGGATTGCGATAAATGGTTTGTTTTAGAGTCATAATAGTCCTTTGGTATTTAATATCTTACCCAACATAGTTTAGATTGGAGTGAGAGTAGTAAATCTGACACCTTTAGTGTACAATACTGTCCCCAAAATGTTTTAGATTGGGATGGAAATAGTAAACCCTACCCCTTCAGTGTCCAACATCTTCCTCAACATGGATTAGATTGGAGTGGGAGTAGTCAATCTGACCCTTTTAGTGACCAACACCTTCCCCAACATGGTTTAGATTGGAGTGGGGATAGTACATCTGACTCCTTTGTTGTCTAACTGCTTCTTCAACATAGTTGAGATTGGTGTGAAAATAGTACATCTGGCCCCTTTACTGTCCAACATCCTCCCTAACATGGTTTGGATTAGAGGGTGGATAGTAAATATGACCCCTTTAGTGTCCAACAGCTTCCTCAAAATGGATCAGATTGGAGTGGTAATAATACATTTAAGCCATTTAGTCCCCAAATACCTTCCCCAAAATGGTTTACATTGGAATGTTAATGGTAAATGTTACCCTTTTAGTTTCCACCACCTTCTCCAACATGGGTTAAATTAGAGTGGAAATAGAAAATCTGACCATTTTAGTTCCCAACATCTTTCCCCTGGAATAAATTAGAGTGTGAATAGATAATCTGACCCCTTTATTGTTCAGTAACTTCACCAACAAGGTTTAGATTAAGTTACAATAGTAAATCTGACCCCATTCGTGTCCAACACCTTTCCCAACATGGGTTAGATTGGAATAGAACTAGCAAATATGGTTTCTTTAGTGTTAACAGTGTTTTTTGGGAGGTTTATGTTGGAGCTTAAGTAGTGTGTTATCTTTATTCAATCTGTGTTCTGTTTTTAGTCAATATAATGTGGTTTTTTTAGAATGAGAGTTGTGTGTGTTTGTGTTATATCAATGTAGTTGTTTATACAGTAATAGTTGTACTTTAGTGTGGTGTGTTTTGTGGGCAATACAAAGTATTAACTTTTAAATATATGTTTTATTAATACATTTTTAAATATTAGTTGCACACACTTTTTCATAATCTGTTTAACACTTATGTATTTGCTATAATAAACAAATACAGTAATTTATAGCAGTGTTTTCACTTTTGTATATTTGCACGTATATTTTTCCAAATATATACATTTTGTTCAGTACTTTTTATTTATACAACACAGTTGTGGGCAGTTTCTCATTTTTTACAGCATGTTATACATGTACTTTTATGCATATGTATGTTTATAAGTACATTGAATGTTAACATGTTTCGATAACATTTACATTATATACATACACACACACACCGACACACACATATATATGAATTAGTACTAGGTTTTATCATTTGTTTTTTTATAGTACTTTTAAATATGTATATATTACATATACATTAGTATTGCTTTGTTACATTGTTATATGTTTACATATTTTTCCAATTTTTTTTAACATAAATGTCTATGTTTAGGTACATTTACTGTTATATCTCTACTTGTTTTGTTAACAAAAATTTATTTAAAACAACATTTTAGGCAGCCATTTTTTACTGCTACCTGTGATTTCTAGCCTTTCCACATCATTGTTCAGCAGTTTGCTTCATATCAGTCAATCAATCAATCAAATAAACTTTATTTCGGTTCAATGAACCATAGAAGCGCACACTATAAAATGTACAATACATCAAAAACATCATCAAGCATAGTGACATTCCATACCAGCTAAAATATCATGATCTATAAAGTGCCTCTTGTTTATAATATAGGATAAGGCCCTAAGACTATGATCAACACCTAGGTGACAAAATCCTCAAATAAAAGCCGAAAAATGGGCCAATAAAGGGTCCGCCAAGTTGCCAAGGTGACTATTTAATTTCCAGTCTGGGGTGGATCTGGAAGGTCATTAAGAGACATAAAATAAGGAAATAAATAAAATTGTGGACCTTGGCCAATTAGGAGACTTTAAAACCATCAATAAATATCAGAACGTCTAGACCAATCCGTGTCTCCCACTCTATTCCTACCCTACCCCATGTAGGTTGGGACATTGTAATTTAAAGAAACGGAAAGGTATACCTACAGAAGGAGTTTGTAAGTGATCAGAAATCAGTAAGTGGCTAATACAAGGGAAATTAAAAGCTGAAAATTGGGGTTATTAAGGATTAAGCTACGAGTAGGCCGACTGTCAATTCATGCTGGCCTGCTCCACCCGTAACAATCTAGAACAGATTCTACATATATCGCTTTCTGATCATAGCGGCGGCCCCTAAAGAAGTTTGATACTGGGAAAAAAGTATCGGTAGAAGCCAAAGAGTGCAGATAGCTAAAACCCTTGCTGTACGTGCGCGGTCGAAGCTTTCTCAATAATGGGAGCAAAAAGTCTGACTCTCACTGACTAAAGTGCACAAAATAGTACAAAGTGCAAACATCTTTGTTTAGATAAGTTGTCACAGGGGCATGGCGTGAGCTTATCCTGAGCAATAGCAACCTCTACTTCTTGAACTGATATGGACGAACTTAGCTGCAAAGCTTGGATTGGGTCATGGGACATTTCCTGTGCCACCGCATCTAACAACCTATGTGAGGGGTTAAAGATACGGGTGAAGTGAGCTTCACAGGCTTCACCTAGGATCAGCGTGCCCATCTGTCTCACATCTTCCATAAACATTGGGCGGTTTATAATTTCCCAGAATGTTTTTGAATCCTTAAGGTATCCTACACAAGTCAAGTCCTCCCACACCTCCTTCCTCAGTTCCCTTTTCAGCTGTTCAATCAATATTTTGTATTTGCCCCTCAAGGTTTTTACTCGCTCTGTCACAGGGGATTGTATGGAGGGCCCTTGTTAGTTCCTTGTACACTTTGGTGCATTCGTTATTGAACCAGTGCACCAATGGAGCTTGCTTTTGAGGGATCTTCTTTACCAGCCTCAGGGAGATTTTGGTGCAAAGCACCTTAAAGTCCCACACTATTTCAGTCGGTGTAGAGTCTAACTTCAAACACCCGTCTATAAGATTACAGTTACCTGAGATAAATTCTTGCTCAAATCTTTGGGGGTCTACCTGGTCCCAATTCAACCCAATTACATTATTGGTATTATACTGGATCACAGGTTCTTCCGTTGAGCTCATCTGTGAATTTATGATAAGAGTGGCTATGAGTGGGTTGTGATCACTTGAACAATTTGGTCTAATTTTAAAATCCTGAACCAGGGTAGTATAGTTCTTGGTCATTAACATAAAACACAATAGAGCTTTCCTGACCACCTCCAACAAAGGTTGAGCACTGCTTAATAGAATTACAGACACAATAATTTAGAAAGGGTTAAATCATTAACAACTAGAATGGCATTTAAAGCTTCCCCCAAACATGAGTGGCTAAAATGAGCAATGCACTGACCATCGTTGTCTTCCAGCCCACAAACGCGTTGGGTGCTATATTTACAAAGAGTATAACTAAAATCTCCCACCCATAGGATACATAAGGGCTGACTCTTATCAGAGACTTTACTAATTTCATCTTGCAAATAATCTATTACTTGACAAATGCCCTTATCGAAGATGTTATAATATAGGTTCACCAATAGCAGATCAACCTGGGCCATGCCTGAGATCACTAGTAATTGATACCAGGGAGAGGAACAGATGCATTTGACTTTTACAGATGCATATTTTACTGCTATAAGAACCGCAATACCACCCTTGGCCCTTCCTGATGTAGATGGGATTGCTGGGACACAAAAAGAGCAATACCCATTTATAAAAAAATCATTTGGGGACCAAGTTTCTTGTAGGCAAATTAAGTCACAGCTTCTAACAAAATTTAACCAATCCCCATTCCCTAGGTTTGTGTGGACTCCCGCTATGTTCCATGACATGATTCTAAAAGGAGTGATCATATTTCCTTGAAGGGCTTGCCCCGTTTTTACGTTGACAGATATGTCAATGGTACAGATGGAAATAAACAATGCTACTTCTTCGGCCGCCCCCTCAAGGTTCCTTACCAGTGAGGCGTTACCTATTTGTTCTACGCCACCTATTTGAACCTGATCTCTTTCCAGGCATGCCGTGGCCAACTGTCAATCTGAATCTATATCTGTCAAACAGGAAAGGACTTCGAAGCAATTTGTCTGCTCAATCGGCTTTACAGTGAGAAAGTTAGTCTTTTTGGTCTGATTATGGGCTTGCCGCTGGTGAAGGCTGGGACCTGTATGGGGAGGATAAAAGAAACCTGGAGGACTCGCCCTTATAGAGCCAGGCTCACCAGTCACATCAGTCGGCATGTTAGCAAAAAGTGCATGCACCTGGGATCTATCAAATTTAAGACTACACGATCTCCTCCACCGATTTCACTGTGTGGCTTGACCATCTTACCCAATGCGCCATAATGATATTTTCTATTATTTTTGCCTGGCAACCTGTTTTTCTAATACACCAGTGGGCTGATTTGTTTATAAGACTTTGGCAATCCTCATATTGATTCATCAGCAATGGTGGAACTCCTGTTAATATTAATGTGTATGGAGTGCAATCTGGGGGTAGGTTGAACAAATCTTGTGCCCCCTTCCCTCGGGCGGTGCAAGTTTTATATGATTTGTATTAATGGCAGATTGTCTACCATAGTGCAGGTCATGGCCAAAGCGATGAGCCTGGTATATACTCTCCCCCACCCTTGCTCTAAAGTCTTTCCTTGTAGTTGTTGGCTTCACGATATCGCTCCTGACTCGGTGATCGTTTTTCATTGGCAGATCTCAGACATTTTGGGGATTGAAGGTGGTGTGGGGGCGTTACCCTTTTTTAAATGGGGAGCTTCCTTTTTGCTAGTATTGGCAGTATGGACAGTATGAGCAGTGTCATCCCTCTTTGTTTTACAACTTATACTGACAGTATGAGCAGTGTCATCCCTCTTTGTTTTACAACTACAATCAGATTTCTCCTTTAAGTCATTTGCCACAAGGCAGAGTTGCTCTTCAATGCAGCCTAGACGAGCTAAAATGGGCTGCAAAGCATCCAAGATAAATTGGCTAACATGAAAAAAAAGGAATCCTCATGTTCAGGAAGTGCCCCCCTCCCTACCCTTTCCCCGGGCCTGTTAATACCCTCCTTTGTTAGATCTTACCGAGTCTTTTTCATCACAGGTCACAGCCTTTCGGATTTTGTGGCTGCCCCTGTCCATTTTCTTTCCACCCCAATTGCTTGCGATCGTACAGCCTCTTCCTCGGTCGTAGCAGGGACTTTTGGATTACTTGCACGGTCAATTACAGATCCGTTTAAAGTGTCAATGATATTTCCTATTGGCGAGAGAGGGGCCGGTGGATGGGGCTCAACCTCAATGTCAATAGCCTCCTGTTCCCTAGTCAAGTCAGGGAGAGTGAGGGGGGTCTAATGATAATCTTCTTTCAGTCAATTCAATTTCTTTGTTGATTGGATCCACTGCTTTTTGTAAGACACCATCCAGAGTAGAGCTCCTGGCTATTGGGGCTGAAGTGTTTTTATGCCTACCCATGGCTTCAATATCAGTAGGGCACTTCCCACGCTTCACAGAGCCTGTTGTTCCTTTTAAAGTTTTTATAGCGTTAGGGGACGGGGTACAGGCCAAAACAACGCGATTTAAGACTTTACACACAACCAAGAGCCGTGCTATATCATTTTGCCCCAGTACCTCTATCAGCTGCCTCCCTCTCAACTGGCTGCAGGAACGTCCAGATAGTGGGGCCAAGAGGGCTGGCCCGGCCACGCACAGCCTCGATCAGCTGCGGACAGGTGCCGCGGGTATGCTCGCAGGCGTCCCGTGCTGCGGGAGTCTCTTGGCGCTGAAAAGACATTACGGGAGGCCCCTTCTTCTCCTCCTGGGCAGCGATGAGTTCTGGGGGACCAAGTCCCTCCTCAGAGAAAGTTGAAGAGGTTGGCATCTCGGGCCTTTGCTCATCCCTGCGGGAGTCTCCTAGCACTGAAAATGCATCACAGTAGGCTCCTCCTCCTCCTCCCAGGCAGCGATGAGTTCTAGGGGACCGAGTCACACCCCAGAGAAAGTTGCGGAGGTTGGCGCCTCGGGCCTTTGCTCGTCCCCTGCAGCAGCGTGACCCGCGCTGCGGGAGTCTCCTAGCATTGAAAAGGCGTCACAGGAGGCTCCTCCTCCTCCTCCCAGGAAGCGATGAGTTCTGGGGGACTGAGTCCCACCCCAGAGAAAGTTGCGGAGGTTGGTGTCTCGGGCCTCCACTCTTACCCTGCAGCAGCGTGTCCCGCTGTCAGTCATGGTTCTCTGCTGCTGCTCAAGTCAAAATGTAGGACTTATTTTACTTTTAGGGATTTGGGATAGGAGGTTGTGGGTAGGTGTTTTTACATTAGAGCATTGTGTTAAATTGCAGTGTTACTTGTATTCAGTGTTAGTTTGTGTGTTTGTTATATATTTACTATGTTGCGTTAGGCTTTATTATAGTTTGTGTAGTGTAAATAGTGTTAATTTTAAATGCACTTGAGTTTTATATGTGTGGTATGTTATTTTTCTAATGTGCTTGGAGTGTGTGGTTTGTGAGGGTGGGTGTGATCTATTTATTGCAGGTTTTTCAATCATTGGACAGGACTTTTCGTATTTTTTGATGCATTTTGGTTGTATTTTAACTGTTATTATTTCTACATTTCCTTTTATGTTTGGGATTTCTGGAGTGGTCCTTTATTACATTTTTGGGCTTTGTATGGTTCCTATGAATAATAGATTCTTTCGTTGGCTTTATTTTCTAACGTTAATGTTTGCATTTTTTTTTTGCTTATTTTTGTAGAATGTCTTTTTTTGGAATGATGGTGGACCACCGACCAAACCTACAGAACTATACACTTAGGCTTTCAATTTGTTTTGTGGATAGCATTATTCTAATATTTATTACTCAATGCTTAATTTAAAATCATGTGTACTATTTTATTTCTATTTTATGAGAATATATGTATTTAATATGTTTTTATATACATTTGTTACATATATGTTTTAAAAAATATATTTATCAGTCTTATGATATTTTCTTTTCTCATTTTTCTCCGTAGATTGATGAGTAAAGATATTTTTGAAAAAAATATTTAAAATAATTGTGGTTTTTTGTAGTAGGTTTGTGTTAGATTTTGTTATTGGTATAGGTGTATAGTTTAGTTACAGAATCGTTATAGCTATTATTTTGAAGCATTGTACTCAATTATTGTTTACCAAGAGCTTTACTTTCAATTGTTACATTATATGCATCTCTTAGGTCAGTTTCATATTTCAGGTTTGATTTTGCTTACTGATTACTCTATTCTTAGTTGTTGGTAGCTTTGTTCTTTTTGATGGATTTGTAGCAGTTATGGTGACTGTGGCTTAATGTGACTTGGAAGGCATTGTGCTATCCTTCCAATTTGTTGTTAGTTTTGGATTGTTAATCTATGTGCCTGTATAAGTTCCACCATGAGATTTGAAACTTAGGTTGGTGTTGACAGGGAGAACAGTGCAGTCTGCCAACACAAGTGACTTCAAAGCAATCCATGGTATTATGTGAAATCTATTAGTTTGTTTATAGTGGCTGGCTACTTCTGCTACTAGTACATGGGTTAGGGCTATTACATTTTTTATTTCAAAGGCAAACTTGCTGTGCGATGTGTATTCCACACTTAGGGGCAATAATTTTGAGCCCCTTCGCTTCGCTCTTGCGCCACGCAATGTGGTGCAAGAGTGACGCAAATGAAAAAAGAAATTAATGAAGCCACACAAGGTCAGCTTGTGTGGCCCTGCATGGTTTCAAAAATTTCAAGTATTGCAACACTGCGCAAATTGCTGTGTTGCATTACTCTGCACCAGGGAGGCATTTCTTTGGGTGTTGCATAGGTGTTCACACACAACATCCATGGATTTTGACGCATTCCCATATTTACAAGAACAGGTCAACCTAGGAATGCGCCAAAAAGATACGCCTCCCCAGGAGAGGTGTAACAAGGAGAAATATCAGAAAAAGCCTTCAGTATTGCTTTTGTGAGGGAAGGTGGCTTTTTCTGTACAAAACAAATCCTGCATGCAATGCAGGCATCCTAGCACCATGGTGCAAGGGTGCCTGCATTGGCCCCAGGTAGCCCATTGTGTACCAGTGCAGGGGAAAGGACAGGGAGGCACTATGCTGCCTTAAATACGTGCATTCCTAACCTTCCCAGTGAAACAGTGCAGTTCAGCAAGGTCACTTTTTCATAAATATGGCCCTTAGTACAGATTTTTCAAGGTAAGGTATCTCCAAATGCTTGGTATGAAATGGTACTATTAGCCTTGTATGGCTATGTGTGGGTAGATTTTGAGGCTTGTTTGTACCCTTGCTTGCTCAAATTCAATTATTGGTTTAGTAGTTCATAATATGTTGCACTTTGCTTGTTAGGTAGTAGTGCCTAAGTTAGGGATATGTTACTATTATGATTTTCTCCCTGCACGGTATATGTTGTGTGAATGGTGGAGAGCACGACTAGAAGGAGACTCATATTATCCACGTTGCACACTGGGTTATTCTGAGTAAATTGTTTTGTGCTGCATATGTAATTATTCTCTTGTCTTTGTTTGTATTGTCATGCCAAAGAAAGGGATCTTTATTATGTGTAATGGTTAGGTGTTTTGGAATGGTAATGTGTTAATACATTTTGGAAGCAGCAGAGTTTTGGCTTGTGGCTTTTCTTGTGTGTGGTATTACAATTTTTAGATTGGGGTTTGCTGGTAGTTAACCTGTAATGTGCTGAGGGACTTTAGGCAGTATATTTTTCATTGCCTGTGGCTTCTTGAATGCTAGTACTTGCTTCTCTGAGGTCTTGCAGTACATGCCTTGATTCTGTCTCTGCTACATTTGAGAGGTGGCTGTGTTCCATAACATTAATAGCAATGTCATTTTTAGTTGTCGCCCTCCAATAACAAGCATTTGCATAATATTTAGTAAATTTCCAGTTAACATGTTTGCTGCTTGTGCTCTCCGTGCTGTATGTGTATCCCATATACGATCAAAATCATTTACCTTTCAGCAAGGCTGCCAATATGGCTCTTTGTGCCACTTTATCTGAAAACGCTAGAGATGTGCATTTGCTATTTTATGCTAACAATGTTATTTATTTTATTGATACCATTTTTAAATGCACTGCTGTGTATCACATTTTATACTTACATAGTTGCTGTTCTTTTAATGTGCTGCTAAGGTAATATTGTTAGTTAATTACTAATGGGAGTGGGTAGGGGCTTTGTTTTATTTTTATGTGTTAGGCTTTGGGATTTTAAAACATTGTAAAGTTTTGCACTTACTTTTAAAGTGTCTTTGTTGAGGCCCGAAATTTGTTAGGTTGGTGTTGTTGAGAATGGTGGGTTTTTTTGCTTTGTTGATGTGGAAGCTATAGTTTGGAGATACAAATAAATGTTAGGTATAAATTATTTTGTATAAATTAAGATGTTGGCTGTTTGTAAGTAACATTGCACTTTTAAGGTTACTTTTCTTACTTGTAGTAATTTGTTAATATATTTTGCAGAGTTATATATATATATATGTCTCTTTCTATCTCGGCGTGGATAGCACTGTGCTAATCTTATGCTTAAAAACTTTGATAGAAAAGCAGACATTTGAGGTGAGCAAATTTAGAGTGTCGCTGGTGTTGAGAGTGCTCTTTCTGGAGCTGCTTTCCACCTAAACTTGAGAACTACCCAGAGTTCTCTGCTTCTGTTTTTGCATAATTTATTCATCACTCTATGCCTGAAAGGGTTTTGTTTTGACTTATACTGGGTGCTCCCTTGTGTATGGACAAAGCTATACCTGAAGAGCTCTAACAAGAGCGAATATATATATTATCTACTGGCGGTTGCCAGTAGATAGTTATAGTTAGGACCACGTTTCCATAGGAAAAGCATTTTTTGATGTGCTTATAACTTTGGCGTCGTTTGACGAATCTTTACGAAATTTTCCAAAAAGTTCCTCTTTTGAGGTTAGCTCCTATCCTAAAAGTTTGGGGGGGATTCGTCAAGGGGGGGCTAAGAAAAAAGGGGGAGTCCCAAAATGTGTTTTCTCCATGCAATTTCCATAGGAAACTTTAGACAAGGCTACAGGTCAAACTGCTGAACGGAATTACACCAAATTTGGCAGAGAGAAAGGTCTTGGTCCAGAAAGCACGCTATTGTTTAAATGGGGTAAATCCGTTTAGTAGTTTTTGAGAAATATCAAATTTTCCAGATATCGATATTTAAGAATTCTGACATCTGATTGGCTGTGGCGTTACGAGCACGAGCTTGCGGCTGATTGGCTGCAAACTGTTGAAACTAGGAAGTGTTGGCAGCCATTTTGTGATTCAGTCCGTCAGCTCACAACTCTCCCTCTACAAGGCATCAGGTCCGTAATTCTACCTCTGCGAGGCAACACTACAAATATACCGCAGCTCTGTGTGTGCGAGATACCCCTTTCACGGTCCCACTCCCCACATCACCAGCTCGCGGCTATGCCTTTAGAAGCCAGTCCATCGCCTTGCAGCTCTGCGACTGCGAGCTGTCAGCCATTTTGTGACTCAGTCCGTCAGCTCGCATCTCTCCCTCTAAAAGGCATCGGATCTGTAATTCTACCTCTGCGAGGCAATACTGAAAATATCCCACAGGTCTGTCTGTGAGAGATACTCCTTTTACGCTCCCTCTCCCCACATCATCAGCTTGCGGCTATGCCTTTAGAAGCCAGTCCGTCAGCTCGCAGCTCTGTGTCTGTGAGCCATCGGGCCCGCAGCTCTACCTCTGTGAGCCACCTAGTTAGCTCGTAGCTGTGTCTGTGCTAGCAAGCCCGTCGGCCCGTTTCTCTCCCTCTGCGAGTTAGCCCATCGGGTTGCAGCTCAGAGGGCTCGCAGCTGTATGTCTGCGAGCCAGCCCGTTAACTGATAGCTGTGTCTCTGCTAGCAGGCCTGTTGGCCCGTTGGTCTCCCTCTGCGAGTCAGACCACAGCTCTCCCTCTGCGAGCCAGTACAGTGCTGTGCTTTTGCGAGCCAACGGCTCGAAGGTCTCCCTCTGCGAGCTGAGCCCACGGGCCACAGCTCTTCCTCTGCGAGCCTGCCCGACGGCCCGCAGGTGTCCCTCTGCTAGCTGAACCGCAGCGGACACTCTGCGAGCCGAGATTGGGAATATAAGGCGGCTCTAAAAAGAGCCCTTGTGTTTATTAGTTGGAGCTACATATAAGTGCGGATGCACAGCTTCAGGTTAATCAGGAAAACTCGGTTTCCCTCATCTGTGAAGTGTACTCCATCACTTCTGTAGATATCAGCCATATCAAAACATATGTTGTTGTTGTAGATCGACACCATTCATGGTCTCTGAGGTATGCAGACACAGCTTTGTTGACATTCTTCCTAGATTTTTCAATCTTATGACAAAAGTGGTTTGACCATTTCCACTTCTGTCTTTCGCATATATTGGAATATACAAAGACAGTTTGAGGCTAAAGTAACATCAATTGTCCAAAGGTGTACTTCATAAGCATTTCCAAACCTACCCCAGTCAATGTGCCGAGGTCGTTACCACCACAGTGCACAATCATGAGATCAGGGTGTTGGAGATGCAAACAGGTTTTAACCAAAGAGAGCAATTGGTGCCCCTTCAATCCTCTCTGTGAAAACCATTTAATGTGCACATTTTGTAAACCTAGGTCTAAGTCAATACGTCTCTGTTCTGCATACCTCTTGCACCAGAAAACATAGCTATGTCCTACAATCCACACTAGCATTTTGAAGGTATGGCTAGAAGATATGGATAAATGTCTGTAGCTCATGCAGTCCGTTCGTAGAATGAGAGATATTTTTAAACATGGGGAACTACTTTTTTTTCCACATACAAAACGTTAACCGATTGGGAGACGAAATGTATTGTGTCCTAAAAAGTAGGGTGTATTTTAGTTTTGATGAAAAGCATCTTTGTGATTGGTTAATAAAAAAGCAGTTTATATGTGGAGTACATATTATAGGATGAAATTTGCTCAGCTCAACCACGGCTGCTAATTGTTTTTGGAAGGTGCAGTTCAAACTTGAAAGAATGGTGAACCTTTGACCTGAACGTGCCGTTAAATGTTGGAGAAAATGTTGCAAAAAAATATATCGGTAGGTTTAAAAAAATGATGAACTTTTAACCTGCACATGTCGTACAATGTTCTAGAAAGTGTTGATATAATACGTTGAACTTTTCACCTGTATGTGTCCTTAAAAAAACTGTTTATATGGAAAGTTAAAAATAAGCAATAAAGAGAGGTTTTGCAATCTAAAAAAATAAGGAACTATTCTGATTTGTTCTTTACATGGATTTAAGTGTGGAGCAACAGGGAAATTGTGCCATTACTGGTTCCATTCTTGATGAAAGCGGTGCATTACATGTACTGTGTGACAAGAAAAGAATTGCATGCGTTTGTGACATTTGAAATCTGCATACCAACTAGGAAGGTAAATTAGAAATTAAGAAGGTGTGTTATGTGCGGGGGTGTATCCCTTTGGCAAGCTCCGCCTCTGTGAGCCAGACATTGTTTTTGCATAGGTGCTGGATGACATCTGATGCAGCCCCATCACCTACGCAGTCTGATGTGTCAGGGGAACACAGCCATGCAGCCATCACCCCGCCACACACACCGGACACAGAATCCGTATGAGGGGAGTTTTGTACCACATTGCCTTCATTGCTGATGTTCTGTGATTGATATGTGTGTGGGCTGCATTGTGGGGGAATTGCCTGTGCACGGATGGCGATGCACACACACATGTTGGTATGTGGAGCCAGGTGCCCGTGCGGCCTTGCGCTGCTTGTGCTATCTCACTCCGTCTCTCTCCCTCGCTCTCTCCCGCCCTGTCATAGCAAACTTGTGAAAGCGATGGGTGCGCGGCTCTCAGCGCGGCACTCGAGTACTTCTTAAGTCTTAAGTCTTTCAAACACCGAGGGGTATATTCTCAAGGACATATCGCCGAGTTAACGGCACTTTATCGCAACCAAAATAGTGATAAATTTAACGCACCATTCACAAGCTAGAGCAAACAGCCCATATAACCAGTTTACCAGCGATAGCAGCCTCAAAAAGCATCGTCACGGATGAGTCCGGCAAATATTGCTAATGAGATGTAGAGTAGGAGTTCTCGTGCAAAAAGCAGCGAACACATCACTTCGCAAGTGTCTCAACCACCAGCAAGATCGTCGAAGAGAGTACAAACCAGGCGATAAGGTGCGTTAGTAGCAGAAAGTTTACACCTGCTCTGAGCTGGTGTAAAGTCGGACTACAACCTGCAATATGAAAGGGAGCCCACCCAGAGCCATACGTGAATGACAACAGATGCAATGGAGCCAACGATCATGCAGCTCGGACACCCAACACTGCTCCGACACCCCCCGCCACCAGCCCCTTGTCTGCCATCTCCCCCTCACCTCCCCCCCCACACAAACAAATGTGACAGCAACGTTAGGAAATCTGGAACGTAACAAATTGGCTGATGTCGCACAATTATACTAAAGAAGATGCATGTGAGGTTGGACAAATAAGAATCTCAGTCATCTATGGATTTACATATAAAACATTTTATTTAAACAAAACAACAAAATAAAAGTAGGTACAGGTATGGCGTGTCATCCCTCGACAATTTGTGAATCACAGCCTGCAAGACAAAAAGAAAGATAAGATTGTGCGTCATGCGTCCATGAAAGGAGAGAGAGAAAGAGAGAAAGAGTGAGAGAGAGGAAGAGACAGAGTAAGAAAGAGTGCGACAGAGAGGAAGACAGAGAAAGAGAGAAAGAGTGAGAGAGAGAGGAAGAGATAGAGAAAGAGTGAGATACAAGGAAGTGAGAGAGAAAGAGAGAAACAGTGTGAGAGAGAGGTAGAGAGAGAGAGAAAGAGTGAGACAGAGAGGAAGAGAGAGAGAAAGAAAGAATGAGAGAGAGAGGAAGAGACATAGAAAGAGAGAAAGAGTGTGAGAGAGAGAAAGGAAGAGATACAGAGTGAGAGAGAGAGAAAGAGTTTGAGTGACAGAAAGGAAGAGATGGAGAGGGAGAGTGAGTGTTGACACTGTGGAGAAAAACCTTACAGCTCACCTTTCTGCCACCGGTGTGTCTCCAACCACGTGCCGGGACATAGTGGAGTCTTGAAGTTTAGTCATCTGAAACATAGTATAGAATCAGTAATGGCAGAGTACATACAACTGCACACGCCAAATTCTCTGTTTCGCCCCTGCGCACCCAGGCTGCTGCACCCCATCGACTCCCGCCGCCCAGAGGTGTCTGCCCGCCTCTGCGCACCTAGGCTGCTGTATCCCATCCACTCCCACTGCCCAGAGGTGTCTGCCCGCTGCTGTGCACCCAGGCTGGTGCACCCCATCCAGTCCCACTGCCCGGAGGTGACTGCCCGTTCCTGCGCACCCAGAGTGCTGCATCCCATCCACTCCCACTGCCTAGAGGTGTCTGCCCGCTCCTGTGCACCCAGGCTGCTGCACCCCATCCACTTCCACTGCTCGGAGGTGTCTGCCCACTCTTGTGCACCCAGGGTGCTGCACACTATCCACTCCCACCGCCAGAGGTGACTGCTCGCTGCTGCGGAAACAAGGCTCTCTGCTCACCTTCCGCCACCGGCGTGTGTCAAAGAGGGTCCACCACGTGCTGAAGCAACCTCAGGCGCAAGTTGCGTACACGCGGTCAAGCCGAGCTCACAATTCTGAGCGGGTGTTGATTGCAGGATGGCCACGCATCATCGCAGGCTGCACACGCGCTCAGCTCTGGTGGCACTAACTCAGTGGAACTGAAGTCATCGCCTCGTGGCGGGAGGTACGTGTCGGGGGGGTCGTCAATCTGTGAATCACAGCCTGCTAGACAAAAAGCAAGATAAGATTGTGCGTCATGCGTCCATCAAAGGAGAGAGAGAGGAAGAGAGAGAGAAAGAAAGAAAGAGTGAGAGGTAGACAGAGAGAAAGAGAGAAAGAGTGAGAGAGAGAGGAAGAGAGAGAGAAACAGTGAGAGAGGAAGAGAGAGAGAAACAGTGTGAGAAAGAGGAAGAGAGAAACAGAGGAAGAGTGAGAGAGAGAGAAAGGGAGAGAGAGGTAGAGAGAGAAAGAAAAAAACAGTGTGAGAGAGAGGAAGAGATAGAGTGAGAGAGAGAGGAAGGGAGAGAGAAAGAGTGTGAGGGAGAGAAAGGAAGAGATGGAGAGGGACAGTGAGTGCCGACACTGTGGACAAAACCCTCCCAGCTCACCTTTCCGTCACTAGTGTGTCTCCAACCACGTGCTGGGACATAGTGGAGCCCTCAAGCTTAGTCATCTGAAATGTAGTATGGAATCAGTAATGGCAGAGTACATACAACTGCACACGCCTAATTCTCTGTCCCGCCTTTGTGCATCCAGGCTGCTGCACCCCATCCACTTCCACTACCCAGAGGTGTCTGCTCGCCGCTGCGCACCCAGGCTGCTGCACCCCATCCACTTCCACTGCCAAGAGGTGTCTGCCTGCTGTTGCGCACCCAGGCTGCTGCACCCCATCCACTCCCACTGCCTGAAGGTGACTGTCTGCCACTGCGCACCCAGGCTGCTGCACCCCATCCACTCCCACTGCCCGGAGGTGACTGCCCGCCGCTGCACTAACAAGCCTCTCTGCTCACCTTTCGCAACTTGTGCGTAAAAAAGAGGGCCTACTTTGTGCCGCTGCAAGCCCAAAGCCCTGGGCCCGCGGACAAGCACCCTGCATGTCATGCAGCCCCTCTCCGCAGGCCACCAGGTCTCACATTTGGTGCTGGGTCTTGATTTCGCCATGGCAGAGGACATACCAGTGCACCGGGCTTTTCATCGTAGGCTGCACACCCGCTCAGCCCTTGCGGTGCCACTAACTCTGTGACCAGCGAGGTGACGCCACATGGGGGTAGGCCTGCGCTGTCTGATGGCTCAGGCCTACACTGCGGTCCAGCAGGGCACACAAAACCTGAGCTGTCCAGGCCGCCAGGACGGGCCATCACTGCAGGCTGCACACCCGCTCAGCAGTTACGGTACCCATACCTCAGTGGACCGAAAGTCACCGTCCCGTGCCGGTGTGTCTGTGCCGGCCGCAGTGTATCCGGTGCGAGCAACTCTGAAATGGCAATGAGCACGTGCGCCCGGTCTTTTTTATTGGCAGGGTCACATGTCTTGTGATGCGTGTGCTGGATGGGTGTGGTGTGGGTGTATACTAGCCATGAGGGAGTGGCTGTGGCGTACTGACAACTAGGGTGTGACCAGCAGATCAGTGTAATGAAAATCTGGGCCATGTAGCACTGTTGTCCTTCCCTGTAAGCGTAAGCGGAGTGGGCTGGCCTGGCGTATGCCAGTCCTGCGTGAGGCTGTGAAGAATGACTCCGGAGCTATGGGCGTGGCTCCATCCTGGTCTGTATGAGGAATCAACTGATGCGGGTGTCCCTGTTGTAGTGCTGACGTCACCCGGGTCGCAAGCGCCAATGTGTCACTCTGTGAGCCAAGTCCCACAACATGGCCAACATGGAAGGTACGGGGAATCACTGATCCTACATTCATCCATAGTTCCACACATGAAAGATGGTGGACATGACACATCTGTGTGGATATGAATGTTTATTGAACATTGAGTGGAGTGTTGCAGCTGTAGCAATACAGGGCCATGGAAAGTTTAAGTTTCAGTTTTTGGCACATGGAGGGCAGCCAATTAGAGCCAAGCTTGTGTTCGGGGTTAGGCTGTGCCAAAATATGTACTTATAGAATTACTCCACCAATCCCCAAACACTTATAAATTCACTATACACTCTCCTTGCAGTACTGTAATGATCCAGTCTCTACGTACGTACTTGTACAATGACCGAGAGAAAGTTACATAACCGAAGTTTTCCCCACTGCCAGAGTAACATGGTTGCATACGCTGTCCACAGCACAATGTAATGTGGTAGGGCCCAGGGACGGCATCTTGCATACATAATGAACACACGGACACAGATAGATAGTGGAACTGGGTACGGGCACGTGCGCTCGACTCATTTTTATTACCAGGGTCACATGTCCAGTGACGTCTGTGCTGGAAGCGTGTGGGGTGAGTGTAAGCCAGCCCTCCGGGAATGGTTGGTGCTGGCAACAAGTACAACAGTAACCATTGGATCAGACACATAGATTCAATCATAAAGGGTCAATGATTTGTGCTGCACTAAGGTAGGGGCAACAGATGTGAAATAATACATAGAAGATTGAAACGTAAAGGGTCCATGACTTGTGGTACACTGAGGTAGGGGCAGCAGATGTGAAATTATACAGAAAACATTGTATCATAAAGGGTCCATGAGTTGTGCTGCACTGAGATAGGGGCATGAGAAACATTCAGCGTGTGCGCAGCCAGCGATTATGCGTGGTGCGGGCGAGCTGCACTGGGAGCAATGTCTGTTGCCTACTGGACTGAGTCATTTGCAATCGCGACTCGATGTGAATTGTGAGCCCTGCTATCCGCAGTGTAGATCGAAGGCAGTAGTCAGCACAGACATCGAAGAATGCTTTTAGTCACTTCCTGTTTACCAAATTCAAGGACATAGAGTACAATTCTGTCTGCAATAAATAAATCATGTCTCAAGTTAAATTGTGAGCTCTGCTAACCGCAGTGTAGGTGTATGGAACAAAAGATGAAACATTTATGGAATATACTGTCGAAATATGTAGGTTTCAGGGACGTTATAGTTAGTTGCCTACTGGACTCTGAAATTAATGAATGAAGACTGAATTTGAATTGTGAGCCCTGCTGAGCACAGTGTAGGCTGGAGGCAGCGGTCAGGAAGGGCCTACAGCCACGTGGCGTTGGCTTGAGCTGCATACAGTTAGTGGTAGGTGTGGCGCTCAGCGTGTGAGCAGCCAGCGATGATGCAATGTCTCTTGCCTACTGGACTGCGTCATCTGCAATCGCGACTCGATCTGAATTGTGAGCCCTGCTGACCGCAGTGTAGGCCGGAGGCAGTGGTCAGGAAGAGTCCACAGCCACGTGGTGTTCATTTGAGCTGCATAGAGTTAGTGGTAGGTGTGGCACTCAGCATGTGCGCAGCCAGCGATGATGCAATGTGTCTTGCCTACTGGACTGCGTCATCTGCAATCGCGACTCAATCTGAATTGTGAGCCCTGCTGACCGCAGTGTAGATCGAAGGCAGTAGTCAGCACAGACATCAAGGAATGCTTTTTGTCACTTCCTCTTGACAAAATTCGAGGACATAGAGTACAATTCTGTCTGCAATTAATAAATCAAGACTGAATTCAAATTGTGAGCTCTGCTGTCCGCAGTGTAGACTGCCATTCAGTGTTCCTTTGGACTTGCAAGATGAAGTTGGTCATTGTACTAAAGCTATAACTGATATAAAACAAGTTCTTGAAGCAAGGATACTAAAAGGATATTATGTAGGTTTTAGGGACGTAATACTTAGTTGCCTACTGGACTCTGCAATTAATGAATCAAGAGTCAATTTTAAATGTGAGCCCTGATGACCGCAGTGTAGGCTGGAGGCAGCGGTCAGCAAGGGCCCACAGCCACGTGGCGTTGAGTTGAGCTGTACAGTTAGTGTCACCTGAAGCAACCAGCGTGTGTGGAGCCTGCGATGATGCGTGGTCCGGGCGGGCCGCACTGGTAGCAATGTCTTTTGCCTAAGGAATTCTGTCTTAATAATTCCACGTGGCGTTGACTTGTGGTGCACTGAGTTAGTGGCACCTGAAGCACTCAGCGTGTGCGCAGCCTGCGATGATGCGTGGTCTGGCCGGGCCACACTGGTAGCAATGTCTTTTGTCTAATGAATTCTGCCTTAATAAGGCTAAGTGGCGATGACTTGTGGTGCACTGAGTTAGTGGCACCTGAAGCACTCAGCGTGTGCGCAGCCTGCGATGATGCGTGGTCCGGGCGGGCCGCACTGGGAGCAATGTCTCTTGCCTACTGGACTGCGTCATCTGCAATCGGGACTCGATCTGAATTGTGAGCCCTGCTGTCCGCAGTGTAGATCGAAGGCAGTAGTCTGTACAGACATAAGTCTGTGGTGCTCTGCTGCTGGGTTCGCAGGGGGCCTGTGTCGAGGAGGCCGGCGGTCATGGCGGAGGCCTCGTGGCAGGGTGAGGGCTGCTGCCCTGGCAGACGTTTTGGCCTTCCCACAAGTGAACCACGCCCAGAGCCCAAGACTATTTATTCATACTCCTACGCTGGAGTGGGGTACGTTGGACCAGCCCACTCCGCTTCCGCTTCCAGGGGGGGACAACACAGCTACATGACCAAGATCTTCCCCACTGCCTGAGGTAACATGGTTGCATCTATTGTCCACAACACTACAAGTACCAGTAGTATATGTCTACATGGAGAGGTTTGTGCTCTGCATAGTGAGGTCTGTCCACCACATCACCGCTACACTTGGTATTGTGTGCATTTTTATTGATGGGTGACTTGCGTCCTTCACACATACTTGGTTGCCACATCTTCCAACATTCAGCTATTGTGTGGCTGAGGGACCATGCCGTTTTTGGAGGGTCCGCTGTCCTGTTCTGCGTTGCCTCTGTGGTAGTAGGGAGGGGGGTGGTCCGGGGGGGAGGTCCTGAGGGTGATGGCAGTGGGGGTTGTGGCATTCTTGGGTGTCGGAGCTGCATAGTCAGTAGCTCTATGACATGTGTTGGTCTTTAGATGTGGTTATGGGCTGGGCTCCCTTTCACACTGTAGGTAGTCGTCCTGCTTTACACCAGTAAAAGGCAGATGTTAAATTCTTACTGCTAATGCAGCTTATCACCTGTTTTTGGATCGCACCCCAGATTTGGCTGCTCGTTGAAAATATCGGGAAGTGGTGTTTTCGTGTTCTTTTTGCATGGGAACGCCAACTCTGCATATTATTAGCGTTAGTTGTCGCTCTCATTTGTGGCAAATTTTTTTGCGGAAGCTATTGTTGGAAAACTGGCGCTATCGGCTGTTTTCACTAGGTTGAGAATGGTATAATAATTTAAAATCACTGAAAAAACCATAGGTTTAATGAACATTATAATTATAAATTAGCATTTAAAAAACGTTTGAAATTCACTGAAAAAACCATAGGTTTTAGACACGTTATAGTTAGAAATTAGCATTTAAAAAACCTTTGAAATTCACTGAAAAAACCATAGGTTTCAGGGACGTTATAGTTAGAAATTAGCATTAAAAAACCTTAGAAATTCACTGAAAAAACCATAGGTTTCAGGGTCGTTATAGTTAGAAATTAGCATTAAAAAAACCTTTGAAATTCACTGAAAAAACCATAGGTTTCAGGGACGTTATAGTTAGGTGGACATTTCACTCGTACAAAACCATAGAAATTCCACCGTTATAGTTTGATCAGTTAACTATAACTCGCGCCCCCGCAATGCACTGCTCATGACGTCACATATTACATCATTCATGGCATGGTCAGTGACATCACTGATGACATCACTGATGACATCTCAAATAACATCACTGATGACATCATCCACGTGATAATCTGATGCACCTCATCACACCCTAATATAACCTTTAATACACCCACTGTAAAATACACACTACCATTTTCGAAACCATCCACACACCAATACCAGTTACTACATACTCACTCACTGATTCCTAGGTCTGCACACACATCCACTCATTCACATATACAATCACTTATACATGCAGTCACTTATCAATACAACACTATCATATGCACTCATATACCTATTCAGACACTCACACGCCGCCACTCATCAATGGAGTTACTCACACACCTAGTCAGTCATGCAAAGAATCAATCACACTCCCATTTACTCACCTAAACAGTTATACACACACCACCTCACTAATTCATACAGACAGTAATGTATAGTTACTCTCTTATGCAATCACTGAAACAAGTACAGACTCATCCATACATGCCACTCTCACAATCACTCAGTCTCACATATAGTTATTTATATATACCATCACTCACATATACTCCCTTTTACATATGTAGTTACTCACATATGTACCACTGAGACATCCATTCACTCACCAACACACCCATATACACACTTAGCCACCCATACAGCCCTTCACAGATGCACTCTTGAACCCATACACCCAGTGAATCACCTACTCACACATCTATGCACAGTCACACACCTCCAACCCACCCACACACACACTCAGTCCCCCATACAAATACTGAAGCAAACAATCAATAACCCATATAGACACTAATGTAGCTACTGACCAACCCATGTAGCAGCTTACACAACAACAGACAGACTGATACAGACATTCACACAGTTTAGTCACTAACCCATGCATTCAGTAAGACACGTTTAATCAGTCACTTATACAATCAGTTACATACCTGCTAAATCCTCCAGCCAGACACTTATACACCCACTCATTCTTCAATACACCTTGCCAAATATATAAAACATATTTAAACTTTACAGAAACACACAGTCACTGGATGATGTCATCAGGGATGTCATCAGTGATGTCATTTGAGATGTCATCAGTGATGTCATCAGTGATGTCACTGACCATGCCATGAATGATGTAATATGTGACGTCATGAGCAGTGCATTGCGGGGCGCGAGTTATAGTTAACTGAACTAACTATAACGGTGGAATTTCTATGGTTTTGTATGAGTGAAATGTCCACCTAACTATAACGTCCCTGAAACCTATGGTTTTTTCAGTGAATTTCAAAGGTTTTTTAAATGCTAATTTCTAACTAGAACGTCCCTGAAACCTATGGTTTTTCAGTGAATATATATATATATTCACTGAAAAACCATAGGTTTCAGGAGCGTTATAGTTAGTTGGACATTTCACTCGTACAAAACCATAGAAATTCCCTCGTTATAGTTAGTTCAGCTAACTATAACTTGCGCGCCCGCAATGCACTGCTGATGACGTCACATATTACATCACTCATGACATGGTCAGTGACATCACTCATGACATCACTGATGACATCTCAAATGACATCACTGATGACATCATCCAGTGAATGTGTGTTTTTCTGAAAATTAAATATGTTTTATATATGTATATCTCAAGGTCGATGGAAGAATAAATGGGTATATAAGTGTCTAAATGGATGATTTTTTTGTAAAATTGATTGTATAACTGACTGATTAAGTGTATCTTAGTGAATACATGGGTTAGTGAGTAATGTTTAAATATGAAAATATCTGTATCAGTCTCTCACTTTGTGTATAAGTGGCTGCATGGGTTGGTGAGTAGCTACATGAGTGTCTATATGGGTTATTAGTTGGTTTTTTGAGTATCAGTATGAGTGTCTGAGTGTCTGTATGGTTCGGTGGGGGGTATTACTTAGTGCATAGATGCATGAATGAGTGACTCACTGTTTGTATGTGTTGAAGACAGCATGTGTGCAGGACTGTATAGGTGGATGAGTGTGTGTATGGGTGTGTTAGTGAGTGAATGACTGTCTCAATAGTGTCTTTATGAGTAACTACACATGTTTTAAACTAGTATATGTGAGTATTGGTGTATATAAGTGAGTATATGTGAGAGTGAGAGATTGGAAGAGTTCCTGTACAAATAAGTAGGTGTTTCTATAAGTGATTGTTTAAGAGAGTAAGTATGTGTAAGTTTCTGTAGAAGTAAGTGTGGTAGTGTGTGTATAACTGTATATGCAAGTAAATGGATGTTTGATACTTTGTTTGCATGTGTGACTATGTGTGTGAGTAACTCTAAGGATGAGTGGCGTTGTGTAACAGGATGTATAGGTGTATGAGTACATATGATGAGTGAGTTCATGTATGAGTGACTGTATCGGGACTGTTGGTGATTGAGTGGATGTGTGTAGATCTTGGAATTACTGAATAGGTGTGTTGTAACTGGTATTGGTATGTCCATTGTTTTGAAAATGTCAGTTTGTATTTTTGAGTGTGTGTATCAAAGGTTATATTAGGGTGAGAGGAGGTCTGCCACTCTATCACAAGGATGATGTCATCAGTGATGTCATTTGAGATGTCATCAGTGATGTCATGAGTGATGTCACTGACCATGTCATGAGTGATGTAATATGTGACGTCATCAGCAGTGCATTGCGGGCACGCGAGTTATAGTTAGCTGAACTAACTATAACGGGGGAATTTCTATGGTTTTGTACGAGTGAAATGTCCAACTAACTATAACGCCCCTGAAACCTATGGTTTTTCAGTGAATTTCTAAGGTTTTTTAACTGCTAATTTCTAACTATAACGTGCCTGAAACCTATGGTTTTTTCAGTGAATTTCTAAGGTTTTTAAATGCTAATTTCTAACTATAACGTGCCTGAAACCTATGGTTTTTCAGTGAATATATATATATTTATTATACTATGTATACATGTGAAAATGTCTCGGTCCGCCTGTTTGCCTCGGTGGCACGGAAAAAATGGGTGGAACTGACGTCAGCACGCCGACGAGGTCCTCTTATGGCTCCGATGACGTCATACGGTGTCGCGAGCGGAGCCGTGCTATTATGACATCCTCGTTGACGTGGGAGAGCTAGGAAAGAATTTCCGTGGAATGCTGGTGCAGGGGATATTCACCCAAGTGTTCAGGCTAGTCCTTTGGGAGCAACTGTTTATGTTGCCACTCCAGAAACCAAAACCAGTGATCAGAGGGCAGAGGCCCTGCAGATGGCACACGAGGTGGGGTGCCCAGTCGTGTGCACCCGGCGGGGCAGCGAAGTGACAAGCACCACAACCCACAAAAAAGGTAACGAGGGCACTGAATAACACAGGATCTTCTCTTTGTATCTGGCAGGAACAACGAAGTTAAAATGCCCTAGTACCAAAATGTAGAATTAGTGCTACAACGGTCTTTAAGAGGACCTGCAATGCCGCTTCTGCCTCCCGTACCCTGGAGGCGGCACATGGGTCATGCGGTATGGTCATACTGCGGTGGGACGCACACTCGTTGACCTCTCATGGCACTGCTCCACACTTCAGGGAGGACGCTTTCCATTAGCTATGTTTTCTGATGACGTTTCGCGCCGGCCCCATCCAACAACAGAACTCCTTTAGATCCAAACAGACTCTTTCACTCTCTCACCGGAAGTGAAACCAGGCCACGCGGACACTTTCACAATACAACAGCCGGGAATGCACTTTTCGGTAAAAAACACATTCCTTCCTCCTAATTAATCAAATAAACGTCTCACTGAAGAACAGGGGCCAGCTTCGATCGGTAAGCAGCCGTTACAATGACTTTTACTTCAAGCGATACCATTACAACGCATGCATTAGCACGCATGCGTTGTACATCGCAAAGTCATTACTACGCATTTTTAGAACGCATGGTCATTTACCACGCATGCCTTTACAACAAATTTTGTTGTAAAGGTATGTATGGTAAATGACCATGCGTTCTAAAAACATGTAGATGATCCATGTCGTTGTAAGGAAACAGAGGCTGTTCTGTTTCCTCACAGCGACGTGCACCGCCCCTCAGAGACAACGTGAAGCAGGAACCACGAGGAGTGAGAGGTAAGGGGATTGGGCATGGGGTGGGGGTTTCTTTTTAGGGTTTAGGGTAGTGCAGTGGTGTTTGGGTGGTGTAGGGGTCGTGCTGGGGGTAGTGTTTTAGGGTTTAGGGTAGTGCAGTGGTGTTTGGGTAGAGTAGGGGTCGTGCTGGGGGTAGTGTTTTAGGGTTTAGGGTAGTGCAGTAGTGTAGGGGGTCATGCTGGGAGTAGTGTTTTAGGGTTTTGGGTAGTGCAGTGGTATATGGGTAGTGTAGGGGTCTTGCTGGGGTAGTGTTTTAGGGTTTAGGGTAGTGCAGTGGTGTTTGAGTAGTGTAGGGGTCATGCTGGTGGTAGTGTTTTAGGGTTTAGGGTAGTGCAGTGGTGTTTGTGAAGTGTAGGGGGTCATGCTGGGGGTAGTGTTTTATGGTTTAGGGTAGTGCATTGGTGTTTGGGTAGTGTAGGGGGTCGTGCTGGGGATAGATGTAGGGTTTAGGTAGTGCAGTGGTGTTTGGGTAGTGTAGGGAGTTGTGATGGGGTAGTGTTTTAGGGTTTAGGGTAGTGCAGTGGTGTTTGGGTAGTGTAGGGGGTAGTGCTGGGGTAGTGCTTTAGGGTTTAGGGTAGTGCAGTGGTGTTTGTGTAGTGTAGGGGTTAGTGCTGGGGGTAGTGTTTTAGGGTTTAGGGTAGTGCAGTGGTGTTTGTGTAGTGTAGGGGTTCATGCTGGGGGTAGTGTTTTAGGGTTTAGGGTATGGCAGTGGTGTTTGGGTAGTGTAGGGGGTCATGCTGTGGGTAGTGTTTTAGGGTTTAGGGTAGTGCAGTCGTGTTTGTGTAGTGTAGGGGGTTGTGTTTTAGGGTATAGGGTAGTGCAGTGGTGTTTGGGTAGGGTAGGGGTTCATGCTGGGGTTAGTGTTTTAGGGTTTAGGGTAGTGCAGTGGTGTTTGGGTCGTGCTGGGGGTAGTGTTTTAGGGGTTAGGGTAATGCAGTGGTGTTTGTGTAGTGTGGGAGGTCATGCTGGGGGTAGATTTAGGGTTTAGTGTAGTGCAGTGGTGTTTGGGTAGTGTAGGGAGTCGTGCTGGGGGTAGTGTTTTAGGGTTTAGGGTAGTCCAGTGGTGTTTGTGTAGTGTAGGGAGTCGTGCTGGGGGTAGTGTTTTAGGGTTTAGGGTAGTCCAGTGGTGTTTGTGTAGTGTAGGGAGTCATGCTGGGGGTAGTGTTTTAGGGTTTAGGGTAGTGCAGTGGTGTTGGTGTACTGTAGGGGATCGTGCTGGGTTCTAGTGTTTTAGGGTTTAGGGTAGTGCAGTGGTGTTTGTGTAGTGTAGGGGGTCGTGTTTTAGGGTTTAGGGTCGTGCAGTGGTGTTTGGGTAGTGTAGGGGTCATGCTGGTGGTAGTGTTTTAGGGTTTAGGGTAGTGCAGTGGTGTTTGTGTAGTGTAGGGGGTCATGCTGGGGGTAGTGTTTTATGGTTTAGGGTAGTGCAGTCGTGTTTGGGTAGTGTACGGGGTCGTGCTGGGGGTAGATTTAGGGTTTAGGGTAGTGCAGTGGTGTTTGGGTAGTGTAGGGAGTCGTGCTGGGGGTAGTGTTTTAGGGTTTAGGGTAGTGCAGTGGTGTTTGTGTAGTGTAGGGGTTGTGCTGGGGGTAGTGTTTTAGGGTTTATGTTAGTGCAATGGTGTTTGGGTAGTGTAGGGGTAGTGCTGGGGTAGTGTTTTAGGGTTTAGGGTAGTGCAGTGGTGTTTGTGTAGTGTAGGGTGTAGTGCTGTGGGTAGTGTTTTAGGGTTTAGGGTAGTGCAGTGGTGTTTGGGTCGTGCTGGGGGTAGTGTTTTATGGTTTAGGGTAGTGCAGTGGTGTTTGGGTAGTGTAGGGGGTCGTGCTGGGGGTAGTGTTTTAGGTTTTATGTTAGTGCAGTGGTGTTTGTGTAGTGTAGGGGGTCGTGCTGGAGGTAGTGTTTTAGGGTTTAGGGTAGTGCAGTTGTGTTTAGGTAGTGAAGGGGGTCGTGCTGGGTGTAGTGTTTTAGGGTTTAGGGTAGTGCAGTGGTGCTTGTGTAGTGTAGGGGGTCGTGCTGGGAATGTTGTTCATTTCTATGGCAAAATGAACCCCCTCATTTTGTTCCTTTTAAATTAAATGTTTTAAGTGTTACCAGTTTATTCCAATTAAGATGGCTTCAGGTGTGCCATAATTTTGTCATAAGTAAGACTGTTAGCTCTCTAGTTGTTCTTTAGAACACTCTGGGAAGCTGCAGTAGAACACAAAGGCATCAACTGACAGGCTGCTCATGTTGAAATATAACAGGAAGATATTTGAGATCACACTTGAAACATGTCCAAATTTTTCTTTCTACAGCACTAACCATAATTTCTATGACAAAATGAACCCTATCATTTTGTTCCTTTTTAAATTAAATGTTTTAAGTGTTACCAGTTTATTCCAATCAAGATGGCTTCAGGTGTGCCATACTTTTGTCATAAGTAAGGCTGTTAGCACTCTAGATGTTCTTTGGAACACTCTGGGAAGCTGCAGTAGAACACAAAGGAATCAACTGGCAGGCTGCTCCTGTTGAAATATAACAGGAAGATAGTTGAGATCTCACGTAAAACATGTCCTAATTTTTCTTTCTACAGCACTAACCATAATTTATATGACAAAATGAACCCCCTCATTTAGTTCCTTTTTAAATTAAATGTTTTAAGAGTTACCAGTTTATTCCAATCAAGATGGCTTCAGGTGTGCCATAATTTTATCATAAGTAAGGCTGTTAGCACTCTAGTTGTTCTTTAGAACACTCTGGGAAGCTGCAGTAGAACACAAAGGAATCAACTGACAGTCTCTGCCCTTGTTGGATGTACATGTTTTACTGAGAATGTCAGACTTCATTCTCACATGACTGAGAAAGATAATGTGAATTTACAGAAAATATGCTCTCATTTTAGCTTCTGGAGCACCTTCCAAAACTCTATGGGACAAGCATGTGAAAATAGTTTTCTCTCAAACATGATTCATGATATCCCAGCAGAAGGTTTTTCACAGGGTAAAATCACCTTAGAACACACCACAATTCCTGAAATTAGTATGGTACCATCAACAAATGAATTCTAATGTAACTAAAGTCTGTTATCACCCTTTATAGTTCTCCTTTTGGTAACCCTCAAAATCTTTGATTCACTACAATGCATTTCAATGGGGTACTATCATGTATATTGGTCCCAAGATGGCTGCCAGCAATTCCAGGATGAAGTGCTGACAGCCAATCAGATCTAACAATGACATGTGTGGTTAGGCTCCGCCCAGATATATATGTGATTTTACTTTTGATTTTCTCAGGAACTACTGAACGGATTTACACCATTTAACCAAAAGGCACGACTCTGAACCAAGGGCTACCTTTTTGCCAAATTTGGTGTAATTCCGTTCAGCAGTTCGGGCTGTAGCTGCGACTAAAGGTTCCTATGGAAAATTGCATGGGAAAACACGTTTTGGGACCCCCTTTTTCTCGGCCCCCACTTGACGAATCACCCCGAGACTTTCAGGATAGGAGCGGACCGGAGCGGAGCGCCCCAACAAGTTGGAAGCTTTCGCGAAGATTCGTCAACCAGCGCAAGAGTTATTTCAAATAGAATGTCGTGGATTTCCTATGGATAATAGGTCCTAACTATAACTATCTACTGGCGACCGCCAGTAGATAATATATATATATATATATATTCACTGAAAAAACCATAGGTTTTAGGGACAGTTATAGTTACTTGGACATTGCACTCGTACAAAACCCGTGAAATTCCCCGTTATAGTTAGTTCAGCTAACTATAACTCGCGCCCCGCAATGCACTGCTGATGACGTCACATATTACATCACTCATGACATGGTCAGTGACATCACTGATGACATCACTGATGACATCTCAAATGACATCACTGATGACATCACTGATGACATCACTGATGACATCATCCAGTGACTGTGTGTTTCTGTAAAGTTTAAATATTTTTATATATATAGGAAAAGACGTATTGAAGAATGAGTGGGTGTGTAAGTGTCTGTATGGATGATTTAGTAGGTGCGTGACTGACTCTATAAGTGAGTGATTTAACGTATCTTACTGAATGCATGGGTTAGTGACTAAACTGGATGAATGTCTGTATCCGTCTGTCTGTTGCTGTGTAAGTGGCTGCATGTGTTTGTGAATAGCTACATGAGTGTCTATATGAGTTATTGAATGCTTGTCTGAGTATCTGTATGGGTGCCTGAGTGTTTGTGTGGGAGGGGTGTGTGCAACTCTGTGCATAGATGTGTGAGTGGGTGATTCACTGGGTGGATGGTTTCAAGAGTGCATCTGTGATAGACTGTATGGGTGGGTAAGTGTGTGTAAGAGTGTGTTAGTGAGTGAATGTATGTCCCAGTGGTACATGTGTGAGTAACTACATATGTGAAAGGCAGTATATATGTGTGTTGGAGTATATAAATAGCTATAAGCAAGAGTGAGTGATTGTGATAGTGGCTGTATGGATGAGTGTGTGCTTGTATCAGTGATTGTATAAGAGCGTAACAATGTGCTACTATTTGTATGAGTAAGTGAGCTGGTGTGTGTATAACTGTATAGGTGAGTAAATGGCAGTGTGTTTAATTATTTGCATGACTGACTAGGTGTGTGAGTATCTCTATGGATGAGTGGCGTTGTTTGAGTGTCTATATAGGAGTAAGAGTGCATATGATAGTCCTGTACTGAGTGACCGTAAGTTTGAGTGACTGTACGGGTGAGTGAGTGGATGTGTGTGTGTAGACCTAAGAATCAGTGAGTGGGTATGTAGTTATTGGTGTTGGAGTGTCTATGGTTTTGCGAATGGCAGTCTGTAATTTAGAGTGGGTGTATCAAAGGTTATATTAGGGTGTGAGGAGGTGCATCAGATTATCACGTGGATGATGTCATCAGTGATGTCATTTGAGATGTCATCAGTGATGTCATCAGTGATGTCACTGACCATGTCATGAGTGATGTAATATGTGACGTCATCAGCAGTGCATTGCGGGCGCGAGTTATAGTTAGCTGAACTAACTATAACGGGGAATTTCACGGGTTTTGTACGAGTGCAATGTCCAAGTAACTATAACTGTCCCTAAAACCTATGGTTTTTTCAGTGAATTTCAAAGGTTTTTTAAATGCTAATTTCTAACTATAACGTGCCTGAAACCTACGGTTTTTTCAGTGAATTTCAAAGGTTTTGTAAATGACAATTTTTAAATGTATTAATTGTTATATTAATTTTTTTCATACTGATTTACTACATTTTTAGAAACAATTTTTTTTACATATTTTATTTTTAAATTACATTGTAATTACATTATACATTACATTACAAAAAATACTTTCTCAGAATGAATTACTTTAGTTTAAATACTTTGCAGATAGGCAATAGACTTTTAAGTACAGTAGTTACAGTTGTTGCAATGGGCAACACATTTTCAAACACAATGCAACATTCAGCTCAATGTGAATTTCTAGTTAAATGCAATTAGTTACTTTATGGATTACTTTTGTAACCACAGGACTGGATCCTAGATTCAGTCCTGGTACATCTCCTGTAAACAGTTGAGTAAAAGCGTTTTGGTTACAGTCGTGATTTTTAAGGAATATTATTGTATTTTAAAAGTTGACACTTAGAAACTTTTTCTCATAGAATCACCAATGTTATCCTATGGAAGGAAATTCACTTAGCAGGTAAAAACTGTTATCGTTACTTTTTCTTACTCAGTGTTGGATCCTGGATCCAGCACTGGTGCATCTCCTGTAAACAGTTGAAAGAATGCGTTTAAGTCATACAGGCGATTTTTAAGGAATATTTGTAGTTTGTGAAAATCAACACTTTGAAACTTTTTTGCTGAAAACCAGTCAATCTTAGCCTATGAAAGGAAATTCAAGTTACCGGTAAGTACGGTTAAAATTACTTTTGAGGATCAGTACTGGGCTGAAAGATGCAGCACTGAGGTCTCTCCTGATAACAGGTGAGTAAATCGGAATTCGTATTTCGGCTGATTTTAGAGGAATATTTTAAAGTTCCAAAACTCCACACTTCGAAGAATTTCCAAGTGAAACCAGTCAATGTTAGCCTATGGAAGGAAATTCAAGTTACTGGTAAGTACGGTTAAAATTACTTTTCAGGACCAGTACTGGGCTGAAAGATGCAGCACTGAGGTCTCTCCTGATAACAGGTGAGTAAATCAGAATTCGGATTTCGGCTGATTTTAGAGGAATATTTGTATGTTTCAAAAATCAACACTTAAAAACTTTTTCAGCAAAAAGCAGGCAATGATATCCTATGGAAGGAAATTCAAGTTACTGGTAAGTACGGTTAAAATTACTTTTGAGGATCAGTACTGGGCTGAAAGATGCAGCACTGAGGTCTCTCCTGATAACAGGTGAGTAAATCGGAATTCGTATTTCGGCTGATTTTAGAGGAATATTTTAAAGTTCCAAAACTCCACACTTAGAAGAATTTCCAAGTGAAACCAGTCAATGTTAGCCTATGAAGGAAATTCAAGTTACCGTGAAGTACGGTTAAAATTACTTTTCAGGATCAGTACTGGGCTGAAAGATGCAGCACTGAGGTCTCTCCTGATAACAGGTGAGTAAATCGGAATTCGTATTTCGGCTGATTTTAGAGGAATATTTTAAAGTTCCAAAACTCCACACTTAGAAGAATTTCCAAGTGAAACCAGTCAATGTTAGCCTATGGAAGGAAATTCAAGTTACTGGTAAGTATGGTTAGAATTACTTTTCAGGACCAGTACTGGGCTGAAAGATACAGCACTGAGGTCTCTCCTGATAACAGGTGAGTAAATCGGAATTCGTATTTCGGCTGATTTTAGAGGAATATTTGCACAATGGTGAAGGGAGGGGCAGGGCCTGAGGTGACATCTGTGCAAACGCGCCCGTGGCGCGTTTTAAGTTGGGGGATTAAGTCCCCTTGAATCCTGAGGGTCCCTAGGGGCCAACTAGCCCACCAGGAACCTCCAATATGCGCCAGGGGCTGCGTTGCAGAGACGTGTAGAGAGGCCACACCCCTTTTACACCTCTCTGCAACGCAGCTCTGTAGCGCTTTCTGGATGTACCTGTTGGGCTAGTTGGCCCCCAGGGACCCTCAGGATTGAAGGGGATTTAATTCCCATCTTAAAACGCGCCACGGGGCCTGTTTGCACACATGTCACCTGAAGCCCCGCCCCCTCCCTTCACCACTGTGCAAACGCGCCCGTGGCGCGTTTTAGGTTGGGGATTAAGTCCCCTTGAATCCTGAGGGTCCCCGGAGTCCAACTAGCCCACCATATACCTCCAAAAGCGCCACAGAGCTGCGTTGCAGAGAGGTGTAAAAGGGGTGTGGCCTCTCTACACGTCTCTGCAACGCAGCCCCTGGCGCATATTGGAGGTTCCTGGTGGGCTAGTTGGCCCCCAGGGACCCCCAGTATTCAAGGGGAATCGTTCCCCCTCTGCAAACGCGCCAGGGGCGCGTTTGCAGAGTGGTGAAGGAAGGGGGCGGGGCCTGCGGGCCCGATCGTTTAAAAAAATAAAAAAATGTTTGGCCCCTGAAGGGGGCTGTGTGGCCCCCTTCCTTTTTCCTGTTTTTATGCCCTGGGGACCCCATCCCCCAGGGCCTTACCCCTTTTTTTATTTTTATTTAAAAAAAACGGGAAGGGGCCGCGTGGCCCCTTCCCTGGGCCTGTATTGGCCCCGGGGACCCCATCCCCGGGGCATGGCCTTTTATTTTTATTCTTTGGAGGGGGCTGCGTGGCCCCCTCCTCTGGCCATTTAAGGCCCCGGGGACCCCATCCCCCGGGGCCGGCCTTTCCATTTTTTTAAATTTTTTTATTTTTATTTTTTGGGGAGGGGGCCGCGTGGCCTCCTCCTGGGCCACTACTTGCCCCGGGGACCCCATCCCCGGGGCTGGCCCTCTCCGTTGGGGACTGTGGGGGTCCCCAATCCCCCACAGTCCCGCCGGCTCCCCACGTCCCTTGGGAGCCGGCATTGCTGTTCCACATAGGGAGCAGCTGACATGCTGCTCCCCATGTGGAAAAGCAATGTGCTTTGGATATTGGAAGAGAGAGCAGGTTTCCCTGCTCTCTCTTCCAATATCCAAAGCAGTTTGCTATGGCAGGACGGGACCCGCGAGGCTCCCGTCCTGCCATAGCAAACTACAGTGTCCCGGGGTAGGCACCCCGGGACACTGCAGGAGCCGGCCCTGGGGGTGGCGGTCCCCAGGGCCATCAAGGGCTCCAGGAGGGGGCCGCGTGGCCCCCTCCCTACATCAGCACAGCCCCGGGAGGTGGTGGTCCCGGGGCTTCGGGGTCCAAAACGGACCCCCATTTTAATTTGTTAGTGCCCCGGGAGGTGGCGGTCCCGGGCGTGTGGGGGCTGGAGCCCCCACACAGGTTGTTAAATTAATTTAAAAAAGCCCCGGGAGGTGGTGGTCCCGGGGCTGCGGGAGGGCTCAGAGCCCTCCCGCACCATTTTTTTAAAGCCCCGGGGGTGGCGGTCCCGGGGCTTGGGGGCCCTTTGAGGCCCCCACACATTAAATTATCCCCCCACCATGCCCCCGGGACTTGGGCCACCCGGGGCCAATTAGCATCGAGCGCGGGAGACCGCGCTTCGATTTTTTTTTTTGCAGGATTCGCGCACCCTGAGCGCATCCTGCCGATTTTTTTTAAATGCTTTTTTTTGCCCAGGGGGTCCTTGTGGGACCCCTGAGCAGGCCTAGGGGTTAGGGGTTTCTACCCTGCCCCCTTTTGCACTTTGCGCACTTGTTTCTGTCCCTCGGTTCTACCGAGGGACAAAATGGCTGCCAACACTTCTTGATTTGGAGTGTTGACAGCCAATTAGCATGCAGCTCGTGATCGGGAGGGTACGCGGATCCGACGCGCCCATAGATATATATGTGATTTTAATTGTGAATTTCTCAGGAACTACTGAACGGATTTACACCATTTTAGCAAAAGGCACCAGTCTGAACCAAGGGCTACCTCTTTGCCAAATTTGGGGTAATTCCGTTCAGCAGTTCGGGCTGTAGCTGCGACTAAAGGTTCCTATGGAAAAATGAATGGGGAAAACGCGTTTTGGGACCCCCCTTTTTTCTCGGCCCCCGCTTGACGTATCACCCCGAGACTTTCAGGGTAGGAGCGGACCGGAGCGCCCCAACAAGTTGGAAGCTTTCGCAAAGATTCGTCAACCGGCGCCAACGTTATTGCAAATAGAATGTTGCGGATTTCCTATGGATAATAGGTCCTAACTATAACTATCTACTGGCGCCCGCCAGTAGATAATATACATATATATATATATATATATATATATATATATATATATATATATATATATATATATATATATATATATATATATATAT
The DNA here is from genome assembly GCA_963921515.1 of Calotriton arnoldi. Lineage (NCBI taxonomy): Eukaryota > Metazoa > Chordata > Amphibia > Caudata > Salamandridae > Calotriton > Calotriton arnoldi. The sequence goes on along the minus strand of CAWUFW010008014.1, from coordinate 464,020 downwards.
ATATATATATATATATATATATATATATATATATATATATATATTCACTGAAAAAACCATAGGTTTCAGGGGCGTTATAGTTAGCTGGACATTTCACTCGTACAAAACCATAGAAATTCCACTGTTATAGTTTGTTCAGTTAACTATAACTCGCGCCCCCGCAATACACTGCTCATTACGTCACATATTACATCATTCATGGCATGGTCAGTGACATCACTGATGACATCACTGATGACATCTCAAATTACATCACTGATGACATCATCCAGTGACTATGTGTTTCTGTAAAGTTTAAATATGTTTTATATATATGGCAAGGTGTATTAAAGAATGAGTGGGTGTATAAGTGAGTGGATGGAGGATTTAGGAGGTATGTAACTAATTGTATAAGTGACTCATTAAACGTGTCTTACTGAATGTATGGGTTAGTGACTGCTACATGGGTTGGTCAGTAGCTACATGAGTGTCTATATGGGTTATTGATTGTTTGCTTGAGTATTTGTATGGGGGACTGAGTGTGTGTGTGGGTGGGTTGGAGGTGTGTGACTCTGCATAGATGTGTGAGTGGTTCATTCACTGGGTGTATGGGTTCAAGAGCGCATGTGGAAACAGCTGTATGGGTGGATGAATCTGTGTATGGGTGTGTTGGTGAGTGAATGGATGTCTCAGTGGTACATATGTGAGTAACTACATATGTAAAAGGCAGTATATGTGAGTGATGGTGTATATAAATAACTATATGTGAGACTGAGTGATTGTGAGAGTGGCATATATGGATGAATCTCTACTTGTTTCAGTGATTACATAAGAGACTAACTATGCGTTACTGTCTCTATGAATTAGTGAGGTGGTGTGTGTATAACTGTTTAGGTGAGTAAATAGGAGTGTGATTGATTCTTTGCATGACTGACTAGGTGTGTGAGTAACTCCATGGATGACTGGCGGTGTGTGAGTGTCTGAATAGGTGTATGAGTGCATATGATAGTGTTGTATTGATAAGTGACTGCATGTATAAGTGATTGTATAGGTGAATGAGTGGATGTGTATACAGACATGGGAATCAGTGAGTGAGTATGTAGTAACTGGTATTAGTGTGTGGATGCTTTCAAAAATGGTAGTGTGTATTTTACAGTGGGTGTATTAAAGGTTATATTAGGGTGTGATGAGGCGCATCAGATTATCACGTGGATGATGTCATCAGTGATGTCATTTGAGATGTCATCAGTGATGTCATCAGTGATGTCACTGACCATGCCATGAATGATGTAATATGTGATGTCATGAGCAGTGCATTGCGGGGGCGCGAGTTATAGTTAACTGAACTAACTATAACAGTGGAATTTCTATGGTTTTGTACGAGTGAAATGTCCAGCTAACTATAACGTCCCTGAAACCTATGGTTTTTTCAGTGAATTTCTAAGGTTTTTAAATGCTAATTTCTAACTGTAACGTCTGTAAAACCTATGTTTTTTCAGTGAATTTCTAAGGTTTTTTAAATGCTAATTTCTAACTATAACGTCTGTAAAACCTATGGTTTTTTCAGTGAATTTCTAAGGTTTTTAAATGCTAATTTCTAACTATAACGTCTGTAAAACCTATGGTTTTTTCAGTGAATTTGAATTCTTTTTTAAATATTAAACTACTATTCTGCTATTTGTCATTAGTACTATTTTTTCTCACTTTTCCACTGCAGAAAAGAAAAGAAACTGTAAAACTGTTGTGTAATGTAATATATTTCACAAATTACACTGTTACTTATCAAATAATACAACATAATATAACATTTTCAAAACATATTTTTCTCCCTTTTTCTGCTGTTATCAGATTCTACTTAACTTCACTATTCACAGTGATGTCAGTGTAGTATCATCAAAAACAGCTGGGGGAAAAAAACAATCAACTAGATTGTTAAAAAAAACAAATGACTAACTCTTACAACCACAATAACAAATCATCACAAATAACACATCCAATACTATTTCCAATTTTTAAATGTTACCTTTACTGTGTACTTTCTCTTGACATTTTTTCTCAAGGCCAAATAATGTGTGGAATTTTTTTTTTTTAAATCATCCAGTATCAATTCCTTAAAGCATCTTCCCATTTTCCCTCTAGGCCAAATAATGTATCTAAAAATTTTGTTTCAGAAATATCAAGTATGAGTTGGGTAATTCATAAGGCAATCTCGGTTTAATTTCCAAGTGTGTATCGTTGCAGTGACTCCAACCATTTTTGCATTTCAAATATACAGTATAATGTCCACATGTGGTAGTACCTCCAGCATGGAAAACAATAGCCAGTGTTGTGAAAGTTCTTCCAGAAATAGATACTTGACTAGCAAGAAAGTTTTTAATTTTCGTTTCCACTTTTCTTCCATTTCGTCTACAGCGTTGTAGCATTAAAATTACATATTTTCCATATCTTTCTAGGCATAATGTAGATAACATTTCTGATTGACAACGAGAACATTTCATATCATGATTTGCTTCTTTTACTAATTTCGGAAAAGGTACAGATTTGCAGTCAGGTATTGTTAAATATAGAAATCGTTCTCTGTCAACTATAGTACTAGAAGTTAATGAACACTGTTCACATTTGTGATCCCATTTGTAACTGAGTCCAAATAAACTCTCAATCTGGATTCCTTCATCTTCTAATACTCCAAGCATAACCATCAGAAACTCTTGTGCATCTTCTTGTATATTAGGACTGAACGTTAAAGATCCAGTACATATATCCAAGAGTTGTCGAATACCAGAAGCAGTATGGATCTTACTTGTCAGTTCTCAATTGTTCAAATAAAGTATAAAGTGCAGAACATAATCTTTTTTCCTGACTTTCCATAATTTCACCATACAGATCCTCTAGATAAAATATAACGTTTAGAATAACATTACCATAGCAGTTGACACCAGAAGCATTTTCTAATTGGTATCCCACAACATCATCACTTGTTTCTATTTTCTGTTTCTTTGCATCTTTTCTTTTCTCTTAAATTGTTTTCTGCTTTTCAACCACACTTGATTCATCAACATGTTTGCGTTTTGAACACACAGCACGTTTTTCATAAATAGGATATTCACCTAAAGTTGGTGCATAAAGTCTTCTTAAACGATTATATTCTCTTACACAATTTACATCAGCACTAACCTTGTTTTCATCGAAATCAATTAAATACAAACCAGACAATGTTCTAACTCGAGATAATGCAACGTATGCCATTCCCTCTTTAAACACAGTTCTTCCAACATTTACTAAAGCATTATCTACACTTAAACCTTGACATTTATGAATGGTTATTGCATATGCTAAACAGAAAGGAAACTGTTTTCTACGAACATACAAGTCTTTTACCAGCAAAAAACATACAGCACAACGCCCAATTTGTTTCACCTCTGCAATCTGATCAAATTTAATTTTCAAGAATTCAATTGCATTTCTGTTTTGATATTTTACAAATTCAACAACTTTCCCTATTGCTCCATTCACTAAACCTTGTTCTATATTCAAATTACGCCTCAAAATTACCCGACAGTTTATACATACATCTACATTTTTTTCTAAGCCAGCAGTTTTTGATACAGACTTTTCCAAAGAATCCAATTTAGTCTGTAGTTTATTTGAAAGAAGAATTGTTATTCCTTGATGTTCAATTTTATCAATAGCTTCAATGTGAACTATTTCTTGATTTTCCAATTTCAGAAGCTCTTGATTAAATGTATAACACTCTTCCAGTGTAGGCATTAAGCAAAGTATTGACTTTTTCTCTGCAATGTTCTTGTACAGTACTCCTGCTGGTGTGTTTTCAGTTGTAAACAAGTTCTTTAGTAGACGACTTTGTAAGGCTTGTTTACCATGTTTCCTTAGAACACCAATTCTTACATCTTTTAGAATATTTCCATAATCTTCATCACTTGCTTGTCACATATTCTGAGTGAGTTCTTTATATTCAAAATTTAACCAGAGATTCACATTTCCAATACTTCCCAAAGATTTCCGAGTGTCTTCATGTAGAAGAGTTTTAAAGACTGGTTCTCCTTTTACAGGAGTTAGTTGTAGCAGATCTCCAAATACAATTAAATGTTTTCCTCCAAAGAGAACGTCGTAATCTGTTTTTAATACCTGTTGCATTCTTAAATGCACGAAAGCAAGCATTAAGTTTGAGACCATGCTCACCTCATCAATAATTAAAAGTTTCATCTTCTTCAGCACTCTTGACACTTCATAAGAAGCTTCTCCAGACAACTTCTGATATTCTAATTTATTATCATGCTCAACTGGTAACATTAGTAATCTATGCAAAGTAATTCCTTTAACATTGTGCGCAGCTAATCCAGTTGGAGCTGTTACCACACAAGATAAATGTGAATCACTAGTTTTTTTAAGATAACTGGTCAAAACTTGAATTAAAAAACTTTTACCCGTTCCAGCTTGACCACTAATGTACATCAGAATAGGTTTAAATGATGAACATACACATTCTTTTTTTTCATGCAACAAACCATGTTCTATCTGTTCTCTCACTTGTACATACATTTCTTTCTGTTCAATATTTACTTGTTCATCTAACTTTTCCAATGTAATAATCTCCTCTTGTGCTTGTTGCATTGCAATTTCGTCTTCATGCATAGCAATCGCTGCTTCATTTTCCACTGTTGGTTGTCCAAGTGGATCTTGACTACATGGACCAGAACTTTGACTATCTTGAGAACTTTCATTTGCAACTTCAGCTGTAATAGTCTTTTCCTGTTCAACTTCATCATTCAACATTTTTAAATATGTAGGGAAAATTGAACATGCAATGCTATCTTTACGTGCATTAAAAGAATCTTCGTAGCTGTTGAAATCTCCAAGTAATTCACTTTCGCTATGCCATGGTTTGAACAGTTGGAGAAGTGCAAAATAGTAAAATTCTCGCTTGTCTGGAGTTTCACAACTGAATTTCTTGTGGTTTATAAGGTTACCTTTTGTGTGTTTTACTAAACATCCATGACATCCAACTACTGCATATTTTCCTTGTTTTAAATTCTGTTTAACATTTCTTTTGAAGCTGTAATGTTGAAGTACTTCATACAAACATAGCTGTTCCAGATGTTGACTCCTTTTCGGATAGTATGTATCCAACATATTAGTTTTAAGAATTTCTGTACTGTCTGGTTCATTTGCTGCTAGGTATTCAATTTCTTCTAATGATTTCAACACTCTATTTCGTGAGCAGGCAAGACCTAAACTTACCCAAATGATCCCTCGTGATTTTGAATATAGAGGACAAGCGGTCTGAACATTCATACGATCCAATTTCTCTGTGGGAAAGCATTTTCAAAGTAAAGGTGTACAATTTTTTGCTAAGGCTCTTCTCTTGTGCAATTTCTTCCCACATTTGTTTCATCTCGGTTTTTTCTGATTTCGTTATCTATGATGTAACGTAGCGTGCAACAGCAATTGAGTTGTCTGCAACATACTGGATATCCATATTTGCATTCCACATTTTTAAAATAACCGGATTGTAGTCATTATTATACTTAGACAGTTCTCTTCTTTTCAAGTTGTAGGTATTCTTTGGAGATTTGCGAGTTATTGTATGCCTTACAGAAGAAAAAAAAGAATTTACTCTTCCTTTAGAAATTACTGGACATGGAAATCCAAACCGACACTTGGTATAAAATTTTCCTTTAGACTTGTATTTTCGTCGGCAGTACTTTCCACAACGGTGACTTTGGAAACGTAAAACTTGCTGTCTCAAGCTTCTATCTCCTCCTTCTCTTGGAATCTCACATGTCACATACTGTTCAATGAAAGACAATACTATTTTGTCTGAATCAGTTCCAAATTTAGGTGCATCCTTGATCCACAATAGCATATGTATATGAGGAGCACCTCTCGCTTGGTACTCCTTTCTCCAAAAGAAATCGGTAACTTCTCCAACAGGTGGATTCTTTTTATTGCAGATGAAAGACATCATAGCTTGAAACCTATGATTAAAATATCTGCACACATTTACAGGATCCAAAGAACACAGTTCTCCAGGTGTCTTCATTTCAACATTCTTTATATTGGAATTTGCTTCTCGTAGAAATTCAAGCAAATCTTCCCATGCATACTCTGCACAGCTAAGTGTCACAAACCATGTTGGTGTACCTAAGTTCCGTAACATACACTTCAGTTCTCCATGACGACGATACCAATACTCATTTGTTCCTCGTTGACATGCCATCAAATTAATTAACTGTGCTTCTAAATTTTCATCTGTTTGTTGAACTTTCTCCACAAATTCTTTCGCTGAAAGAAGTGATTGATGAACTCCAGTTGTCAGTATGTGGTTCACTGCATAGGACAGAGAAGACAGATCACTTTCAAACAAAAGGTGAAATATATATGGTATACACTGCCGGAATCTAGGATCTTCAGAGTATAATCTTGTTGAGCGATATTCTGAAGCTGGAATCCGTACAGGTCGGTCATCATATCGTCCACCTTCTCCAGTAGGAAACAGCTGTGGGAAAACAACAAGCTTCTAAGCTTTTCTCCCATACACTCATTGGAGTTCCCTTTGCTTTTTTCATTTGAAATAACTCAATGCTGTTTCCTATTACTTCTTTTGAATGTAGAGGACATATTGTGTAATGTTCATAAATCTCTTCACTCCTTGACTTGTCCACTTTCTCTATTTGACCACTTGAAATTTCAGATTCATCTTCCATACTTATTACCTGTTCTTGCACATTTACACTTTTATAATAAATATTATTCTCCACAAGATATAACGTAGCCTTTTCAAGTTTTTTAACATCCACAAATTCTTGCCATATTTTCCGACTCTTTGTTGGTACTCCATTTACTAGAATCACTACTGCTTCATTTTCATCTTTGTCTCCACCAACAATTTCAATATTTTTCTTACAATCCATAGGTAAGTACACTACTCTTCCTTTCAGCCCTCTTTGTAAGTCTGTTGGTGGCAGTTTACCTGTTTTCGGCTCCATGCGAATTATAGTTTAAAATGGATGAACAGATTGAATTAGAACTGACTCATATGTATTCAAATCTGCCAGTTCCTCCAGAATAGCTACTAATTCTAACGTATTATATACTGCTCTAGCGGGCATTTTGTTCTCTTCTAATTTGTTATAACAATATTTACAAATACGTTGATCACTGCCTAACTCAAAATCACATTCCACTAACAAGTAAGTTGCAAATTCTTTCCATTTATCATTATTCTTCTTTTCAGATTTCAAATACAAATCTACATTCCTAGTTTGATTTTTATAATTACTACGTCGACAACAAACACAAACATAGTTTGGAATTTCAGAGCACACTATGTTAAACTTTCCAATTTCTTCTTCAAACTGATCAATCATAATCACTTTCCCATCTTCTTCAACATCTGTAATTGTCAAACTTTCACTTTCTATACACTGCTGTTCTGAACCAAAATATCGGAACTGAATATCATCACACTTTTTTTGTACATCTGATAAAGAACCGTGTAAAAGAGCTGTATTTAGTTCACCTAAACATAATGCTGGACTTTTTACATAGTACAGTTTCCTTACAAACTTCCGCATTTCTGAATGGTGTACTGCTAACACCCTTAAGTGATGAAAAACACTTTTACACACTTTTCTGGAAAGACAAGCCAGAGAATGCCCATGTTTCTCAGTACATTTTCTTACATTACAAGGATCTAGTGTTTGTAACAACCTAATCTTCTGTTTTACACTTTTCTGTGTATATTCTCGTAACAAATTTTGCATTATATCAATAGATTCCTGTTGAATACTACAAATACTGCTACAACCCCACTTATACACAGGAGCTTGTGTGCGTTCCCCTTGCACTTCTTCAGCTATTAACTGTTCTGCACTAATAGTAACCATTTCCTCTTTTGGAACAGGACAACCATTCTGAACTTCGTAGCAACGACCTCCAGTATCAACTGCAAATGGTAAACTATTTTCTTGGAAGTAACTCTCTTCATTAAAAAAAGGTTCACTATTAGATGTATGTTTCCATTTTCCACTGAAGATTTTACAAAAGTTGCTTCTGTTCACACGTCTTTTTTTTTTATTTTTATCTTTCAGAATCTTCATTGTTTTATCCAACACTTTCATCCTCTTCAAAATGAAAATGAATATTTTTTGTTTTAACTTAAAAGCAGTATCCACTATGCTTTCCACACGCTGTTTCTGTTTCAATTGCAGCACTTTCTTTTTATATTTGCGGCATCCTTTTATTAAATTCTGAATTACTCTATTTCGAAAAACTCTGACGAATTTCTTGAAATTGTTTTTGTCTACGAGTAACAAATACTCTTTCCTTATCATGTTTTTTTTTCTTGCAATCTGAAGTCGAAATCTGCTTTTCCGTACTTGAAAAAATGTTCTTTTTCCTTTGTGCGATGTTATTTTCATTAAATGTTCGTAATACGTTTTTTAGAAATTGTCTAGTGTTTTTACCAGAAGAAACTCTTTTTGTAATACTGTCATTTTGTTGTAATGCACATTTTTGACTTTTCTTTAAGTAGATTGCCTTTTTGTTTTTCCTTTTTTTTCAGTTCTTCTAGGCATTTTCAATTTTTAATCCAAACAAAATAATTTTCTGAAAATGAATAAAAAGTTTCAATTATTTGTTATATCTGTTCAATATGTCAAAATAATCACATACAATTATATAAGTTCCACTGGCGGCTTGCAGAGGAAATGCTGCATGGTACTGGAGCGGAATAAGGGAACAGTAGAGTGGCAGGTAGTGTCATCGGACATACAGCACATATTTATTGAATTATTTAGATTCACCTTCCCATTTTATATGTGACTCCACTACCTCCTACTTTTCCCCTCGCCCCTCCGCCCCACCCCCCGTCCCATGCACCCCACCGTCCCACGCCACTTCCTCTGCAACCCACTACACATAACTTTGTAGATACTATTTTGTAAAATTATTATCTGTATACTTAGAGTGATATTCTCAACTAAATGGCACATGTAAACGTTACCCTTATTAGTTTAACACTTCTATCGGCAACTTGGCAAGCATAACACTGCACCATATTAGCAAAAATATGGTACAGGCTTACATTTCATTGTGGATGTACATAAACAAGTACAGATCAAATGTTAGACAGCAACAAAAACCACCGACATGGAGATGGAGAGGGGGGAAAGTTTAAGGGACATATTCACAAGGAGCCATCGCCGAATTAACCGCACTTTATCGCAGCCAAACTTGTGGTAAATTTACCCCCCCATTCACAAGCCGGTGTTAACAGCCCACAGCAGCAGTATACCTGCGATAGCAGCCTCCAAAAACATCGCCACAGAGGACCCTCGCAAATATCGCTAATGAGATGCAGAGTAGGCGTTCCCGTGAATAAAGCCGAGACAACGGCACACCTCAACATTCACAACGACCAGCCACATCCGCGATAAAAACACAAAACCGGCGATAAGGCGCGTTAGCACCAGGAAATTTACACCTGCTCTGACCTGGTGTAAAGTTGGACGGCAGCCAGCACCACAAAAGAGAGCACAGCCCAGGGCCACATCCGAAGGGCAACAGATGCCATGGAGCAACTCATCATGCGGCCCGGACACCCAACAGGGCCACAACACCCACCGCCAACACCCCAGGGCCCCATCCCACACCCAGAACACCCCCCCCCGGCACCACCCCCAACCCCGGACTAAGAAATTGCACACCAACACCACGAATCCCAAAACAAACATCTTGCCTTATGTCGCACAAGCAGCAAAATAAACATACATGCGTGACCAGAAAATGGAGAATCAGTCATACAGCAGTTCAACCACCAACACAAAACCCCAGACAAACAAAAGCAGAAACAACCCCTAGGATGAGTCCTAGCTGCTCCCACTGGACAATCCGTAGCACACAGACCGGTAGACCAAATCCAAGAGAAGAAGGTGTGCCATGCGCGCAACAAACGAAACAGAGGGAGAGAGACGGAGTGAGATAGAACAAGCAGCGCAAGGCCACACAGAAACCTGGCTCCACATGCCAACATGTGTGTGTACATCGCCATCCGTACACCATGAGCCCAAGGCTGTGTCCCAATCTCAGCGCCAAAGCCACATCACATTCCCAAAACGAAAGTAGTAGTGAGACAAACATCAGGGATGAAAGCACCATTGTCCCAATGCAGAAGACGGGAGGACACCTGCTCCTCTGACCTTGGTCCCGAACGCGCCTGGAACACCCTGATAGAGATACAATGGCAGATGAGGACGACTCCCACACCACGCATTCCACAAATAAACCATCCGACTTATCCACAGCCCACACATAGAAGCCCCTGCCTGTGGTACCCCCGCATTGGATGCCCTTGACACCCACGGAAACAGCAACCCATCTCCCACAACGTTGCATACACATTCAAATCATTGCTCAGAGCTGTGGCATATCCTCCACACAAGAGCCGCAGTCCAGAAGAGTGCCTGTTCACGAGACGCACCAACGCAATGGCAGGCCATACCGGGCACATGCACAACACCCGTCACGTGGAACAGTACCGTGCACGTATGCTGCATTTACTGGGCGCACTGCCACTGGCAGTGCTGCGGATCAGTTACAGGCTCAGCTTCCGCATTGCCCACGTCACCTGGGTCCAGCCCTGGTTCCACTACCGAACATGCACATTCGAGTGTCCCATGGATGTCTGCCTATCCAACACAACTGTTGATGAATTGGACTATGACTTGTGTCTGCGCCCCCTGTTGGATCACGAACAGGAGTGTAACAGAGACAGCCGTGCATGGGATGCCTTGACATACTGCGTATGTATTGGTAGTTGTGCATGGGAGATTGCACAATTTCTCGTCTGCAGTGACCACATCGAGGGGCTCCCCTATTGGGCTGTGTTGCGGATCGGTGAGATGGCGTGGGCTGAGCACACCTGCCCGGACCACCTAATGGATTGGCTCACCCTGGTCTTCCTTGAACATGACAACGACGTACTATTGGAACACATTGCACATGAAGCTGCACGGGCATTCATGGACAAGTAACTACATACCTGCAGCCACATCCTATTGCCACCCACAGCACATGGCCCAACAACTTGTTGCACAGTGGGGATTGCTCACATATCCCACCAAAACAGAGGACACGTCTGCCTTCGGTCGCGCTCTGGATGCATGTGCGTGGAATAACGCGTGTGCACACACACCTGTTCAATGTGACGCAGGTCCATGGTCCGAGCAACACAGCGTCGTTTGGCAACGTTGCCAATTCGGACACACTGCTGGGTGAGAGCACACACATGGTGATGTAGCACGACATGTGAACCTGTCGGACCCTCATACCTGATCACTGTCGGCAGAGCAGACAATTGCCGCACCCCGGAGGCAGAGCACCATGCAGACCCCACGTACAGTGAGTCGTGCCCCCTCACACGGGGCACTGTGCAGACGCAAAACACCACATGACTTGTCCAGCAAGGCATGGTGGGCTGTGAGCGTTGCCATATGTGATGAATTTTGTCCATTTCAGCCCCAACATCATCTGCCCCTCGACATGTACCCATGCTGCGTGTAAGTGTCTTAAGCATGTCCGTGCCTGTTGTGGCCGTTGCCTCATCCGTACTGACACGCACATGCCAATAAAGCCTATGCCACTCCACTGGTGTCTATCTGTGAGGTGTGTTGTAAAGATTGTCCACTCATGTGCCACAATGAGCCTCGTCCCAACACAGGGAAGAACTGACTGTCACATGTGCAATGGGGGTGTAGCCCTTTGGCAAGCTCCGCCTCTGTGAGCCAGACATTGTTTTTGCATAGGTGCTGGACGACATCTGATGCAGCCCCATCACCTACGCAGTCTGATGTGTCAGGGGCACACAGCCATCACCCCGCCACACACACCGGACACAGAACCCGTATGAGGGGAGTTTTGTACCACATTGCCTTCATTGCTGATGTTCTCTGATTGCTATGTGTGTGGGCTGCATTGTGGGGAGTTGCCCCTGCAGCTCTGATTTCGTATAGCCTTCTCCCCTTGAGACGGGGTGCCTTTGTATTGTGTGCTTTTCGGGGCCTGTTTTGCTTTTGACTTGGGTGATGTGGGCTCGTGGACTGATTTTGTGGCCTGGTGGATTGTTGGTCTGCTGCATGTATTGTAAGGCATGGGTTGTGGTTGCACGCGGACACGACGAAGTGTGACCTGCTCCTTTGAGGATGTGATCCGCACTTGGCTCCGTCCATGTCGCTTCGTGGGCCATGTCATTTTGTTTGCGCAGCTGCTATGCTATCCGACATGCAGTGTTACTTGCATAGTCAGTGTGGGTCACAGATCTTCTGGTTTGCTGGATTCAGCATATGTGCAAGAGTAGGTTGTGATATTGGTGATAGGGGAGGGCACTCTGTGCACATTGTGGATGGGGGCCTACTTGGCGTTTGGATGTGTGCTGCAGTGTGCCAAGGCATTCAGGGACATGTTCCAGGGTCATTCTGGGTGTACTGTGTGCTGCACAAATCAACGCCGTATCTGATTTACAAAACTACATACTTGTTTAAACATAACAAACTATACTGCTTATTTGTTACCTCTATACCTTACTCCTAAAACCATGTAATCTTTCAAACATATGTCACGTCACTTTTGAACCATTGAAACTGATTACGACCTTCTCTTTACACTACAGATCCCATGAACATGCTAATAAAGGTATAAGTGCTATTTTCATACTAGATAAAGCTCTCTTACTTAATTTTTATAAACACTACTGTTTGGTGCACAAAATGGGGGTGACACATGAGGAGAGGAAACGGAGGTGTAATCCCTAAACTTTTATTGTACCGTTCTTTTAATATACGTATATTGAGGGTTTTAAGTGGGATGAAGAAAAATGCGGGTGTCTAAAAGGGGTAGCAGTGTTCAGCACCGGTAAGACCCAGCACACTTAAAGTCCTGCGTATATTCAGCACAGAGACACACCCTAACAATTTTCATCACTTATAATCACAGTTAGTTTACTAGTGTGAAAAAAATGTACACAAAATTTACTAAGAACATTTTTAATTGTTTTTTATCTCTCACACATTTATAAAATATCTCTTGTAAAGAAACGCCCCTCTCCACCTTTATTTCGTACGAACGAGCAATAAATAATACCTTTACCAGCATCTAGTCACTAACTACTAACACTGTGCACTGTACCCAATTGTAAAGCAGAAATAGTGTTTAGATTATGTCTTAAAGTATCATCAAATGATTCAAACCATGCATACATACACAAAGCAACGTGCACGTTTACTTTGTCCATTTACTCTCTATGTAATCTCTGCACATTCTGAACGGGTTCGCAGTATATCACCTGTTTTCACTTATACTCAAATGTACCTTACAGTAAAAAAATGACATCACAACCTATGCATATTTAATATTTCCTACATAATACAGTGCATTTCTATACCATTGAAACTGATTGCAACATTATTTATATAGTACAAATTTTACCAATATGCCAATAAACCTATAAGTGCTATTTTTATAATACAAAAAGCTGTATTAGATTATTTTTATAAACAGTACTGCTGCGGGCACAAAATGGTGGTGCAAGGTAGACAGAGTAAATGAAGGTGTAATTCCAAAGTTTTTATGTATCGTCCCTTTACTATACGTATATTAACAGCTTTAACTGGGATGAAAAAATTGGCGGCTCTCTTAAAGGGGTGGCGGAACCTAGTACTGATAACACCCGGACCACTTAAATGCCTGCGTATATTCAGCAGAGGAACATACCATGACAATTACTATCACTAATAATCACATTTACTTTACCACTGTGAACAAAATCGTACAGAAAATATACAAAGAACATTTTCATTTATTTTTTATCTCTCACATATGTAAAAAAATAACTTCTGAAGAAACGCTCCCCAACAACTTAGATTTCCTAAGAACACCTAAATGCAAAGCCTCGCAGTACTACACCAGCCTTCACTGACATTGAAATCTACCTCTCAGTGTAAAAATGTGACCACAAACTGTGCACATAACCTTTCTTCTTTTTTTCCATCTCTGTTAAGTTAATAACACATGAATTTTCTACTGTCACCCCTTCTCCACTATTTCCAGACTGAGCATAATTTCCAAACGTGCGACATTCTGTTTATCTCGCCGGAATAGATATACAAATCGAAATTAACGCTACATCGAATTTTCAAAACCATACAGGGTCATATTCACAAGAATGGCGATAACATTATCGCCGCTTATCGACTCGGAAACTGCCGCTAAAGCGGCGATAATGTTATCGCTGGTCTTGAGAATATGGCCCACAGTCTTTACATATGACAACTTACACCTTTTCTTTGTGAAAACTCCTAAACATATATAAAGTACTTGTTTAACAACTAGTTACACATTATGCATATTTTAGAACCAATAAAACACCAGACTTTACTAACACTATGTTATTTAGAAATAAAAAATACTTTCAAAGTTAAAAATATCGTCTCAAATACTTAACCACTACTACAAAACACATAACACACCTTCTTAATTTCTAATTTACCTTCGTAGTTGGTATGCAGATTTCAAATGTCACAAACGCATGCAATTCTTTTCTTGTCACACAGTACATGTAATGCACCGCTTTCATCAAGAATGGAACCAGTAATGGCACAATTTCCCTGTTGCTCCACACATAAATACATGTAAAGAACAAATCAGAATAGTTCCTTATTTTTTGTAGATTGCAAAACCTCTGTTTATTGGTTATTTTTGAACTTTCCATATAAACAGTTTTTTTTAAGGACACATACAGGTGAAAAGTTCAGCGTATTGTATCAACACTTTCTAGAACATTCTACGAAACGTGCAGGTTAAAAGTTCATCATTTTTTTAAACCTACCGATTTTATTTTTTGCAACATTTTCTCCAACATTTAACGGCACGTGGAGGTCAAAAGTTCACCATTCTTTCAAGTTTAAACTGCACCTTCCAAATACAATTAGCAGGTGTGGTTGAGCTGAGCAAATTTCATCCTATAATATGTACTCCACGTATAAACTGCTTTTTTAGTAACCAATCACAAAGATGCTTTTCATCCAAACTAATATACACCCTACTTTTTAGGACACAATTCATTTCATCTCCCAATCGGTTAACGTTTTGTATGTAAAAAAAAGTAGTTCCCCATGTTTAAACATATCTCTCATTCTACGAACAGACTGCATGAGCTACAGACATTTATCCATATCTTCTAGCCATACCTTCAAAATGCTAGTGTGGATTGTAGGACATAGCTATATTTTCTGGTGCAAGAGGTATGCAGAACAAAGACGTATTGACTAAGACCTAGGTTTACAAAATGTGCACATTAAATGGTTTGCACAGAGAGGATTGAAGTGGCACCAATTGCTCCCTTTGGTTAAAACCTGTTTGCATCTCCAACACCCTGATCTCATGATTGTGCACTGTGGTGGTAACGACCTAGGCACATTGATTGGGGTAGGTTTGGAAATGCTTATGAAGGACACCTTTGGACAATTGATGTTACTTTTGCCTCAAACTGTCTTTGTATATTCCAATATATACCAAAGACAGAAGTGGAAATGGTCAAACCATTTTGTCATAAGATTGAAAAATCTAGGAAGAATGTCAACAAAGCTGTGTCTGCATACCTCAGAGACCATAGAATGGGGTCGATCTACAACAACAACATACGTTTTGATATGGCTGATATCTACAGAAGTGATGGAGTACACTTCACAGATGAGGGAAACCGAGTTTTCCTGATTAACCTGAAGCTGTGCATTCGCACTTACATGTAGCTCCAACTAATAAACACAAGGGCTCTTTTTAGAGCCACCTTATATTCCCAATTTCGGCTCACAGAGTGTCACCTGCAGTTCCGCTAGCAGAGGGACACATGCGGGCCGTTGGACAGGCTCGCAGAGGAAGAGCTGCGGCCTGTGGGCTCAGCTTGCAGAGGGAGACCTACGAGCCGTTGGCTCGCAAAAGCACAGCACCGTACTGGCTCGCAGAGGGAGAGCTGTGGTCTGACTCGCAGAGGGAGACCAACGGGCCAACAGGCCTGCTAGCAGACACCCAGCTATCAGTTAACAGGCTGGCTCGCAGAGATACAGCTGCGAGCCCTCCGAGCTGCAATCCGACGGGTTAACTCGCAGAGGGAGAGTAACGGGCCGACGGGCCTCCTAGCACAGACACAGCTACGAGCTAACGAGGTGGCTCACAGAGGTAGAGTTGCGGGCCCGATGGCTCACAGACACAGAGCTGTGAGCTGACGGACTGGCTTCTAAAGGCATAGCCGCGAGCTGATGATGTGGGGAGAGGGAGCGTAAAAGGAGTATCTCGCACAGACAGACCTGCGGGATATTTTCAGTACTGCCTCACAGAGGTAGAACTACAGACCTGATGCCTTGTAGAGGGAGAGTTGTGAGCTGATGGAATGAATCACAAAATGGCTGCCAACACTTCCTAGTTTCAACCGTTCGCAGCCAATCAGCCGCAAGCTCGTGCTCGTAACGCTTCAGCCAATCAGAAGTCAGAATTCTCAAATATCAATATCTGTAAATTATGATATTTCTCTAAAACTACTGAACGGACTTACCCCCATTTAAACAAAACCGTGCTTTCTGGACCAAGACCTTTCTCCCTGCCAAATTTGGCGTAATTCCGTTCAGCAGTTTGACCTGTAGCCTTGTCTAAAGTTTCCTATGGAAATTGCATGGAGAAAACACGTTTTGGGAGCCCCCTTTTTTCTTAGCCCCCCCTTGACGAATCCCCCCCAAACTTTTAGGATAGCAGCTGACCTGAAAATAGGAACTTTTTGGAAAATTTCGTAAAGATTTGTCAAACAACGCCAAAGTTATAAGCTCATCAAAAAATGCTTTTCCTATGGAAACGTGGTCCTAACTATAACTATCTACTGGCGACCACCAGTAGATAATATATATAAATTGTAGGACTTGGCATTTGTGGCTAAAGTTCCCTAAATAAATAAAGTTTCCTGACATAGAGTTGCCAATTTAGATGCTTTGGGTACTTTGCCACTGCTCATCAGTGTCAAAGTACAAAGGTTCCCTATGTAAAGTACAATGGTAATTGGTTGGCCATGATTGGTATGTTTGCCTTACTAGTAAAAGTCCCTAGTGATGTGCACTGTGTGTGCAAGGGCTAGTAATGCAAAGGCGCGCAGAGAAGGGAACTCAGGCCTTCAGTGTAGGGCCTGCGTGCAGTTTTCTAAGTTAGCATGTTGTCCTGACAAGTGCAACCACTTGTCAGGCCTTACTTTCCCTTTTGCGTACGCTGTGGGCACCCCTGTGGTAGGTCCCGGGTAACCCCATGGCAGGGTGTAGTGTAGGTAAAAGTCAGGACATATACTGAGGTGTGTGCTATGTCCTGACAGTGAAAAAAACACTCCATTTCGTTTTCACTGGTGAAAGGCCATTCTGCCCATAGGACAGAATGGGGGAGGCTGGGTATAGTGTTTTGTTGGCCTAGTTTCCTATAAGTTTATATTGGAGAGGTGAAGTTTAGTATGTATGAACTCACAGTGTCATAACACATCTTTCTATGAAAGTGGTTTTGTCACTGTGTGTTCAGAAACCACTCTTTTAGAAAGTGGCTGAGTTTTGTGCTTTAAGCATTTCTGTGTGTCTCTGCTGAATGTGGATTGACTGTCTGGATCTGAGATGGGAGGGGGTGAGATGGCACTTGGCTGACCTGCATCTGGAGAGTATGCAAGGAGAAACCCCGGGAGGTGAAGAGGCCTGGGTTGCAGCTATAAAACAATTGACCTATCTCCTGCTGAGTGATTAAGGGTCCAGACCCCAGTATCAAAGGGAGAAAGGTGACACTGGGAGGGAGACACCCAGAACTGATTTAGGCAGGGGTCAGGAACCCCTGAGCACAACGAACTTCAAAGACATGAAGGGGTATAACTAAGAGAACTGAAACCCCTAGAATTTGGTGTAATTTTGAATGGCGAAATGGACAGGTCGAGTCTGCAAAGGCTTTGACCTCTTTCGTGGTCAAGAAGAACCTCTGCCAAGGAAGAAGTTGCTGAAGAGACTGCTGGATAGGACTGACCCTTGCTTCGTGATCTGGGGCTGGCCTGCAGTTTGTAGCTTTTACTAAGGAAGAGACTGAAGGGACATTGCAGTGGGTGGTGTGTCCCCCTTCTTGAACAGGACTGTGCTTTGTGCTGTGTTACGTTATGTTGTTATGTTATTATGACTTGTATAGCGCACATATACCCTTAGGTGTCTTGGCGCTTCCGGTCTCCATATTACGTTACAAACCACTGATCCTAAAAGAGCCATGTCTTTAGTTGCTTTCTGAACTCCAGGAGGGAGGGAATTTTCCTAAGATAAAATGGGAGGGAGTTCCATTCCTTTATGGTATTGTAACTAAAACTCCTCCCACCCCAATTCGTTTTTTTAATTCTGACAGTAGGCATCAAATTTAAATTTGCAGATCGTAAAGATCTATTGGGGGAATACCACCTGAAAAGGTCCCATAGAAATTTCGGACCTTCTTTGTGAAGGGCCTTGTGAGCGATACAAAGCGCCTTAAATTTTACCCGCTGACCGACTGGCAGCCAATGCAGGTCCTGAATCCCTTTTGCAACTGACTGATACTTGGGGATGTCCAATATGAGTCTTGCTGCAGCATTTTGTACCATTTGCAACTTTCTAAGGAGAGAGGATTGAATGTTAATATAAAGGCCATTGCAATAGTCAAGTGTCCTGAACCCCAAGGGCCCGAGGTGAGCTGGCTCCCTGTTTGGAAACACAGGAACATAAAAGTTTCCGGAGAAGTCCCAAGCAACGCGGTGTGCGCGTGCTTTTGCAGCTTGAGACCCTCAGAAGTTGTGCCTTGTGATCGTGGGCACGCAGGAGTAAACTGAGTCTCGGACGCGCAGGGTGCGTGTCGTGGTGCAAGCCGAGGCGATGGTGAGGAGCGCCTGGTCATTGTGTGCACTGGGAGACGAGGTGAGACTCGGACGCACAGGGTGCGTGTCGTGGTGCAAGCTGAGGCGTTGGTGAGGAGTGCCTGGTCGTTGTGTGCACCGGAAAAAGAAGTGAGTCTCGGACGCGCAGGGTGTGTGTCGTTGCTGAAGAGCATCTGGTCGTTGTGTGCACCAAGAGAAGAGGTGAGACTCGGACACGCAGGGTGCGTGTCGTGGTGCAAGCCGAGGCGTTGGTGAAGAACGCCTGGTCGTTATGTGCACCGGGAGACGAGGTGAGACTTGGACGCGCAGGGTGCATGTCGAGGTGCAAGCCGAGGAGTGGTGACGATCGCCTGGTCATCGTGTGCACCAGAGAAGAAGCGAGTCTCGGACGTGCAGAGTGCGTGTCGCGGTGCAACCAGAGGCGCTGGTGAGGAGTGCCTGGGTAGCGTGTGCACCGAAATCGAAGTAAGTCTCCACAAGTGCTGAGGGCAGGTCTCGGTGTCCACTGAGACCGCCGGAAGGAGGGCCAGGTCATTGGGCCCTTGGAGTGCAACAGCAGCGTCCCGGACCGGCAGTCCCTGAGGAGCAGAGTTGCCGGCCCGAGCTCGCCGTGCCCATTGACGTAGTTTTGGATTAAGGCCCAAGTCGCTGAAGGAGGGGAGGAGAGTGGGGTTGAGCCCCCCCAGGCAACGTGGATCACCACCTGGGGTGGGCTGCGGGCTCGGAGGGACACTCTCTCGGCCTCTCACTCCTGGCAGCTGCGTGAGCCTGTTGCTTTGGCTCGGATCGAGGCCCGTGCTGGCCCATGGAGGGGCAGTACTGGGGCCAGAGTGAGAAGCGGTACTTTTGTGTCATCATTGATCCATGTCGGGGGAAACTGTTAACGGAGTACCTAGACTGTCGTATTACACTTTGCATTATTGCTGCTAACGAACTATCGAACCGTCATATGACGCCTGACGAACTACATGCTGGGTGCGCTACGCACTGCGTTATTTTCCTTTGCAGAGTACATGATTGTAAGCGTGGCGCATTGCATTATTTCTTCATCGCACAGTACCTGATTATAACGTGGCGCATTGCATTATTTCTTCAGTGCACAGTACATGATTGTAGCGTGACGCATTGCTTTGTTTCTTCCTTGCACAGGGCATGCTGGTGGTGATACGCATTGCATTATTCCTTCAATTGCAAAGTACATGACCGTGGCGCTACGTATGCCATTGTTTCTCTATTGCACAGTTCAGGAGTATATCGTTACGCATTGCAGTATTTCGTTTCTTTTGCAACATGTGTGATTCTAGCAATACGACCTACCTAACCTTTTGGAAACGGTTAGAAGTAAGCTTAACTGTTGGTTAGAAGTGGTGGTTGGGATTAGAACCTACCAATCCACCGGAAGAAATACTACCCATTATTATATGTTGGTTTTGTATCATGTGGGCATATCGTATATCTTCTTGTATAAAGGTTATACTTGTTTTATAAAAACTCGTGTGGAGTCTATTTGTGGTGACATCATTGGGTTGCTGTGAGTGTGGTTGCACATACTGTACACTCGTGCCTTGGAGATAAGCCTGGCTGCTCGTGCCAAGCTACTAAGAGGGTGAGCAGGGCTATCTCAGACGGTGTCCTTACTTGGCCTAACGTTGAAACGAGGGGTCCGGATCTCGCACCCGGCAACAGCGGTGTGGGACAGGGACTCCCGCCTCCAGCATTTGGTGGCGGCGGTGAGGGATAAGGACCCCCACTTCCAACATATATATATATATATAAATATATATATATTAATTACCTACGTGCAGTCAGCAGTAGGTAGTTATAGTTAAGACCTTGTTTCCATAGGAGAAACATTTTCTTCATTTGACAATAACGTTGCTGTCATTTGATCAATCCTCGCAAACTTTTCAAAACTAGTTTGCCACTAGGTCCATCACTCAGTATAACTTTATTCGGTACAAGGCCATAAAAGGTACAAACAAGCGATACATACATACAATACATTATTGTTAAAACAATAAAATATTAGTTAATAAAACCCCATAAAAATAAGAAGTAAAACTTTTTTAAATGAATCTTAAAACTACAATGCTCATTGCTCAAAGACTACATGGGAAAATAACCAACAAACAAAGAGGCATACAGGTAATCCACATTACTTAATATGGCTAGTAATTTGCATAATACTTAACTCATAAATTTCCTGATTTGTAAAGCTCCATGGATAAAAAGTATAGTGGCAAAACAGCACAGTTCAGTTTAAAGATGCAAGAACCGAGAAAGACAAATACCATGACACCAAATGAGCGCAAAACAGGTCATAAGTAAAGGATTCAAAGTTGAATTGAAAACCTACATAAGAACAGAAAATGAGCAAGCGTTTGTTTGGTTACACCATCGCAGGGGAAGGGTGGTAAACTATGAAACCATGAACCCTGCTGAGGGTGACTACGAGAAAATGGACCGTGTCTAAACTAGGACGGGTAAGGTAAAAAATGTGTTCAGGGATAGTGACCCAAAATAGATATCATTCAACCCTCTCCGTACAAAATGTAAATGGCAGGCTACTGTAACTGAGGAACCATTAAATTCATTTGGGGAGAAAAAAAGTGTGATAATCCCAGGTCACCTAAAGTCTTTTTAACATAAGTTAACCAAGGGATAAAAGATGGATGTTATAATTTTGCACAGTCTTCCAAAATCTCTTTTGAGAATGTAGTAAATGGAGAACGCCATACTTTCAACCACAAGAGCAAAGGTGCAATCAAGACGGTATCCTCTACATAAGAAAGGCGAGTTTCCAAATGAGTAATTAAACTACATGTACTCCTTGGGAAAGCTAATACCCTACACAGGAACTTGTTCTTTGTACTCTGCAATATACCAGGAGTGGTATATCCCCAGACTCCTGCCCAATATGTCCCCAGTGATACACATTTTGATCTATACAATGCAATTAACTCTTTTATGGGTTTATGGCCTAATTTATTGTCGAAAAATTGCCTCTAATGCACCCTCCACCTTACCAACTCTCTGGGTCAAATATTTATTCCATTTTAAATCAGATGACAACAATATCCCAAGGTAATTAAAATTGTGAACTTTTGTGATGGAAAACCCTGGAACATTATGAGGACGAGAAAGAGTCTTTTTGAGTCCACATGTCATGGTGTAGGACTTAGTATGGTTAATTTTGAGATTTAGTTCCCTCATAAAATCATTAAAGATTTCTAATACCTGCTGGAGACCATTCGTCGTACGGGCTAAAAGGACTGCGTCGTCCGCGAAAAGAAGCACGGGTACGGCAAGGTAACAGATCCGTGGAAGATCATTACCCCTGCCACTAGGTCTCTCTCTCTGAAGCATTATTATAAAAAAGGAAGAGAAAAGAGGATAAAATTCAACCCTGTCTAACTCCTTTATTTGAAAAAAAGAATTGGGTGCAATTTCTGTCAATATCAAAACACACCTGTGTGTTCATCCCCTGATGTAATCTTATTAAAAGGTGAATCAAAACTGGGCTAACCCCAGCTTTCCCCATCATTGTCCAGAGCTTTTCCCAGTCAACCAGGTCAAAAGCACTGGACAAATCCATAAATGCCATATGGATTGCCCTGCCCTTAACTTGGAGGTAAGTGCCTTAAATCATGAGGAGATTCAATGATTGTTCCACGGTTCTGACTACCAGGCGGAACACGAATTGGACATCTGAGAAAAACTTAGTCTCACTGGCTCATTCCCCAAGAAGATGTCGAATTACCCTCCCTAGAATTTTTACCAATGAATCCTGGAGGGATATAGGCCTATAACAAGCAGGCACATTTCTATTGCCCTTTTAAAAAACAGAGACTATGGTTGAATCCTTTCAAGAGGGAGGAATATGACTTAAAACTACACTGCGAAAAACATTTGTTAAAAGAGGTCCCCAAAAACTGTGATTTTGTTTAAACACATCAACAGGTACCCCATCTGGCCCTGGAGCTTTACCTGAGGAAGATTTATGAATGGCCGTTGTTACATTATCTATGGTAATGGTGTTGTTTAAGGCTACAGCTTCATCTGGGGTCACAAAAACCCTTTTAATGTCTGGAGAAGGATGAATAGTACTAAAGATTCCCGAGAAGTGGTCAAGCCACTCAGCAGCTGGAATGTGACATTCTATCTGCAGAGAAGAAATGTCACTGAGAAAGGGCCTATTGATAGCTTCCCAGAAGACCCTGGTGTCTGTTAATGCTGATGCCACAAGTAGATTGTCCTAAGCCTGGATCCTAACCTGCTGTTTTTTAGCAGCAACAAATGCTTTATACAAAGATCTAAGCCATTTAATTTGGGATATATTGTGTGGTGAGTCTTTACACGCCTCCTTGCGCTTTTTTAGTGCTGCTGTAAAATTTGGGGAAAACCAGTTAAAGGGGCGAGGGCCTAAGCTTTGGTCTGAACGACCATCTGACTAGCGGCCCATTTGCAGATATCCTCGAAGCTCTTGACCATATCAACCGGATTGACATCCTACGATCGACAGGTCATAATATCCTGCTGTCTGGCACATTAAGTTTCCCCGAAATTTCTTGTGATCAATCTTATCCCACTTAAGATAAATACTTTTTATTTTTTTTATTTTAATTCAGTGGGACAATTGGACCCAAGTGTTTTTGTAGGGGGGGCCAAACTGACCAAAACAATAGGGTTATGATCACTGAAGGCATAGTAAAAGAATCAAGAACATATGGGTACATGTGAGAAGAAAGAAAAATAAAATTAATTATAGAGCCTCTTCTTTTACCGGTGAATGTAGGGTGGGGAGAACCAATTTCCTTGGATTAATCGGCGTACAAATTAAATTAGGCTTCATAATACTATGTTCAAAGTATCCCCGTACAATGTATTTAGGAAGTGGGTTAAATTCTAATTTGATCTATCTGAACCCCCACACACCCATGGGTTTCTTATGGAGCAAATAGTACAATTAAATTTTGCCTCTCACTTCAGCTGCTTTCTTGAAAGTTTCGGGGTGATCCGTCAAGCGGGGTCCGAGAAAAAGGGAGGCCCCAAAATGCGTTTTCCCAATATTAATTTTGATAGGAAATTTAGACACAGCTACAGCCCAAACTGCTGAATGGAATTACACCAATTTTGGCAGAAAGTTAGATGTTGTTTCAGGGAAGTGCCTTTTGTGATTTTGTGTAAATCCGTTCTTCAGTTGCAGAGTTATTAAAACAATGTCCAATTGCATATAAAGGGACGTGGAGGATCCTCAACCCCTCCCAATCCCGTGCTGAGATCTCATTGGCTGTCAACCCTTCAACCCAGGGAGTGCTGGAAGCCATCTTGGGACTTGACTGGAGCCAAGTGCCAGATAAAATGTTAAAAAAAGAAAAGGAGGCGGTTTAGAAATACCCCAACCCCCTATTCCTCTGGGGAGGTGACTCACAGGGATCTCACACGCCCAGAAAAGCATTTTTAAATACTTTTTTGGCAGGAGTCAGGCTGGATTCGTGACAAAGTGTCCCAGTGCTGAAGTCCAACTCCCAAGGGTAACAGAGCACATCTAATGTATCGTGAAATCAGTCTTAGCTAAAAAGCCAGGTTTTCATTTTTTTCAGAAAAAAAGATTCCAACTGGGCCTTCTGAATCTTGAGGGGCAGGGAGTTCCACAAATTTGGTGCTAAGTAGCTAAATGAGGAACCCACGATATGCTTTCTCTTTACTCTGGGAATGCTGGCCAGAAGAGCCGCAGAAGATCTAATATTTCTGGACAGAATGCAAGCCTTGTTGAGGGGCTGTAGTGAGAACCTTTGCTTACATAAGTCCTGTAGCACATACACAAGGCTTTGAATGAGACTCTTTGTTTCAGAGGTAACCAGTGCAATTTGGAAAGTGCATCCCTCATAGGCGCCTGTATGGGAAGATCCAACAAAAGAGGGCCACCACTTTCTGCACTCGCTGAAGTCTTTTCAGATGTGTTTTAGGCACACCAAGGTATAGGATGTTATAGTAGTCAAGTCTGGACATAACCAGTGCCTGGACTACTGTTTTTTTGCAGACTCTGACAGGAAGCAAAACATTTTTATAGGGGTCTTTAAGATTCCGAAACATTTTCATGCCCGAGTTGTGATTTGGCAGTCGACAGTGAGTTTCTCATTGAACCAAATGCCTAGGTTTTTGACCCTGGGCTTGGTAGTGAGTAAAGGGCCAAGAGAGTGTGGGTACCAGGCAGTGGATCAGATGGAGGGTTGTTTGTCCAAGATGAGAACCTCAATTTTGCCTGTGTTCAACTTGAGACAGTTGAAATCCATCCACTGGGATACCTCAGTGAGAAAAGATCTCAGTGCCAGATTTATGACGGTATTTTGCATTCGCAAATGGGTTTTAGACCCGTTTGCGCATGCAAAATACCTGTGGCTATGTACTAACCCTATTTTGCCAGTCACAAATAATTTGCGACTCGCAAAATAGTGTTTAGCGACTCGCTATTAGGAAGGGGCGTTCCCTTCCTAATAGCAGCCCCACAAGCCATGTAAGAATGTTTTGCGACCGCAATAGTGGTTGCAAAACACTCGCAGTTTACCACCCTCTTCAAGAGGGTGGTAAAGCACTCGCAAATAGGAAGGGGTCCCCAGTGTACCCCTTCCCCTTTGGGAATGCATACGCAAACATATTTTATGGGCAGGCAGTGGTCCCAGGGACCACTACCTGCCCTTAAATAATGAAAATGAAAAGTTACATTTTTCTTTTTTAAATGCATCCCGTTTTCTTTTAAGGAAAACGGGCTGCATTTTTTTTTAAAAACTGCTTTATTTGAAAGCAGTCCCAGACATGGAGGTCTGCTGACCCCAGCAGGCCACCATCCCTGGGAGTGCTAGCCATTCCCAATGGGGTTGCAAATTGCGAGTGCCTCATTAATATTCATGAGGCATGCAATTTGCGACACCATTGGGAATCGCAAAGAGTGTCTCAGACACTGTTGTACATTGGAAATTGTGACTCGCAAATTGCGACTCGCAATTTGGCGCAATTTGCGAGTCACAATTTCCAATGGTCATACATCTGGCCCTCAGTGTGGTAGCCATGTTGACAGAGTTCTGTGACAGGGTGATAATAAGCTGTGTGTCATCTGTGTACGTAATGATGTTAAAACCGTGACGCTCGATGGCCTCTGCTAGGCGGCGCAGGTATAAGTTAAATAATGTTTGGTTCAACGAGGAGCTCTGTAGTATTCCCTGCTGCAATGGGAAGATCTGCAAATGGAAGGGTTTTTGAAACACCTGGAAGGTGCGTTTCTTCAAAAAGAAGGCAACCCATTGCAGGCATATAACCCACACCACAAATCCACAAAGGCTCAATCAAAAGGTTGTGGGACACAGTGTCAAAAAAACGCACTGAGATCTAGCATTGGCAGTGCTACAGTGTCACCCTGTCCAGATTTTGATGAATGGATTCAGAAGCAAGCAACAGAGCAAACTCTGTACTATAGGAAGGGCAGAAGCCTGAGTGAGTCCTTTGTAACAGGTCATTAGCCTTGATGAAAGTAGAGAGCTGCTGATTAACATACTTTTCAGTGACCTTGGAGGATAATGGTAACTAGGCCTGGGCGGAGTTTGCTGAGTTTTGCTACGCGGAACTCCGCGAAGGGACAAAAAACTCTGCGAAGTTCCACAAGTGGCGGAGTGCAGTGCGAGCTGCCGTTTGCGCTGTTCTTCCTGCCGCTCGGGTAGAACCTCTACCCGAGCGGCAGCTCGCACTCGCAAACTTACCGTTTGCGAGCTCGAGTGGAGAAAAAACACATCTGCACTACGCGGAGTGGAGTTTTCTGCACTTCGTGAGCTCTGCGGAGCGTGGAGTGCAGAAAACTCCTCAAACTCTGCGAATGGAGCGGAGTTCACCACCTAGGCCTAATGGTAACAGCATGATGGGCTGATAGTTTTCAGGCTTGGTGGGGTCTGGCAGAGGTTTTCTAAGCAGTGGGTCAACCATTGCATGCTTCCAACACAGTGGAAACAGGCCAGATGCCAGGGAGCTATTCAGTAGCTCGCGAAGCACAGGCTGAACTGCTTCCATCCCTTGCTCCAGAATGGAGGGGGAG
Source organism: Calotriton arnoldi (assembly GCA_963921515.1). Taxonomy (NCBI): domain Eukaryota; kingdom Metazoa; phylum Chordata; class Amphibia; order Caudata; family Salamandridae; genus Calotriton; species Calotriton arnoldi. The sequence continues at coordinate 436,988 of CAWUFW010008014.1, read as the reverse complement.
GCTGGGTTAAGTGGGGACCCCGTCTTAACTGATGCAATCAAGTAGCAACTCCCCAGGTTCAATAGGTTTGAAGTGAAGTAACTTAGAGCAATCTTCTCAGGATTCGAACCAGGTGCTAAGACAAGGAGCGTCTCTAGAGTGCAGCGGAAAAGAGCTGTAAAAAGTTGCCACTTAGTCTAAGAAAAACTGAGTTAAAGCATTACATCCATCCTCAGAAGGCACAGTGGCAGCTGAGACTCAAGATCGTGAGAAGAGGGACTTAATGATGGCAAACATTTCTCGAGAGGTGTTCTGTGCAGAAAGAATTTTGTTTGCTTAGGAATCACAGAAGTGTCATCTGATGCCGCCATGTGCTGATTTAAAGGGGGGTGGGGTCAAATAAGTGGCTTTACTGACGAAGTCATAAGTTCTACACCAAGAATGCTCCAAGCACTTACAGTTATTTTAAGTGAGAGTAGTTCATCACTAAACCACTCAGCTGAAGGTGTCTGTCTATGGAGAGTCTGATTATCCAACAGGGCTATTTGATCTACTGCATCAGAAATCCAGCATTCCAATTGTGAGTTAGCTATATCAACACAACTATCGAGGAAAGGACAACTTGAGTCTGACACCTAAGTAAAGCTGGTTGGAGTCACCCTAGCCCACTTGCATGACTGTATTACCTGGGCTGTAGACTGATGGGAAAGGGGTTTGACTAGGGGAACTGAAAAAGGAATAGTGAAATCGCGATTAGGGTTTCACTTTAAACCTGACTATCTTGAAATCGAAAGCCCTCCAAACCCATAATTCCTTTCTAGTGGATTAGCCATACCACCACCATACTTCTTTTTTTCTAGCCACTGATAAGAATTAAAAAAATGGCTAGCAAGAGAGGGCGCAAGTGCTAGTAAGGGTCACTAAAATGATTGATCCAGCTAATCAAGGCAATTCCATATGCAGACAAAATGAGCCTGAATATGTTTATGTATGTATATGAGATCTGCTCATTGGTACTCAGCCAAGCTAAACACAGAATGAAAGGCTCTGTGGGAATGTGAATGGAGATAGTGCTATACCTTTTTACCCTGTTTACTTAACATCTTCTAAATACACTAAGGGGCATATTCACAAGGACTTATCTCCGAATTATCCCCACTTTAACGCATCAAAAGTGGTGATAGAAATAACACCCCATTCACAAGCTGGTGCAAACTGCAGACATCACCAGTATTCCTGCGATAACTGCCCCAAAATTTATCCCAACGGTGGACACCACCAAATAACTCTAATGAGATGCAGAGTAGGCGTTCCCGTGCAAAAACACACGAAAAAACCACAACACAACTTTCACAACGAAATGCCAGACCTGCGAAGCGAACCAAAAACAGGTGATAAGCAGCGGTAGCAGCAGTGAATTTACACCTGCCTTTTGCTGGTGTTAAACAGGACGACTACCTGCAGCATGGAAGGGCACACAGCCAGGAGCCTTTTAAGATGCAGGAATTCCAGATGGAAGGTGTCTGCCTAAGTTAGCCTCACTAAAATGACAGTATTTTTGGTTAAAACAAATGGTTAGACTATGAGGAAGCTGATTGCAGCGGTCACCATGCTGCCAGTCTCACAGTGACACCTGGCTTCCAGCAGGGGCAGTGTTGGGCCTGGAGCTTAAAGTAGTGATGATGGGACTTTTCAGGTGATTATCGACCATTCACAACGTATCGCCGGCTAACGCAGGATTTTAATTCGCCATCGCGATGATTAGTACGTGGGTTTTGACACCCCTTCCCTGTTACTATCGCCATGTACAGCAGGCTTGAAAATAGCCCGCTAACATGGCGATATTAAATCAGGGTTAGGCAGCGTTAACTTTACTGGCGATGACTGACGATGGCGATAGTTATCGCCTAAGAGTCATCCCTTATGGCTAACATCTATAGAGCCATCACTGACATATTTATGTATCTTAAGGTATCTACCAGAAATACATCCTAAAAAGCTTTTTCAACTGAAAAGCTTGATAACCATGCCACATTATGTGACCATTCCCTTAAAGAAGAACTGCTCATTTCTGATATCAACATCAGACAAGAAATTCCACTTCTGTCAGACACCAGATGTTCATTACCTTCTACTCATATATCATCTACCTACTTGAGCTCCACTGAAAGGACCTCTTTTAAATGGTGGACTTTACTATAAATGTTATATATCCCTCTGGTTATTCGGCTGATCCAATCTCAGAGTCCCCTTGCAAAAAGTGGAGCAATCACCTACACCCTTTCCTGCTATACATAACAAAACTTTCCTTGTCTCATCTGGATATACCAAAATAATTATTGTACTCTCAGGAAAAAATACCTTTGAAGAGACAAAATGTTGACCCTAGCAGTCCTAGCTTCTGGCAAAAGTAATGGAAACGTGTGTGGCTTGCAATCTCATTGCTTTTCTCTCTGAATATGACCTACTTGGCAACTACCAGGCAGATTTCAGAGCCAGCAATAGCACAGAGGCTCTCAATTTAAAAGTAGTGGATGGTGCTTCCTGAATATTCAAGAAAGGACAGACTATTTTTCGGGGCCTTGGTGGCTTGTCCTCAAACTTTGATACTGAAAATTGCAAAATTATGGTGATGGCACTTTAATCTCCTTATTTCATTGATAGTGTTCATGGTAGTATGCAAATATGGTGCATGTCTTAACTCCATTGCCCAAAGCAACAAGTAAAGAGAACTAAGTCCTGCAGCTCACCCACTCTAACCCCCTTCGTTCCTCCAGGGATTATTATTCGCTTCACCAGTGGCGGTTTCTGTTTTAGGGCTGTGGGGATGCAGCCTTCAGCAATTTGTACATCTTTTGTGCATATAATATAAAATACATTAATTAATTTAGAGATACAATCTGAGATTGTATTGCGAAATAAATAGATGTATTTAAGTCTGGGCTGCCTGTCCTACTCTGCCTGCCCTGAATAAAATACACAAGGAGCAGGAAGCCTGGCAGTTAACCAACTTTCTGCAATGTGACGCATTATGCAGGGCTTAGCTTTCTAAAGCTCTTCAGTGCCATGTGAGACATTGGTGATATCCACTGTAGGTGAGTAACACTATTGACGTCACGGTATTAGGCATTGCAGGCTGCATTCCGGTTCAAAGCCAGATGTTATTCCCAGACATCGATCCCATCCTTTCCCATTTATTACAGGGAAGGGATGCAAGCGTGGTAACTGAGATTTAGTGCCTTGTCCTCGGTAATTATAAGCTTTAATACTAAACTTGTTTTAAGTGTAATGTGCTGAGATGCCAGATCAAGCTGACCTCCTCCACTGTGATACCTCAAGCCATGGATGTACATCGCTAGCCCTTTTAGAAGTGAACAACCTGTATTTGTGCCCCAACAAAGTTGATCCCAAAGCTGTGCAGTGCTTTTCTCCCTGGTGAAGTGGATATAAATATTCTCAGCTTTTCAGAGAGTCACTCGCAAAAGGATAAATATGTGCATATAATGACCTGACTTGCGGAATACCACAAAATGTCAAAAACTATTAAGAATGACCTTGAGAATGGGACACATACCTGGTGTTTATTGATGTCCTGATTCATTTAGATTGGTCAGCGCAATGATTCAAGAATGCTTTATCTCCACTCTGGACATGTTTTCATTTTAAAGACAGAGGACCTGATTCACAGAGGTAAGTTAGACTAAAAGTCTAAGTTTAAACCAAAAGTCTAACTTTACTACTTTTGGGTATTTACAAAGGAACTTACAAGTACTGTCTTTAAGATTGCGGAGGTTCCGCACTCGGGTGGCGGTTCCCCACTCGGAGTGGAATCTCTGCTCTCAGGGCAGTATCTCTGCACTCGGTGGAGTCATTGTAATTTCAAACACCTGCAGACAATTGATGCCACCTGCTACCCCAAACTACAAACCACATAAAAGCAGCACACTTCGAGGGCCCTGGTTCTTTGACACCCTAACTTCACCTGCCTGCTCTGTGCCTTGCCGTCAGCAAGCTAAATGTGAGGAGGAAGAAGAACTTTACTGAGGAGGAGACCCAGTCAATTGTTACTTTTAGAGTGAAGAACTTAAAACAAACTGCATAGTCTTCCTCCAAACATCAGCACTGCAACACAGAAGGCATCCCTATGGCAGCAGTTGGCTACTTCAGTCAGTGCATTGAGGGAGGATGTCCGGTCCATCACAGACATCAAAAAGAAATCACAGCATGAGAGGTGGCGGGTGAAGGAGATGTTCACCCGGTTAGAGGTGGCCAGAGTTCTCCCTGGGTGACAAACTTGACGCTGTCTCCATTTCACCCCAGTTGAGAAGGACATCTTCTCCACCATGCACCCTCACCTGCTGCATGTCCTGCCTGTGAAAGATGACCTGAATGTGGTGCCAGGTAATATGCGATGATTGATATAATTACTTAATGCTAGACTTGTGATCCTTGGCATGGTTCCCCTGACTTTTTGCCTCTACCTCCTGCATTTTTGACTGTGTGCTGGATTTAATTTTTTCTGGCTTAGATGCTTTGGGCAGTTTGCCACTTCTGATCAGTGTCAACGTGCAAGTGCCCCCCATAGGCAGGATGCAGTGTATGTAAAAGGTGGGACATGTACTGGTGTATTTTACATGTCCTGATAGTGACATTCTATCAATTTCTTTTTTCACTATTGAGAGGCTGTCTGTCCCATAGGTTAACATGGGATTTGCTTTGTAACATCTTACAAGTGTAACTTTACATTGGTACAAGATAGCGAAATGGAGTTTAGGCTCTCTGAACTCAGAATTTAATAACACATATTTTAGTGAAGATGGTTTTTAAATTGTGTGTTTAAAAATTCCCCTTTTAGAAAGTGGGCATTTTCTTGTTTAACCGTCCTGGGTGCTTCTGCCCGTTTGTGTATTCACTGTCTAGATTTGGAGTGACAGGAGCTGGGGATGTGCATTCACTCTAGACAGTCACATCCCTGGCCTTCTCTCAATCATCTGAGGGACCTCGCACCCCTGGTGAGGAGCAGGTATCCCCTAAGCATGAATCTCCTCCCCACAGCCCTCACCTGCCACCCCTACCCATGCTGGTGGACACAACTGTCATTTCAGAGGTCACCCCATGTGGAGGGGACTGGCAGATGGTCCTGGTGGCCAGTGGGAGGATTACTTTTTCCAACAACAGGCTGATGTGAGGTAGGACATCCGTGCCATAGGGGCTACTCTGGCTGACATTTCAGACTCACTACAGTAAATACAAGAAATACCTCAAATGATAGACCGGTACACCCGTGTCTTGGACAGGATTGAGAAATCTTTCCAAGACATGTCTTAGTTACACACATTTATCGTCACATATATGGCCTACAGTAACCAATTGACCACCATCAACTATTTCTCAACTCAGTATTGATTTGTACATATTATCTTTTTATTTACAAATATTGGGAACATTTATATTTTACAGTGATCATGGGAGATCTCTCTTGTGGCTTCACAATTGTGGTAATGAGTATCTCTGTGAGTAATGCATTTGATGTGTGGGTGATGTGGTGCATTTGCCTGTGCAGTTGTTGCTTGTTCCTGTACAGGGGTGGAGGGTGCCAGCACAGTTGTTGCTTGTGCCTGTACGGGTAGATGTTGACTGTACAGGTGGGGGATGTGCCAGTACATGTGGGGGACGTGACTGTGCAGGGAGATATGGCTGTACGGGGGACATGACTGTGCAGGGAGGATGTAACTGTACAGGGGGGCATGACGAAATTTAGGGGGGTGCCAGTGCAGGTTGTGGTACAGGTGGCTGGGTGGGGTAAAGGTAGGTGTGTTGGGTCCCCTCCATGTGATAACCATAAAGGAAGACTTTGGAACATTTTCAACTTGCTCTCCATTATCTTCCTGGTCAAGGCATGATGGCTTGCACTCTTTTCCCATAGATTAATATGAGGTCATTTTGCCTCCTTGACATGTCTTGGAAAGAAAGATTTATCAATTCTGTCCAAGACACAGGTCTGCCTATCAATCATCTAAGGGATTTCCTGTATTCCCTGCAGTGAGTCAGACATGTGACACAGAGTAGCCCTTATGGCACAAATGTCCTGCCTCATATCAGTCAATTGTTAGAAAACTTGTTCCTCCCACTAGCCACTATGACCATCTGCCAGCCCCCTCCGCATGGGACGACCTCTGATACGATCAATACAATTGATGGGTCTACCACCACTGGGAGGGGTGGCACATAGGGGTTTGTGAGAAGGAGATTCATGCCTAAGGGATACCTGCTCCTCATCAAGAGTGTTAGGTGTCTCAGATGCTTGAGCAAAGGCTTGGGCTGCACTGTCATGGGAGGAGTGTGTAGGAGAAGTAGCATGCCTACCTAGGATGTGAAGACTGTGAAGAGGTGATGGTTGTGTTGGGGTGGGTGAATGCTGTGGCTGGTTGGCTGACTGCTGGGAATAGGCAATACTAAGAGGTGAAGAGGGAGGTACAATGCTGGCCGGACCCGATGTAGGCTTCAGTGTTTTGGCCAGTGGGCCGACAAGGCACTCCTTGTAATCCAGGTCCTCTTCTGCGACCAGCACTGAGCTCGTATTCTTGCTCCTCATCCTCTTCTTCTTGATCGGTGTGCTGGCAGCGGACATTGGTGCTTCGGGGTTGATAGGGTTCTCTCCTCAGATTGCCACCGCACTCTAGTGGTGGATGGTTCAGATTCATCATGCAGCTCGTCAGCACCTGAAAAACAGAGATTGCAACATGATAAGTATTTGCCATAGGATATTATGCTACAACAGAAGGGTTAGACACATTTTTCTTTGCACCCATCTGAAGTTCCACATGTGATCTGGTTTGTTAAAAGCTATATGTGACAGCTCACACTGTAGCATTGAGGTGTTCAATGCAGATGTGCAATAGAAAATTAAACACACCAGCTCCAGCCACAGCTCTGTGTGGTATTGAGATCCCCTATGATGTCAGCTGCTGAACCTTGCTCCTTCACTGTGTGACACAAGACATGGTCCTTGATTGAGCAGATTCCGAAAGAAGTGACAACTTATTTAAGGTCCAGCATGAATAATAAGTGAACATGCAAAATTATCACAGAGAACACTGATTTTGTTGTGAATATATCACACACCAAAATCGGATACTTGAAAAAAGTGGCAATATCTGCTATTTTCCTTTCACAATGATTTGGTTATTGTACACTATTTGGGAATTAATAGTTTACTACACTATAAGGCACACTTACCTGATGAACACATGGTAGTGGGTCTGATTGATGTAGCCATAAGGTCTCCTAAAACCCTGGTTCACTGGGAATCTCCTGACAACAGCTGTAATGTACCATACATATCCAAATACAAAGGATGACGTGAATCATGTTACATGTAGATGCCATAGGTATTCACATTCAACACAATTGGGGCTACTCCTTTTTAGATGAAGCAATATAAGCAATTTAGGACCATATTTGTAAAAAAAAGTAAGGCAGCGCTGCACTGTGTTACAGGGAAAGGGCACGAATGTGCGTTAATGCAGACATCCTTGCACCATGGTGCATGGGTGCCTCCATTGCATGCAGGATTTTTTTGTGCAGGAAGGGGCAACTTCCTGCACAGAAAAAATCCCCTGAGGCATGTTCACCTACCTATGTGTGCTGCAGAATGCAGTACAGATAGAAAAAGGAAGTAACAAAGAGAAATAAAGATATTTCTCCTTGTTAAGCCTCCCATGAGGGGCATATTATTTTGGCACATTCCTAGGCCTATCAGTAATGGTAAATCTGGAAATGCATCAAAATCCATTGGAGTTGTGTGGAAACAATGATGCAACACCCATGGAATGCCTCTCTTGGGTAGAGTAAAGCAACACAGCGATTTGCGTTGCATTGCTTACTCCTGATTTTTCAAGCCACTCGGGCCACACAAAGTGGCCTTGCGTGGCTTGCTAAATTGCATTTTGGGTTTGCGTCGCGCAAGTACCTCGTTGCATGGTGCAAACGTGATGCTAACCCTTGTTAAATTGGTCCCTTAGTACATACTGCATTATTTCAATTTAAATGTAGAGTCATCCTTCCAATAGCCAACATGTTCCTCACTACAAAAGTAGCAATCAACGGGGTCTCCTCCTCAGTAAAGTTCTTCTTCCTCCTCATATTTAGTATGCTGACAAAAGGCACGATGCAGAGTAGGCAGGTAAAGTGTGGGTGTAGAAAACCCAGAGCCTTGGCTGTGTGCTGCTTTTGTGTAGTGTGTAGTGCATGGGCTGCAGGTGGCATTAATTGTCTGCAGGTGTTTGAAGTTACACTTACTCCACCCAGAGTGCGAATATTCCACCCGGAGTGCAGAGATTCCGTCCGAGGGCGTAACCTCAGCCCAAGTGCAAAATTTCTGCTTCGAGTGGGGAACCTCCACCCAAGTGTGGAACCTCTGCAATCGTAAAGATACTACTCATAAGTCCTTTTGAGAATACCGAAAAGTAGTAAAGTTAGACGTTTGGTCTAACCTTACATTTGTAAATCGGGCTTAGACACTGCAGCATGCTAGATGTATCTGGTTGCATAATTCTGGGGATGTGACTCTGTTATATGGCGTTAAAACAGACACTGAAACAAGTCCTCATTGGGCCCTATACTTATACCCTTAACATTAATGCCAAAAACACTGATTTATATTGGAACAATGACTGTTAGGGTAATGTATGTCAGTGATTTAGGTCCTGTTTATAGTTCAGGGGTTTTGCTTAATCTTGCATTCCCTAAGAATGTTAGCTATTTCCAGGACGTTATGTTTCTGTATTTTTTATGTGCAGTTTATTACTCTTGTAAAGTGCATACTTTGAACTGGGTCCGTTCTAGCTGGGTCTTCTCTAGGTGTTGATAGCGGACCACAATTGAGAGCTCTGAAGTTGAGGCTGAACGCAGTGTGTTCCTCACAGTGCATTTCAGTGGGTTGGCCTCTCTACAGAGCACACAAAGTAATGGGCATGTATTTCTGTTGTATTTCAGTTGCAATTGAAAGTCTGTGTGAATGTTTGGGAAGGGGGTATACAGTTGTCAAAATATTCATAAGGTGAAAGTAAAAGAAAATAAGGTGCTTAAGAAAATGTGATTGAGTGAACTGTATATTTGTGGATTGTGAAGGTAAGTAGATACTATGAAGTGCATTCAGGTGACAGGAAAAAGAGGGTGCTAAAGAGGAAATAGATGAGGTTTAAGATATGTATATGGATGAGATGTGGAGAGAAAAAGGGCATACATGTCTAACAAAAGTGCATATAACTGAAGACCAATGCTCCTTCTCCAGGCCTCAATAATATTGAACTCACAGTCTCACAATTTCAGAATTGAACCATTTTCAATAATAATTATTTACAAATTTGTTGTTGCTAATTTATCTTAAACAGCTAGCAAACATTGATAAAGTCAATAGTGTCTGCTGGTTTTAGGCGTAAGTCAGTTGTTGTGTTATACATCTGGATGCAGTAACAGAAAGCTGAGAGAGAAACTAAATGACTAGTCAGCTGGCAACTGTATGAGATTCACAGAAATGTAGTTTGCATGTTTAAGCCAAGCCCCTTTAAGAGACCCTCACATTTTCCATCCCACTTACGGTCCTGCCTGCACATATTTCTGTATTACTGACTGCAGCCATGAGCAGTGGGTGCTTCCTGAAGCCTGGTTAGAGCATTTTCTTCCAAAGCTGATGCTGCACACAGTGCAAGACACTGGGCATGCACACACTTTAAAGGACCTGAAATTGTCACACTGTATAATTGACACATTACCGTAACTGTTGAACATATTAATGCAGTAGGATAAGGAGCAGTGTTAGACCTGTCAGCCTTAGAGGGGCCTTCCCCCAAATGTTTTGCCTTTTCACTCCTATTTTTCGAAATTAGTTTTTGCTGGCATTAGGACTCTGTGCACTTTACCGCTTCTAACCATTGCTAAAGTGCTTGTGCTCACTCCCTTAAACATGGTAAAATTGGCTTACTGCTTACTGGAATACTTAATTTACTTAAAAGTCCCTAGTAAAATGGAATACCATATACCCAGGGTCTGTAAACTAAATGCTACTAGTGGGACAGTTGCACTTATTGTGCCACCATCCTAAGTAGCTCTTTAAAATATGCCTCAGGACTGCCAATGTAGATTGAATGCCGTTTTAAACTGACAATTCGACTTGGCAAAATAACCCTCTTGCCAAGCCTAAAACACCCCTTTTATTCCATATAAGTCAGCCCAAAGATAAGCCCAAGGCAGCCCAAAGGGCTGGGCACATTGGATTTAAAAGAGTGGTCATGTGCTTTGAAGTATTACATGTCCCTGTAGTGAAAAACTTCTATATTAATTTTTCACTACTGTGAGGCCTACCTCTCCCATAGGATAACATTGGGTGTCTTATTATATTTAGTGAGTGCCAACTTTTCATTGGGAACAGGTAAACATTTCATGTTTGCTGTCTGAGAAATAGTGATTTAAAACCCTCTTTAATGGGAAAGTCAAATTTTAAGTTACAATTTTGAGAATGCCAGTTTGAGAAAGTTGGCATTTTCCTGCCATAGCAATTTGGTGCCTGCAGCCTGTTCCTGGGTCACATGACTTAGTGTAGTTTGCAGGTTGGCTTTTTTTTATTCCTCTTCGACAGTCATACAATAGAGGGATTAGGTGTACCTGGATGGGCCATCATTGGCAGCATGGGGGAAAGGGACAGTGCTGGGCACACCCCCACTTGCAACTGAATAGGCTGTGCCATTGCCTTCAGCAATAGAGGACTTGTCACCACTACATTGTTCAAGCAGGGAGTTTGGTGGTAGGGCAATGGAGGCAGGAAATTTCAACTACTTCAAAAGAGAATTCTCTAGAAATTTCTCCTACTCCTAAGAAGACATCAGGTATAAAAATAGGACAATAAGCCCCACTCTTCAGCTTTCTTTCTGGATCTGCCGAAGGACTCTCAGAGGACTTACTGCTGCTATAGCCTTCTCTGTACTTCAGAAGTTTGCTTTCCTGCACCTGGAAGGATTGCTCTGCTGCCTGAAGCATATCTTGAGTCATCAGAGGCCTGTCATTCTGCTTCATCCCTGTTCCTCTGCTGAACCCAGGAGTACCAGTGTGACTCCATGAGCTAGTTGGATGGATTCTTGATCAGAGCCTCAGGGACAGAAACAGCTCCAACCATCTTGAACTTGCACTTGGACACAGCCTGAGTGAGTCCTAACCCCACATATGGTGCCCCTCCAGTCCTGGGACCTTGATAGTGGTCCTGAAGGTGCCAAAATACGAAACTTGGGAGTAATAAATATTTTAGCTAAAAACTGCCCTGAGAACTGAGAGGAGACTAGGACCAATCTGCACATCTATCCACCTAAGGTGCATCACTAGTCAGCCTGATTTCACTGCAGCTCCAGCTCCATTCTTCTCTGCAGCAGAAAATCCTGTTCGGTGGTTCTTCACCAAAGGGGTATGCAGCCTTCTGGAACTCTTATCCTCCTGCCTTGTCTTTTGGAGATGTTTGACTTCCAGAAATGAAGAAATCTCCATCCAGTGGCTCCCTGACTATGATGCCTTCTCCTCGGACACCACCTGCAGCCTAGCCTTGCTGAAATGTACCTTCTCAGAGACAGTTTTTTAAACTTCTTCTAAGTCTGAAGATAAGCGCCGACCGGGCTGAGCCCACTGTTTGTCTCTGACTCACACTCCATCATAGTCTTTGACATGATCTTGTCCAACTATAATTGCAATTAGTGTTTTGATCTTTTAGGTGCTAGTTTTTACCTTAAACTTTAACAATTCATAATTCTGGTTCTACTTATTGGATTTAACAAAAAGTTAAATGATACTCCATACAATTGCTAACAAAAAATGCCCACCTCTCGAAACCAGCCACCCACTATGGTTTCAAATACAGCACAAGAGATGAGAGAGGCAAATTTGTAAAAGCAAACAATCATAGGGTTCTAATCCCACAGAGTATAAAGGACAGTGATGACAGTAATAATGATTCTTTCACTAGATGATGTTGTGGATCCTTTTTATTCAATTTTTTATACACAACAGCCAGGTTTCATCTCTTTCCCTGCAACAGACATGTGGGCAGGGAAAGAGATGAAAAGATTGCTCCTGCATGGAGGGATCTGCATTTCCAGCAACTTCATCCACGCAGCAGCAATGCCAGCTCGAGCAGGAGGCTGGGAGCTGGCTGGGATTGCAGTGGCCTTAATGCTCCCCCCCCTGGGGTCCTGGGGAAAAGAGCAGAAATAAGCAAAATAAAGGTCAGAAAGAGGCAAAATAAAGGTGAAAAACAAGCAGAAAGAGGTAGAATAAAGGTCAGACAGAAGCAGAAAGAGGCAGAATAAAGGTCAGGAACGAGTAGAAAGAAGCAAAATAAAGGTGAGAAACAAGCAGAAAGAGGTAAAATAAAGGTCATCAATGAGCAGGAAGATGAAAAATAAAGGTGAGAAATTAGCAGAAAGAAGCAGAATAAAGGTGAGAAAGGAGTAGAAAGAGGCAGAATAGAGATCAGCAATGAGCAGAAAGAGGCACAATAAAGGTGAGAATCTAGTGGAAAGAGGGACAGTAAAGGTCAGAAGGGTACCAAAAGAGGCAGAATAAAGGTCAGGAATGAGCAGAAAGAGGCAAAATAAAGATGAGAAACAAGCAGAAAGAGGCAAAGTAAAGGTGAAAAATGAGCAGAAACAGGCGAAATAAAGGCCGACAATGAGCAGAAAGAGGTAGAATAAAGGTCAGGAACCAGCAGATTGAGGCAAAATAAAGGTCAGAAATGAGCAGCACGAGGCAGAATAAAGGCCAGAAACAAGCAGAAGGAGCTAGACTAAAGGTCAGAAATTAGCAATAAAGAGACATAATAAAGGTCAGAAACAAGCAGAAAGAGCCAAAATAAAGGTCAGAAGGGAGCAGAAATATGCAGAATAAAGGTAAGAAGGGAGCAAACACAGGCAGAATCGAGGTCAGAAACCAGCAGCAAGATGTCGAATAAAGGTAAGAAACTAGCAGAAAGAGGCTAAATAAAGGTCAGGAGCACGTAGAAAGAGGGAAAATAACTGGAAGAATGAGCAGAAAGAGGCAAAATAGAGGTCAGAAACGAGCAGCAAGTGGCAAAATAGCGGTCAGAAACAAGCAGCAAAGGCAGAATAAAGGTCAGGAGTGAGCAGAAAGAGGCAAAATAACAGGCAGAACGAGGAGAAAGAGGCAAAGTAGAGGGCAGGAGCGAGGAGAGAAGAGGCAAAAAATAAGCAGAAAAAGAGCAGAGGAGGCAGAAAACTGAAGACAGCAGACTGCAGGCAAGCTGGACAGAAGGACCGTCACAGGGGGAGCTGGCACAAATACCTGCTCCTGTGTGCCCCCTACTTGTTTACCACATACCTACTGACAGACACATACAGACACTCATGCCCCCACTCACAGATCCATTCAATTACTCATTCACCCACTGACAGACCCACTGAGACGCTCACACACCTACTCAAGATCCACTTAAACACTCATGTACCCACTGACAGACCCACTCACAGACTCTTGCATGCTCACACAGACCCACTCAGACACTCATGTTCCCATTTACAAACCCACTCACATACTCATGGACTACTCACAGATCCAAGTTGTGTAGGGTTTTTCGTACAACAGGGAGTAGGCGCTCAGACTCGTACGCGTTTATGTAACAATAGCCGGAGTATGTGAACGGTGCTGCCAGGTCGGGGGAAATACCCAATAACCCCCGTAATTTGTGTGAGTCAACAACCCACACTAGTAATATGGACACAATCCTGTGCACACGTAATTGGGATAATAGATCAAAGCAAAGTCTCAAAGGTTGCCCAATGTAAGATCGACATCAGTAGAGTATATCAGGAATATTTAATGATGCAACAAAGAAAAAAATGACCAGCCGACACGTGTTTCGTCACATAGGGAATGTTCCCGTGACTCTTCAGGGCCGAGCGGGTGGTGAAAACCTGGACGTAAGGAAAGTAATGGACGTCTAGAGAGAAGGATTGGAGTCTGGGGAAACTGTCCAGACGCGTATGACCAGGGAAAAGGATCCCGGTGCTGCCAGGGGCAGGACCCGTAAAAGAAAGCTAGAAGAACGCTAGGGAAAACGGCAAAGCCGGAAGGCAAAGTGACAGGCGGGTGCGCCTGGAACTTGGAGGATGAAAGACGTCCGTCTCTCGCATGACTGCCGGATACATACTGATGTCGATCTTACATTGGGCAACCTTTGAGACTTTGCTTTGATCTATTATCCCAATTACGTGTGCACAGGATTGTGTCCATACTCACAGATCCACTCAGATAGTCATGCACCAACTAATTGACCAACTCAGTCACTCACTCACCCACTCACAGACCCACTCAGACACTCACGCACCACTCACAGACCTACTCACACACTTACACACCCACTCCCTCACCCACTCAGGGACTCATCCATTCACTCGTGCACCCAATCAGAGACCCATTCAGAGACTCACACACCGACTCACAGACCCAATAAGACACTCACGCATCCAGTCATAGACCCAATCAGAGACTAGGCATTCAGACACAGAACCACTTAGATGTATGCATTCACTCACAGACCCACTCAGACTCGTACTCACTCACAGATACACTCATGCACACACTCACAGACCCACTCACCTACTCAAACAGTCACACACCCACTGACAGACCCACTTAGACACTCTAACACCCACGCACAGACTTACTGAGACACTCATACCCTCAGTGTCAAAGGTCAGTGGTTACATTTAGGAAATACAATTCAGAAAACCTTAGAAATTCACTTAACCCCTTCGGTGCGCGGCCGATTTTCGCCCTGTGCGGGGCGTTTCATTGAGTGAACGGGTTCATGACGAGCTCAGCTCGTCATGCGCACACGAGCACTGCGCAGCATGACGAGCTGAGCTCGTCATGAGCACCGAAGGGGTTACAAAAGGTTACAGGGTCATTGTAGTTAGGAAATAGAAATAAAAAAACATTAGAAATTCACTGAAAAAACAAAGGTTACAGGGACGTTTATAGTTAGTATCAGATTTCACTCATACAAAACCAGTGAAATTCAGCAGTTATAGGTAGTTGAGCTAACTATAACTTACAACCTCCCAATGCACTGCTTATGACCTCACATATTACATCAATCATGACGTGGTCAGTGTAGGAAAGTAGGATCTGCTTTCATGGTTACCCCCTCTTTTTGCTTGATACAATGCTGTTTTTGACTGGTCTGACTGGGATCCTGCTAATCAGGACCCCAGTCTCTGTGCTTTCTCCCCTGAATTGGTTTGGTAAGTGCTTAGGTACATCCCAGATTAGACAATAGTGTACACTTATCAGTCCCTAGTATATGGTACTAAGGTACCTAGGGCATAGGTACACCAGGAGTCCCCATGGGCTGAAGCATGCATTATGCCACCCATGGGAGACCACTCAATTTGCAACTACAGGTCTGCCATTGCAGCCTGTGTAAGTTGGTGCTAGCACCACCCAACGATGATATAGGTTTACCTATATCTAGGGTCACTACACTTAAAACCTATAAGTCACCCCTAAGGAAGGCCTTACAATCCTGACGGCAGGGTGCTTGGTTCTAAGTGGTAGGGTGCCCCTGCATGAGCAGGACACCTTTACAACCCATGGAGTCCATTCTCCCGGGTAGTAAGTGAGACAGTCATTCGACATACAGAGGGGCACCGAGTCATTACGCAATGACCATCTCAAAAGTGGCTGTAACGAACCCTATCATGTTTGGTATCAAACATGTTGGAATCATACTCCCATACTGTAAACGGCGTGGGTGGTGTGATTACATCCACCATAAAGCTCCTTTGGGAGGCCCTTGGTGCTCCTGGTACCAGTCTTTCAGACCCGGAAAGCAAGCTAAGGTTGCTGCCGGCCTGAGACAAGTTTCTGCCCTCCTGCTGCTGAGCCAAGCTCGGGCAGAGGAAGGCAGAACAATAGGTATCCTGTCACAGGGAGGTGTGACCACCTCCCAGACATGATTTAGAGCATTGGGGCAGGGTGGGAGAGCTAGCCAGCGCCACATAGTCTGCGTGCAGAGCAGACTTGGTGCCCTCCATGCATAGTCCAGTTCAAACCAGTTCAGCGAGTCATTGGCTCCCACTCTGGCACGAACATGGACAAAGGACAGGGTAGTATCCTCCCCCTTGTCCAGTCCCTCTTTAGGGAGGGACCCCTGTATCATCCCAACCCTTTCCTTAGGGTACTTAAGGTCTTACCTGAGGGTGGGTCCATAGATTGTTCATAGGACAAGATACAATTCCAACACTACTTCTTCTTCAACCGTCCGGGCACTCTGGACTTCACTGGACATCGCTCTGGGCATCAAGGCTGCAACCGGGAACACTCCTGTTGCTCCCGATCTTGTCGCCCTGCTCGTCTGCTGCAAGGTCTGTGCCTGTGCACCATCCAGGAACCTTCCAAGGCCTGTGGGCATCCAAGACACCTAAAGGAATCTCCCTTGAAGTGAAGGAGTTACTTCCCATCTGCAGGCACTGCAACTAAGCTGACCAGTCTGCTGATCCTGAGCTCCCACAGACTCCGAAAGGCTCAGTAACACAGGTGGTAGTTCTTCACTTTGTCGAGGCCTGTCCTGTCCTCTCACCAAATTAAGGCCAGTATCCCTCGTCAGAGCCGCAGGAACCGAACCTCTGTGCACGGCGTTGACTTGCAGTTGCAAAGGCTTGTTGGCTTTCTTCCACCAAGATCTTTGGGCTCCAAGTAGCGCCAACCTCAAGCATCTCCGGTGATCAATATCTTTATCCTCACCGCATCTTATTGCATCGTGGGCTTGCATCTCTGGTGAGCTGCTCGAGGTCCACTTGCGACTCCAGTGCCTCCGGCCTGTGGGTCCTCTTGAGGGTCATCTTCATATTCTTTGGGCTCCCCTGATTGCTTGGGGCTTGCCCTGACTCTCCTGCTTGTGGTGAGTCTCCTGGACCTTACTGGTCCCGACATTTCACCTTCTTCAACTTCCCCACTGGTTGCAGTTGCCAATGCTTGTTGGTGCTCCCGCAGGACACCAACCCCTCAACTCTTGACAGCTGACATGGGACAGCTCATGTAGGGCTCCTGGTTGTCCTCAGCATCTGCTGGTATGCACAGCGACAGCTTGAAGGTCACCGCCGGCTTCCGTGCAACACCCGACATTGGTGGGCATTCGTCTTCCGTGCCTCCCGGTCACTCTTGAGTGGCATAAACTCTGTCCTCTCTGCTTGCAGGTTCTTCACATCTTGAATCCAACTTTGGGTTCCACTGGACACTTTCACCTTCTCCAGCAGCAGCATCTTTCCGAAGTCCTCCATTGGGTTTGATGGCGGTTTATGACGCCACTTCACACCTATTCACCCAGCTTCCTTGGGGCAGGTATCCTGGTTCCTAAGGTATCCACGGGTGGGGTGGCTTTCAAACCTTCCATCTTCCACGGGTTTTCTTCAGGGTCCGCTGGGAAGGGTCCTTCTTTAAAATTGCAACTGCGACTTACCCATTGACTTGTAATGATCATGCGGTCGTGTTCCCATTTAGCACACGACCTCTGTGCGGCTCCTAGTTACTTACCTCAGGTCGTTCCTTGGGTAGCCGACACTTCTACGTCCTCTGGGTACAGTCTCGACTCGAGTCGTGGTTCGCTTCCACCTATTTAATATATGGTTTGGTCCCCCCCCTGGTGACCGCTGTGTATTAAGTGCTACTTACCTGTTTCTCTCATAAAGTATTGTGTGCATTGGGGATACCTCCGGGTAGGAGATATCGGTATATGTTAGTGAGTGTCTTATAATAAATACATATTTTTATAAATACACTGTGTGGTTCTTTTTCACTTAATCCAAACTTATAGGATTATGTTCTGGTAAAACAAGCTGCTTTACACTCCTTCTGGACTAAGCCTGAAGGCTGCTCTCCACAGCTACCACCTAGAGAGCTTTCTAAGGTTATCTAAGACCACTAAAATCAGCATAAGGGGTGTCTGGATTGGTGCCAGGTGCCCACTTACATAAGTGTGCACCATACACCAAGCCAGCTTCTTACATTGGTGTGCAGCGGTTGGGATTCAAGCCTGCATTGTTTTACCAGATAATCTTAGTGATGATTAATTGAAAAACCATCACTAATATTAGGCATATATAATACAGTTTAGAATAAGTGAGTTCTACTGGACTTAGGGTTGGGTAGTTGAGGGTCTAGCACAACCCTTTCTCCAACCTCAGAGAGTTTAGTTTTCACTAGGTTAGGTAGGTGCAACACCTCACCACACCTAGAGCCATGTCTTTAGTTGAGGATACTAGTGTACCTCAGTCTACTAAGTACAGTGGTCTAAAGTTCCAGGAACTAAGGACCCTGTATAGTCTTAGAAGGATAAAAACAGGTGGCAACCCCACCATTAAGCTGCTCTTAGAGCTGCTGCACAAGGATGATAGTCATCCGGTAAGGGCAGAAGAACAGGAAAATGTGGGTGGGGATACTCCTGAAGAGGGAGCATCAGGAACTCATCCTGAGGATCCCAATTCTGAGTATGGGCAGGAGGAGTCAAATGATTCCAACCTGCCCCACTCTGATACCACAGGGCACAGTGCAGATGGAATAGAGGAGATACCCTTTGTACCTCCTGGGAGGGTTCAGAGTGGACCCAGGAGGTCTTGATCCTCCTCTAGGGAATCCAATGCTTCAGGACATTCTATAGGGACCTCCATATCTAGTAAGAGGGACAGCTCTTTGGACAGGGATTACCAACTGCTTGAACTTGGGAAAGCAAGGCTTAGGCTCAGGGATGATCTGTTGGCCCTTGACAAAAAGACCCTAGAAGTCCAGAAAGCTAGGAAGAAATTGGGACTAGAGTCCCATGGTGGCAGCAACAGTGTCCCTAGAATCAGAGAAACGTCTTTTAATAATAGGAAGCTGAGCAGGATAGTCCCTCCTTACCAGGAGGGGGATGATATCCTTAAATGGATCACTGCTTTGAAGAGGGCCTGTAAAGTTCATAGGGTCCCTCAAGAGCAGTGGGCAGCTATCCTGTGGCTCTCCTTTGCTAACAAAGGTAGAGATAAGCTATTCGCTGTTAGAGAAGAGGATGCTGACAATTACTCAGTACTGAAGAGTGCTCTCATAGATGGATTTGGCTTAACCACTGAACAGTACAGGATTAAGTTCAGGGACACCCAGAAAGCACAGGCCCAGGACTGGGTAGATTTTTTAGACAGTGCTATTAAGGCTCTGGAAGGCTGGCTTCATGGAAGCAAAGTACACGACTATGAAGGATTGTACAATTTGATTATGTGGGAGCACATCCTTAATACCTGTCAGAATCAGCTTTTGCATCAGTACCTGGTGGACTCAGATCTGACTTCTGCCCACGAATTGGGAAAGAAGGCAGATAAGTGGGTCAGAACCAGGGTTAAGCAGAAGAACCATGTGTGGTGTTCCCACCTTCCTGGCTTGCTTATCTGTACTTATGTCATGTTAGAATTATATGTATGTCATAGTGGTTCCATGTAGAACTGGTTGTAACTAGGACAGAGTGTCAGTTGATGCTTCTGCCTGCTTGCTGTTGGATGGGATCTTCTTATGAGAATAAATCTACAACAAACAGCCTTCCTGTGTCCAGACTTTTACTTCAGGAATGCTTCACCATGGTAATGGAGGTGACCAGAAGAAGCAAGATTCTTCTAAATCTCAGGATAAGGGTGGGGAAAAGGCTAAAGATAAAAAAGAGTCTCCACAAGGGCCCCAAAAACCTGCATCTTTGGGTGAGTCCCAAAATTCCAAGAAAGGAAAAAATAAACCTTGGTGTTGCCTTTGTAAGGTGGAGACCCATTGGACAAGGGATGCTGATTGTCCAAAGGCCAAGGAAACTACAACTACTGCCACTGCCCCTAAGGCACCTGCTTCCCCTTGCACAAGTACAAGTGGAAGTACAGCAAACAAGGGATTAGTGGGGTTAAATTTGGGTTCTGAGGTGGGTTCTGACTTAGTCAAGACTCCAGCTCAGGCTGTTTTAGTCTGTGATGGTGGCATAGATCTCGCAACCTTACTGGTAGGTCCCACTAACCTGGGCAAGTACAGACAACAGCCTTTAATCAATGGAAAGGAGGCAATGGCCCACAGGGACACAGGGGTCAGTGTCACGATGGTGACAGAGAAACTTGTGTCCCCTGATCAGATCATACTTGGACAAGTGTACCAAGTGACCAACGCTAGCAATGTCAGGACTGACCATTCCTTGGTAGTTGTGAACCTCAGCTGGGGAAGGGTAACTGGGCCTAAGAAGGTTGTGGTATCTCCAGACCTACCTGTAGATTGTTTGCTGGGCAATGATCTAGAAACTTCAGCCTGGGCTGAAGTAGAGTCAGGACTCATGCAGAAATGTTGGGCATCTCTGCTAGTGTGTTTGGTGTCACTAGGGCTCAGGCCAAACAGCTTACCACTGAACAGGCCCTGGATCCTGGAAAAACAGACCAGGTGCCTTCCAAGAGAAGGAGCAGGAAGGGTAAGGCTTTATCCTCCTCACAGACTCAGAGTGAATATCAGTCTCCTGAGGGAGATGATCTTAGCCCTTGTGAAGGTACTGCCCCAGAGGAGCTTGGGCCTGGCCAGGCTGAGTTCTTGGGGGCAGGGGGTCCTTCCAGGGCAGATTTGAGTTTGGAGCAGCAGGCCTGCCCCTCCCATGAAACCCCCAGACAGCAAGCTGCTGCTGAGACAATAGGGAATATTAGTGGGTCCCATAGGATCTACTGGGAAGAAGGACTTCTATACTCAGAGGGTAGAGACCCCAAGCCTGGTGTTACCAGGAGGTTGGTAATACCCCAGAAAGTTAGAGGTTTCCTGCTCTCCCTAGCACATGATATTCCACTGGCAGGACACTTAGGGCAAAGTAAGACTTGGGAAAGGCTTGTCCCTTAGTTTCACTGGCCCCATATGTCTGAAGACACCAAGGAGTTTTGTCGCTCCTGTGCTGCTTACCAAGCCAGTGGTAACAAACAAAATTACCAAACAGGTCCCTACAGAATAACTATGTGACTAAAAAACAATATCGTGCTGGTGTCTAGAGAAATAATAAAAAATTATAAAAAATATATTTGTATAAAATTAGTGAGTCAGAAACAACATGCCAATACATACAAAGTAAAATATGTAAATAGATCTAGGAAAACTGAATTTTAGTCTCGTTTTTACATTTTTTAGGTATGTGTTTATTCATTTTTGATGACCATGGTGTTTAATAAATTTGTTGGTTAATTTTTCTCTAATTTCTCTTTACTATTTACGAGTAAAGAGTAGTTATATTTCTATGTGCTGGTGTTAATAGAGTAAATATAAATAGCTACAAGCTTGTGTACAAAAAAATTCTCAATGTTTTTTTAATAGAATATAGTGAATATGAATGTCAGCAACATGCGTGTTTTTATAATCTTATATTTTTTATTGTATAGAAAACTGTCCTGAGGAAGGTGTTTATTCATCAACTCACCGAAACGCAGCGTCGACAACTCTGTTTTCTTGTCATTGACATCTCTGTTTTCTTGTGAATATATGTAGCAATATGAAATGTTTTTTAACTTTTTTATAGATATTGATTGTATATATAGATGGTAATAAATATTTATTGATATATGCTCATGTGAATCCTAGTTATTTACATATTTTACTTTGTTTGTATGTATTGGCATGTTGTTTCTGACTCACTGATTTTATACAAATATATTTTTTATAATTTTTTATTATTTCTCTAGACACCAGCACGAATTTGTCTTTTAGTCACATAGTTATTCTGTTTGGTAATTTTGTTTGCACTTTCCCTGTCCCTGATTGGACCTGAAGGGTACCTCCCTTGTTTTTTATTGATTCAAGCCAGTGGTAAGTCAGGTGGCACCAAAAAGGCCCCCTTAATTCAACTTCAGTGGGTGGGGTTCCCTTTGAAAGGGTAGGGATTGACATTGTTGGTCCCTTGAACCCTCCAACTGTATCTGGGCACAGTTATATGCTAGTGGTGGTGGACCATGCCAGTAGGTACCCAGAAGCCATTCCCCCTAGAGCCACTACAGCTCCTGTAGTGGCCAGGGCCCTCCTGGGAATCTTTTCCAGAGTGGGCTTCCCTAAGGAGGTCCTAACAGACAGAGGTACCAACTTAAGTCTAGTTACATTACTGCCATGTGGAAAGAGTGTGGAGTGAACTACAAGTTAACCACACCATACCATCCACAGTGCAATGGGCTTGTTGAAAGATTCAACAAGACCCTCAAGGGTATGATCATGGGTCTCCTAGAAAAGCTTAGGTGAAAATGGGATGTCCAACTACCCTGCCTTCTCTTTGCCTACAGAGAGGTTCCTCAGAAGGGGGTTAGCTACAGCCCATTTGATCTTCTGTTTGGACATCCAGTTAGGGGCCCATTGTGTCTAGTGAAAGAAGGTTGGGAGCAACCTCTCAAACCTCCTAATCAGGACATAGTGGACTATGTACTTAGCCTGCATTCACGCATGGCTGAGTATATGAAGAAGGCCAGCAAAAACCTGGAGGCCAGCCAAAAACTCCAAAAAGCTTGGCATGACCAAAAGGCTCTCTTGACTGTTTACCAGCCAGGCCAGAAAGTGTGGGTGTTGGAACCTGTGGCCCCAGCAGCTCTCCAAGACAAATGGAGTGGACCCCACACTATACTTGAGCAAAAGGGTGAGGTCACCTACTTGGTAGTCCTAGGTACTCCAAGAAGTTCCCAAAGGGTACTTTATGTGAACCACCTGAAACCTTTTGTTGACAGGGCTGACATGGGCTTGCTCATGGCAACTGATGAGGGACAGGAGGAAGAGAGTGACCCTCTCCCTAATCTCCTCTCTCAGAAACCTGATGATGGATCAGTAGATGGAGTAGCCTTGGCAGGCAGCCTCACTGATCAACAGCAGACTGATTGCAGGAAAGTCCTCAACCAGTACAGGCATATGTTTTCCCTCACAC
This sequence comes from Calotriton arnoldi, assembly GCA_963921515.1. Lineage (NCBI taxonomy): Eukaryota > Metazoa > Chordata > Amphibia > Caudata > Salamandridae > Calotriton > Calotriton arnoldi. The sequence goes on along the minus strand of CAWUFW010008014.1, from coordinate 414,031 downwards.
CCAGTCAGACCACCTGGTGTACCCATGAAGTGGACACAGGTGATTGTCTGCCTGTTAAGAATAAAATCTACAGGCAGCCTGACCATGTCAGAGATTGCATCAGGACAGAGGTCCAAAAGTTGCTGGAGTTGGGAGTAATTGAACCCTCAGATAGCCCTTGGGCTAGATCAGTAGTCCTAGTACCCAAACCTCACGCCAAGGGTGGATAAAGAGAAATGAGGTTTTGTGTAGACTACAGAGGTCTCAAGCAGTCACTAAGACTGATGCTCATCCAATTCCCAGGGCAGATGAATTTACAGATACTTTGGCCTCAGCCAAGTTTCTGGGTACATTTGACCTGACTGCTGGCTACTGGCAGATTAGACTGGCTGAGGATGCCAAACCCAAAACAGCATTCTCAACCCCCAGTGGGCATTATCAATTTATTGTGATGCCCTTTGGTTTGAAGAATGCACCTGCCACATTCCAGAGATTGGTGAATAAAGTCCTAACAGGCCTGGTAGCCTATAGTGCAGCATATCTAGATGACATAGCTGTCTTTAGCTCCACCTAGGAGGATCACCTGGTCCACCTCAAGAATGTTATGGAGGCTCTTCAGAAATCAGGCCTCACTATCAAGGCCACTAAGTGCCAGATAGGGCAGAGCAAGGTTGTGTACTTGGGCCACCTGGTCGGTGGAGGCCAGGTTCAACCACTGCAGAGCAAAATCCAGACCACAATGGAATGGATTGCTCCCACTATCCAGACTCAGGTCAGAGCTTTCTTGGGCCTGACTGGGTATTACAGAAGATTTGTGAAAGGATATGGGTCCTTTGTGATTCCCCTGAAAGATCTGACATCTAAGAAAATGCCCAAGAAAGTTCAGTGGACAGTAAGCTGTCAAAAGAAATGTGATGATCTCAAGCAGGCCATGTGCACTACTCCCATTCTGCAAAGTCCTGACTACTCTAAAACTTACATTGTCCAGACAGATGCATCTCAGTTAGGGGTAGGGCTATGTTATCACAACTTAATGCAGAGGGTCAGGTTCAACCAGTAGCTTTTATCAGCAGAAGGTTGACCCACAGGGAGAAACGTTGGTCTGCCATTGAGAGGGTCGCCTTTGCTGTGGTCTGGGCCCCAAAAAAATTGAGGCCGTATTTGTTTGGCACTCACTTCATTGTTCAGACAGACCAAAAGCCCCTCTTATGGCTTAAACAGATGAAGGGTGAAAACCCCAAACATTTGAGGTGGTCCATTTCCCTACAGGGAATGGACTATTCAGTGGAACATGGACCTGGGAGTAACCATGCCAATGCCGATGGACTCTCCAGATATTTCCACTTAGAAAATGAAGACTCAACTGAGCAAGGTTAGTCTCATCTCCTTACGTTTGGGGGGTTGTGTAGGAAAGTAGGATCTGCTTTCATGGTTACCCCCACTTTTGATACAATGCTGTTTTTGACTAGTCTGACTGGGATCCTGCTAATCAGGACCCCAGTCTCTGTGCTTTCTCCCCTGAATTGGTTTGGTAAGTACTTAGGTACATCCCAGATTGGACACTGGTGTACACTTATCAGTCCCTAGTATATGGCACTAAGGTACCCAGGGCATAGGTACACCAGGAGTCCCCTATGGGATGAATCATGCATTATTCCACCTATGGGAGACCACTCAATTTGCAACTACAGGCCTGCCATTGCAGCCTGTGAAAGTTGGTGCTAGCACCACTTATGAAAGATATAGATTTACCTATATCTAGGGTCACTACACTTAAAACCTATAAGTCACCCCTAAGGCAGGCTTTACAACCCTGAAGGCAGGGTGCTTGGTTCTAAGTGGGAGGGTGCCCCTGCATGAGCAGGACACCCCTACAACCCATGGAGTTTCATTCTCCTTGGTTGTAAGTGAGACAGCCATTTGACATATAGAGGGGCACCACGTCATTACGCGATGACCATCTCAAAACTGGCTGTAACGAACCCTATCATGTTTGGAATCAAACATGTTGTAATCATACCCCGACACCATAAACGGTGTGGGAGGTACAATTCCATGCACTGTAAAGCTCCTTTTGGAGGCCCTCAGTGCTCCCGGTACCAGTCTTCCAGACCCGGACAGCAAGCTAAGGCCACTGCCAGCCAGAGACACATTTCTGCCCTCCTGCTGCTGAGCCAAGCTCGGGCAGAGGAAGGCAGAACAATAGGCATCCTGTCACAGGGAGGTGTGACCACCTCCCAGACAGGATTTAGTGTATTGGGGTAGGGTGGGAGCGCTTGCCAGAGCCACATAGTCTGCGTGCAGGGCACACTTGGTGCCCTCCATGCATAGTTCAGTTCAAACCTGTTCAGGGAGCCATTGGCTCCCGCTCTGGCACGAACCTGCACAAAGGACAGGGGAGTATCCTCCCCTTTGTCCGGCCCCTCCTAAGGGAAGGACCCTGTATCGCCCCAACCCTTTCCTTAGGGAACTTAAGGGCTTACCTGAGGGTGGGTCCCTACATTCATCGTGGGACAAGAGACAATTCTGACACCCCTTCTTCTTCAACCGTCTGGGCATTCTGGACTTTACCAGACTTCTCTATGGGCATCAAGGCTGCAACCAGGAAGACTCCTGCTGCTCCTCATCTCGTCGCCCTGCTCGTTTGCTGCAAGGTCCGTGCCTGTGCACCATCTAGGAACCTTCCAAGGCCTGTGGGCATCCAAGACACCTGAAGGAATCTCCCTTGAAGTGAAGGAGTCACTTCCCTGCATCTGCAGGCACCGCAACTAAGCTGACTGGTCTGCTGATATTGAGCTCCCACAGACTCTGAAAGGCTCAGTAACACAGGTGGTGGTTCTTCACATCCGTTGAGGCCTGCCCTGTCCTCTCTCTAAGTTTGAGGCCAGTATCCCTCATCTAGGCTGCAGGAACCTCACCTCTGTGCACCGCGTCAACTTGCAGTTGCAAAGGCTTGTTGGCTTCCTTCCACCAAAATCTTCGGTCTCCAAGTAGCCCCAACCTCAAGCATCTCCAGTGACCAAGATCTTCATCCTCACCACATCTTCTTGCATCATGGGCTTGCATCTTTGGTGAGCTGCTCAAGGTCCTCTTGCGACTCCAGTGCCTCCGGCCTGTGGGTCCTCTTGGGGGTCATCTTCATATTCGTGGGCTCCCCTGCTTGCTCAGGGCTTGCCATGACTCCCCTGCTTGTGGTGAGTCTCCTGGACCTTGCTGGTCCCGACATTGCACTTTCTTCAACTTACCCACTGGTTGCAATTGCCAAGGCTTGTTGGTGCTCCCGCCAGACACAACCCCTCAACTCTGGACATCTGATGTGGGACAGTTCGTATCTGGCTCCTGGTGGTCCTCAGCATTGCCTGGTCCGCACAGCTGCAGCTTGAAGGTCTCCGTTAACTTCCCTGCAACACCCAACAATGGTGGGCATTAATCTTCTGTGCCTCCTGGTCACTCCTGAGTGGCATAGACTCTGTCCCCTCTGCTTTCAGGTTCTTCACATCTTGAATACACCTTTGGGTTCCACCGGACACTTTCACCTTCTCCAGCAACGGCATCTTTCTGAAGTCCTCCATTGGGTTCAACAGCGGTTTCCGATGCAACTTAACACCTATGCACCTGGCTTCCCAGGGGCAGGTATCCTGGTTCCTAAGTTATCCACGGGTGGGGTGGCTCTCCAACCTTCTGTCTTCTATGGGGTTTCTTCAGGGTCCGCTGGGAAGTGTCCTTCTTTAAAATTGCGACTGCGACTTACCCATTGACTTATATTGCACATATTTCATCACTCATGACATGGTCAGCGACATCACTGATGATACCCCAATGACATTACTGATGACATCATCCAGTGACTGTGAGTGTTTTTAAAATGTTCATGAGTGTTAAATATATATACGACGGTGTATTGATGAATCAGTGGGTGTATGAGTGCCTGTATGGATGATTCAGTGGGAGCTTGACTGACTGTATAAGTGAGTGATTAGGTGTCTCAGTAAATATATGGGTGAGTGACTAGGTTGTGTGAATGTCTGTATCAGTCTGTCAGTTGGTGTCTAAGTGGCTGTATGGGTTAGTGAGTAGGTACGTGAGTGGCTGTATGGGTGATTGATTGGTTGTTTGAGTACCTGTATGGGTGTATGAGTGTCTGTGTGGGTGGGTGAGGGTGTGTGTGACTGCCTGCATGGATGAGTGAGTGGATGAGTCAGTGGCTGTATAGGTTAGTTAGTGTGTAAGTGAAGGGCTGTATGAGTGACTGAGTTTGTGTATGGCTGTGTCCTTGAAAGAATGGATGTGTCAGTGGTATATGGGTGAGTAACTGGATATGTGAAAGGCAGTACAGCTGAGTGTTGGAGTATATGAGTGACTGTATGTGTGATTGAGGAACTGTGATAGAGGTTGTATGGAGTAGTGAGTGCATGTGTGAGGGGCTGTATGTCACAGTCACAGATAAGTTTTCTTATTCCAGTAGCAGAATGTATAATACTTCTGTCACTTGTTAATCCTTCAAGTAAACTACACAGTTGTGAAGACATTCTTTTATTTATGTTTTCTTTAACAGAATTTGTGAAATGAGGCAAGTGGTATACTGTGTTTAACACTACATTCACATAACAGGTCACTCCATATTTGTTATCAAAATGATACCCTCCTATTTCCTCATTGTGCTGTAGTTTTCTTTTCTTTCCTGCTTGTTGTTTTTGTTTATCTTTCTGTTCAACTCTGATAGACTGCTTTGATATTTTCCGCTTTGGACATAGTATTGCTATTTGAAACACAGGATACTGGCCTAAATGAGGAGCATATTAAGCTCTTAACCGATTATACTCCGTTACACAGCTCACATCAGCATTGATTTTTTTCTCATCAAAATAAATCAGAAATAAACTAGACAATGTACTAATTTACGACAAAGCAACATATTGCATTACTTCTTTGAATACACTACTACCAAAATTAAAAAGACCTGTATCTACACTTAAACTTTCCGATTTGTGAATAGTTACTGCATATGCTAAAGACACTTGGAACTGCTTTCGCTGGACACACAAGTCTTTCACAAGTAGGGAACGTACAACGCATCTACCAATCTGCTTAACTTCAGCAATATCATCCAATTTTATGGATAATTATTTGACATAATTTCAGTTTGGATAATTAATAAATGTCATAACTTTACCCATTGCGCCATTCACTAGCCCTTCTTCAGCATTTAAATTACGACCTAAGATGACACGACAATTTTTACAGCTACGTAACTGTTTTTCTAATCCTGCAGTTTTTGACACAGACTTTTCTAAACTATCCAATTTTGATTGCAGTTTTTCTGTTAGTAGTACTGTAACTCCTTTATGTTCCATTGTATCATTTACTCTAATTTCGACTATCTCTTCTTTTTCCAGTTGAAATAATTGTTCATAGAATTTACTACACTCCTCAAGAGTTGGCATCAAACAAACAATAGGCTTGTCTTCCATAACAAAACTAAACATTACTTAAGCAGCTAAAACATTAATTGGAAACAAATATTTGATGAGACAGGTTTGTAATACCGTCTTTCCCTCTTTTGTGAGGGCTCCCACTCTTATATCCTTTGGGATTTTTCCATAATGCATATCTGATGCTTGGCGCATATTTTGGAATAACTCTTTGTGTTGAAAGTTTTCCCAAATGCTTACATTTCCAACACTTCCTAGCGAATTCTTTATTTTATTATTATGTAGTTTCTTGACTACAGGTTGTCCTTTTACAGGAGTTAGTTGTAGCAGGTCTCCAAAGACTACTAAGTGTTTTCTTCAAAAAAGTACAGCGCAGTCAGTTCTTAATATTTGCTGCATATCCTAAATGTATAAAAGCTAGCATTAGTTTAAACATCAAGCTGACTTCTTCAATAAATAGTAGCTTTAATTGCTTTAATACTCTTGCCACTTCATGACAAGCATCACCAGATAATTTGTTGTATTGTAATTTGTTGTCATGTTCAACAGGAAGCATTAATAATGGATGAAAGTAACTTCTTTAACATTATGAGCAGCTAAGCCTGTTGGTGCGGTGACTAAACATGACAAATTGGAATCTGTTGTCTTCTGTAGGTAACTTATCAGTACTTTATTCAAGAAGCTTGACCACTTATGTACAATAGAACAGGTTTATATGTTCAACATAAACAATTGTTTTTCTAATGGAGAAATCCATGTTCTACTTTACCTTTTACCTCTTCAAAAATGTGTTTCTCCTCTGCATTCAATTGCTGAATTAGTAGTTTTAGATCCAAAGTTTCCTGTCTTACTTGCTGCATTGCATTCTCCGCTTGATGAATGATGAATATATTTTATTTGCATAATTACTTAAAATTATTGCAAAATTGTGATACAGTATCAAAAATGAATGTTTTAAAGCATCTCACATCTTTGTTATTCCTGTATTAAAAAACATTTAAAAGCATCTCACATCTTTGTTATTCCTGTATTAAAAAACATTTAAAATGCCCGGGTCCCTTATATAATCATGGACTATGGGAAAAAGAGTCTGCTTGATGCGTTACAGTTTTCATTGGGCCCCTCATAATCCTTTTCCTGGTGAGGGAGCCTCACTGTTCGTCCCTTTCTGTGCCGGCAGGAATCACTGCACTTGCGGCCGCACAGTTTACAACTGTATTGTTTTCAACTAGGAACTTTCAAGCTAAGTTAATAAATTTGCCAAATTTTGCCAGGTCCGAGGGCACAGTACAGGACTGGAGCAAGGCCACTGCATAAACGCATTTTCTGATCCCATGCCTTAGAAACATTGGTTTTAACAATTTACAACGGTGTTGGAGTAGCGCAGGGCAGCAACATATTAGATGTACCAACGATTCTGCAGTGTAGTTAAACAGCATGCATCTGGTTATGTTACTCAGGGATTTCCAGCCCGGGTTCAGTTCCTTTATTGGCAGTGGCCCTAGGCGCGCACATTGAATTTCTTTCAAGCACTTCCTTCCTAGAGAGTTGTTCATGTACGGCTGGATTTCGTGTGACTCATATGCTTTCATTAGGCCTACCAACCCTCCGATATCCTTGAATCAGGCTATGTCTTTGTTTCTTGATATCTGGGTGATTTGGTTATTTAATGCCTTCTTTATTACTGAATAGTTTAGTTCCTCTTGGGACCAGCACACTGTGGATAGACCCAACTCAGCTACTGTGTCCAGACAGTACTTCTGCCATGGGTTTGGTCCCCCTTCAAATATTGTTCTAAGTACCTCCTTAAAAGATCCTTTCTGGGTTTTTAGTGTCTTAAACCAGAATTTTAACAGGTGCTCCTGCTTTCTTATTTTTGTTGTACCAGGCCAAACTCAAGACGGATCAAGGCGTTTCATGTGTATTTGGGGAGCCCGAAAAGTCTTTTATAGCACAGTCACTGGGCTTTTTCCATGATCTTTTCCATCTTACCTGGGAATGCTTGTGATGCATACCCAGCACCCGCAAGCAATTTAGATTTTGTCACTCTCCTTATAGGTTCCGTTTTAGGGCTGTGTAATTTGCCTTGAAGCTTGCACAGTGCATAGATGGTGGCTTGTATTTTGGCTTGCGTCTTAGCCTGGTGCAAGTTTTCCTTTCCTTTATCATTTAGCCACGCTCCTAGATAGTGGTATGCTCTTTCTGTTGCAATGTTATTGCTGCCCAGTCTCCACTTTAAGCACACTTTCTTTGAATATTTTCCAAACCCCATTTTCGTTTTACAGGAATTAGCCACAAGCTCATTTTCCTGGTTGTAAATGTTTAATGCATTCAAACCTCTTTGCAAGCCTACTCTGGTATGGTCGAGAATCACCAGGTCATTGGCATACTAAAGCACGTGCAGACGTTGCTGTCCAATTTTCGAAGTTACCAGACTTGCACCTTGGAGGGCTTTCCCCAGGTCTGCCGCATAAAGGTTGAAGAGTGTTGGTGCTAGAACGCAGCCCTGCTTTAGGCCTTGGTCTGTTGACTGTTTATGTGTGACTGTGTCCCCTGCCAGTTTAATTCTCACCCAGGTGTTGGTGTACAATGACATCATTGCCTTCAGTAAGTTACCAGGGATCTTCCAACTGGACAATTTATGCCATAGCTTGCTTCGGTTTACCCCACAGAAAGGCTGATGAATAGTCTACAAAGTATGCATATCCCAGCAAGTTGTTTCTGGAATTTGCCTGTTGTGCCAGGAACGAAAGTGCCATTATGTTATCTATAGTGGAACAGCCTTTTCGGAATCCAGTTTGATAAAAAGGTAATATTCCATTGTCCTTGATCCAGGCTGTTAGTTCCTGTAACAAGGTACTGGCGTATGCTTTACCTTCATTGTCTAACAGGGCGATAAGCCTGTAATTGTTTGGGTCTATTTTTGTTCCCTTCTTATAAATTGGCTGCAGTAACGAGCCACGCCAAAAATCTGGTGCATCCCCCAAATCTCTGCATTCCGTGTACAAAGGTGATAGCAGCTCCACCCACCCCTTGGGATCCTGTTTGAAATTGTACATTTCTGCCGTGTGGGCATTCTCCACATCATTCATAGCTATTGCAGCTTCATTTTCAATGATTGGCTGTCCAAGAGGATCTTGACTTCCCGGTGCTGAACTTTGACTACTCTGAGAACTCTTTCTTCCAGTCTCAGCAGCAATTGTTTCTTCTTGTTCAATATCGTCTCTCAACATTTGAAGATACACTGGAAACACAGAGCACCCAGTGCTGTCTTTCACAGTGTTGATTGACTCTTCATAACAGTTAAATTCTTCCAAGTAGCTCACTTTCAGTTCGCCATGGCTTAAACAATTGTAACAAGGCTAAATAGAAGAACTCTCTTTTGTCTGGAGTTTGGCAACTTAGCTTTCGATGGTAGAATACATTTCCTTTGCTATGTCTCACCAAACATCCTTGACATCCAGCCGCAGCAAAATTACCTTAATCTATGTTTTCACTGACATTACTTCTGAAAGTATAATGTTGAAGTATTTCACAGAGACACATCCTTTCCAGATGAGGACATCTTCTTGGATAGTACGTATCCAGCATGTTACACTTCAGAATATCTTTACTGTGTGGCTCAAATTCTGCAAGATTTTGAATTTCAGGAAAAGACTTCAGTACTCTGTTACGAGTATTAGCAAGCCTTAAACACATCCATAGAACTCCTCTAGATTTAGAAAACAAACTAGCTGAGCGTAACCGGTCTACATATTTATAGGAGCCTATCTCTCTGTGAGATAGCATTGCAAACTAAAACTATACAATTTCTTCATAAGACTCTTTTCTGCTTAAATCTCCTCCCACATCTCCTTCATCTCTATTTTCTCTGAATGTGTTATGTAAGGTGTAATGTACCGAGATACAGCAATTGCGTTGTCTGCAAAAAAACTGTACATCCATGTTTGCATTCCACATCTTCAGAATTACAGGATTGTAGTCAATAATCTACTTGGAGGCCTCTATTCCTCTGAGGTTGTATGTATTTTTCGGTGATTTCCTTGTAAGTGTATGACTGCAGACAAAAAGTTGCTGATTCTTCCTTGTGAAATGACAGGTCGTGGGAATCCGAAACGACATAGGGGCATATTCTCAAGGACTTATAGGCAATTTAACGCAGCAAAAGTGGCAAAAGAATTATCACCCCATTCCCAAGCTGGTGCAAACTGACCACATCGCCAGTTTTCCAGCGATAGCTGCCGCAAAAAACATCGCCACGGATGAGAGAGACAACTAACGCTAATGATATGCAGAGTAGGCGTTCCCGTGCAAAAACACACGAAAACACCACTTCACGACATTCACAACGACCAGCCAGATCTGTGATGCGATCCAAAAACAGGCGATAAGGCGCGTTAGCAGCAGGAATTTAACACCTGCCTTTTACTGGTGTTAAGTAGGACGACAAACTGCAGTAAAAAGGGAGCCCAGGCCAGAGCCACATCTGAAGACCAACAGATGCCATGGAGACAATGATCGTGCAGCCTGGAGACCCAAGAGGGCCACAACACCCACCGCAACCACCCCCAGGCCCCCCCCGCCCCCCCCTGACTACCACAGAGGCAGCGCAGAACAGGACAGCGGACGTTACCAAAACCCACCAGCCTCAGAGACTCAATGCCAGAGGAAGTCATTGCCCACTACAGGCACAAAAGGACAACCATCCTCCGCATCCTGACCCACATTGCCCACAGGCTGACGGTACCAACACGGCGGACAACCACCATCCCTCCACAGACGAAGCTGCTGGCTGTGCTGCACCTGTTGGTCCCTGGTACCTCCCAAACAGCAACTGCCAGAGTCGGAGGAGTCTCACGGCCAGCCCCATCATACGTCCTCACCCATGTCATGGATGCATGTCCACAATAGCAACGGCGGGCCCCTGTCACCGCACCACACGACAGTTCCAATTCATAGTGTTCCTGCGCAACCAACCCCAACGCCAGCCATTGCCAGACGCCACTGTGCCCCAGATCCAAAACTGTAGTAACTGAAATGGGGTTGCGCACGGTCATGAAGTCCAGAAGTCAACAGTAGTGTAAAAACAGTCCTTTATTACAAATACAACAATAAACAATACGAAAAGCACAGCCAACGCCCAACGGGGAACTTCATCAGGGCAACGTGTGGATTCAAGTAACTGCATATGCTGCGGGAACTCCCCAATACCATTCCATACTCCGGAAGTCAGTATCCAGAAACCTGTTGGACAAATGGTGACAATGGTCAAGCGTTCGTATAGTCACAAACCTAATCTGGTACAGTGTATAGCACTTGGACAAACCGGAATGCTCACAGGAAAGACAAATCCTGCACAAAAAGACCGTAACAGAAGTACTTGTGGTCGTAACCTTTGTAGGAAAGAAAAGGAAGGTTACGGTCACACTAACTTCTGTTACGGTCTCATGATGCAGGATTACTCATACCTGTAAGCATCATGGTTTGTATCAGCTTGATACCCCTGCACCTTCACTGCCCCCACCCAGCCACGAGGGTGCCACCGTGACCGGTGGTACCTACGCGATCCTTTGCGCCTGCTGCACCCCAGCCCTGGTGCCCAGACCAGTCCGCCAACCAGCGATGAGTGCCCGCCCCTGCGCACCCAGGCCTCAATGCTCACCTGCCGCCACTGGCGTGTCTCCAAGAGGGCCCACCACGTGCCAGTGCAACCTTCTCAGCCGATCGCTGGATTCCGCGCCACAGGCCCCCAGCGCACCCTGCAGCACCGCGCTGCGGAGTCATGTCTGTGCAGCCTACTGCCCTCGGCGTATACTGTGGTCCAGCTGGGATCACAATTCAAATCGAATCTTGATTGGCAGGACGGCGTATCGAGGCCTACGCATCATCGCAGACTGCACACCCACTCAGCTCTGGTGCCACTAACTCAGTGCACCTCAAGTCATCGCCACGTGGCGGTAGGCCCGTGCCGGCCTAAGTGCCTCGGATGCCACCAACTCTGTGCACCTCAAGTCACCGTCCTGTGGCGGTAGGCCCGTGCCGGCCTAAGTGCCTCGGATGCCACCAACTCTGTGCACCTCAAGTCACCGTCCCGTGACGGTAGGCCCGTGCCGGCCTAAGTGCCTCGGATGCCACCAACTCTGTGCACCTCAAGTCATGGGCCCTTTATGATTGGGTCCCGTCGTGCGGGCGCCATCATGTCACCTCCGGCAGTGGGGAATGTGATGTGGTAGGGCCCTAGGCCCTCATGCATAAATAATGACCACACGGACACACTCAGCTAGATAGTGGAAATGGCCTCGGGCACGTGCACCCGGCCCCTTTTATTGGCAGGGTCACATGTCCTGTGATGCATGTGCTGGATGGGTGTGGTGTGGGTGTGAACCAGCCCTCAGGGAGTGGCTGTGGCATGCTGACAACTAGACCTGTGATCAGCAGATCACTACAGGGAAGACCTGGGACATGTAGCGTTGTCGTCCCCCCCCGTAAGCATAAGCGGAGTGGGCTGGCCTGGCGTATGCCAGTCCAACGTAGGGGTGTGAATGATTACCCCGGCGCTCTGGGCTTGGTTCCATTCTGGGCTGGACAAGAAGGTAACTAATGCGTGTGTCTCTGATGTGGTGTCGGCGCAACCCGGTCCGCAATCGGTAATGTTGCACCCTGTGACTCAAGTCCCACAACATGTGCAACATGGACGTAAGGGGAATCACTGACCCTACATTCATCCATACTTCCATACTTGAATGATCATAGACATGACATATCCGTGTGAATTTGATTGTTTAATGCACATTCAGTGGAGTGTTGTGGCTGGAGTATACAGGGCCATGGAAACCCCACTTTATATTGTTGGCCCGTGGAGGGCCAGCCAGAGTCCCTCAGGGAATGACAAGTCCATCGGAAGAGGAAGAGTTCAGTCCGCAGTCTGATAGCTGTGTCATTGGTGACCAAACAGAATATGGCAGTCCATGTCGAGGTCCAAGGTGAGTGTCGCAGAGTGCATCGGGGGACAGTGGAAGGTGATGATGCGGAGGGCAGAACCAAGCAGAAACAGGCCATATGGTGGAGAAGAATGCTACCGCTTCCTTACTACCAGTAAGGCAGATTCATCTGCATCTTCGTCCTCTGATGTCTCATGTGCCTCACATGTGGGTGGTGGTGTTTTCTCTGCAGCACTGTGTGGCACTGACACATCAGGGGCCGGAGGTGTATTGGCTGCTACGCTGTGTGGCAGTGACACATCAGGTGCCAGAGGTGGATTGTCTGCCGCACTGTGAGGCACTGACACATCAGGGGGCGGAGATGTGGATGTCGAAGCAGCAGCAGCATTCATCTGCGCCAGGCCTTGTGGCAGCAATGCCATGACGAGGATTTGCAGGGCATGGTAGATCCCAGCTACATCACGCTGGTGTGCAGCCGTGGCAGCCATTCTTTCCGCCTGCATCAGCTCCCTGTTCTCCATGATCCTCTGCATGTGTCCCAACTCCCGGCTGACATCGCTGGAGCCACTCTGACTAGACAGTTGTCCTTATCTCAGAGTCAGGACTCCAGCGATGTCAGCCATGGATCGTTGGAGAGCATGGAGCGGACTGTGGGTGTCCGTTAGGGACTGTAAGTGGTCCCTGATGGGACTTAGACACCCATGTATGGCATTTAGTTTGGCTGCCATGAGGTCGAACCACACCCGCACCTGATCAGCCATCTTCTCCTGGCCCTTTAACACACGGCGTTGGAAGGCCATGTGTTGTTCGTGGGGGGCCTGGGAGACAGCCGTGGTGGTGGGTGCTTCCTGCTGTGTGGTCTGTGCAGGGGTGGGGTTTCCTCGATGCAGCTGGGCTGCCCTGCTCCTGGAGGTGGGGTGCCAAAGCTGTCCATGAGACGTTGGAGGGCGTCGGTGTCGATGGAGGGGAGGTCCTCTTCATCATCAGTGAAGAGGTGTACCGTCTGCTCGGCAGGAGGTGTTGATTCACCCTCTGCAATGTAAAGGGGAGATGCAGTTTAACATTGTTTTCACATGTATGTTGACGCATTGTACAGGTTTACATACAAACTGCATGACAATGTACATTGTGACTGTTTGTGAGGAGCTGCCTATTTGATGCGTGACAGTGGACATTTCGACAACATCACGGATGTGTGTTTGTACTTGTGCATGGCTTTGTTGTGAGATTAGTGATGTGTGGGGAGGGCCCCCTCTGGGCACATAGTCGACGTGGGCCTACTTGCAGTTTCTAGGTGTGCTGCAGTGTGCCAAGGGGATCAGGGACATGCTTCAGAGTAATCGTGGGTGTGCACTGTGCTATGCTTAATTGTGCATGTGTGCCATTGTGCCCATCTCCCCCGTCCCCCCAGTCCCTGGTCATTACTCACCCTGTTGCTGTTGTGTCGGCTCCTGTCGAGCAGTGTCCGGTCCCCCAACTCCTGCCACCGTCTCCACACTGATGACTGTGGAGACCATTTCCTCCATCTCGTTCAGCTCCTCCTGTGGCGCTGGACTCCCACCTCCAGTCTGCATTGCTGCCTTCTAGTTGTTGGCGAGTTTCTGCTTGGTTTTGCGCTTCACATCGTTCCAGCGCCTCTTGACCTCTTCCATTGTCCTCCTCAGCACTCCGATTGCATTCACCTTGTCCACGATGGACTGCCATATTCCATTTTTTGTCGCCAATGACACATTGGAGGTGACACACAGTTGTTGATGGTATTTCATCACCTCCGTTATCAGGATCCTGTTTTCCTGCGGACTGAACCACGTCTTCCTCTTCTTCCTGACCTTGCCCTTCCCTGACCCCGAGGTCCTGGCCTGGTCCTCCAGGGGCTTGTGGGGTTCTGCTCGTCCTCTGTTCCTGCTCCGGCTACCTCCATTGTGCTTCGCAGTTGTTTTGTTTTTGTTTGTGTTTTTTTCTTCCGCTTTTGTAGTGATTTTTCCCGCCTGACGTGGGAATTGCAAGCCTGGTGCTGCTTGTCGCCGATTTTTCTATCGCGGTTGGGCCCATCTCAACTTTTTTCATGTTCGGGTTTCCTTTTTTATCGCCGTCGCGGTAGTTGTATCGTGGACATTTGACGCGTTATCGGGAGACTATCGCATGTTACCGCCGTGTTGAGAATACGACGTTGACACAGAGTTATTTTCCCGCGATATGAAAACGTGCGTTAGCCTTTTTTGGCGATGATTATCGCACGTTCTTGAGAATATCCCCCATAGTGTATAAAATTTCCCTTTTGCTCTGTATTTTCACGGACAGTATTTTCTGCATGTATGATTTTGGAATCGTAGAACTTGTTGTCTTAATATGTTGTCACTACTCTCCTTTGGGATGGAGCAAGTTACATACTGCTCAGTAAAAGACAACAAAGACTCATCAGTGTGTGTTCCAAACTTTGGGGCAACTTTTAACCACAACAGCATGTGAATATGGGGAGCACCTCTGGCTTGGTACAATTTACGCCAAAAGAAATCAATCACTTCACCAAGAAGAGGTTTTGTTTTGTTCAAGAAGAATCAATCAATCAATCAGGGGATTTTAAGCACGCTACTCACTCGTGAGGGTCTCAAGGCGCTGGGGGGGTGCAGATCTGCTTAGCCGAAGAGCCAGGTCTTGAGGGTTTTTCTGAAGGTGTTCAGGGAGGGGGCGCGCCTGATGACTGCCGGTAGCTCGTTCCATGTTTTGGCTGCAAAGTGGGAGAAGGATCTTCTGCCTCCTCTGGCTCTGTGGGTGCGCGGGGTTTCGGCCAGCGCGAGGTTGGCGGATCGGAGGTTTCTTTTGGGTACGGGAAGCTGATTCTGTCGTTGAGGTATTTTGGGCCGTTGTTGTGTAGGCATTTGTAGGCGTGGGTGAGGATCTTGAAGGTGACTCCTTTCTCCACGGGGAGCCAGTGGAGTCTACATAGGAGTTGGCTGGTGTGTTCGTGTCTGGGGAGGCCTAGGACCAGTCTGGCGGTGGCGTAATGTATTGTCTGTAGTCTGTGAAGTAGGGATTTGTTGATGCCGGCGTAGAGGGCGTTTCCATAGTCCAGTCTGCTGGTGATGAGTGCGTGGGTGACCGTCTTTCTTGACTCAGGGGGGATCCATTTGAAGGTCTTGCGGAGGATGCGGAGTGTGTTGAAGCAGCTGGAGGTGACGGCTTTGACCTGTTGGTTCATGGTGAGTGATGCATCGAGTATGATGCTGAGGTTTTTGGCGTGGTCTGTTGGGGTAGGTGGGCTTACGAGGGCGGTTGGCTACCAGGTGTTGTCCCATGCCGAGGGGGTGGTTTCCAGAATGAGGACTTCTGTTTTCTCTGCATTGAGTTTCAGGCAGCTGTTGGTCATCCAGACTGCGACGTCCTGCATTCCTTTCTGGAAGTTGAGTTTGGCGTTGGCGGGGTCTTTGGTGAGGGAGAGGATAACCTGGGTGTCATCGGCGTAGGATACGATGTTGAGGCCGTGTTGTCAGACGATGGCCACGAGGGGGGCCATATAGATGTTGAAGAGGGTTGGGCTCAGAGATGAGCCCTGTGGGACTCCGCAGGTGATGTTTGTGGGATCGGAGAGGAAGGGTGGTAGTCTGACCCTTTAGCTTCTTCCGGTGAGGAATGATCGGATCCAGTCCAGGACTGCTCCTTGTATGCCGGCATTGTGTAGTCTTGCGACTAGTGTGCGGTGGGAGACGGTGTCGAAGGCCGCCGATAGGTCGAGTAGGATGAGGGCTACGGAGTGGCCTTGGTCCAGGAGGGTGCGGATGTCATCTGTGGCGGCGAGTAGGGCGGTCTCGGTGCTGTGGTTGCTTCGGAATCTGGATTGGGACGGGTCGAGGATGGCGTTCTCTTCGATGAACCGTGTTAGTTCCCTGTTGACTGTTTTCTCTGAAACTTTGGCTGCGAAGGGGAGGAGCGAGATGGGCCGGTAGTTTGAGGTCGGTGGGGTCCGCTGTGGGCTTCTTCAGCAGGGGCCTGACTTCGGCGCGTTTCCAGTCGTCTGGGAAGGTGCCTGTTTTGAAGGTGGTGTTGATGCCTCGTTGTAGTTTGGGTGCGATGGCGGCTGCTGCTCTATGGTAGATGTGGGGAGGGCAGGGGTCGGTGGGGGCCCCCCGAGGGATTTCCTTTTATGGTCGAGGCGATGTCTTCGGTCGTGATGGGTGTCCAGTTGTCGATGGTGGGATGGCTGGTGTCTCTGGGGGGCGGGGGTCTGGCTGGGGTGTCTGGTGGGTGGTCGATGAAGTTGTCGTAGAGGTTCTTGATTTTGAGGTGGAAATAGGCTCCAAGTTTGTCGCAGAGGTCCTGTGATGGGGTGACGTCTGTGGCTTCGCTGCGTGGGTTGGTGAATTCCTGAATGACACTGAAAAGTTCCTTGGAGTTGGTTGAGTTGGCGAGGATTTTGTTGTGGATAAAATTCCTCTTGGTGGTTCTGATTTGGTTGTGGTAGTTCGTCATGGCGTCCTTGTAGGTGGAGTAGTTTTCGGTTGTCTTGGTGTTTCTCCAGTTCTTCTCCAGGCGTCTGCAGGTGCACCTGGCTTCCTGGAGATCGGTGGTGTACCAGGTGGCTTTCCTGGTGCGCTGTTTGCCGTGGTTGCGTAGCGGGCGAGCTCGTCTGCACAGTTGAAGATCCATGTGTGGAGTCCTTTAGCTGCGCTGTTAGCGTCGGGTGCCCAGGTGTGGTTGCCTCAGGCGAGGGTGGAGTTAAGTTGATCCTCGGTAACCTTGCTCCAGTTCCTCCGCAGTGGGCGTGGGGCAGGTTTGGGTGCTCTGGGTTTGTCGACGGTGAAGTGTACGCAGTGGTGGTCGGTCCATGGCGGTTGTGTTGTGTGGCTGAAGTGCACGTTGTTTCCTGCGGCGAAGATGGGGTCGAGATGTGTGTCCTGCTCTGTGGGTTGGTGAGGTGACGAGTTGTTTGAGTCCGATGTCGGCGAGGTTGCCTAGGAGGGTGGTGGAGTGGTGGTTGTTGGGGTTGTCGAGGTGAAAGTTCAGGTCTCCAATGAGTATGTAGTTCAGTGTGGCGATGGCGTGGGGTGCGATGAAGTCGATGATGATGGTGGGGAAGAGTGTCCAGGGTCCGGGTGGCCTGTAGACGAGGGTCCCTCGGAGTGTGGCGTTGGGGGTAGTCTGGATCTTGAAGTGCAGCTGTTCAGCAGCGAGGAAGGTTTTGCTGGTAGTGGTGAGGCGGAGGGTGCTCTTGTGGGCGATGGCGAGGCCCCCTCCTGGGTGGTTTTGGCGGTCCTTTCTCTGGATCTTGTATCCGTCCGGGATTGCGTTGTTGATGTCGGGGGCGGAGGAGGCGTTGGACCAGGTTTCCGTGAAGAAGGCAATGTTGGGCGAGAGAGAGTTGAGTAGGTTCCAGATTTCTATGGCGTGTTTGTGCATGGAGCGCACGTTGAGGAGGATGCATCTCAGGGAGTCTCTGGAGCTGGCGTCATGGGTGTTAGAGGCCGGGGTGGTGGCGAAGGTCTGGCGGCAGTGGAGGCAGGAGAACTGGCCGTGGGTCGTGTTCGGTGCGGCCTGTTGGCAGTTCCTGAGTCTTCCGTGGTTGAGTGTGAGGAGGGTGGTAGTGTCGTAGCGGCGGATGGTCGGAGGTCCAGGGTTCCTGGCGCTGGTCGTGGTCGGGTCGCGGACGGGCGCAGACGGGCTTGCCTTAGGCGTGCCTTCGGCGCACCAGCAGCGCGCCCGCTGCGTGCGTCTGCTGCACGAACGCACAGCGGCTGCCATTAAGTAGGGGAGGGGGGAGGGACGTGCAGCTGGGAGGTGGGAGCGGGGCGGGTAGGGGGAGAGGTTTGGCAGGAACATGACAGGAAAACAGGAGGGCACAGGCACAGCAGGAAACAGAAATTAAAAACAGAACTTACAGAATTACCAACAGAACAGGAAAGGAAACGAAAATGTCAGGGGGAAAAAAGCATTAAAAATATGACCACAGTAAGGGCACAATGCAGGGAGAACAAAAAGTCAAACAATACCGGCACAAGCAAGAGGCAGCGCGGCAACGGGCACCAGCAAAGTGCGGTCTTGAAAGACATAATTGCTTGAAATCTGTGATTAAAATATCTGCAAACATTTGCAGGGTCTAGTGAGAACAGTTCTCATGGCGTCTTCAGATGAATGTCTGTTATATTTGAATTTGCCTCCTGCAACAATTCTAGCAGGTCATCCTATGCATATTCAGCACAACTCAGCGTCAGGAACCAAGTAGGTGCTCCAAGGTTCCTCAACATGCACTTGAGTTCACCATGATGCCGATACCAATATTCATTAGTCCCATGCTGACATGCCATTAGGTTTATTAAATTCTATTCCAAGTGCTCATCTTTTCCTTGAACTTTCTCCAAAAGTTCTCTTGCTGATATATTATGCAAATTAACTCCTGTTTTTAGAACATGATTCAAGGCATATGAGAGGCAAGACAAGTCACTCTCAAATAATAGGTGAAATATATATGGAATGCACAGACAAAATCTAGGGTCTTCTGCATAAAGTCTACTACATCTATGCTTAGCTGCAGGTATTTGCACAGGCCGCTCGTCATACCTGCCACCTACTCCAGTAGGTAAAAGATGTGAGAAACACTAATCTTCTAAACTTTTTCCCCACACACTTAATGGAGCTCCTTTTGCCTCCTTCATTTGAAACAGCTCAATGGCATTACCAATAACCTCTTTAGAATGCAAAGGGTGAATGTTATAATGTTCATAAATTTCTTCTGTTCTGGACTGATCCACCTTCTCAATCTGACGTGTTGATGGAAATGTCTGATCCTTCATATGTGTGATATCTTGCAGGCTTTCCAAATTTCTATATTAAACCTTCTTTTGTACCAGATATAAAGTTTTTTTTTTTTTTTACTTTGGTAACATCTACTAACTCCTGCCATATCTTTTTGCTCTTGGTAGGCACTCTATTTACAAAAATTACTGGTCCTTCCTCTGAATCTCTATCTACCCCTACCGTTTCAATGTTTTTCTTGACATCTAATGGTAAATACCCTACGCTACCTTTTAGATCTTTTTGCAGCTCTGTTGGGGGTAATTTGCCTGTCTTTGGCTCCTTACATACTTGTCATGATGTGCCCTCCCGGGACTCAATGCAAGAAGAGGAGGATGACCAGTTACCTCCTTACGTCTCTCCTGTGCTTTTTTTGCAGTCGCCCTGGGATACACTTAACCAGGATTGTAGCGGTCCCTTTAAATCTTCAGCGTCCCACACCCGGGAGGAGCAGACGTCACACGGGACAGGGTCACATGCACCAATAGGATCACCTGATGACGTGGAAGCCCTTCTTTTAACCAATACGGAATCCGAGGAGGTTGGCGCGTATTGGGATCACGGAAGCTACGAGTCCAGAAGGAGCCGGAGAGAGACCACGGAACAGAGAGAAGACGCTGACCAAGCCCCGCCGCGCTACGCAGAGCAGAGGACTCCGAAGTCTCAGCACAGCCCTCGAGGAAGGAACTACGAACGGGAGCCGGACCCAATCTGGTACCACGAGACTGCCAGCCACGCTCACGGAGGAGCGTGGCTCCCAGAGGTACGTGATCGAGTGCGTGCCTGGTTTAGAAAGGGGTCTCCCACAAGTGCCCAAAATCCAGGGGAGGGAGGAGAACCCTGAGCCCTTAACACCCAAGGCGAACGCTTTTTGTTTTCTTCTTAATTTTGTTGGTATCACACAATCGTTTCGTACGGCGTTGGTGACGGTACGGGTGTTCTTCCCTCACTCCTTCCCCCTTTGCATACGAGTCGCACAGGCTCCCAGAGTGACGACTATTTCTCTTTTCTTTATTTTCCTCTACGGTACCCTGACCTCAACCTGCCGGATGCGGAGGATAATCCATGGGGAGCCTTCTACCTATCCCTGACGATAAGGAACCCAGAGACCAAATGGACTGACCTTGCTTTATGTTATCGTTTTTGCCCAAAAGAAGATTGATTAATAAATCTTCCTAGCCCACATATGGTGTGTGTCTCTGGCTGAAATACCACACATGGTGTCAGAAGTGGGAATGCCTGTCCATTGTAAGACGAAATGGAGAACCTTCTTCAACAACTTGTTGCCGGCCAGACAAAGCTGGAGTGGGCACTCGAGAGACCTATGTCCTCAGCGCAAGCGGATAGAGAACTATTCAGTACCTCCATGAATCAGCAAATAGAAGGCCTATACAAACTATCCGACCGACAAGATGAGATCACCAAAGTGACAATCCCACGTCAAGGGTCTCCATCCCCCTTTCCGAACATCGTCCTGCATAAATATGTCGCCGGGGATGACCCAGATTCTTTCCTTCTAAACTTCGAGCGTGCTGCCCAAGCATCAGGCTGGCCTGAGGGCAAGTGGCCTTTTTTTTTGGCCCCCCTGTTATCGGGTGAGGCCCAAGCCGCCTATCAAGCGGCCAATCCTACGGGCACTGCTAGCTATGCTGTAATAAAAGAGGTCATCTTGGACCACCTGGGGCTTGATGCTGAAGCCTACCGGGTGCGTTTTAGGAAGGAAAAGGGTAACCCCGGAGACACGCCTAAAACTCTCTTTCATAGACTGAAGACAGCCGCGGACAAATGGCTTAAACCTCAGGAGCATACCAAGGAGGAAATAATGTCATTTATTTACCTCGAGCAGTTTTTGGAGGCCCTGCCATACCCCACCCAACGATGGCTAAAACAGCACACCAGCCTTTCTTTGGAACAAACTGTGGAAATGGCCACTACTTATTCTAGGGCACAACCAAGGACCTCGATATGGGATGGAGAAAACAAGCCTCGCCCTGCAACCGGTAAACAAGACAAAAGAGTAATCAACAGAATCCCGGTAGAAGACGCTAGAACACGTCCATCAAAACCTGCTGCTCCTGCTGCAAAAGGACCGCAGTGTTTTGAATGTGGGGCATGGGGGCATATAGCCCGCTTCTGCCCCCAAAAACGG
The DNA here is from genome assembly GCA_963921515.1 of Calotriton arnoldi. NCBI lineage: Eukaryota > Metazoa > Chordata > Amphibia > Caudata > Salamandridae > Calotriton > Calotriton arnoldi. The sequence goes on along the minus strand of CAWUFW010008014.1, from coordinate 392,744 downwards.
AACACAGACGAACCCATGGACGTTAGCTACCTCCCACGACATGTCATGTACTCTGAAGAAATGGGCACAGGCTTCTATGTAAGTTTGGTCATTGACGGGGTGCATGTAAAGGCTCTCTTGGACTCCGGGTGTAGACAATCTGTCATCCAGGGTTCCTTAGTCAAACCCGAGAATATCATAACCCACCGTCAAATACCCATTAGATGCGTACATGGGGACATTAAAATCTATCCAGCAGCTTCCATAAAAACCAGAATGCCTGATGGGAGGGATCTCCGGGCTATTGTAGGAGTCCTACCGAACTTACCCGAGAAGCTCATATTAGGAGTAGACCATCCCGAGTTCATGAAATACCTTAGTATGAAGGTTAAAACTCACGCCCATAAAACCTCTGTTCTTCTTACCCAGGCTCCATGGCAAGGGGATAAAAACTTCCATTATGCCCAAAAACGACCCTACCCTCCAGGTAGCATGGCAACAGGCAACCCTTCCTACCACTACCTACCCAGCGTTCTTAACAGAAAACAAACTGCTATACAGAAAAGGCTGCCCGACGGGTCCCGCCCAACTATTGGTTCCCCAAAGTTTTAGGGAGCAGGTCATGTTTTTTGCGCACACCCACCTCCTAGCTGGCCATACAGGAGCGCAGAAAACCAGTCAGACTATCCTGGAACATTTTTATTGGCCTGGTATACATGCACAAATAACCAAATATTGTCAAGAGTGTGAAGTATGCCAGCGGAAAAACCCCTATCGCCCACCCGCCGCCCCTTTGCAACCTTTACCGATCATCGGGAAACCGTTTGATCGCATAGGCATGGACCTCATCGGTCCTTTGCCTAAATCCCGAAAAGGCAATCTCTATGCACTTGTTGTTATCGACTATGCCACCCGGTACCCTGAGGCTTTTCCCCTACGAACACCAAACACTGTGACGATATGTGAGAAACTGATGGAGCTCTTCTCGCGGGTAGGTTTTCCCCGCGAGATACTCACAGATCAGGGTACGCCATTCGTATCACGTTTGATGGGTCAGGTATGTAAGTCTTTGGACATTACACAAATAAGAACATCTGTTTACCACCCTCAAACAGACGGATTATGTGAACGGTATAATGGTACGATAAAACTAACCCTAAAAAAAATGATGACAGCCGAAGGAGCTGATTGGGATGCGTTACTGCCTCTGGCACTGTTTGTCATCCGCTGCCAAAAACAGAGCAGTCTGGGTTGTTCTCATTTCGAACTCCTGTATGGAAGACAACCTCGTACTCTCCTCGAGATGACCAAGGAAGCCTGGGAAAAAGAGACCCCGGAGGAAACCCAGGCATTGCTTGACTACTCCAGAGGACTGAGGACAAGGTTGTCTAAATTACGGGAGTTTGCACATAGCAACTTAGAGAAAGCTCAACGGAAGCAGCAGGTGTTCTATGACAAAGGAAAAAAGTGGCGACATCTACAAATACACGATTGGGTCCTGGTTCTATTAACCACTTCTCTCCCCAAAGGCCGGTCCGAATGGAAGGGAACATATGAAATAATAGAAAAACTGGGTCTCACTACATACAAGCTCCATCTCTCCAAGACTAAAACCCAGATCTTTCACATTAATCTGTTAAAGAAATGGTTGGGGCCGCTCCCTACACCTAACCTAGTCACGATAACTACTGAATCCACTCTACCACATCTCGACGTAAATAAGGACCTACAAAGAGACAAAAGGGAGACCCTGGACACCTTACTTTCCTCCTACTCTGACATCTTCTCTGACAACCCCGGGCAGACCTCCCTAGTCGAGCATTCCATCCCTTCCATGCCCGGGAAGGTCATACTGCAACGACCGTATAGGATTCCGGCTGCCCGACGAGCAGCTGTTGAAAGTGAGGTACAAAACATGCTTGCTTCCGGCATTATAAAACCCTCAAAAAGCGAATGGTCCTCTCCTATTGTCTTGGTCCCGAAACCCGACGGCAGCATAAGATTCTGTATTGACTTTAGGGCAGTGAATTCAATCACCCAGTTTGATTCCTACCCCCTACCACGAGTAGACAAATTAGTTGAGAGATTGGGAGAAGCCAGGTACATTACAACCATAGATTTGACCAAAGGTTATTGGCAAGTACCCCTTTCCCGACAGGACCAACACAAAACGGCTTTCTCTACTCCTTCCGGCCTCTATGAATTTACGGTACTGCCATTCGGCCTGCATGGCGCACCCGCCACTTTTCAGCGCCTCATGGACGTCGTCCTAAGAGAACATCAGGGGTACACATCCGCGTACCTTGATGATATCATTATTTTTAGCCCCAACTGGGAACAACATCTAGTACACTGCCAGAACGTTCTACAGGCCCTCCATACTGCTGGATTACACATTAACTCAAAAAAATCCAGAGTCGCATATCCAAAAGTCCGATATCTAGGCTATCTCTTAGGGAACGGACTGATAGAACCCCAACAGGAGAAAGTCGAAGCCATCACCAATACCCCGTTTCCCACAACAAAGAAAGGGATCTGAGCATTCCTGGGGTTGCTTGGATACTATCGCAGGTTTATCCCACATTATTCCCAGATAGCCGCGCCCTTAACCGACCTGCTCCGGAAGGGAATTAGAGAAAAAGACCTCCTGTTACCTCCCTCCCAGGCCCTCCAGGCTTTCTGTGAACTGAAAAGAACCATCACCTCTGCTCCTGTGTTGATATCCCCTGATTTCAATTGTCCATTCATTCTCCAGACTGATGCCTCCGACACGGGTCTGGGTGCGGTACTTTCTCAAGAGACAGGGGACGGGGTTGAACGACCAGTTGCCTTCATCAGTCGTAAGTTGTTCCCACGTGAGAAAAACTATCCAACTATTGAGAAGGAGTGCCTAGCGGTCAAGTGGGCGATTGAGAAAATGAGATACTACCTGGAAGGGACATCTTTTCTTTTATATACTGACCATGCACCCCTCCAATGGTTGTGTCGCAACAAGGGGAACAATGCCAGGGTTCTTAGGTGGTTCCTCTCCCTTCAACCCTTCTCCTCTGAGATTCGTCATCGAAAGGGTAGTTGCAACGCAAATGCTGACTTTTTGTCCCGTGTTCCTCAGTTCCCCGAGCGGGACCTGTCTAGGGGAGGGATGTGTCATGATGTGCCCTCCCGGGACTCAATGCAAGAAGAGGAGGATGACCAGTTACCTCCTTACGTCTCTCCTGTGCTTTTTTTGCAGTCGCCCTGGGATACACTTAACCAGGATTGTAGCGGTCCCTTTAAATCTTCAGCGTCCCACACCCGGGAGGAGCAGACGTCACACGGGACAGGGTCACATGCACCAATAGGATCACCTGATGACGTGGAAGCCCTTCTTTTAACCAATACGGAATCCGAGGAGGTTGGCGCATATTGGGATCACGGAAGCTACGAGTCCAGAAGGAGCCGGAGAGAGACCACGGAACAGAGAGAAGACGCTGACCAAGCCCCGCCGCGCTACGCAGAGCAGAGGACTCCGAAGTCTCAGCACAGCCCTCGAGGAAGGAACTACGAACGGGAGCCGGACCCAATCCGGTACCACGAGACTGCCAGCCACGCTCACGGAGGAGCGTGGCTCCCAGAGGTACGTGATCGAGTGCGTGCCTGGTTTAGAAAGGGTCTCCCACAAGTGCCCAAAATCCAGGGGAGGGAGGAGAACCCTGAGCCCTTAACACCCAAGGCGAACGCTTTTTGTTTTCTTCTTAATTTTGTTGGTATCACACAATCGTTTCGTACGGCGTTGGTGACGGTACGGGTGTTCTTCCCTCACTCCTTCCCCCTTTGCATACGAGTCGCACAGGCTCCCAGAGTGACGACTATTTCTCTTTTCTTTATTTTCCTCTACGGTACCCTGACCTCAACCTGCCGGATGCGGAGGATAATCCATGGGGAGCCTTCTACCTATCCCTGACGATAAGGAACCCAGAGACCAAATGGACTGACCTTGCTTTATGTTATCATTTTTGCCCAAAAGAAGATTGATTAATAAATCTTCCTAGCCCACATATGGTGTCTGTCTCTGGCTGAAATACCACAATACTCTAGCCTAAAATTGATGTATAGTTTGGATAAGAATGGACTCATAAATATTTAAACCTTGAAGTGCTTCCGGAATGGGAACCAGTTCTAACATGTTATGCACAGCTCTAAAAGGCATTTTATTTTCCTCTAATTTATTGCAGCAGTACTTACATATAACTTGCCATGTGGCAAGTCAAATCAATCTTCTACAAATAAGTACAGTGCAAACTTTTGCCAGTTATCATTATTCTCTTTTTCACTTTTTAAATATAAGTCAATAGTCCTTGTTTGATTCTTGTAGTGAGTGCATTGACAACATATACAAACATACTCTGGTTTTTCAGAACATACTGTCTTAAATTTTGTAATCTCTTCTTCAAAATGTTCAACTGTAATACCTGTGTCCTGTTCTGCAACTCCTCTTGTAACCAACTATTCTATTTCCTTACAGTCTTGTTCTGGACCAAAGAAACAAAATGGCACATCATCAAAAACCTTTTCTTCCTCTGCCACAGTACCATGCAAAAGTGCCCTATTCATTTCTCCTAAACATAAAGCAGGAGTTTTCACATAGTACTCCCTCCTAACTAAAGTTCACATTGTTGAGTGGTGTACAGCTAACATCCTAAAACTATGAAAGGTGCTTTGGCACACTTTTTTTGATAAACAAGCTAATGAGTGTCACTGCAAATTTTTACGCTTTCTCAGCTTGCAAGGATCCAAACCTTGTAAAGTACTTATTTTGTGTTTTAAACTTTGCCTAGGAAATATATGTAGGCATTTTCTTAATATATCAATGCATTGCTGTCTAATACTACAAACTCTTCTACAATTCCATTTGTATACAGGGGTCTGACTACGCCTTCTTTGTACCTCTTCTGCAATAACGTCTTCTACATTTCTAGGTACCATCACCTCTTTTGCTATAGGACTGCCATTCTTCATTTCATAACATTTTCCTCTTTCATCAATAACATGAACTAATCTGTTATCCTGGAGATAGCTTTCTTCATTAAAGAAAGGCTCTGTACTAGAAGTAGGTATCCATTCTGCACTAAAAACTGTACAAAAGTTACTTCTATTCACTAATCTTTTCTTCTGGTTTTGTCTCCTCATGCACAACACTATTTTCTCAAGAGTCTTCATTCTGTTTAGAATCAAAATGAAAAGCTTCCTATTCAAAGCAAAGGCCTTATAAACTACTCTAAACTCGTTCTTTCTGTTTCAGTGCATCTCTCCTGCTTCTATACTTTTTCAAATTTCTCAGTAGATTAAGAACCACTTTACTACGAAACATCTTTGCTCTGATTTCCTTAAACTGCTTCTGTCTCTTGGTTAAGGTGTGTCCATCTTTTTCCAATCTTTTCTGTTCTTGCAATGTACACTTTGTCCACTCTAATTGTTTCTCATGGTCATAATTTCATTTTCTTCATTTTGTAATCTCTGCAAATGTCCACATATATTTTTAAGAAATGACTTTGTCCTCTTACCAGTAGCTCTTTTTTCTTTCACCACTTTTTCTGCATTTTGCCCCTTTTGTAATTCATTTTTGCAAACATACGGTAGTTGCTTCTGTTGCTTTTTCATCCGAGCTTTTGTAGGCATTCTAACCGTGTGTACCCATGTAGATATTGTTCTGTTAAAAAAAAGTATATTTTTATTTTTACCCTAGCCAATGTATCAACTACTTTACTACTGACTTACACATAATACAAAAACAGTTTTCATGGTATGGTGCAATTTTAAATCTACAGATGAACCTAGACATATTACTACATGCACTTACTTCAATATAACAAACTTTATTTATTAGTTATCTTTTAACATTTGAGCACCCTGTCGTACAACACAGCTGTACCATATCTCACTGCTCACTTATACATGGTGAAAGAATAGTTTATCCCTTTTGTAGTAAATTTTAAAATGAACATCAAGCGAAGGGAGCGTATTTACAAGCCATATGCACTTTCCAGTGCGTCACTTTTTTTGCACCAGTGGCGTAACGTGGCGGTCCATATTTGCAAGGCAAAGTAAAGCCACTCTACTTGGCTTTTGATGGCCTTACAAGTACTGGCCCTTTTCATGTAGCACATTCCGTGAAAGGAGGATGCCATGGGTGTTGCTGTGGGTGTTCCCACACAACACCCATGGATTCTGCCACATTCCCAAATTGACAACAGTTCGCAAACCTGGGAATGCATCAGAATCCTACTCCTCCCCAGGGGAGGTGTAGGGAGGTGCAACAAGGATGTAGCCTTACGGCTTGAGTGGTCGACCTCGAAGCTGAGGAACCAGGTTCGAGTCTCGGCAACGACGCTCAACATCCTGTGATTCTGGGCAAATCACATAATCTCCCTGTGCCAAAAATGAATGTGTCCTTCTGTAACGAAACTGGTGCTCATGTAAAGCGCTCTGATACCCGATGACTCGGGTCTAGTTTGCGCTATATAAAACTCTAAAAAAAAAAAAAAAAACAAGGAGAAATACTTTTATTTCTCCACACTTTTACCTTTTGTGATTGTTTTTGTACAGGAAGGTGTTACTTTCTGCACAAAAACAATCATTCCCACCACACAGGCACTCTTGCACCATGGTGCAAGGGTGCCTCCGTTGGCGCATGGCAGCCAGTTGTGCGCCAGCACAGGGGAGAGCACAGGGATCCATCATATTATTGTAAATATGACGCATCCCTGTGCTTTGAAAGTAATGCAGCACTGCGCAACCAAATGGCTTGCTGCTCTGGACTGCATTAATTTCTTGTAGATTTCGCCCCAAGTGTACAAGTACATACAGTGTCTCAACACTGTAAATCCCAAAATACAACATAAGAGCTATTTGCATGCCTTTCTACCACTGTGTCACTGGTGTATTTAGTATCTCAGTACTGTTCTACTTAAATGTGTCAGATTTAAATTTTGGGAAACTGTGCATATAACAATCTGCACATTAATCTCTATCAAAGCATATAGCTCACTAATTCTTCCAAGTACATGCAAAGAGTGTGTCACAGTTTGCATATATAATTCACCAGATGGTTCTAAAAACAACATTATCCCCAGTAAAACTTGTAAAAACATGTGTTTGTGGTTTAATACATGAATACTCCCTGGATGATTGAATTGGTGCATAGGTAGTGCCTAGGCGATTCACTGAGGACACAGGTAGTGCCTGGATGATTCCCTAAGTATATGAGAACCCCATAGATCATATCTGCATAGTTACTGCCTGTGTGTTTGCATGAGTACATCACTATTATCTGGGTGTTTGAATGAGTGCATGAGTAGTACCTGAATGATTAGATAAGTGCATGTCTAATGGCTCAATAATTCAATACATACATAGATAGTGGTTGGATGATTAAATGAGTGCAACTCTAGTGCCTGGGTGATTTCAGGAGTGCATAGATATTATATAGGTGATTTATAGAGTGCATGGATAGTGCATACATGATTTTTAAAGTACATTCACATCACCTAGCAGATTGGATGAGTCCATGAGTAGTATTTCAGTTATTGAATGACTACATGCTGCCACTCATGTCTTTTTGGTTAGTGGTATTGCCTGGGTGTTTAGATAACTACATGGGTAGTGCCTGGATAATTAACTGAGTGCATCAGTAGTGCCTGGCTGATTAGATGAGTGCATGACTAGTGTCTGAGTGATTGCATGACTCCATTGTTAAAGCTTGAGAGATTGGATGAAAGTAAGTGTACTACTGGGGTGATTGTATTAGTGCAAGAGTATTGCCTCAGTAATTAAATGAGTGCATAGGAACTGATAGATAATAGGTTTACTACAATAGTACTCTCTATGTAATTAGATGAGTGCATGAGTAGTGTCTGAGTGTTTGCATGAGTGCATACGAGTGCCTCAGCATTTCAAGGATGACATGGGTTGTAAGTGAGGGTTTAGATGACTGCATATGTTTTGCTCAAGTGCTATAATGACTGCATAGTTACAGCCTTGTTAATTGCATAAGTAAATGGTTAGTGTCTGGGTGATTACATAATTGTATAGGAAGTGCCTGCATAGTTGAATGACTACATCATTTCTGCCTGACTGATTGCAAGAGTACATGTGTAGTGTGTAGGTAATTGCATAACTCCATGGATAGTGAATCACTGATTTGATGGCTGCCTGACTAGTGGCTGGGTGATTGCATAAGTGCCTGAATACTGCCTGACTGACTGTGAAAGTACCTTCATTGCTGTAAGGTACATAACAGTTGTGACTATATCTCTGACTCATTGGTTATCTCCTTCTATCAGTATCAAACTACCTGTATTACTGTACATATGCTTTTCTATTGAGCTACGTGTGAGTGAAGTCTAGATATCAAACTTGATATATAATTGCATACATGGCTCTTTAGGAGCATATATTGCTTTGCTACTGAGTGTGCACATGCATCAGTACGTTTCTAAAACGGAAAAAAAAAATTCAAAGCACAAAACCTTTTGTGAATGGCATACCTACATCATTTGTCAAATACTTTGTCTGCTTCTAAAACATATATTCAGCATTTCTCAAACAAAAGTTACACTCCAAATGAAGCTAGCACAAGAACTCTTGAGGCATTCTGCACTACTAATCCGCCCCAATTTTAAACAAACCATGTCTAAAGAAAAAAACACCACCTTTACCATATACCTGAAATTTTCATCAGCCTCACTGAACATAGATCACCATGTAAACATGTATGCGATTTCTTAATAGATGTACACCTTCAAGCTATCTTTCCAAAAATATATACCTCTCCACATCTTTAAGTGAACTCAAAAGTCTCACCATATATATAGCCATGTGCAACCACAAGAACCATATCTCATCATCTAAGCATATGCAAAGCGGTCATATAAGTTAAAAACCACATTGACAAAGACTTCCCAATACATACCTAAAAAGTATTACTTCTTTCTAATTCATATACAGGCAGACAACATGTTCTCATCTATTATTTGTGACTACAATCCTCCTGTTTAATAATGTTACTAAAAGTAATACAACTTCCAGAATGCAAATAACAGATGTATTTATTCTGGACATGATATTTAGACATTTAAAACATTCTTAGTTCCTCATTGCAACTATCCACAATACTATACTATTATTTTTCAATAAAGCACACAATGTAATGAAGAGGCACTAATTCATTTTTCTCTTACCTTCCAAAAAACTCACCACTAACCTCTTAAACACATACCTTCTAATAAATACAGTTAATCTGATATATTTTTTCATATCACTGTGATACTCTTTTTTAATCAAACTCCCATATACATCTTCATTTCTAATGTAATTTTTATAAAAGATTAAAAAGTAATGTACATACCAGTGAATTCAGTTTGTAGATTATGTTGTTGTTTTAGCTCTTTGTGTATAGTTTTTACACTGTTAGGATTTGTGAAAACTAAGCACGAGAATGGTACACCACTCGCATACAAAGCACGTCGCGAAAACGGAAAACAAAAGCAGACATTCAATGACCACCAACACATCCAAAAATAATATGCAAAAAAATCCATTCTGAACATTGGCCTACACATATTACTATGTACATACTTCTTTCAAAGCATGTTTAAACTCATATTTTTGTACTAAGTTCTTTAAAAACCATCTTTCAGACCTACTTTTCATTTTAGCAGTTATTTGGGACATCATGATGGGGTTGTTAACTGCGACGATCGTGCCTTTTCCATAAAGTCTAAAACACATACATCCACACATACTACAGTAGTTTACACACTAGGAGGGTCATTACGATGACGGGCGGACAAAGTCTGCCCGCCACTGCAACGGAATGTGGGACCGTCCGCAAGGGGTGCGGCGGTCCCGCCATAGGTATTAGGATGCCACCACCACGGTGGCGGTGGCATCCCGTATTGTTCGCATTGTGGCAGGCGGTGCTGTCACCAGCACCCGCCGCAATGCGAAAAACGCATGTTGTGCATTCGAATGCACAACGTGACAGGCACCACGCGGTGCCTGCCACCTTGTGCATTCAAATGTAGGGGGGTAACATAGGTACCCCACATGTGCACCCCCCACCCCCCCAACTCCTGGAGGCCCGCAACGGGCCCCCAGAAGCAAAGACCACATGCCTTTCCATGGCGGTAACACCGCCATGGAAAGGCTGCTTTCCGCCGGCATCCTAATATGGATGGCGGTGTCTTGCAGATACGCCACCATGTTAGAGCCCTTTTCCGCACGGTCCCCTGTGGGACCGGCGGATGGTCTTTCCGTCCGCCGGGCTCCCCACCGCCATCGTAATATGGCGGTGGGGAAATGGCATGCGGACGGTAGGAAATGGCGGGCGGTGGCGGTCCGCCCGTCATCGTAATGGACCCTAGGGGTTTAATACAGAATTCTCTAAAGTTATGTTTTTCTAGAGAGTTTCTATAAAACCCATCTCTAAAACCTATTCTATCTTTTCGCAGTGACTCCAGAAACCGCGATGATGTTGGTAATCGCAATCCCCCGACACTTTGCGAAAACAGAAAACAAAAGCAGACATTCAATCACCACCAACACATCCAAAAATAATACATAAAAAATTCCATTCTGAACATTGCACTACACATATTACTATAGACATGCTTCTTTCAAAGCATGTTTAAACTCATATTTTTGTACTAGGTTTCTTTAAAAACCATCTTTCAGGCCTATTTTCTGTTTTTTTGGTTCTTTGGGACATCGCTATGGCGTCGTTAAACGGGACGATCACACCTCTTCCATAAAGTCCAAAACACATATATACGCTCATACTACAGTATTTTAAACACTAGGGGTTTCTTACAGTATTCTCTAAAGTCATGTTTTTTTAGAGAATTTCTATAAAAACCATCTTTAAAACCTATTTTATCTTTTCGCGGTGACTCCAGAGACTGCAGTTACGTCGGTAATCGCGATCCACCAGGACACGTCGCGAAAATGGAAAACAAAAGCAGACATTCAATGACCACCAACACATCCACAAATAATATGCAAAAAAATCCATTCTGAACATTGCACTACAGATATTACTATAAACATGCTTCTTTCAAAGCATGTTTAAACTCATATTTTTCTACTAAGTTTCTTTAAAAACCATCTTTCAGACCTATTTTCCATTTTTTCGCAGTAATTCAGGACGTCACAATGGCATCGTTAACAGCAATGATTGCGCCTTTTCCATAAAGTCTAAAACACATATATACACACATACAACAGTATTTTACACACTAGGGGTTTCTTGCAGTATTCTCTCAAGTCATGTTTTTCTAGAGAGTTTCTATAAAAACCATCTCTAAAACCAATTTTATATTTTTGCTGTGACTCCAGCGATTCCGATGATGTCGGTAATCTCGCTCCCCCCGGACACGTCGCAAAAACGAAAAACAAAAGCAGAAATTCAATAGCCACCACCACATTAAAAAATGATAACTATATAATTACTTCTAACCATCGCAGTAGATAACTCACTATATAAATAACTTTATAATAACATTTAGCAGAATCTCAATATCTCTATAACAATGCATATTAATGATTCACTGATATATATTTTATTTTCCCACCAATATTTGCGACAACGTTGGTAATTGCGACGTCCGTGCGGTGGTATTATAACATGTGACACTAACACCCCCATTTCTCAAACATGGGGTCAGAGTATCTCTACTCTGGGCCCTTATGCTAACTTTTTCAGAAATTTTCAGCCCCGAGAACCGTTCCTGATTAATAAAATTGCACGCCGCAACTTTCTGTATGGATTCCGTTCAGCCAATCAGAGCATTTCCGTTGGCACATGCATTCACGATTAATCGTGAAACCACCATGAAATATCCACGGCCAGAGATATCAATATAATTTTCAACTTAAATTTTTCTAAAACTACTGAACAGATTTACACCAAATAGGCAAAAGGCATTTCCTTCAACCAACATCTACATCCCTGCCAAATTTGGTGTAAGTCCGTTCAGCAGTTCAGGCTGTAGGTGTGGCTAAAGGTTCCTATGGGAATTAACATTACAAACTATAACTAGGTAGTTATAGTTAGAACCTAGTTTCCATAGGAAAAGCATTTTTTGACTTGCCTATAACTTTGGCATTGTTTGACCAATCTGCATGAAATTTTCCCCAAAAAAGTGTAAAGGTATGTTCTGGTGGTCATGGAAAGTTTGGGGGTGATCCGTGCAGTGGGGACTGAGAATTTGGGGCACCAAATAAGGGTGCGTTTGTAATGTTAGTTCCCATAGGAACGCCTTGTTGAACCTACAGCCGGAGCCGCTAGATGGAGTTACACCAAATTTGGCGGAAAGGTAGATGTTGTTACGCACATTGTGCTTTTTGTTATTTGGTGCAAATCTGTTCAGTGGTTTTTGTGGAATTAAATCCAAGGAATATAATGATATCTCTGGCCAGGGATATTTTGTGGCTGTTTCACAGTTTTCACTGTGAAACCACAACTAGTTCACGTGAAATTATGAATGTGCGTGCCAACACGAATGCTCTGATTGGCTGGACGCAACCTGAACAGAAAGGTGCGGCTGCCATTTTATCATCTTGAAACGATTCACGTGGCTGAAAATTTGTGTCAAAGCTAACATAAGGGGTCAGGGTGGAGATACGTTGACCCCATGTTTGAGAAAGGGGGGTATTAGTGGCACAAGTTATGTGTCCAAAATTGATTTTCTCTAATCGAGCACGATATTCACAACGACGACGCAACTGCCAGCGTGGGCCCCCGTGTACCATCGCAGGGACATCCCAACTATCATGACGTCATCGTGAATATTGGAGGAAATATAGAACAAAAAATATATATATGTGTACACACTCGCCGGTCACTGTCACAGACTCATGTACACATTCACAAACTCACTCAGACACTTATACACCCATTCACATACCCACTCAAACACTTATACATTTAGTCACATACCCACTCAAATACTCATGCACCCACTCACATATCCATTCAGGTACTCGTGCACCCACTTACAGATTCACTCGGAGAGTGAACACCCATGTCAGACCCACTCAGAGAGTCATGCACCTATAGAGACCCATTCATAGACTCATGTGCACAGTTCCATATCCACTTAGAAACTCTTACACCTACTCACAGACCCACCTTGGCACTCATGTACAGACCCACCCAGATACTCATGCATTCACAGACTAACTTGGAGAGTCACGCATCCATGTACAGACCTACTCTGAGATTTCTGCACTCACTTACAGACCCACTCACACACTCACAAATGTACTCACAGACCTATTGAGACACTCACACACCCACTGACAGACCCAGTGAGACACTCATACAGCCACTCACAGATTCACTCAGATACTCATGCACCCACTCACACACCCATACTTTCACTCACATATTCAGTCACAGATCCTCACAGAGAGTTATGCACTCAGTCACTCACTCATATACTCAGAGACTCACACACCCACTCACAGACTCACAAAGACTTACGAATCAACTCACAGACCCACCCAGACACTTGCCCTTCCAGTCACAGACCCACTCAGAGAGTAAACTTGCAGGCACCCATTGACTCACCTGCTCAGAGACTTACACTCTTACTCACAGATCCAATAAGACACTCATACACCCACTCACAGACCCACTTAGACACTCACACAACTATACAGTGACTCACACACCCACTTACTGACTCACTCAGAGACTTATGCACCCAGTCATTCATACACTCAGAGACCCATGCACCTAGTCACAGAACCACTCACTGATGCTCCCAGTCATAGACCCAGAGAGAATCACGCACTCAGTCACTGACCCACTCAGACACTCATGCACACACTCACTCACCCATAGAGACATGCACTTAGACATGCATGTATGCACTCACAGATCCAGTCAGACAGTTACATACTTACTTACAAATGCAGAATAGCACTCATGCACCTACTCATAGATTGACTGAGAGACTCATGCAATGAATCACAGACCCATTGAGATACTGATGCACCCACCCAGAGATGCACTGAGAGAGTCACACAGTTTGTTACAGAACCATTGATAGACTGATGTGCTATCTCACAGGTCCACTGAAACACTTATACAGTGAATGAGAGACTTACTGATACATTAATGCATGCAGTCACAGATTCCCCTGAAAGAGTTATACATTGTGTTATAGAGATATTAAGGGAGTTAGACATGCTATTATAGATCTTTTAGATAGTAATATGTTTAGTGTGTTGGTTCTAATCTATTTTGCAGTTATACATTTTATATGTGGTGGTGGCTATTGAATGTCTGCTTTTGTTTTGTCATTCAAGGATGTATTCGCAGTGATCGTGGCTACCTGTATTTTCGTAGCACCCGGCATCATCGCAAAAAAGGAAAATCAGTTTTATTTTTGTGTAGTAATTTTTTATTGAGAAAGAGATCATATAACATGTGCAGAGGTTGGAACAAAACATCATGTGCAATAAAGTTCATTGGGGGAGAAAAGGAAGGATCAATGGAAAGGATCACATGGTACACACATTGCCAACGTTCCTGCGCTTTATGTCACCCCAGGTAGCAGATGTCAGTGAGTCAGTGAACCAATGTCCCCCGGTGGGGAAGTTAAGGGCCCTGGCAACCGGCCGTGATTAGAAGGGGGAAGGCATGCCCTTGGAGGACGCAAACAACCGATGTGGAAAAAGGAGCGAGTGCTAGTGGATGGCTGGGAGGGGCTCCTTGCCATCGGGCCAATTAGTTCCATGACTTATGTCATGATGGGGTGTGTTCTCTGTTTGTATATGTGGCAGGCAGTAGGGGGTAGCGTCAGGATTCCACAATGCTGAAGGGGTCAGTAAGCATACGTGTCTGAGGGAGAGGGGCAGGGGGAGGGAGGCAGGGGCGGAGGAAGGGGAGAGGACAAGGAGGAGGGAGTCCAGGTATGGGGGGAGGGAAGGTACCAGGCCTTGCAATCAACCCCACCCCCTCAGTGCATTGCGATGGCCATCTTACTTCACATTAAAAAAAATCCTTTGAAATTCACTGAAAAAAACAAAGGTTACAGGGACATTATAGTTAGGAAATAGAATTAAAAAAACCTTAGAAACTTACTCAAAAAACCAAAGGTTAATGGGTCGTTATAGTTAGGCTCACATTTCACTCGTACAAAGCCAGAGAAATTCAGCAGTTATAGTTAGCTGAGTTAACTATAACTCGCGCTCCCACAATGCTCAGCTTATTCATATGTAATATATTGGTGTCTTTGATTGCATGTGTCTATTAATTTTTGTTTTTGTAAGATATGTTATTTATAAAATTTTTGAAATTTGTATTTTTAGTTGTAATAATTTATAAAATTGATTGTTAAATATTTGTTTTAATAGCAGGATATTGGGTTTTTAGGAGATAAGTGTGGGGAGAAATGTATGTTTTAAATTGAAATTGTAAGGTAATAATTTTACAGATATGCAAATAAAAAAATGAATTTTTTAAATATGTTAATATATTAAGATTTTTTATTATATTTCAATTTGATGTTAATTAAGACATATTATAGTATTAATTTATTTTTAAAGAAAAATTAAATAATATATAATATTGAAAACATATAAAAACATTTTATTAACTAGAATATTTAGAAATATTTTTATGTTAAAATAAAATGTTTTACATTTAACAAAATATTTACAATCATATGAATTTTTTCAGTGTTTTAAAAAAAAATGTTATTTTAAGTTTTCTTGTAAGTTGTTTTTCAAATATAAAGTTTGTATAAATATTTTGTTATTTATCATTGCAAATTTTGTTTTATGGATTTATTTTTATTTTATTTTTTAAAAATTATGAAGGGTAGTAAATATTTTGAACAATATATACATTTTTAATAGCAACTGTAACAGTAATTTTTTATTTAAAATATAATATGTATATAAAGGTGTGTAGTTTATATTAGTTTGTTTTTAGATAACATTTTAGTTAATTTTATATAAAAAATATTAGAATTTGAGGTCTGCAGTACCGAACACCTGGTTATAATGCGACTGCACACGGTGCGGTCACAAACTTCCATTTATCTATGGGAGCTTGTGCGGCGGGCGGAAACCACCCACAGCACAAGCGCTCCCATTGAGAAAGTATGTGAACATCCCTGCACAATGTGGCAGGTCCCACAGGATGCCTGCCACACAGTGCAGGGGTGTTGAGGGGGCACCATACGTCCCATATATGGAGGGCCGGGGGGAAGGGGGCCCTGCCAGGGGCCTCCAATGTCACTTTCAGACAGCCTTTCCATGTCAGAAAGGCCGACATGGAAAGGCTGTCAGAAACCAACATCATAATCCCGACAGTCGGAAAGCGTTGGTCGGTCCCTCTGACTCCTGCCTCCGACTACACGCATCGTAATGCGTGGGGGGTGGACTGCAGCAGTAGATGCAGTTCAGACTGCAACTGACAAGCTGTTGGTTGTGGTCCAAACTGCATCATAATGAGGCCCTACATGTCAATGATATTGTTCATCACTTACAGAACTGTAACCACAATTCCCCCAAAATTATGAGGAGTCTCTATTTCATCATTGTTTGCTGATGATACGATCTTTTTGTCACAGACTTCGAGGGGGTTACAAAGGCTATGGATAGCTTCAGACACTTCTGTAGATTGAAGGGTCTTGAAATAAATTCTAGCAAGACCAAATACATGACTGTTAGGCCACATAAGAATTTTAGCAAAGACATCTCTATTGGCCAAAACCCATAAAAGCATGTATCAAATTTTAGCTATCTTAGGATCACAATCTACTCAAAACTCCTATGGAAACCCCACATACATAAGGCAAAGTCGGTTCTGCTTCAAAACTCTATTCCAATTATAAAACAGCATTGAGCGTCCAAGTCCAAGGTGGTGTCTCCAGCATTGGAAGTATAGAGAAGTAGAGCTCAATCAGCTGCCCTCTATGGGGCAGAAATATGGTGTGGGGAGAGTTTGAGCCCTCTTGCTGTGGGAGAAAATAAAATTATATGAACATTACTGTGTCTCCCCAAAAATACACCCTCGATTCCATTGTTCGATGATATTGGCATAAAGAGATTTGAGCATTTAGCTTCCTTGAGACCATTATTATATTGGAAAAGAATTTGGGTGATTGAAGAACTTAGCCCTTACAGACAAGGACTGAAGGAACTTCTGGAATTAGATAGCCAACTCACTTCTCCCTGCCTCCGTTATGTGCCGACCTGGCTTTGCGAATTGGGTCTGAGCAGTTTTTGGTCTGATTCCGGTTAGTTAGCAGCACGCTCCAAGGATGAGTTAAAATGTACTTATTTGGAATTTATATTAAATAAAGTGCACCTTGATTCTAGGTTGGGAAGACTTACTACAGTTTTTAAGTTTTAAGCCAATGCCAAGTTTTCAATTTTCTCTTGATGAAATCCAACCTCATTTAGCAAAGCTAGTTTTTGTGAAGTTTCAGTTCAAGACCCTTCAGATTAATTCAATTACAGCCAAATGGTCTCAGGGTCGAATGATAGAGGGGGAAACTAATGGCACTTTATGCACTTTGAATGCCGAAGAAAACATAGCGCATATCCTATTCTTTTGTCCGCCATATGCTGCTTCAAGAAGGAAATATGTTAAACCGTTATGTCTAAGAGTGATGACTAGGAAATTCTCAGAGGCTTTAAGAATACTGAAAACAGACATCTCACAACCGATAGTGTTTGGCATTAGTAGATTTGTGTTTACTGTGAGTATTTTGTGTTTTTACGTTTTAGAATGATCTACATTTTTTAACAGTTTTAGTTGTGTGTTTATCAGGTTGTCGATTGTAAATATTTGAGATGAAACTTTTATTGATGTATTTTATGATACTGTGCTTTTTACGGTTATATTAACCAAAATAAAAGCTGCTTTGATGATGATGATTGTGTATGTAATATTTTCATTTTGTAATATGTTATTTATAATGTTTAATTTGATGTGGCAATTGTAAATTTCAACTCTTTAGTGTCACACAACATGCCCAAATTGGTTTAAATTGGAGTGGGAATAGTAAATTTCACTCCTTTAGTGTCCGACACCTTCCCTAAAATGTTTTTGTATTGGAGTGGGAACTATAAATGTAACCCCTTTAGTGTCCAACACCTTCTTTAAATTAGTTTAGATTGGATTAGGAATAGTAAATGTTACCACTTTAGTGTCCAACACCTTCCCCAAATTGGTTTAGATTTGGGTGGGAATAGTAAATGTCACTCCTTTAGTGTCCGACACCTTCCCTAAAATGTTTTTTTATTGGAGTGGGAACTATAAATGTAACCCCTTTAGTGTCCAACACCTTCTCCAAATTAGGGCTTCATTTTCATGTCTGTGGGACTACCACCAACAGGCTGTCGGTGGCTGTCCCACAGACATCCAGGCCATCGGTTCGACCGCCGCATTATGGTACAGATGGTCGGACCTCAGCTGTCTGGGGGACAGACCACCCCCTCTGACAGGCTCAAGGAGCAGTCTGACGGCAGAGTCAGACACTAATCCCTATAATGGAGGCTTGCTTGAGCAGGCACTGTTGTAGGGATTAGGATGGCCATTTTCCACAGCCTTTTCATGGCTGTCCCCCGCCATGAGAAGGCTGTCAGAAAGGGACTTTCGGGGCCCGAAGCAGGGCCCCAGTCCCCTTGGGCCACTGATAAGTGGCCAGGTGGTCACATGTGGTGTCCCCCCAAACATCCATGCACCAAGTGCCAGGCATCACGTGGTGCCTGGCACATGGTGCATGGATTTTTAAAAAGTGTCTTTTTCTACAGCGGCTTGTGTTGTGGCACTTTCCAGACCATAGCAGAAGCCACAGTACAAAAAGGCATTTTACGACCACTTGCACGGCAGTCAAATCATAATGGAGCATTCTCTAGACCTATTAGCAGCAACATTTGCACAGTGTTTCAGAGGGTTTGAAAGGCTTGCACATTTTAGAATTTTTTTATAATACTGACTTTACATGTTGTTTTAATCTACTGACTCACCTGTTAGAGCGAGCAGGTGCCAGTCGCCATTTTAGTTACCGGTCTAGTGTTTCTCAGAGAAAGGCTACTTTAACAGCAGGCTGGTGCTGCCATGCAGCGGGTGCACTGCTGGCATCCCGAGGGCAAGCCCGTCTGCACCCATCCACGCACTGACTGCGCACAGCGCCAGCCATGCTGTTGGAATCCCAGAAGAGCCTTTTGGGCATGCTGGGGCTAGGTGTGCACAAACCTCTGCTATTCAAGGTAACAGGTATGTCAGATTGGTAAATTGAGTGAGAATCTCCTGGAGACCCCAGTCTTGATTGAACAAATGACCAGCACCCCTCCTATACTGACTTAGTGAAAGGGGAATTGGCCCCTAGTCTCATAACGATACAACTAGACCCCAGATGCTGAGTTGCGGATTATTAAATGCTAGGTATTTAGTGAAACATGCATTCAAAATAAATTTGCTAATTGAAACTGAGGAGCTATCAACCTAGGCAGTTCTTGCCCCCTGGGTTAGAAAGCCTTACATAAACCTCACATCAACAGGCTGGGGGGTGGAGTTGGCTTAATTTATAAAGATAAATGGAATTTTTGTGGGCTCTCACTTGATGATATCTTAGGTCCTGAGTTGCTGTGGTTCTCTTCAAAGTCAGAAAGCGGTTCTGTGCTTTCCGGGGTCTTGTGTTACAAAACCCCTGGTCCTCCAAATTCTTATCTTAAACCCCTAATTGAGGTAATTTCGAATATGGCCCTAACACACTCCAACTTATTTTATTAGGTGATTTCAGCATGTGAGCTGGAGAGGATCTCTCCCTACTTTTAAAGAACTACAGGGTGCCTGTGAGACGTTGAGTTTACAGCAGCTAGTGCAGGCCCCTACCCATCTGGGAGGTCATACTCTCGACCTTGTCTTCTCCCCTGATGGTCTTATCCAAGTTAAAGAGGTCTCCCCTTTGTGTTGGACCAACTATTCACTCATAACCTTACTCCTTAATACGAAGGTATCTCCTGTTAAAAAGGCTGGGCTAGTCTTAACAAGAAAGGGTCGGGTATGTAATAAATTCAGCAGAAAAACTCATGGACAGATTTTTAAACTCCCTGGCATCTTTAATGTTAAGAGGTTGGCAGATGAGAACTGCGCCACCCTTGAAGAGTGTATTATAGCTACATTGGACGCAGAAGTACCCTTGACAAACATAGAAATTAGTCCTCAATCATCTGCCCCGTGGTATAACATACTCTTAAAACAATCAAAACAAGTATGGGAATGACTTGAAAGGCAATGGCGCAGGTCATACTGAGAAGAGGACAAAAAGTGTATGAATGAATGAATGAATGAATGAGGATTTATAGAGCGCATGGTTACCCGGGAGCATCCCAGCGCTAGCGGGCGTTAAAAAGGAAAAACACAGAAGGGGTTATGGAAATAGCCAAGTTTTCAACTGTTTACGGAAGCTAAGGTAATTCACTTCGCTTCGAAGATGAAGTGGGAGGGTATTCCACAACCTAGAGGCATTGTATGAAAAAAGCCTACCTCCCTTTCTCGCTTTCTGGATTCTCGGAATTTTCGCCAAGTGAAGAGAGGTAGAGCGAAGGTGTCTAGGAGCTTTATATGGATAGATGAGATCCTTGATTATGGGAGGTCCTTCCCCTCTCAAAGATTTGTGGGCCACGCAAAGAGCCTTAAAGTGTATCCTCTCCTGGACAGGAAGCCAATGCAAAGAGCGCAATGCAGGTTGCGCCGAGCATCGCCGGCTAGTGCCGGTAAGCAGTCTTGCTGCAAAATTCTGGACAATCTGAAGTCGCCCAATCACTGCCTTGGGGGCCCCCAGATAGAGAGCATTGCCAAAATCAATCCTAGAAAGGATCAGGGCTTGAATCACTAGTTTTTTGCTGAGTGAGGCAACACAGACAACATTTTACGAATCATTTTTAGCTGACCATAACAAGAGGCGACCGTCTTCCTAGCTTGGATTTTGAAAGACAGGTCTTGGTCCAGCCAGATACCAAGGCTTTTTAACTCTGATTTAAAAACCGGAGCTGGACCCATACAAGATGGCCAAAGGGCATTCAGATTAACACTTTGAGAATTACCAAGCATCATAATTTCGGTTTTTGCACCGTTCAGTTTAAGATGAGACAAACTCATCCATTTTGCCACTTCCTCCAAACAAGCGTGGAGGTCAGTGGATGACTTGTCAGCTTGATTCAATGCCACCACTAATTGTGTGTCATCAGCGTAAGACACAATATGGACTCCAAAGGGGGCAACCAAGTCCGCCAAAGGGGCCATATAAACATTAAAAAGGGTTGGACTCAGGGAAGAGCCCTGAGGCACTCCACATATCAGGGGTAGAGGGTCCGAAGAGGTATCCTCTTCGAACACCTGGAAAGTCCTGCCTTCCAGAAAAGATTGGAGCCAAGCAAGAGCCGAACCTGACACTCCCGTGTTCCTGAGACGGTGAACCAAAATCTGATGGTTTACCGTGTCAAATGCGGCACTAAGATCAAGAAGAATAATAGCCAAAGAACCTCCTGAGTCAAGAATCTCTTGATTCCTCCACTACCACCAACAGAGCAGTTTCGACTCCCTGGCGAGGGCGAAAACCTGTCTGGGAGGGGTGGAGCAAATCATGTGACTCGAGAAACGCAGAAAGGATGTTATTAACATGTTTCTCTGTGATCTTGCTCACTCCAGGAAGGAGCGAGATGGGTCGATAGTTTGTAAGATCCTTCTGATCCAGATGAGGTTTTTTCAATAGAGCTTTAACCATGGCTCTTTTCCATTCACAGGGAACCACACCTGAGATAAGAGAAGTGTTAATCACACTAAGAAGGTAGGGAGCAATAGTAGAGGCTACTAATTTGAAAGTGTTAAACGGCGCCGGATCAAGAGGCGATCCACTTTTAATAGAAGCTAAGATAGACAACAAAGAATCCAGGGACAAGGGTTCTAGGGCCTCCAGACTGGGTGCAGATTTATCTTGAAGAGGGGTGTTGGCATTAGTAATGTATGCATTGTCCTTCACAGGAAGGATTTTTAGGATATTTTGCACTTTGGAGAAAAAGAACTGTGCAAGATCTTTGCACCGTTGTCCAGAAGAATCAGGAATTGGTGGAGGGTCAGACACTCTTAGCAAATTCTTGGCAATCTGGAAAATTTCTCTGTGAGAGTTAGCTGCCAGGAGAATCTTTTCCTCAAAATATGAGGCTTGGACTTTTTTGATCTCAACTTTATACATCCGAAGAGCAGACTTGTATTCTAATCTCTTATTGGCGGAAAAATCTCTCCTCCAACTCCTCTCCAACCTTTTACATTGTTTTTTAAGGAGGCGTAATTCAGGTGAGAACCAACCTGATTTAGGGTTCCTAGTTTTTCTCTATCAGTTTTTTTGGGAGCACCAGGTTAAGGGTGTCTTCAATCCATGATGTAAAATAATTGTACGCAGTAGCCGGATTAGTATAAGAGACGGGGACGGTCCTACTCAATTCTTGAGACCATTTCTCCACTGGAACCTTAGACCACTGCCGATTAAACGTTCGGGAGACCTGAGTGTGAGCCTCGGTAATAACAGGGGACCATAGAAAGGGGACAAGAAAATGATCCGACCATGGGAGGGGAATAGGGATTTTCCTACAACGTCTTTCAAAGTGGAAAAAAAAGGATCAAGAAGATGTCCTTTAAAATGTGTAGGTTGTGAGACCTTTTGTTGGAGTTGGTAGGACGCAAGGTCTTGAACCAAGTCCATAGCAGTTAGTGCATAAGAGTCATCAAAATGCAAATTGAGATCTCCCAAAAGCATAAAATTAGCATTGATATTAGCTAGGTTACAAGTGGCTACTAACAGGGAATTACAAAATTGACCCAGCGCCCCGGGCGGGCGATAGATAAGAATTCCAGAAAGAGAAAAAGAGATAGGGGAGACTTCAATAGAAAAATGGACATTCTCACAATCAGCTATAGGGCTGCCTAAAAGACGACAGATCAAATGATTTTTAAAAATGATAGCAATGCCGCCCCCCTTACCCACCTTTCTATCTAGTCTTTGTATTGAATAGCCCAGGGGGAGGGCTCTAACAATATCAGGTTCTGAGCTTGAGGAGAGCCAAGTCTCCGTAAGGAATAGCACTTCAGGATCATAATCAGATAGCAGTAATGAAATCTCAGTCGCATGTTTTGGTAGTGATCTGCAGTTTAGCAGCAATAAGTTAAACTGTTTCTTTGAGTGGACTGGGGTATGGATATCCATTGGGGGCTCAAAAAAACAATGTAAGCACTCCCTGAATAAATTTAAAATGGAAATAGCCAATTCCAAGGTTTAGTATAATACCTCCACTATTTTGAATGCCTCCAATTGTGCCAAGAAGGTTTTCGACATCTTGTGGGACCAGTCACATCCTACATGCCCAAATAATTACATCATTCCTTCGCAAGCTCTTTGCAATAATATTGCATATTATTTTACATTGAAGATCAGTAAAATTTCAAAGGATATTGGAGGCTCTTGCAACCAGATAGGGCTGAGTCAGACTGTACTCTATCCTGATGGAGGCACCAAATTTATAACTCCTTGCCCCTCCTACTAATACCTCCTTGGTCCCTAGTATCAGTAATATTTATGAAGGGACTAACCAGGCAGATATATGTCTTTATAGGCTTAATACATTTAATTTAATCTCGGAGGAGGTTTTTCGGAATACAGTTCTGTCCATCTGATCGGGTTCCCCTCTGGACCCTTTACCACTCAGGGTCTGGAAAGACATGGCTCAAGAGTTTATCCCCCCACACTGTTGATTTGTAATCAATCACTGGAGTCAGGTGTTGTTCCTCAGCAGTGGAAGGGGGCTATAGTCACCACTTTGCAGAAGAATACGATGGCAGATCCATCAGTCTTCAGCAATTTCTGGCCAGTCTCACTTCTCCCGTTTCCAGTTAAGATACTTGAGTGTCTGGTCAGCAAGAAGTTGTTCTACTATTTGGAAAATCGTTCTCTGTTAGAAGAAAAATTTGGTTTTAGGCCAGCGCATGGGATGGAGACTGCCCTTCTAAAGGCTATGGATGACCTCTAGTTAAGGGTGAATGGTGGTCAATCTACATTCCTCATAATGCTTGATTTATCAGCCACTTTCGATATGGTCAAACACCAGATCCTTCCGAACAGACTTGCTATGATGGGAGTTGGTGGGACCGTATTAAAGAGGGTGAGCTCATATCTATTGGATAGGTAACAGGTGGTTGCCCTGCCCTCCTACCATTCTGTTCTTTAAATCTGTCCAACAAGAAGTTCCTCAAGGATCGGCTCTTAGTCCGATCCTTTTTAATGTTTATATGAGACCACTCATCACCTTGATTAAGGAGTATAGCATCAGTCTAGTGAACTATGCTGACAATACATAGTTGATTCTGTCTATATGTTACAAACAGCAGGATGTAATTGGCTTCTTTCATACCTGTGTGTCAGACATGGTTAACTGGCTGAATGCCAACTTCCTTAAATTTAATGGGGATAAAACTGAAGTCCTCTGCTGTGTGGCGAACAAATCCCAATGACACTTCCTGTCAACTTCTGGCCTCTCCCCACTGAAAAAAGTGTCCCTTACCTGATACGGTTTGCAATCTTGGGGTGACATTTGATGTTAAACTCTCCCTGGAGCAACATGTAAACAAAGTAGCTGGGACATGTTTCACACTTTTGCAAGGTCTCAGAAAGCTCCTTCCACTACTGCCATTTCAAGTTAAACCCCTTATAGTGTGCAGTGTAATCTTGAGGTGGACTATTGTAATGCACTGCTCCTAGGCACACCTGAGTACCTCCTTAATAGATGATATAGAGTACAGGCTTTCGCTGCCAAACTGGCATTAAACAGACCTCGTAGAACATCTGCTTCTGAAGCACTGAAAGAACTACATTGGCTCCCCCAGAAATAAAGAATAGCCTTTAAATCCTTATGTATTGTTTTCAAGGCTCTGCAGGGTTCTGGACCTGAGGCCTTGCAATGGAGCCTAAAAAATACACCCCTGGGCGGTATCTTTGCTCAGCCTTAGCCAATATCCTTTGTGTCATGAGGTTTTGCAAGGCTAGACAAGGCGGTGAGCCTTCACAGTTAAGGCATCTCAACTTTGGAACATGTTGCCAGTCGCTCTTAGAGCCTATACTGATCTACTGTGCTTTATGAAGGTCCTGAAGACCTGTCTCTTCCCCAATTAATTCTGCTGGCTGTCTCTGTCTCCAGCCTTACTCTTACTGCTGTTTCTGTCTAGATGAAGTGTAGAGCACCAGGATACCTGTAAGGTGACAGCTCCGCTTTAGAAATCCATTAAATAAAATAAATACAAAATAAATAAATGGGGCAGGCGGGACCGCCCACAACTTGTCGGGCGGTCACCTGACTGCAGCAATGGAGGTTGGATGTCGGATGCTTGTCTGACAGCCATCGTAATGAGTCCCTTAGCTTGGAATGGGAATAGTAAATGCCACCCCTTTAGTGTCCAACACCTTCCACAAATTGGTTTGAATTGGAGTGGTATTAGTAAATGTCAGCTCTTTACTGTCCAACACCTTCCCCAAATTGGTTTGGATTGGAGTGGGAATAATAAATATTACTTCTATATTGTCCAACACCTTCCCCAATATGGTTAGATTAGAGTGGGAATAGTAAATGTCAACCCTTTATGCCCAACACCTTCTACAAATTGGTTTAGATTGTAGTGGGAATAGCAAATGTCACTTCTTTAGTGTCCAACACCTTCCCCACATTTTGTATGATAAAGAAATTTTTCTATTTGTATTTGTTCCCAATTTATAATTATTCTAGTTTTACATTTTAAATCATATATACTTTAAGTAAAAATAAAAAAATATAAAGTTTAGTAAACAAAACATTTTATAAATACATTTTTAATAATAAAAAATCAGGTAACTCATATTTATATCCATTTGTATGTTGTACATTTTCAACTCTTATTTTTCACTGTTAATAATTGTTTAACATTTCTTCATTTTTATAAATACATTCTCAACATTATTTCAACATGTTTTATTGTATATATTAAATAACTGTATATATTTTATACTATTAAATGTATATTCTCACCTACAGGTTGGCAGAGAAGTGTAGGTCCCGGATGATAAACGTGTGGTCCACTTTACTCCCCGCAGCTAGGCGCGTTCCTCTGCCCTACCTAAGCATTGTCATTAACTCCACTACTCAGTTGATCTCCCTTTCCTGCAATGCAGCAGGTACAGTAGAGTTATTTTGGATTGAACACCCTTTTCTACTACCCTGGTTCAAATCCACTGTAGTGTAGGTACAAATACCTGGTCCTCAAGAAATGCCACTGACCCTCCAGGCACTGAGTCATGAAACAGATTGACCTTCTATCACATTTGTTGAAGCTATCTTAGTACATTATTACAACATACAGCTCTCCTGTTTTACTGTGTCAAAGGGGACCTCTGCTTTAGCAATCCTTTCTTGGTTACCCTCACACTCTTTTAACCACCTGCGCACCACCCTACACATATACACCGCCTCACCTGCACTGCCATGCGGCTTAGATCAAAAGATCTCTGCTAAAGCGCCCCCATTGAGGGGCCCATCAGGCATTGAAGCGCCGGCCCGACCAGGAGCGCCTTATGATGAAGCATGACACCCTTTCGGGTGTGTGAGAGCATTCAGATCTGATCACTCTTCCACACCCCAGGAGGAACTGCATCCTTCTTTACCCTATACTAACCTATTTTTATCCAAGTATTTTCAACATTATTTTAACATTATGCTATATTAAATTGTGTGATGTTAATTATATTTACATGATTTAGGGCCTTATTTTGTTGTCCGTGGGACTGCCACTGACAGGCAGTTGGTGGGAGTCCCACCAACATCCAGGCCATCGGTCCACACATGGCCACGATGCGGATGGTCAGACCTCACCGGTCTGGGGGACAGACCGCCGCCACCAACAGGATCAAGGAGCCCATTGAAGAGGCGGTTGGGCACTAATCCCTACAATGGAGGCAGTGCCTGAGTAGGCCATGCCAAGAGGTATTAGGAAGTCCATTTACCACAGCCTTTTCATGGCGGTTCCACCACCATGAAAAGGCTATCGGAAAGGCACTTTGGGGGCTCGAAGATGGGTACCCGTCCCCTGTGGGTCAGTGCTAAGTGGCCGTGGGGCACATGTGGTACCCACCCCAACCATCCATGTACCATTTGCCAGGCACTACAGTGCATGGATGTTTGAAAAGTGCATTTTGCCTCTGCATCTTGTATTGCATCCCTTTTCTATGCTGCAGCAGAAGCCGCGGTAGAAAAGGGCATTTTATGACCACCTGCATGGGGGTCATATCGTAATGGGGTGGGTGGGACGGCCGAAGTCTTGTTGGGCCATCACATGCCCACAGCGATGGTGGTCGGAAGAGTGTCCAACCACCATCGCTGCGGGCATGTGACGGCCCAACAAAATGAGAACCTTACTGCTAGATATATGTATTTTGGGAACCTAATGTGTTTTGAGGGTGTGTTTTTAAAATTTCCTTTACAGGTTTTTGTCTTCAAATGCGTTTTTTTGTAGTTTGGAGTTTACTTTTTTTAATAAGGAAATCAATTTTCATTTATAATCAAACCAGTAATTTTTTTAAATTGATTTCCTTTTTTATGCGTTTCTGTTAGTGGCTCTTTTTTTTTTTAAAACACTTTTTCATTTTTTTTAATAAAACGTAGGTATTTGGATTGCTTTGATGGATTTCCATTAGATTTGTAATATATTTTTGCATTTTTTTAGTGGATTTGTGTATTCCTTTATCTCATTTTGGTGCATTACAAATTATTATTTCGTGGAGACAGAGAAAGATCTGTAACTGCAATACAGAACAGTACGTTTCTTTCATTTATTTTTGGTGGAAAATGTGATATTGTATTGTTTATGTCAAATTTATGATATTTTTATGTGGAATTGTTTGGATTATGTGTTGGAATTATTTAATGTGATGGATTGAGCTTGAAACAAGATTCCTGGGCACACGTTATTGGGTAAGTATGCTATTACGCAAAGTCTTTGTCATCACAGTTACTCTCATAGATGGTCCATTCACGATTAATAGGAATTTTTCAATTCATTTAATATTTAACATTGGGAGACACAACCAGCCAACACGTGTTTCGTCACAATGGGAGATATCCCGTGACTTCTTCAGGGCTGTTTAACAGAACACGTATGGTGTTTTCATGGAATCGCCTCGCCGGTGATAATTCCGACCCGGCTGGTCTGGGTTAAGCAACCGAAGAAAAGATGTAAGTAAAAGCCGAAAATCCCCTGTGTGGAGATCTTGAATTGAAAGTGCCAGTTAAGTGTAGATCGGCGGATGCGCCGTCAAAAGATACCGTTATAGCCGAAATCAAAAGGTGCAGCTTGGGGAGCGATTAAGCGGCGGGTGCGCCGTCAATCACAATCTTCAGCGTGTGAGCTGATGTCAGAACCAGGCACTGGTCCTCCTCTGTTTCGGAAATGAGCTTGCCTTTATCTATTTTGAATGGTGATGGTTACATTTTTTTAAAATTATTTATATATATTTTTATCATATCGGCTCTTATGAACATTGCAATTTCAAATATTTGCTTGAATGATCTAATACAATACATTTATAATTTCAAAAAAATAGATGTGGTATTTTGGTTTAGAGGACTTTGATAGGTTAACATTTGTTTTAGAATATGCTTTTGGCTATGATTTCTAACTAATCTACTTTGTCATTTATGAAGAGTTTGACTTTAAATTGTAGCATGTCATACACTCTTATGGTTTATGTCCTAGGTTTAGGGCCAATTTGGCTAACAGATTGCTCCATCCGTAGTTCTTAACAGTTTTGCTCTTTTTGTAATGGTTCTGCCTAGTAGGGATTGAAAGACATACTGCCATCCTTCCACTGCGTTGTTTTGGCTTCCTGTGCCAAGTCACTGTCATAGACATTCCACCATGGTATTTGGAATTTGGGTTGGCGTCTGTGTCCAGAGCGAAACAGTCTACCAACCTAAGTGTCTTAGAAATAGTCAATTAGGGGACTAAGGGCCTTATTATGACTTTGGCAGTCTTTGAGTGGGGCCGCCACACCACCACCCGCCCCAAGACTGCCAAAGCCATAAGAAACCACCTGCCAGATTACCGCTTTTTTTTTGTCTCTGACGGGCGGTTCTTTGGCAGCCCCACTGCAGTGCCCATGAAAAAGGCACTGCAATGTGATTCTGAAAGGCAGTTCCTGCAGGGCATGCACTGTCAAGTCCATGCCCTGTAGGAACTGGGGGTGCATGCATACAGGTGGGCGCACCATGTGCCCCCTGCCTGCATCCCTTGGGGCAGAGGCAACAGGGGGCCCTTTAGGGCCCTCTTCGCTTCCTCGCCGCCATGAAAACTGTGGCAGTGAGGAAACTCCTAATATGCTTGGTGGGGCAGCAGCGGCCCTATGTTTGTCTTCATTTTGTTAGTAGAAAGAGCTTTCTACTAGTAAATTGTTGTGGTTTGCTACCTCTGTGACAGGGACATAGGCTAGTGCTATAATTTGTTTTATTTCAAAGGCAATTAGGCTGTTTGTGAAATATTTTACACTTAAGGCCTGATTACCAGTTTGGTGGACGGGCCACTCCATCACAAATGTGACAGATATCCTGTCCACATATTACAAGTTCCATTATCTAAGGGAACATAATGGAACTTGCAATACGGCGGATGTGATAACCGTCACGTTTGTGATGGAGTACCCCGTCTACCAAATTCCTAATCAGGCCCTTATTGCAGCCCTGTATCGCTGTGTGGGGGTATATTTTAGAATGGTTTGAATCATGGCTTGCTCAAAGTCTATGATTATATTTGGGGGTGGCAGTTATTTATTTTATGTTTTATATGGTTTAACTGCTCTAAGTAAGTGCTGCCTTGCTTATTTGGTATTAGGGCATACATAAAAGTGATATTTGTGTTTTGAGACTAACCATGTATGTTGTATATCTGAGTGAATGGTTTGGGACAAGTTTTGCATGTCCCATCCATCATCCAGGTTTGACATTGGCTAAGTTTCATTTAGTTGTTTGTTGTAGAGAATATTAGGATTTGTTTCTCATTATTTAGGTTGTCATGTAAAAGGAAACGGTCCTCATTATATGTAATTGTGAAATGTTCAGGTATGTTATTGTCTTGGTATCTTCTAGGAGAAGGTGGGTATCACTGGTGGCTTTTTAGTTCATGCAATTAAAGATTTTAAAGTGGGGATAGGTGGTAGTTGCCCTGTTATGTTTTTGGGGAGGTAGATTATCTTTCAGGATTTTGTGGCTGGTTGTGCTCTTCTTTTACTTGAATTACAACATCATCTTTTGTAGTTGCCCTCCAATAGCATGCATTGTAATAATATTTAGTACATATCCAGTTTACAGTTTCTGATGGTGCGAATACTTGGCTGTAGGTAAAGCCCTTGTGATTTAGTAACTTCTTTCCCATTTATTTGATTTAATTGGTTAAAGTTCTTTATAGTTTTATTTTATTGGTTAGTTTAGTATAGTTTGAATTTTTTTTCTCATTCCTGTTCCTCTATGGTAAATGGTAGTAAACACTAATTAAGGTATTTATTATGCATAATATATAGATATATAGTGTGATATATGTGATCAAGGCCCTCTTGGCCGAAACGCGTCATGGCGGCACAGCGCAAAAGAAAATAAAATAAAATAATTGCACAAAAGAAGAGGCGTCCGTTCCTGTTTTCCGATTCTCAAGCATTGAATCATCAAAGGAAAAAGGTTACTTGTAATATATATATATATATATATATTCACTGAAAAAACCATAGGTTTCAGACACGTTATAGTTACAAATTAGCATTTAAAAAACCTTTGAAATTCACTGAAAAACCATAGGTTTTAGGGACAGTTATAGTTACTTGGACATTGCACTCGTACAAAACCCGTGAAATTCCCCCGTTATAGTTAGTTCAGCTAACTATAACTCGCGCCCCGCAATGCACTGCTGATGACGTCACATATTACATCACTCATGACATGGTCAGTGACATCACTGATGACATCACTGATGACATCTCAAATGACATCACTGATGACATCATCCAGTGACTGTGTGTTTCTGTAAAGTTTAAATATTTTTAAAATATATAGGAAAAGACGTATTGAAGAATGAGTGGGTGTGTAAGTGTCTGTATGGATGATTTAGTAGGTGCGTGACTGACTCTATAAGTGAGTGATTTAACGTATCTTACTGAATGCATGGGTTAGTGACTAAACTGGGTGTATGTCTGTATCCGTCTGTCTGTTGCTGTGTAAGTGGCTGCATGTGTTTGTGAATAGCTAAATGATTTTCTATATGAGTTATTGAATGCTTGTCTGAGTATCTGTATGGGTGCCTGAGTGTTTGTGTGGGAGGGGTGTGTGCAACTCTGTGCATAGATGTGTGAGTGGGTGATTCACTGGGTGGATGGTTTCAAGAGTGCATCTGTGATAGACTGTATGGGTGGGTAAGTGTGTGTAAGAGTGTGTTAGTGAGTGAATGTATGTCCCAGTGGTACATGTGAGTAACTACATATGTGAAAGGCAGTATATATGTGTGTTGGAGTATATAAATAGCTATAAGCAAGAGTGAGTGATTGTGATAGTGGCTGTATGGATGATTGTGTGCTTGTATCAGTGATTGTATAAGAGCGTAACAATGTGCTACTATTTGTATGAGTAAGTGAGCTGGTGTGTGTATAACTGTATAGGTGAGTAAATGGCAGTGTGTTTAATTATTTGCATGACTGACTAGGTGTGTGAGTATCTCTATGGATGAGTGGCGTTGTTTGAGTGTCTATATAGGAGTAAGAGTGCATATGATAGTCCTGTACTGAGTGACCGTAAGTATGAGTGACTGTACGGGTGAGTGAGTGGATGTGTGTGTGTAGACCTAAGAATCAGTGAGTGGGTATGTAGTTATTGGTGTTGGAGTGTCTATGGTTTTGCGAATGGCAGTCTGTAATTTAGAGTGGGTGTATCAAAGGTTATATTAGGGTGTGAGGAGGTGCATCAGATTATCACGTGGATGATGTCATCAGTGATGTCATTTGAGATGTCATCAGTGATGTCATCAGTGATGTCACTGACCATGTCATGAGTGATGTAATATGTGACGTCATCAGCAGTGCATTGCGTGGGCGCGAGTTATAGTTAGCTGAACTAACTATAACGGGGGAATTTCACGGGTTTTGTACGAGTGCAATGTCCAAGTAACTATAACTGTCCCTAAAACCTATGGTTTTTTCAGTGAATTTCAAAGGTTTTTTAAATGCTAATTTGTAACTATAACGTGTCTGAAACCTATGGTTTTTTCAGTGAATTTCAAAGGTTTTTTAAATGCTAATTTGTAACTATAACGTGTCTGAAACCTATGGTTTTTTCAGTGAATTTCAAAGGTTTTTTAAATGCTAATTTCTAACTATAACGTGCCTGAAACCTACGGTTTTTTCAGTGAATTTCAAAGGTTTTGTAAATGACAATTTTTAAATGTATTAATTGTTATATTAATTTTTTTCATACTGATTTACTACATTTTTAGAAACAATTTTTTTTTACATATTTTATTTGTCAAATTACATTGTAATTACATTATACATTACATTACAAAAAATACTTTCTCAGAATGAATTACTTTAGTTTAAATACTTTGCAGATAGGCAATAGACTTTTAAGTACAGTAGTTACAGTTGTTGCAATGGGCAACACATTTTCAAACACAATGCAACATTCAGCTCAATGTGAATTTCTAGTTAAATGCAATTAGTTACTTTATGGATTACTTTTGTAACCACAGGACTGGATCCTAGATTCAGTCCTGGTACATCTCCTGTAAACAGTTGAGTAAAAGCGTTTTGGTTACAGTCGTGATTTTTAAGGAATATTATTGTATTTTAAAAGTTGACACTTTGAAACTTTTTCTCATAGAATCACCAATGTTATCCTATGGAAGGAAATTCACTTAGCAGGTAAAAACTGTTATCGTTACTTTTTCTTACTCAGTGTTGGATCCTGGATCCAGCACTGGTGCATCTCCTGTAAACAGTTGAAAGAATGCGTTTAAGTCATACAGGCGATTTTTAAGGAATATTTGTAGTTTGTGAAAATCAACACTTTGAAACTTTTTGCTGAAAACCAGTCAATGTTAGCCTATGAAGGAAATTCAAGTTACCGGTAAGTACGGTTAAAATTACTTTTGAGGATCAGTACTGGGCTGAAACATGCAGCACTGAGGTCTCTCCTGATAACAGGTGAGTAAATCGGAATTCGTATTTCGGCTGATTTTAGAGGAATATTTTAAAGTTCCAAAACTCCACACTTAGAAGAATTTCCAAGTGAAACCAGTCAATGTTAGCCTATGGAAGGAAATTCAAGCTACTGGTAAGTACGGTTAAAATTACTTTTCAGGACCAGTACTGGGCTGAAAGATGCAGCACTGAGGTCTCTCCTGATAACAGGTGAGTAAATCAGAATTCGGATTTCGGCTGATTTTAGAGGAATATTTGTAAAGTTCCAAAACTCAACACTTAGAAGAATTTCCAAGTGAAACCAGTCAATGTTAGCCTATGAAGGAAATTCAAGTTACCGGTAAGTACGGTTAAAATTACTTTTCAGGATCAGTACTGGGCTGAAAGATGCAGCACTGAGGTCTCTCCTGATAACAGGTGAGTAAATCGGAATTCGTATTTCGGCTGATTTTAGAGGAATATTTTAAAGTTCCAAAACTCCACACTTAGAAGAATTTCCAAGTGAAACCAGTCAATGTTAGCCTATGAAGGAAATTCAAATTACCGGTAAGTACGGTTAAAATTACTTTTGAGGATCAGTACTGGGCTGAAAGATGCAGCACTGAGGTCTCTCCTGATAACAGGTGAGTAAATCGGAATTCGTATTTCGGCTGATTTTAGAG
This sequence comes from Calotriton arnoldi, assembly GCA_963921515.1. NCBI lineage: Eukaryota > Metazoa > Chordata > Amphibia > Caudata > Salamandridae > Calotriton > Calotriton arnoldi. The sequence goes on along the minus strand of CAWUFW010008014.1, from coordinate 358,792 downwards.
GAATATTTTAAAGTTCCAAAACTCCACACTTAGAAGAATTTCCAAGTGAAACCAGTCAATGTTAGCCTATGAAGGAAATTCAAGTTACCGGTAAGTACGGTTAAAATTACTTTTCAGGACCAGTACTGGGCTGAAAGATACAGCACTGAGGTCTCTCCTTATAACAGGTGAGTAAATCGGAATTCCTATTTCGGCTGATTTTAGAGGAATATTTGCACAATGGTGAAGGGAGGGGCGGGGCCTGAGGTGACATCTTTGCAAACGCGCCCCGTGGCGCGTTTTAAGTTGGGGGATTAAGTTCCCTTGAATCCTGAGGGTCCCTAGGGGCCAACTAGACCACCAGGAACCTCCAATATGCGCCAGGGGCTGCGTTGCAGAGACGTGTAGAGAGGCCACACCCCTTTACACCTCTCTGCAACGCAGCTCTGTGGCGCTTTCTGGATGTACCTGTTGGGCTAGTTGGCCCCCAGGGACCCTCAGGATTGAAGGGGATTTAATTCCCCATCTTAAAACGCGCCACGGGGCCTGTTTGCACACATGTCACCTGAAGCCCCGCCCCTCCCTTCACCACTGTGCAAACGCGCCCGTGGCGCGTTTTGGGTTGGGGGATTAAGTCCCCTTGAATCCTGAGGGTCCCCGGAGTCCAACTAGCCCACCATATACCTTCCAAAAAGCGCACAGAGCTGCGTTGCAGAGAGGTGTAAAAGGGTGTGGCCTCTCTACACCTCTCTGCAACGCAGCCTCTGGCGCATACTGGAGGTTCCTGGTGGGCTAGTTGGCCCCCAGGGACCCCCAGTATTCAAGGGGAATTGCTTTCTCTGCAAACGCGCCAGGGGCGCGCTTGCAGAGTGGTGAAGGAAGGGGGCAGGACCTGCGGACCGATCGTTTAAAAAAAAAAAAAATTTGTCTCTGAAGGGGGCTGTGTGGCCCCTTCCTTTTTCCTGTTTTTATGCCCTGGGGACCCCATCCCCCAGGGCCTTACCAGTTTTTTTTTAATTTGTAATTTAAAAAACGGGAAGGGGGCCGCGTGGCCCCCTTCCCTGGGCCTGTATTGGCCCCGGGACCCCATCCCCCGGGCATGGCCTCATTTTTATTTATATTCTTTGGAGGGGGCTGCGTGGCCCTCCTCTGGCCATTTAAGGCCCCGGGACCCCATCCTCGGGCCGGCCATTCCGTTTTTTTTTTTATTATTTATTTATTTTTTTGGGAGGGGGGCCGCGTGGCCCCCTCCCGGGCCACTACTTGCCCCGGGACCCCATCCCCCGGGCCTGGCCTTCGCTGGGACTGTGGGGGTCCCCAATCCCCCACAGTCCCGCCGGCTCCCCGCGTCCCTAGGGTGCTGCAGCATTGTAGCACATGGGGAGCAGCTAACATGCTGCTCCCCATGTGTAAAGTCAATGCTTTGGATATTGGAAGAGAGAGCAGGTTTCCTGCTCTCTCTTCCAATATCCAGCAGTTTGTAATGACAGGACGGGAGCCGCGAGGCTCCCGTCCTGTCATTGTAACAGCAGTGTCCCGGGGTAGGCACCCCGGGACACTGCAGGAGCCGGCCCTGGGGGTGGTGGTCCCCAGGGCCATCAAGGGCTCCAGGAGGGGCCGCGCGCCCCCTCCCATTCAGTACACAGCCCCGGGAGGTGGTGGTCCCGGGCTCTGGGGTCCGTAACGGACCCCCATATTAAAATGTTTAGTGCCCCGGGAGGTGGTGGTCTCGGGCGTGTGGGGCTGGAGCCCCCACACAGGTTTAATAATTTTTAAAAAAGCCCCGGGAGGTGGTGGTCTCGGGCTGCGGGAGGGCTCAGAGCCCTCCCGCACCATTTTTTAAAAAGCCCCGGGGGTGGCGGTCCTCGGGCTTGGGGGCCCTTGAGGCCCCCACACATTAAATTATCCCCCACCATGCCCCCGGGACTTGGGCCACCCGGGGCCAACTAACATCGAAGCGCGGAGATCACGCGCTTGATTTTTGCTGGCAGGATTCGCGCACCCTGAGCGCATCCTGCCGATTTTTAAAAAAAAAATAATTTTTTGCCCAGGGGTCCTTGTGGGACCCCTGAGCAAACCTAGGGGTCAGGGTGTTTCTACCCTCCCCTTTGTGCGCTTTGCGCACTTGCTTCTGTCCCTCGGTTCTACCGAGGACAAAATGGCTGCCAACATTTCCTGAATCGGAATGTTGACAGCCAGCTGACAGCCAATTAACATGCAGCTCGTGATCGGGACGGTGCGCGCAGGGTGCGCTCAGGGTGCGCGAATCCTCCGTGCCCATAGATATATATGTACTTTTACTTTTGATTTTCTCAGCAACTACTGAACGGATTTACACCATTTAACAAAAAGGGTTCTTTCTGAACCAAGAACTACCTCTTTGCCAAATTTGGTGTAATTCCGCTCAGCAGTTCGGGCTGTAGCCGTGTCTAAAGTTTCCTATGGGAAAATGCATGGGGAAAACGCGCTTTGGGACCCCTTTTCTCGGCCCCCGCTGACGTATCACCCCGAGACTTTCAGGGTAGGAGCGGACCGAGCGCCCCACGAAGTTTGAAAATTTCGCGAAGATACGCCAACCGGCAAGAGAGTTATTTCAAATAGAATGTCGCGGATTTCCTATGGATAATAGGTTGTAACTATAACTATCTACTGGCGACCGCCAGTAGATAATATATATACACATTTATTTTAATTTATTTTGGGGGTTATTGTATATATTGTAGATATATCATTTTTTGGGGTGAATGGTAAATATTTTGTTGATGTAATATATTTTTATTTAATTTAAATATGTATATAAAAAGTTTTCTGTTTATTTGAAGTAACTGTTTCATGTGAAAATTGTTTTTATCTCTTTATCAATGAATATTTAATTACTTTGGTGATAATACTGTAGTGGATATTGTGTGAATCAATATTTTTGGCATATGTTCATTTAAAGGTAACAATATTTTTGTTTCCGATATTTTAGTTTTTGATATATGTAAAAATCAATATTTCTAACAATGATATTTGTGTTCTTGATATTTGAGATTTTTATAGTTAAGTATACATACTCGATATTTTTGTTATCAATTTTTTATTTCCCATATTTTTGTGTTTTGATAATTTATGGATTGAAATTATGTCAGTGAGCCACACCTAAATTGTAATATAGGGGCTGAATAGGATGGGGGTGAGACCGCCACCGACAGTCCATCAGTGGCGGTCTCACTGCCATCCTAAGAAATTTCCCCGCCCGCCACATTAGGATGGCGGGCGGTGTGTTGGCGGTCAGAAAGACTGACCGCCATGCATCCAACGGGCTAATTGAGCCTGCCGGTGTCTCGGAGGTAATTGTATTCCATACAATGGTGGCGGTGCCTGCCAGGCACTGCCGTAGGGATTACAATGGCCCTCCCGCCCGCCTTTTTATGATGGGTAACCTGCCATGAAAAGGCAGGCGGAAAGGGACTTTGGGAGCGCGTAGCGGGCCCCCCTTCCCATCTGGCCCCCAGACATGGGACCTGGGGGGCACCTATGGTGCCCCCCCTATATATTCCATTGTCGGGTAAAAGTGGCTACAAGTGATTCTTTCTAATAATAGTGTTCATGTATTCTGAAATAAATCTTCATAAGCTCTGAACAGTAGCTTATGTTGAATTATTAATCAAAATGATTCCTTAATTAGATGTGAATCAATCTTAACAAAACTTTAACTTGAAAAAAACAATACAAGTCGGTGTATACTTATTGAAGCACACATTTATGTGAAAAAATGAGAAGTTGAAGGGTACACAAAACTAAATTCACAAATAAACAAAAAGTGACCGAGATTTAGCAATTTTTTACAGCATTTCTCATCTCATTACCACTTTTGTAATCACCCATTTCATATGTTATACAAATAGAGAAATTGTCGCCAATTTTACAAAGAACAATTCCTATGATGAAAGCAATTACAGAGAAAATGGGTGCAGTTGTTGACGTTTTGGTCTTTGGTGTGAAGACATCTGTAAGACCATCTTCAGGACAATATTTTCATATGTGGAATGACCCTGGGATTATCTGTAGTGAATCAAGGGGCTGTATGATACAGTCTAATCCGTATAGTCGGTTTAATAAAATCTAGGATAGGAGATCAGAACTTGATGCAGTTGCTCATCTAGCAATCCACCTTATTTTAAACAACCTCAATAGTCTAAGTGGAATGTAATGCGGCCAGCCACTTCATTGTTATTTAGAAGACGGGTCTGGGTCCAAGCAATGTAATGCTGCTCCGCATGGTGCCTGCCACATAGTGCAGGGATATGTCCAGAGTCTCCTTTTTGTCTTCCCGCGTGTGCTGCAGCCAGCAGCAGAACACCGCCGCAATACAAAAGATAGGCATTGCGACCGCTGTGGTGGCAGCCACACCGTAATGCCTATGTCAGGACCGCCGACAGGCTGTCGGGCGGTCTCGTTTCTGTTCGCCCACCACCTTAATCAGCCCCATAGAGACTTGCTGGTTTAGGGTGACCAGAACTTACATTCATTATGCTTAATATTTATTTCTGTGTAGGATACAATTTAATTAATATATTTATGATGATGATGCCTTATTTTTATACTATTAACCAGATGTTTCATGCCTTAATGTTAATATTTCATGGCAATGTATTCTCAATCGCATTCATGACTGGTGAGGACAATCATGGGTCTGCAAGATGGCCCTCTTCGCTTCTCTTGTCTTCACACCTGCTTTTGTCATTGTGCTCTTTTCTCTCATTCCATTTGTTATGCCTGCTTCCAGATAAGCCTTCATATTGTGCAATGCACATGTTTGTATAGATGCTTTAGTGTAAAGGTTTGGCTGGGTCATTGTCTCATTAGAAGTGAGGATGACTTTGCAGCCTGCACAAACCAGCATCAGCTTGCGGAAAAGAAAGGTTCTTTCTAGGCAAAGTTTGAGGGAGAATAAATTGAAAATATCCAAGTGATGGGCAACAACTGTGGTGGAGAGTGTGACTGAATTTCTGAATTTGCCTGTCTTAAGTGGACCATTCTCTTTAGGTAAATAGTCAGACCCCATAAGTCTCTTTTGACTAGGACTTCAAAGTTGGATTTTTCAATGCTTGTGATGAGAGGATTCTGTTCCAGGGTTAGATTAATTTTGTAGAGGGAATTATTTTGAGACATATTGCTCACGTCAATATTCATAGGAAAAGCCACACTTCTTTTCTTCAAAGTATGTGTAGTATATGCAATTTTTTCCCCACTAGTTCCATATTATACAAATGTTTTCTTCCTACCTGTTTGGGTTGAAATCTCTCCTTCAGCGCATGGAATGCAGTCAAAGCAGCAATATGGCTGCCCTTGTCGTGGAACCTTCCTATTTCCTGGAGAACAGCTCTCACTACACACAGACTGAGGAACCTGAGGGGACAATGTTTTAAAAAAATGTTTTCAAAACTTCACATAACATATGTTAATAGACTAAACATTGGATCAATGTAAAACTTGCCTCTTGCACCAGTGCCTTCTGTGTGTGGGTACGTGCGGGTGAGTGTGTGCGTATTTGTCTGTCTACTTCTCTGTATTTGCCCATTTGCCTACTGTTTTGTTCCAATAGGCAGTGATGGGACCTTCTCTGTATTTGGGCACTGTTAGCAGTTCTTAAGCTACTTCAAAACAGTTAAATACATTTCTTGTATCTAATAATGTTTTTAAAATGTGGAAGTTAGCTTTTACATCATTCCAATTTTGAGAGCCACATGCAACTTTATTTGGCCAATTTGTGAGTATGTATTGCCTTCTAAATCTTTTCTCTCCATTTGTAGCCCTTTTGAATAAAAGCTGTTCTAGATAATTCAATGAATACTGTGGATTTTATGCATAGCATTTGTGCTACACATAATCCTTAAGTTCAATAATAAAAACAAATATATCTGTGTGCAATTATATATCAATATCTATTACATTACAACTGTGCACTATTAGAGTATTATACAGTCTGTGTATTTTCATGGGCATGTTCATACAACAGAGAAATCCTATGGAGTATGTTCATTTGGCCATGCAATGCGATAAGTAAATATCATTCAGAGAGATCAGAAAAAGCTATTTAAACGTAGTTATTGTCCTCGAAGAATGCTGTCTGTGAAAATGATTCCTGCTTCTCTATTTAGTACTTTCCTCCATTGTCCAATATTTCAGTTGTTTCATGTTGATTGCACTAAATATCAACTCAAGCACTTCATTGGTCATGACTAAACATATGTGTGTAGAGTAGGCTCCAAAACAGACAGGTAAACCATGACTGTAACTTAAACCTCCAAACAAAAGGGAGTTTCCTTAAGTCTAGGACACGAAAATTGGATTTGATTCAGGTTTGTTTCTTTTCATAAACATTGATTTCATTGTTCCTCTGTCAATGAATAGAACCTATTAAGTTATTTTACATTATTTACACTGTAATTTCTTTTTGTGGATTTTGTAATTATTACACGCTTATTTGTTGTTGTCTATTCCTCTTCTGGTATTTCTACACCTTATCTTTCAAAGAGAATTGATGAAAAAGTTGAGTAATTGCTTGTAATTGAATGATGCAGCCTGTAGGAACAATGACAATATAAATGTTTAACTTAACAATTACAGTAAAATAGATCACAGCTGTAAATATCGCAGCAGCAAAACTTTATATGTTTTACTGATTTTGTACTAGAATATGATCTCTGGTGATTTGATAGCCGAACCACTCCTTGCTGCAGCTTTGTTGGCTCTGGTAATTGTTGCAAGATACCTTCTTGGATATAAAGTGCAATAATGTTTAACGCGTTTAACAGAGTGGCTTGAACAAGCAAGTATAGTCTCCGACCTCCAATACGGTTTTAGGCAGGGGAGGGGTACTTTGGACCAATGCCTTAACCTCCATTTGGTGATAGGGAAGTATACAGTTGTAAAGCGCGGGATCTTCATCTGGCCTTTATGGACTTAACCTCGGCGCTTGACCTTGTTAATAGGTCAAAGCTGTGGCTGATTCTTCGAGACATAGGGCTAGATGGTGACCTGATTTCATTTGTGGCTGCCATTCATGAAAACACAATAGCGGCGGCACGTTTAATGAAGAGGGCAGCCTTACCGACTCTTGGGCAGTAAAGAGAGGGGTCCGGCAGGGGTGCATATTGGCCCCTTGCTGTTCACCCTCTATATTAACAAACTAGGGGATTCTCTGGTTTCTTGCTGTAAAGATATACCCAGAGCCGGTACCAAAATGATTCCCGCGCTCCTGTATGCCGACGACGCGGTTTTAATGGCCAGAACTGCAAGGGGGCTGCAACTTCTTTTAAATTGTTTTATAGATTTTATGGAGTCACTGGACTTAATAACTAACTTGAAAAAATCGCATGCTATGACCATAGACTCGAGGAGGGCAGCGAAGGCCAAATTCTATTGCAAGGAGTTGAGTTACTAAAAGTCCCCGCTTTCCCTATTTAGGGGTCCTTTTGACGACCAACTCACTTGGCACACGCAGCGTGTCCATAAAAGAATGTGCTAGCCAGAGCATCGGGGCTACTCTAGACTTTGCTAAAAGAGTAGGATCAAAACCTCTCCCTGCACTCATTAAGATTTATAACGCCAAGTGTATCCCTATGGCTACTTACGGCAGTGATATTTGGGGCTACACAGACGTGAAAGTAATCCAGGGGGCCGAGGACACCTTTATGCGTAAACTGCTCTCGGTCCCCGCATCAACCCCAATTTTTAATATACATGAGGAACTGGGAGCGGGCTTTATCTCGGATCAGGATTGCGGTTGCGCCTTTATTACGCTGGCTGAGAATTTGGGCCCAACCGACTCCTAACCTAAATCAACTGATCATACGAGACTGCCTTTACCCTTGAAAAGGTGTTAGAGATCCCTTGGTTGAAATATATTAAGGACCAAATGGAAATTCTTGGCTGCCCAGACTTTATTTTTGAGTCCTATTGCTCTGGCAAACTGGCCATTAGAGATGTTAAGCAGCAGTTCCTGGATAGACAAAAGGGACTAAGGGAGGAGAACGAATTGAAAAACCTATGGTGAGAAGATTTGTCACATTGAGCCTGGCCCAACATATGCAACCATATCTATCTTATATTAATAAACCGTACCATCTGTTTGTTCTAACAAGATTTAGGATTGAATATGGTTCCCTGGCTATTAGCCTTCCCCAAAGGTTACTTTAGGAGGGCACACTAAAACCTTGCCCCTGTGACAACTTCTCGGAGCAAGACACTCCATATAATGTTTTTCTGCGAATATTACAATCCATTGCGCAGAAAGTTTATCCTCCCTTTGCTTAGAAGTTGCAATTGTGTACAGGTTAGGCCGGCGTTGGTCTACCTTCAAACACTAGCATCACCTATGGTCTGTTTTGGGGTAGCCAGTTTTTTATCAGCGGCGATTAGACTTAGGAATAGGTTGCCCCTGAGTCTGTCTGCGAACACTGTTTATAATCATGTCATGTAATTTTTTCTTTTAAAATATATAATACATTTTTATTAACTGTAAATATGAGCAAGTGTATGTGGGGCAAATTTTATTCTGTACTCTCAGGTTGAACTATGCTATGATGATTGATCTCTTATTCATGTTTTGTCATTGCTCTTATGATATGCGTTTTAACTTTCTATGAATTGTCACATAATATGATGGCGTACATTTTGCTCTGCTGTTCCATAAGGGGATACCAAAGGGGATGATGGACGAAGCGTTAGAGCAAATCAAACACTCACCCCCAGTCAACTGATCTGGGTTTAATCCATCATCATTCTTTAGCCCACTCCACCACCCCAGTTCAGACATGGCCATATGCAAATCAGTCTGACCCTGTGCCTCATGGGAACAGTCCAGCCCGAACTGCCAAGCCATGTCTTCCCTGGACCGGAAATAAGCATCCTGGGACCGGTTTCGGGTTCATAACCCTCATCAGCCAGGCTATCTTGAATCCAGTGGCAAAGTGAGCAAGGGACCCACGTCTGGGCATACCCTGCCAACTTGGGGCGAACAAAGCGATACCAAAGGGGATGATGGACGGAGCGTTAGAGCAAATCAAACACTCACCCCCAGTCAACTGATCTGGGTTTAATCCATCATCATTCTTTAGCCCACTCCACCACCCCAGTTCAGACATGGCCATATGCAAATCAGTCTGACCCTGTTCCATAAGGGGGCCGCAGATTATGATCTTTGTCTTGAGTAGGATTTTCACTTTTATGGCTTTAAGTAGCCGAATAAAGTTAATTTTAACTGACTGATGTTTATGAATTGTAAAAATTGCAGATCGGTTCCCTCTTAACTAGCTCTGACCTTGAAGCTTATGAAAAGAATTCTGAGGGTTTTTAACTGTTTGAAGATGTTTTTTAAAACGTAATTCATTGATGACGTGTTACTCAGTGTCTAAATTGTGTTATAATGCAAGTTTTAATTCACTGTAAAATGCATTATCACTCATTCATTTGCATTCAAGTGCTCTTTCGATAGCCATGCTGTAGAACAAAAGGCAGACCTGCAGCAAATCATTTTCTTGGCTCCTACATGTGCTCATATGCAGGAAAAGAAAATGTTGTTTGAGCAGTCTGATGAACTGTTCAAGGGTGCATCATGCCTGGGTGTGTGGCCTGTTAAAAGTCTGGTGATCTGTTTGTCAGACTGTGGTGGGGCGTTTTCCGCCGAGCTTTCTGTAGTGAAATCACTAATCGGCTAGAATGGCATCAATAGGGTTTTGAACTATCATGCAGAAGTACTGTGTGATGTTTGGCTGTATAGGTAACTCACCTATATGGACTCAGTTCCTGTATCATGGTATTTGCATTCTTACTGAGACTGGATTGACATCAAGGATGGATCCATCATGTTATGAACTTATGAGGTAGTTTGAATATACAGCGCAGAGTGGTCTAGCATCACATGCCAAGATTATGTTGAGTCTGGTGTACTGTTTGTACAAGAAAAGGAATGGTTGGGGATTCTTGATGTCTATGGGTCTCATTAGAGTTTGACAGAGCAGGAGCCCTACTGAAAATTAAAAGGGCTGCTACTAAAATCTCGGTCCTCCCACTCTATTTGAAATCATTTGAAACTCTGGGTTTCCACTGCTGGAACCTCAGCTGGCTCAACTGGCATGAAACTATCACAGATCTGGTACATCACAGTGATGGTCATCCTGAATTACTTAGGTCGAAGCAACCATCTCTACATTGTTCTGTGGGGTGTAGCCGTGTGAGTCCAGGATAGAAAATCTATAAGTGGCCTCAATGTGCAGGGCGAAAACTTCCTGCACATCAGGACCTTTTTTTTTTTTTTTTAATAAGAACAAATACCCACTTTAGAAGTATATTCTGAAAAAACAAAATAGTTTTCAGAGCAGGTGAAACAAACATGGCACCCGCTCTGCAAACGTTTCAGTTTTCTAAGGAATCAACTTAGTGGTGGTTGATCTTATGGCTTGTAGCTGCCCACTGGGCAGGTGGGAATCTCTAAATATGACAGGTGGTCTATTGCTAGGGGGGCAGAGTGAAAGCTCATATTTTGAGGGAGAAATGTTTATGAGACAGGTTTGCTATGGTTTTTTGTATTTGCTATGGTGTGCTTGCAAATGTTTTATGACATTCTATTGATGTTGCTTGTGATGGCTTCCCCTATGGACTGGAGTCCGTCCGCCATCGTGGTGGTAACCGGGACCGTCTGCAATACATGCGGCGGTTCCGCACACCAAATTATGATGCGACCGCCACCGTGGCAGACGCATCTTGCATTTTAACATTGCGGTGGTTGCTGCTGACAGCAGCACCCGCCGCAATGTTGAAAATGCATGTTGTGCATTTCACTGCACTATGTGGCAGGCACCACACGGTGCCTGCCACTTAGTGCACTGAAATGTAGGGGGGTACCATGAGTACCCCCAGTGCACAAACACCTCCCCCAACACAAGGGGGGCCCGCAACGGGTCCCCGAAACCAATCCCTGCCAGCCTTTCAATGGCGGTTTACCCGCCACGGAAAGGCTGGCTACCGCCAGCATCGTAATTCGGCGGACGGAGCCTGCTAGGCTCCGCCACCATTTGCAGCATGCTGACTGCTCTGCCAGGCAATTGTAACGATTGCCTGTGGCGGTTCCGTGGTGGATGGTCTTTGCGACCGCTGCGGTCAGAAAGCGATTCCCACCGCCATCGTAATTCGGCGGTGGGAAAATTGCTGTCAATTGACGGAAGGATCGCCACTGCCAGGCTGGCGGTGATGATCCTTCTGCCATCGTAATCAGCCCCTATGTTCTGCCTAGCACCAGTGCAGGCACCCTTGCACCATAGTGCAAGGGTGCCTTCATTAGGGGCAGGTTATTTGATCATATAAATAGCTGTTTGAGTCATGAGAGTTCACCAGAGGCTATTGTTCAGGATTTTCAAACCTTGTGCAAAGTTATTTCATCTGAACTTACTGTTAAAAGCCACTGCCACAGGGAGAAACCTTCAGTACGGTGGTTTAACAAGACCTGTGCAAAAGCCCATAAAGATCTAAAAGGTGCTCTTCAGACAACATCACAGGAGAAGGATCTAGTGAAGGCACTAAGGAAGAAATATAAAGCCACAATTGAACAGAGGAAACAGGAGCTGAGGACAGAGGCATGGTCAGATCTTGAGGCAGCAGAGTCTTTTAACGATACAAAGAAGTTCTGAGATGTCATTAATCGTCCAATGTTCACAGATGTCCCTTTTCAAAAAATGGATTCAATGATTTTAGGGGATTCATGGGTGGCACATTTTACATAGAATTTTAATCCTTCACATAAGGTGGGCATTCTGGTGGAGCAGGAAGTAGAGGGGAACCAACCCATTTTTGTAATTCTCTCAGTTGAAGAGTTGGAGAATGCAATTTCACAGGGCATTTGCTCTGAAGCTCCTGGCCCAGATGGAATACCCCTAGACCTTTATGAAGATATTAGCAGCCTTTGGGTGCCAATGTTAGCAAATGTTATTAGAGCTGCTATTGTTGGACCCCTACTTCATGGATAGAGGCAGTAGTGGTTCAAGTGTTCCAAAAGGGGGATAGAAACAATCCAGGGTATTACACACCAAAATCATTGATTGATTCTACTGTAAAGGTGTTGGGTAGGGTCCTTCTGCCATGACTGGATGATTGAGCTTCTGCTAATAATGTCTTGTCAAAGACACAGTTTGGTTTTAGGTGAAGAATGGGCACAGTAGAGCAGTGGCTCAATCTGTCACTTTTTGTCAGAAAGTACACTAGGTCCATGAAGAGCTATTTACATCTTGCCTTTATGAATCTATCTTGTGTTTTTGATTCTGTCATCCATGACAGATTGTGGGCTATGCTGGGAGACATGGGAGTAGTAGAACCATTAGTTGTTCTATTACGTAGGTTACATTCTGACACTACAGTTAAGATCCACCTTGGTATCAACAGTGGGAAAATGAATCCTATACTAATCGACAGAACGGGTCTGTCAAGGCTGTATCCTGTCCCCATTCCTATTCCTCATTCATACAAACGGTTTAGAGGCGCACCTGTTACAGAAAAAGCTTCATTACCCAAAGATTGGCAGTGAGTTTATCCCAACTATCTTATATGCAGATGATGCTGTCCTCCTTGCAAGGACAGCAAAAAGTTTTACAGAAATCCATTGACACTTTTGTTGGTTTTATGGTATCCTAGATCTAAAAGTGAATCATAAAAAGTCATATGTTATGGTATGTGTCCCTAAAAGAACTAAGTCTAAAACATTTGTGGTCCAGGGGAAGGTGATCGAAAAAGTTGAAAGCTTTTCCTATTTGGGAATTGTTTTTAACTCCCCGTTTTCACGGGACTCTTTACTTACTTTAAGGTCCCTGCAAAACTCCAGAGTCATGGAGGCACTTTTCTGTTTTGCTGCCCAAGTGGGCCAGAAGCCAGTCAAGAAACTGTTGACTCTCTACAGAGCAAAATGTTTATCGGTTGTTCTTATGGGGCAGGGGTTTGGGGATATAGTAACTGCTCTAAGCTCCAGACAGTAGAGAATATCTTCATTAGAAGGTTTTTGATGGTATCCAAAAGTGAGGTGACTCTTTTCTGTCACTCTGAAGTGGGTTTGGAACAAATTGAGGACAGGCTCGGTCTTGCTCCCCTGCTGTTATGGGCAAACATTTGGATCACTCCTGAACTAGAATTTTCAAGGTCCATTATATTAGATTGTCTCTCTCTGTCCAATGTTCGAATCATTCCATGGTTTACATATATGAAGCATACATTCCAAGATTTGGGCTTAATCGATGTTTTTTATTAATCCTACAAAAATGCCACACCTAGCAAAATCCGTTATTAGACCAGCATAAGCAACAAGGGCCAGCTCTGATCACCTGCAGGTATTGAACCACCAGAGATCAGTGAGTCATTTAAACGTAAGTGTTTTGACCAACCAATCGCAATTTTGTCTTTTGATGAATCTGCAATACAGATTTCATTTGACTAGATTTCACTTGTCCTTGGTACGCTTTTTAGTAGCTTTTCCGCAGCAATGCAGCTGGTCTAATAACCTGACACTATGTCCATGTAACAATTTGACAAAACAAAGTACTTTGCATTTTGTACTGTTTTGTCCATTGTATAAGATAGTGAGAGCCAAATACTTGTTTCCACTGTTGAGGGCACTCCGCCCTTGTTCTTATAAAGAAGGTTTTAGTTATCTGCTTTCATTGGACACTTTTGCTATCTGTTCCACAGTTTTAAATTTCATTAGAGGAGCGATCGCAATTAGAAAGAGGTATGGAAAATTGAGGGTAGGTGTATTATGTATGTTGTGATCTTAAAATATGATATTTTTTTTAGATATACAAATCTGTTACATTCTATATCCTGCGGAGCAATGAAATGATTTAGAAACTATATACTGAATTTATCCTGGTACCATTGTTTTTACGTGTAGTTTGGTGATCCTGATATTTTTCTTCTTATATGTATTTTAATTACAATTTTTATGATGAATTAGGTGTATTTAAGTGCTTTTATGAATTATATACTAAATTGAATGAAGTTTTTTCCAATTCGATTCGACTTTTAGTTACATTGTGCAGACCAAGGTCCACTTGAAGATCAATCAACTACAGGAATTCTAGGCAAGATGGCGTCTGTGTGAGGCCGCTGCTTATCCCTCTCCTCTCACGCTCTGCTCTTCCGAAGATGCAGTAGGGAATATGCGGTGCAGGAATCCCCCCGGCACAAGGACCCAGGAGGTGGAACACCGAGGCCGCTTTTATCACGGGAAAGTAGGAAACAGCTATGGACGCTGGGAGGCCCTTGGCCGGCTGTTGCTGTTGACAGTTGCCGCAGTTACGGTCGCAGAACATTCCGGCAGCTGGATCCCGGCAGGAGACGCAGGGGCATATTCTCAAGGACTCATCGCCGAGTTAGCAGCACTTTATCGCAGCCAAAGTGGCGATAAATGTAGATTTTCCTAATATATTATGACGGAAAGTCTTAATTTTATTAAAGACACGGAGGCGAGTATTATGCCTTCTTATCTTGCTTTATTATCAACAGCAGCCAAGATAAGTAAAAACACTACAGTTCCCAGAGGGCCAAGCAGAACAACTGGCCAATGGGAACGCGATAAAAACAAAATCTATAACCAATCATGAGATAACACTAAGAATAACGCCACAATCTGACTGCGAACCTTCCTCTTTTCGCTAGCGAGCATCAGATAGAGTCAATAAACAGAGGAACCATTGAAGACATCATACAAAAAGCTAAAGTCCAGGAACAGAACTCCAGAGCAAAATTAAACCAGGATTGTCGAGCTGTGGGAGTCCTCGTAGAAGGCTCCAAACGGGAAGGAGAGATGTCCAACTGAGAAGGAAAACGTTCTTGCCGGCCATTAGTCTTATCATGAAGATGCAGGAGGCAACGCTGGAGTCGCTGAAGGGAGGGAGAAAAAACACAGTTAGAAGTGTTGTGGTGGGTTAATACTCGCCTCCGTGTCTTTAATAAAATTAAGACTTTCCGTCATAATCTATTAGCAAAATCTACATTTTATGGCAAGACCGGAGGCTCCTATTATGCTTGTTCAAAGCATCTCAATAACTAAAGAAGAAGCAGTAACAACAGGTTTGCAATAAAACATTCGGAAAACATTGTCATTAGACCAATCCGCTGATCTCAGAATGTCCTCCAAACGAGAGCCTGCCCAAAAAGCTTTGGAGGCCATGGCTCCCCTTGTGGAATGGGCTCCGAAAACGGAGACGTCGATGCCAGCAAGGGACATGATACAGCGAACCCAACGGGCAAGGGTAGCAGAGGAGACTGGAAGATGGGGCTTACGAAAAGAAATGAGGAGCTGGGAGAGGGAGGACGTTCTGAGATCAGCGGTTTTTTGTTCATAGACTTTGAGGCATTGACCTACACACAATTTAGGATGAGAAGGGAAATAAGGATAAAAAACAGAGTTTAAATTCGTTTTTGTACGTCTGTTAATTTGAAACAAAACTCCTTGAGGAGAAAACTGACGAGACGAAATATCTAATGCTCTCACGTCTGAAACACGTTTGATAGAAACAAGACATAACAACATGGTAAGCTTGGCAGATAACATTTTTAGGGAAAGAGCGGAATTGTCAGGCCAGTCAGAAAACAACTTAAGAACAACAGTAACATCCCATAAATTGGAATACTTAGCCAATGGAGGTTTGGAAAAACGGACTCCTCTCAAAAGGCGACAGATCAGAGGATGAACTCCAACAGGTTTGCCGTCAATCGGGGTAAGAGAAATGGCCGATCTGTACAAATTGACCGTTCTGTAGGACTTACCTTCACTGGCTTCAGATGCCAAGAAGTTAACCACAAAATTTAGAGGGGCTGAAAAGGGATTGACATGTCTTTCCAGACACCAGCTTGCCCATAAAGACCAAGCGGATTTATAAGCCTTGGAGGTCCCAGGGGCCCAGGCTTTGCTGATAAAGAGAGAAGCTTCCTGTGAAATGAGGAGATCAGGAGGGACAGGCCGGAAACCTTCCAAGCCGACAGAACCAGAGATTTGTCCAGAATGAGACTGTGTGGAAGACCTTGAAGTCGTTGCGAACAGGGAGGAGAACTGGGAAGTACATTGCCATTTCCAGAAGAGAAGGGAACCAAATCTGAGACTGCCAGAAAGGAACCACGATAACCAAGGTCGTCGATTGGCGACGTACTTGAGAGAGTACTCTGTTGATCAAGAGAAAAGGAGGAAACGCATAATTGAGGTGGAGGGACCAATCCTGAAGGAAAGCATCCGTAGCCAGAGCTGAAGGGTCTGGACGCCAACTGAAGAACCGAGGTAATTGGGTATTGAGGCGAGAAGCAAAAAGATTGATGTAGAAAGGGCCCCAAATTCGAGATAGAGATAGGAAGACGGATGGAAGTAGCATCCAATCGCTGGAATCCCGAAGGTAGCGGGAATGCCAGTCTGCTATAGAATTGAGGTCTCCTGGAAGATATTCCGATGTCAACGAAAGATGGTTTGAGAGACAAAACTCCCAAAGACTCTTTGCCAATTCTGCAAGGGGCTTGGATTTTGTGCCACCTAGATGGTTGATGTAGCGCACCGCAGAAACATTGTCCATACGTAGGAGAATGGAACATCGAACCCTGTTTTTTGTAAGGCTTTGATCGCAAAGGAGCCTGCAAGCATCTCTAAACAATTGATGTGCAATTTCGACCCTCTCGAGACCATGTACCGCCAGTCGAGATTGGTCCACAACGGGCGCCCCAACCCGACAGGCTTGCATCTGATTCTAACACAAGATCTGGGGCCGAAGCGAAGATAGTTCGCCTGCTCCAGGCATCTAAATGGTCGATCCACCATTGGAGTTCGACGCGAGATTCCTGATCTACAGGAATGAGATTGTCGTAGGCTAACCCCTGGCGAAGATGTCTGATTTTTAGACGTTGGAGGGCCCGATAATGGAGAGGGCCTGGAAAGATGGCTTGGATGGAAGCGGAGAGAAGACCTACGATTCTTGCAAGAGATCTGAGAGAAATGAGGGACGTCCGAAGCACCCGAGCGATCTCTGACTTGATGGTTGAAACCTTTGACTGAGGGAGTAGGAGAGACGCTGTGGAAGAGTCGGACGAGGAAGCCCAAGAACTCTATGTTCTGGGAAGGAATAAGCATGGACTTGTCGAGATTGATGAGGAAACCCAGGCTCTAGGAGAAGAGATTGAATAACATTGAGTTCGGACAGAAGAAGCTGTTTGTCGGTGTTCATTATCAGAATATCGTCCAGATAAATGATAAGCCGTATTCCCAGGGATCGAAGGAAAGCCACCACTGGTTTCATGACTTTGGTAAAGCACCATGGTGCTGATGACAGACCGAAAGGGAGAGAAGTGAAGCGATAGGTTACGCCCAGCCATTGGAATTGAATAAATTTGGTATGAGAAGGATGAATCGGAATGGTGAGGTAAGCGTCCTGCAAATCTAACCTGATCATCCAGTCGTTTAGACGTAGGGTCTCTCGTAAGTGGATGATGGTTTCCATTTTGAAGTGGCGATAAACCACGAATTGGTTGAACCATTTGAGATTTATCACTGGACGCATCTTTGTTCTTTTTTCTGCACCAGGAAAATTGAACTGAGAAAACCGGAAGGGTCCAGAGGGGCGACCTGAATCGCTTGTTTTTGGAGGAGGCCTTTTATCTCCAGATAAATGAGCTGAGACATTTCCGTCGAGAACACCAGAGGAGGAGGGAACACAGTTTGGGAAGGCAGTGCATAAAGCTCTATAAGATAACCTTGAACTGTATTGAGAACCCAAGGGTCTGCGGTGAGATATTGCCACTTTTGTAGAAATAATTTTAGTCGACCTCCTACAGGGGGAGGTGATAAAGGACCTACCTTGTTGGTTGTTGTGGTTGCGGAAATTCTTTGACCCCGGCCTCTGTATCCACGTCCTCTTTGCGGGTAGAATTGAGGTTTGTAGTCTTGGAAACTGGAATTGAAGGAACCTCTGGAGCCTTGGTTGGTAAAAGAACGGCCGGAAGAGCGACCCCTTTCTCTGCCGGCCCGTCCAAAAACCCGGGGAGAAAAAACTTTTTTAATTGATTGCTGTGCCTTATCTAAAGAGGCAAAGGTAGAAACAAATCTGCTAAGATCCTTAACCAAAGAATCCCCGAAGAGAAGACCATTAGCTTTAACACCTGGATCCTGAGAAGCCAAATTGGCCAATTTAGGGTCAAGTTTAATCAACAGCCCCTTGCGGCGTTCATGTGTAACTGCAGCATTTGCATTCCCTAAGAGACAAAAGGCTCGTTGGACCCACAGGGAGATATCGTCAGCGGACAACTCAGAACCCTCCAGGCGAGCAGATTCAGCCAAATCAAATATACGAGCCAAAGGACCCACAACATCAAGTAATTTATCCTGACAGGTGGACCATTCCTTGTCCACCCTTATGCGGGTCTTTGCCAAACTTTGAGAAAAAGGTGAGTAAAGGTTGGTCAATAGCAGGAACAATTGTAACCTTGTCTGCTAAGGAAGGTTTAGGACACTCAGACTTCAACTTAGATCTAGCGGAAGCGCCCAAAGGAAGACGAAGCCTGGCGGAAATATAATCACCTACATGGGAGGCGGGAAACCACTCAGTGGAATTAGGGTGACGAATAGAATAAGGGTCGAACATGGGAACCCCTTCCGAATCCAAGACAGGTTCAAAATAAAATGAATCAGACTTAAGTTTTTTAGCAGGAGGTGAGGGAGGGTCAGATACATCAAATAAATCAAAAAGATCATCTGCGTCATCCATGTCATCGTCTGTGTCTAAAATGGTGGAAATAACCAACTTTTTGGGAACCTCTGAATGCTTCTTTTTGTCTTTGCGTTTACCATCGGAGTTTAATATTAACCCCTCCTTAGAAGGAGGCCTGGGAGGCACGAAGTCCTCAATCAAGTGCAAGGAAACCTCGCTATTCAAATGTGACGCAGTTTTTGGAACAGACATAGAAGCAGAGGGAGCCACCTTTCTTTTTCTGCTATCCCCCGCAGACTGGGCCAAAGCTTTAGACAGCAGACTCAACATGGAGTTCTCCATGCCTTTAGAAAAACGTCTCATGGACGTTTCCACTGCAGACTCAACTGAGGTATTAATACATTTATTGAGGTCATTTTTGAAGGCAGCGCCTTAGTCCTGTTGCCGGTCAGAGCCGGGAAAGCTGTCAACATTCATGGTGTGAGGAGCAATACAAGGTGAGGCAAGGGTTAATATTTCGAACAGGGGCGGGGACACGAGAGAGGAACTCCCCTTGTGGGCGTAAGGAGCAGGGAACAGAAGCTCCGGTGAATGCAGCGAGCGGACAGAAGCTTCGAGACCAACTGCCGAAACGGTAAGGAAAACGCACTCAGGGGGAAGAATGAGCGGGAGAAACACGGAAATGCACGCAGTTGCAACCAAATGCAACCTGTGCGCATGGGGGGAAACAGAGATAATGAAAACACGCGCCACGAAGGAAAGCGCTAATGAGGCAGCGGCGAGCGCCGTATGACCAGGAAAAGAAAATACAATGAGCAATAGCACAGCATGACACCAATAAACTCGTATGACAAATACAATTAAGAGCAACGAAGAAAGGTCACTTATCTGACTGCGAGCAGCAAGAAAAGAGGAAGGTTCGCAGTCAGATTGTGACGTTATTCTTAGTGTTATCTCATGAATGGTTATAGATTTAGTTTTATCGCGTTCCCATTGGCCAGTTGTTCTGCTTGGCCCTCTGGGAACTGTAGTGTTTTTACTTATCTTGGCTGCTGTTGATAATAAAGCAAGATAAGAAGGCATAATAGGAGCCTCCGGTCTTGCCATAAAATTCATCGCACTATTCACAAGTTGGTGCTAACAGCCGATATCACCAGTTTTCCTGCGATAGCAGCCGCAAAAAACATCGCCACGGATGACACCAGCAACTAACGCTAATGATATGCAGAGTAGGCGTTCCTGTGCAAAAAGCCGCGGAAACACCACTTCGCAACATTCTCAACGACCAGCCAGATCGGCGATAAGAATCAAAAACATGCGATAAGGCACGTTAGCAGCAGGGATTTAACACCTGCTCCTACCTGGTGTTAAGTCGGACGACAACCTGCACCATGAAAGGAAGCCCAGCCCAGAGCCACACCTAAAGAACAACAGATTCCATGGAGCTACTGATCATGCATCTCGGAGCCCTAAGAGGGCCACAACACCCACCGCCACCACACCCAGGCCCCCCACCCGCCCAGGACCCCCCCAGGGCCCTACCCCGGGCACCCCCCGGACAAAGATATTTCACATCTACCTTACAAATTCATGAACACAACAATTCACCTGATGTCGCACAAGTACAACAATTAACATTCATGTGTGGTCAGAAAAAGCAAAAACATTCATACATCTTAGAATTCCAAAAATAATCATTTATTCAAATTTAACTCAACACTAATAATAGGAAGAATCATGGTGGGTCTTCTCTGGACAATCTGCAAGTCACAGACTGCAAGACAAAATTGAAGGTAAGAAGGTGCGTCATGCGCTCAACAAAGGACAGAGAGAGAGAAAGAGAGAGAGAAAGAAATGGAGAGAGTGACAGAAAGAGAGGGAGAGTGAAAGAGAGAAAGATAGAGAAAGAGAGGGAGAGAGAGACAGTGAAAGAAAGAGAGGGAGAGAGAAAGAGAGAGAAAGAGAGGGAGAGAGAGAGAGACAGTGAAAGAAAGAGAGGGAGAGGGAGAGAGAGAGAGAAAGAGAGAGAAAGAGAGAGAAAGAGAGAAAGAGAGAGAAAGAGAGAGAAAGAGAGAGAAAGAGAGAGAAAGAGAGAGAGAGAGAGAGGGAGAGAGAGACAGTGAAAGAAAGAGAGGGAGAGAGAGAGAGAAAGAGAGAGAGAGAAAGATAGAGAAAGAGAGGGAGAGAGAGAGACAGTGAAAGAAAGAGAGGGAGAGAGAGAGAGAAAGAGAGAGAGAGAAAGAGAGAGAAAGATAGAGAAAGAGAGGGAGAGAGAGAGAGAGAAAGAGAGAGAGAGAGAAAGATAGAGAAAGAGAGGGAGAGAGAGAGACAGTGAAAGGAAGAGAGGGACAGGGAGAAACAGTGCTGACACTGCGCACCCAGGACTCACAGCTCACCTGCTGCCACCGGTGTGTCTCCAACCACGTGCCGGTATACACTGCAGTCCACCAGGTCCCTCATCTGAAACAGAGTCCACAGCTAATGATGGCAGAGTACATATCATTGCACACGGCAACATCGCTTGGCCGCCCCTGCGCACACAGGCTATTGCACCCCAGCCCCTCCCGCCGCCCAGCGGGGATTGCCCGTATTGCGCACCCAGGCCTCACTGCTCACCTTCCGCCACCGGCGTGTCTCCAAGAGGGCCCACCATGTGGCGGTGCAAGCTCCAAGCCCGGGGCCTGCGACCTTGGCAGCCTCCACATCATGCAGCCCCGCACCGCGTTCCACCAGGTCGCACACTTGATGATGGGTCTTGATATTGCAATGGCAGAGACAATATCAGTGCACACGGCATCATCGCAGGCTGCACACCCGCTCAGCACTTTAGGTGCCCCTACCTCAGTGCACAGGAAGTCACCGTCCCGTGGCGGTAGGCCCGTGCCGGCCGCAGTGTAACCGGTGCCACTGACTCCGTGCAACGCAAGTCATGGACCCTATATTATTGAGTCTCGCCATATGCCAGGCGGACGCAGCCATGTCACCTCAGGCAGTGGGGAAGAACTGGGACACGTAGCGCCGCCCCCCTTTATACGTAAGCTGAGTGGGCTGGCTCGGCGTACGCCAGGCCAGCGTAGGGGTGTGAACAATTATCCCTGGCCTCTGGGCCTGGTTCATAACTGGGCTGCACAGGAAACCAACTGATACGTGTGTCTCTGTGTCTGCGCCACACGGCCCGCAATCGACAATGTTGCAATGTTGCATGCAGCCGGAGGGCGTCCGTGCACGAAGGGATTGTACAAGGAGCGCAAGGCCGCTCGGGGTCTTGGCTCATACATGCCAACTGTTGTGTGTGTTCATCGCTTGGTGCACCATAAGCCCAAGGCCTAGCCTCAATTGCAGCACGAAAGCCACATCACATTCCCAGGATACAAGCAGTAGTCAGACTAACATTAGGGATGAAAGCCCCTTTGTCTCAATACAGAAGGCGGAAGGACATCTGCACCTCCGACCTTGGAATTGCATGCAGCAGGCACCCCCTGAGAGAGATACCATGGCAGATGATGACGACTCCCACACTACACACAGCGCTAATGAAAGATCAACGTATCCACAACCCACACACAGAAGTCCTTGCTCGAGGTACTCCTGCATGGAATGGCCTTGACACTTACGTACAGGACAACCCATACCTCCAAACTTTGCACACTCATACGACTCATTGCTCCGAGCTGTGGCATATCATCCACATAACAGCCGCAGGTCAGAAGAGTGCCGGTTCTACGAGAGCGAACAACGCAATGTCAGAACATCTCGGGCACATGCACAACCCCTGTCACGTGGAACTGTACTGTGACCGAATGCTGCATTTGTTGGGGGCACTGGCAGTGTTGCGCATCAGTTACCATCTGAGCTTCCGTCTGGCATACGTCACCTGCGTCCAGCCCTGGTTCCACTGTCGATCATGCATATTCGAGTGGCCCATGGATGTCTGCCTATCCAACACAACGGTAGCTGAACTGGATTATGACATGTGTGTGCGCCCCTGCTGGACCACGACCAGGAGTGTAACCGTGATACCCGCTCATGGGATGCCTTGGTATTTGGCGTATGTGCTGGCAGTTGGGCATGTGAGATTGCACAATTCCTCGGTGCAGTGACCACATTGAAGCGCTCCCTATTGGACTGTGTCGCGGATTGGTGAAACGGCGTGGACGGAGCACATCTGTCCGGACCAGCTAATGGATTGGCTCACCCCCGTGTTCGTTGAAGTCGACAACGACCTACTCTTGGAACTGATTGCCCATGAAGCTGCGCCGCTCATGGACGAGTAACTACGTTCCTGCAGCCACAAAAGATTGTAACCCATAGCACAGGTCCCAATACCCTTTTGCATCTTGGAGAAATGGACACATATTCCACCATAACAGTGGACATGGCTGCATTCGCCTGACTCAGAATGCATGTGCGTGCAACACTGCGGGCTGACATACACCTGTGCAAGGTGAGTGAACAGCGGCGCCTGGCAACGTTCCTCAACCTGACACACCGCTGGAGGGAGAGTACACACATGGCAATGTAGTACTACATGTGACCTTGTTGGACTCCTTCACCTGCTCACTGTCAGCAGAGCAGACAGTCAGCGCAGTCCGGTGGTACAGGACTATGCAGATCCCATGGGCTGTGAGTGGTGTCCCCTGACCACGTGCAATGAGCATTTGCCAAACACCACATGACTCGTCCAGCAAGGCAAGGTGGGCTGAAACCGTTGGCATCCGTAATGATTGGTGTTCATTTGTGCCTCCCCATGTCTTGCACCTCTACATGTTCCTTTGCTGCCTGTTAGTGTATGATGCATTGGTCTGCATGTTGTGGCCCTTGTCTTGCCCGTACTGACACGCACATGCTAATAAGGTGTACGCAACTTCACTAGTGTTCAACTGTGATGAGTGTTGATTAGCATGCCAAATCGTGTGCCTCAATGAGCATTGTCCGTACACAGGGTGGGACTGACTGACGCATTTCACTTAGGGGTGAGTCCCTATTGCCAGCTCCACCTCTGTGAGCCAGACATTGTGGTGGGAGAGTTGCTGGTAGACCTGTGCGCTTACGTGTCTTCAGCAATGTGAGTATGGTGTCCAACTTCTTGCCATGTGGATCAATGTGTTCCATCAAACCAGGCTGTGTCCACACAGTTGAGTGTGTGTAGGTATGCGAAGAGATGTTCTGTTGTCACATGTGATGTGGGACACTACTTTAGGCCTCCTACCGACTCTGACATATTTACACACAGCCCTATTTAATACATGGACGTGGGGCTACGTTGGGGGGTTGCGAGATTGTTGTTCATGATCAATGAGGCCACAGCCAGTTCACACCTTCACAGTCATCTAATTTGCCATGTGTGTCACGGTCAAACATGCGTATTGATGTCATTTCCCAGGGTGTACCTTTTTGGGCAATCAATTAGGGGTGGGCGGAATTTGCGTAGTCGCGCTACGCAAAGCTCCGCGAAACGGTAAAAAATCTCTGCGAGCACGCAAAAGTTCCACGAACACGCGGAATTGCTTGTTCCGCCCGTTCACGATGCTTTTTTCCTGTTCGCGAATGCTGTTTGCGTGCTCGGGGAGAAATATCTCGTGAACACGCATTTTTAAAGCGCGAACAAGCAAAAAATTTCATGCAGCCGCTGAATTTTGGCAATTTGCGTTCTCCGCGGAACGCGAATTACCCAAATTCCGCGAGCGGAACGTAATTTACCGCCCAGGCCTACAATCAATGTCCCTACAGTCATCCTTACTGTTATACTTGAGTGAACATAGACATGACACATCTGTGTGATTAGGAATGTTTTATTCACATTCTGTGGAGTGTCGGAGCTGGAGCAGTACATGGCCATGCACACCCCACATTAAATGGTTGCCCAGTGGAGGGCCAAACAGAGTCCTTTAGGGAATGACAAGTTAATTGGTAGAGGAAGGGTTGAGTCCGCAGCCTGTTTGCTGTGTCATTGGTAACCAGAGCAGATATGGCAGTCCATGTCGGGGTCCAGGTGAGTGTTCCGGGGGACAGTGGAAGGTGTTGTACCAGGGCATGATGCAGAGGGCTGTACCAAGCAGAAACAGGCCATATGGCGGGGGATGAATGCTACAACCTCCTTTTTGACACAGAGTCATTACCATCCACATCTTCGTCCTCTGATATGTCTTCTGTGTCAGGTGTGCCAGGTGTGTGTGGTGGTGTTATGGCTGCATCAATGTGTGCCACTGACACATGTTAATGTTATGTTAATGTTATTGACATTTCTAAAGCGCGAACAGCTACACGAAGGCGTCCTGGCGCTACATGAAGTCCTACAGGAGTCCTCAGCAGAAGGGGTGAAAACCAAAACCTAAGACTAGATGGTAAAGAGCCAAGTCTTCAAAGCCTTTCTAAAGGCGAGCAGGCTTGGTAAGGCTCTAAGATGCAGCGGGAGGCCATTCCATGCCTTGTCTGCACCAACCACAAAACTTCTTCCACCCCAATTGGCTTTTTTAGCAAAAGGCACAGACACCAGTTTAGCTTCTAAAGATCGTAAACATTTAGTTGGTATATACCATTGGAATTGCATTTTGAGATGGTTGGGCCCGGTTCTATAAAGAGCTTTGTGTACTGTGCACAGAGCCTTAAACTGCACCCGTTTTTGCACCGGCAACCAGTGAAGCCTTCTGATCTCAGCTGAGATGGAGGCATGTTTTGGGGTGCCAGTCAGCAATCTGGCCGCTGCGTTGAGCAAAAGTTGTAATTTATTCATCAGTCCTTCCTGGATATTGACATATAAACTGTTACAATAATCCAGTCTGGACATCACTAAAGCAGTGATAACTAACTGATGGCTATCGTTAGGCAAGACATGCATGATTTTCTTACAAGCTTTTAGAATGTAGGAGGTGGATGAGACCACTGCATTCACCTGGTCCTTGAGGCTAAGTTTATTGTCTATCCCGACTCCCACATTTTTTACCTTTTTAACAGGCGTGGGAAGAGGACATAGTGTGTCAGGCCACCACGCCGGGTTCCAAAAGTTGGCGTCATTACTGAACAAGACTACCTCCGTCTTACTGGAGTTCAGTTTGAGACAGTTTTGGGCCATCCAGTTGCCCACCGCTATCATGCAGTCATGAAATCTGGATGCCGTTCCCTGCAACTCTCCTGGCCTTAATGACACCACAATTTGGGTGTCATCTGCATATGAGGTCAAATTAAAACCAAATGATTCAATCAGGGGGCCAAAAGCGACACGTAGATGTTAAAAAGTGTTGGGCTTAAGGACTACTCTCTGGGGACCCCACAAGGCAGAGAGTACGGTTTGGTTGAGAATTCGCCTAGGGTGACTGTCTGTCGCCTGTCTGACAGAAATGATTTAAGTAATTTCCATGCAGAGCCCTGTACTCCAATCTCTCGCAGCCGGTCCATCAGCAAAGCATGATGGACCGTATCAAAGGCTGCAGAGAGGTCCAGCATAATCATGGCTGCTTTTCCTCCCTGATCAAGAATAGCCCTGATCTCCTCGGTAGATTTAAGTAACGCAGTTTCCATACTATGGCCACTGCGAAAGCCATATTGAGTAGGGTCTAGTACCTGAGCTTCTTCCATGAAGGAACTAAGTTGTTCATTCATGATTTTCTCTGCAATTTTTGCAGGAAGTGGGAGTCTGGATATAGGTCTAAAATTATTCACATCCTTAGGATCTAGACTCGGCTTTTTGAGCAAGGGTAGTATCGATGCCTCTTTCCACAGTTTGGGAAAATATCCTTCTGTAAACATGGCATTTATAATGGAGGTCAGGGTAGAAACAACAGGCTCAGCTGCTAATTTTAAAAATGAGACTGGGCATGGATCAGAGGGCGAGCCCGTTTTCACTTTCAAAAGTACATTAGAAATGTCTAGGGTGGTACTTGCAGCGAACTTGACTAACTGTGACCCGGAGCAAATTTCTGTCTCAGAGTCCAGTAGATATTTGGAGGAGGTCGTGCTCCCAGAGCCAGTGAAGGAAAAAAAGATGGCATCTACTTTGTCAAAGAAAAAATTCGCAATTTTATCGCACAATTCCCGATTGGCCTGAATAGGCGGAGGGGCTGGATACGCTAAAGAAGTTACTGTTTTTAAAAAGTTCTTTGGTAGAGTTTTTGGCTGAGTTGATTTTCTTCACAAAGAACTCTTGCTTCGTTTTTTGCAGCATCTTTTTATACTGGGCTAATCCTATTTTATATTCATTTTTTTTTCTTTATCCTTATATTCCCTCCTCCAAGATCTCTCAAGGTGCTTACAGACCAATTTCTGGTCTCTGAGTTCTTGGTATACCACGGAGCAGAGAGTCGTACTCTGCTAGATCGAAGGAGTTTTTTTGGGGCGAGTTTATTTCCGGCTGCTTCCAACCAGTTAGTATATTGAAGCGCAGCCTCATCCAGGTCTGTAGGAGGACTGAAAGATGTGGAAGTTAGCACCTCCTGTAATTCGTCTGCGTTTACCTTGTTCCATGCTCTAGTGGCTAGCTGTTTAATTACTGGTTTTATCGCATGTCGATCAGGAATGGCCATTTTAAACAGCACTACCTTGTGGTCTGACCAGACCACTGGAAGAAGACCTAAGACAGATAGCTGCATGTTATTGGAAAATATGCCATCCAAAGTGTGTCCTGCTTTATGGGTAGCACCATTGACCAGTTGCTTTAAATCAAGGCTACTCATCAGATCTATCATATTTGAGGTATCTGAATCAGCTTGTGCTTCTAAATAGAAGTTAAAATCTCCTAAAATTGTATAAGAATTGGCACTTAACCCATTTTCAAACATAGAAGCAGCTTTTGCAATAAACGGGCTTCTGGGGCCAGGTGGTCTGTAAATGAGGGTGCCTTTAAATGTGTAGTGACATGAAAAATAAAAGCTAAAATCCAAAGCTTCACATTCGTCATTCGATGAGGGCTTAAATGATGCCGTTATTGATTTATGATAGAATACTGCCAAACCACCCCCCTTCTTATGAGGTCTATTTAAAGTAAAGGAAAGATAGTCTGGTGGTGTGGCTTTCACCAAATCCGGGCCTGAAGCATCGTCCGTCCAAGATTCGGTTATAAATGCGATACTTATATCTTCTTCCTCAATGAGGGAGGCACATTCCAAACTATGTTTAACTAAGGATCTTGCATTTAACCCGGCGTACTTCCCGATATTGTCTACCTCATGTCGTTTGTTATTTTTACCTTTATTTTGTCTCCCTTTAGTCTTCTGGAATTCAAAATCCGGCAGTTTAGTTAAACAACCAGGGCATGTCAGTTGACTATGTGTAGACCTATTGTCAACTGAGATACATAAACAGTCAGCTTTTAAAATGGTAGTGTTAAAATTATGTAAAGTCCTGCTTGAGTAGCTAATAGGCAAGGATTTACCTGCATCGTAACCGGCAGGGTGGCTGGCGCTGGACGCGATCGGTGCGCGGACGGGCGCAGACAGGCTTGCCTTAGGCGTGCCATCGGCACTCGCGCCAGCCTCACTTTAAATATCCCCAGGGCTGTGAAGACTAGCCCGCTACACAAATTCCTCCCAAACTGGCATCAGGGGGCAGAGGTGGTATGGCTGCATCACTGTGTGCCACTGACACATCAGGGGGCGGAGATGTGTGTGTCGAAGTTCCTGCAGCAGTCATCTGGGACAGGCTCTGTGGCAGCAACGGCAAGATGAGGATCTGCAGGGCATGGAAGATCCCAGCTACATCTCGCTGGTGTTCAGCCGTGGCAGCCATCCTTCCTGCCTGCATCCGCTCCATGTTCTCCATTGTCCTCCGCATCTGTGCCAACTCTGTGCTGTCATCGCTGGTGCCTGTCTGACTAGACAGTTCTTGTATCCGAGTAATGGCTCCAGCGAGGTCAGCCAGGGATTGTTGTAGGGCATGGAGCGGACTGTGGGTGTCCGTTAGGGACTGTAAATGGTCCCTGATGGAACTAAGACACCCACGTATGGCATCTAGTTTGCCTGCCATGAGGTCGAAACCCACCCGCACCTGTTCAGCCAGACCCCTCTGGCAGTCTGACACACGGCGTTGGAATGCCATGTGTTCTTCGGTGAGGTGCTGGGAGCCAGCCGTGGTGGTGGGTGCTTCCTGCTGTGTGGTCTGTGCAGGGGGTGGGATCACCTCGATGCAGCTGGGCTGCCCTGCTCCTGGAGGAGGGGTGCGGAGGCTGTCCATGAGCCGTTGGAGGGTGTCGGAGCAGATGGCCAGGGGGTCCTCCTCATCATCACTGAAGAGATGTCTGGTCTGCTCTGCAGGGGGAGTTGATTGTCCCTCTGCAATGTGAATGGGAGATGCAGGTTAACAGTGTGTTCCATGTATGTGCACGCATTGTACATGTTTACATACAGACTGCATGACAATGTACATTGTGACTGTTTTGGAGGAGCTGGGTATTTGATGGGAGACAGTGGACATTTCGACTACATGACGGATGTGAGGTTGTACTCGTACATTATCATCTGACAGTTTCCTGCTATGCCTGATGTGATTGGCCAGTTTCTACGCACATGCGGCACCAGTTGTGTCCTCTGTTCTGTGGTGTAAGTGTGGCACTTTGTACCACATTGTCGTCAATGTTGATGTGCTGTGATTGCTATGTGTGTGTGCTGCATTGTGAAAGAGTTGCCCCTGCAGATCTGACTTAGCGGCCCCTTATCCCTTTGAGGCGGTGTGCCTTTGACTTGTGTGCTTTTATGGTGCTGAGATGTTGGTGACTTGGGTCATTTGTGCTCTTTGACGGATTTTGGACTCTTGTGCATTGTTTGTCTGCAGATGTGTTGTTGACGTCAGGGGTTGTATGTGCACGTGGATGTGTCAGAGTGTGACCTGCTCCTTTGAGGATGTTATCCACACTGGGCCACCTCAGTGTCGTGGCGTGCACCATGTCATGTATTTTGACTGCAGCCATGCTATTGGTCATGCAGTGTCACTTGCATTGTCAGTGTGGCTCACAGAGCCGCTGCTTTGCTGGGTTCAGCACATGTGCATGGGTAGGTTGTGAGATTGGTGATGGGGGCCATTTGTGCACATGGTGGACGGGGGCCTACTTGGTGTTTCTATGTGTGCTGCAGTGTGCCAAGGCCATCAGGGACATGTTCCACAGTCATTGTGGGTGTGCAGTGTGCTACACATGATTGTGCATGTGTGCCATTGTGCCCATCTCCCCCCGTCCCCCTAGTCCCTGGTCGTTACTCACCCTGTTGCTGTTGGGTCAGGCCATATCGAGCAGTGTCCTGTCCCCCAACTCCTTGCACCGTCTCCGCACTGATGACTGTGGCCACCATTTCCTCCAGCTCATCCAGCTCCTCCTGTGGCGCAGGACTCCCACCTCCAGTCGCTGTTGCTGCCTTCCGGTTGGCAGCGAGTTTCTGCTTGGTTTGGCTTTTCACATCATGCCAGCGCCTCTTGACCTCCTCCATTGACCTCCTCAACACTCCGACTGCATTCAAGTTGTTCACGATTGACTGCTATATTTCCGTTTGAGTTGCCGATGACACAGTGGAGGTGACGAACAGTTGTTGGTAGTGTTCTGTCACCTCCGTGACGATGATCCGGTTTTCCTGCAGACTGAACCCCGTCTTCCTCTTCTCCTTGCCCTTCCCCGGCCCCGGGGTTCCTGGCTGGTCATCTGTGGGGCTTGTGGGGTTCGCGTTGTCCTCTGCACTCGGTCCGGGTGCGTCCATGGTGCTACGCAGTTACATTTTTTAATCTTTTTTTTTTCTCTGCTTTTATAGTGCATTCTCATGCATGGCGCGTGGGAATCGCAGGCCTGTCGCTGGTACTGCTGATTTTTGTATCGCCATTGGGGACATCGCCACTTTTTTCGCGTTCGTGTTTCGCATTTTTTCGGCGTCGCGTAACTTTTTACACGGGCATTTGGCGCGTTATCGTGAGACTATCGCATGGTGCCGCCGGGTTGAGAATACTGCGTTAACACGGTGTTATTTTCCCGCGATAGACTGCGATGTGAGAAGTTGCGTTAAGCGAATTTGGCGATAGTTAACACACGTTCTTGAGAATATCCCCCGCAGTGTCTTACGGTGGATGAAGTTATGGCCACACGCGGTAAAGGAGGGAAACAACGCCTGGTTTCCTCAGTGGCCCCCGCAACGATGATCTCCCAGCAGCAATGGGAGGTTGTGGACAGCAAACCCGGTGTAAAGAAAGGGGAGCTTCGACTCGGTAAGGGGAAAAAACAGAGCAGGTAAAAAAAAACTCCTCGCAGAACACTCAGGAGCACTCACAACCATCCATTACAAGCATGTTTTCCCCTATAGGAGATGTGAGATTACAATTGAAACATAGTAAAGGTCAGGAGGGAACCCCGGGTAACTCCGAATGTGTGAGTCATGTGGGCAATGAGTCTGGGCAAGCAACTTGATTCCCACAAATGAAAGTATAGAGTCAGTTTATGCATCGGAAACTGATACCAGTCCCTGGTTGTTTCAAAATGAGGTAACCATTTTAGAGGCACCCTCGGCTACTGTAAATATAAATACAACAGCGGTGATGGCAGGTGGTGACAGCTCTGTGACTTTAGTTTCTGAGAGGGGAGATAGTTGTGAGCGTGACGTAACAACCAAGGGATCCCGCATTTTGAGGAACAGAGACTGTGAGAGAAAGCCTATAGAGGGAATGGGCCTGACCCCTGCCTCAACGGAGAAATTCTTCACCCTGACAGAGGAATCAGATATGTCGGAGGCAAGCATTTCAGTGACTAGTGGGGTAGGGGCATCCCAGTTAAGAAGTAGCAGCCTGCAGGAAGAGACATCGGGTTATTTGAAACAGAAAAGATCGTTAATGAAAAGGGGAAGAAAGAAGAAGCTAGGAGAGCAAAATCCCCACCAGATGCAGGTGAAAAGGAGACCCCTGAGGACCTTGGATGGGACTATTTCGCCACGCAATTGCTTCCACTAGAACATAAAACAAGAGGAATGGAGATACCCAATTTTGGTCAAAAGGGTGTGAAAGGTCAGCAGGGGTCCCTAGGCAATGGGAAACCAGATGAACCCTCATTATCACTGATCCTGCAATCACTGAGGCTTTTTCAGGCCGAAGTGAAAAATGCTAACCGACGGGCACGGCTGGCTCAAAAAACAGCTTCAAGTTTCAGTGAGGTAAATTGGTAAAACCTGCTCCAATATTGCTGAAAAATTATGTATGGTTGAGACTTGGGTAGAAGTGTTGGAAATAGAGGTGGAGGCATTGAAGACCTAGAGTATGTCACAGGAGGGGGTCTTGACAGATGTTATGTGGAAGACTATGAGAATCGGCAATGATGTAATAACTTAAGATTATAGGGGAGTTCTGAAAATGTTAAAAGCAGAAAATATGTTGTAACTCTACAGATAGGTGCCCTTTCCGAATTGTCTACCTGAGACTGGGACAAGGAAGTCCAGCGTGTGCATCGGTTTCCTTTGACATTGGCAAAAAAAACGACTAGTGATCCAGCTTGACCCCGTGCAATATTGGTGTACTTTGGGAACTTTCTTTTACGTCAATCTGTATATAATCTAGCACACCCCAACGCTGAAAGAAATTTCGAGGGCATATTTTTTTTCTCTAAGCCTGATTTTGCTCATGACACTGTAGAAAGGAGATGGCGACTCAGGCACTTCTTCGCCCCTTTTCAGAAAGCGGGAGCAGTGGTGTATTAGCAGAATCGGGTTAGACTGAAAGTCGTGTTTCGGGGGCAGAACCATAGTTTTACATCAGTGATCCAGGCCCAAAAGGTTTTGGTAGAAATTTAAAATGGGGGATCTGTAGTAAATAAGGCAGAATGCATGCTAGTCCAAGGTTGTTAGAGGTGTGGTTGCTGGGTGCTCTCATGGGTGGCGGGGAGGGGGAGGAGGGGGAGGGTAGAGAGGGAACGGCAGCAGATTTCCTCATTTAGGTTTATGGTTGGGCCTTATTGCCATGGTTTTGGTGGTGGGTGGGGGGTGGTAAGAGGGAGGGAGGAGCCCACATGCTGGTGAGGTAAGAAGATAGTTTAATATCTTTATCCACAAGTTCTTGGAAATGGTTTGGGGGTTTTCTTATCTGGTCATCCGGAAATATGTACATTATAATTAGGGTTAAGGTGCAAATTACTTATGGTAAATTGCGTGTGGCAACTATTAATATCTGCGGGCTCAATGACGCCAAGAAAAGGCAAAAAGTTGCAGTTGGGTTACAATTGCTCACAGCAGATACCATATGTTTGCAACAAACCCATATCGAAGGGGCACAACAGCACTTACTGAAATCATTGGGGTATAAAATTTGATTGGTGCAACAACACAAAGTGTGCGAATGCAGGGAGAGGCTATCTTGGCTCGAGCCGATAAGTTTGGCCGCTGGGTTATTGCGGAATGTCAGCTAAGCTCGGGGGGGAAAATTGACACTATGCACAATGTACGGGAGCAATGTTGATGATCCTGGAGTGATTGATGTTGTCTCAAAGGAACTAACTCTTTGGCCCCTCCCTATCATCCTATGTGGAGATTGTAATATTAACCTGCCACGTGATTGGTCTGTGGAGGAGGGGTGGCGTTACTCCAGGAGGAAACCAAAAGTCTTCCAGGCACTGAGGGACATGTGTCAAGATCACAGTTTGGTGGGCAGCTGGCATTTCTTAAAACCGTTAGACCCCGGATTTACCTTTTTCTCTGCTCCCCACTTATCTCATATCAAATTAGATTTTGTGTTCATTTCCAACACATTAATACAGGGGTGTAGGATAGAGAAAGTGCCACGCATTTTATCAGATCATAATCCACGTGTGCTAGAACTAGAGGGTGCTGATCTTAAATCAAAGGTGAGATCTTAGACCTTCGAATGAACGCTTTTATTAAGCAAAGATTATTGTGAGCATTTGAGACAATGGATCCCCTTATTTTTGGGGATAACTTAGGGAGTGCCTCTATTGAGATGGTTTGGGATGCTATGAAGACGGGAATCCAAGAGGAAACATTGAGGTTCTCCACTGCTAATTGCGATTTTCATTGACCCCTTTCTCTCCAGACTGGAGTTCAATGACTGAATGCCAGCAATTCAGACTCAAAGCAGGGAGACCAAAACTCTTGCCTATAATGATGACATTGCTCTTGTAACATCTGGTCCAGGATCGGCTATTAATGCCATAGAAGAGGAAGCTGAATGATTTTGGAGAGTTTATGGCTATGCTTTGAATAAAGATAAGACCCAGATTATCATCAATGAAGGAATTAAGATGACAGATAGTCGGGTTGCGGACAAGGCAATATATTTAGGTGTTTGTTTGTCCACTAGACTGGATAATGTTCTCAGGGATAATATGGAACCCCTTTTGTGCAAAACTAAGCAAGATCCCGGCAGACTAAATAATCTACAATTATCCATGGGGGCAGATGTAACATGATTAAGATGCTTTTTTCCCCCAAAAGTGTATACCTCTTTTGGGCTATTTCTTTAGAGTTTTCACCACAATGGTTTAAAACAATGGAAAATGTATTCTCCCGGTTTATCTGGTCATACTCCATGCCTTGACAAGCCTTCAAATCTCTTTCTTTACCCAAAGGGAGAGGTGGGTGGGCTCTACCTAATTTGAAACTATATTATTGGGCTACTACACTGACACACAGCTGAGTGCTGTTGCCTAAAAATGTTGACAGTGGGCAAATTGTGCAAGTGCCCTTGACATATGAGCTTATGATGGGAAAAGAAGTCTTGGGGTGTCTTTTGGCGGCAATTAAACGATAGCTATTATAAATAAGTATGCTTAAAGACCCTTCATAGTGTATTTAAGGGCAGGAGTGCCGTGCGTAGAATCCTGGGGATTGGTAGATTATCCTTTTATACACCCTTGTCTAATACTCATAATCTACCGGAGCTTTTTAGAAATTCACTTATGAAGAATTGGGTGCGTGGTGGGGTTGCTCGGTGGGTTTCTTTTTTTCACCTTCTGGGATTCGCTCTTTTGATGAGATGAAAAATGTATTTAATTTTGGGTGGAAGGATTTCTTTAAATATCTACAAGTGAGAGATTTCCTCTTGCAAAAAGGGGGTCGGCCGGCTGGACTCAATAGAGTAGAGGCTATGGAAAGATTCTTGAGAGCAAGAGCAATCTCAATCCAGGAAATCTATGAATGTTTTGACTCCGTTATGTCTGATGATATGGATAATACTCTCAAAATGGCAAAAGAAGGTGGGGATACCCTACAGTACATTCTTTCAAGCATTTGACTTGACACAATCCATCTTAATGTTGTCGCAATCACAGGCACAGTTTTATAAGACCTGTTTTTTCTTATACTATACACCCTATAAGATTGCCAAATGGGGAGAGGGTAAAGGCACATGCTGCCCGTGATGTGCTTTTCACAAAGCAGATATTGTACATATTTTTGCCACTTGTGCTGAGGTAGAGAACTTGAAAAAGAAATGTCTAGGTTTTTGTCAGAAGGGTTAAAATTTTTGATTGAATCTTACTATGTATTTATGAAATGTCACCAGCTGTGGGGGTGGTCTGGGGGTGGGTGGGTTTCTGTGGAGTGGGAAATGAAATAATTCAAATAATTTTTTTTTTTTTTTTTTTTTAAACTACAGGAATTCCATCCTGACTGGAAACCCTTTATCATCATTACATCCCATCAAGTTGATCATCCCCATTCAATATAGACTAATTTCCGTCACCATAAAAATATTAAGTTGTTGTGCGAAACCAGGGCTTTTTGCAGTGTCCTCCCACTTTTTGCCCCCATTTTGGCTACTAGATGCTAGTTTTCTGACTCTGATTGTGCCCTGGGCTCTGCTAACCAAGCCTGTGTTCGGATGTAAAGTACATGGTAATTAGGTGTAATTCCAATTGGTACTGACAACCCACCTGTAAGTTCCTAATATATGGTAGGGCATGTAGGTTTAGAGGTCCAGCAGATATAATGCACTTAAGCATGCACTACTGTGCTGCCTGCTGTCATTTTAAAAGCTATTAAAAGTAAATTATATGCAAATTCGACTTTGGGATTAAAGGTACCTCCAAAGTCTCATACTATCTTATTTTTACATTTAAGTCACCCCTACGGTCTCCCCTAAGTGCCCATGGGGTATGGTGCATTGTAACTATAAGCAGGGACATTTTAAAAGATGTTTTATATGCCCTGGTGAGGGAAAAACTGCCAAGTTTGTTTTCCCCATTGTAGCACAATGGCTTCATAGGCTAAAATGGGAATACTTTAATGAAGTATAAGTATTGAAAGAAGTGAGCTAAAAATCTACTTCAAAGTATGAAAATGATAATTAGAATAAATCCAACAAATTGCTAAGATTAGATTTAATATAACTATCACATAAAATAAGTTATAGAACTTGCTTTTATGATGTGCTAAAATCCAGCCTTCCAGCAGCCTCTCCTGATTGGTCAGCCTTTGGCAGGCTAAGCCAAACTGCTCTGATGAGGTGTGAAAAGGCCTGCATAGTGACAAAGGACATCTATTTGGAGGAGATCTGCAACTGCAGAGCAACAAGCAGGATGAGAGTGGAGTAGTTAAACTGGTCTTCGAAGAGGGAATGACAGTAAGGACAGGACACAGGCTCACCCCACATCTTGCACACCCAGCCAAACAGAAGCCCCAGTAATTGAATTCGGAGAGGGGCTGGAAGAGGAGTGTTAGAGAAACTTAGCTATGCCAGTGGGTTGTCACAGCCAGATCTTAACCTCCAGGAGAGTGTTTCTCCATTTTGGATTTTAAAAGAACAGTGCTTTCTGAGACAAGAACATGCCACACTTTGGAGAAAGTTGTCATACTTCTGGGTGGCACCCTGTACCCATTGGTCAGGGGTGCCCCCTGCTTGTCACCCAGGAACACTGGATAAATATGGGAGAGCAGCCCATCAACTCAGATCCCTGCGTTAAAACTACAAGAAAAAGAACTGCCCTGCTGGACTCTTGGACTGCACAAGAGAGGACTGCACTCATAAGGACTGCACCTGCTGCACACTTTGGTCTTCAGCCCAAAAAGGGTTTTGCCTTGCTCTGAAAGTTGAAGGAATGGACTTGATGAAACCAACAGGTTAAAAGAGCTCCACCTGCATCATCTCCACCAAGAAGAACCCAGCTGAATAGCGTTCAGTGAACTTTTAAGGATTGGCATTGTGGGTCTTGTGGTCCCAACTTCCTAAGGAGCAACTCAGAGATTCTGAAACCTTGGATTGGTGTTGTTGACCCTCAAAGACCCAAAAGAAACATCTGGAGAAGAAGGACTGCCCTGCTGGACTCTTGGATTGGACAAGAGAAGACATTACTCATAAGGATAGCATCTGCTGCACTCAGAAGGCTTCACCACAAAAGAGCGTTCTCTGTCTTAAACGATAAGGAGTGGACACCCTAATCAGCAACAGGTGGAAAAGCGCTGGAAGGGCTATCTGCAACATCAGCAATGAGGACAACTCCAGCTGACAAGCTTTAACTGGATTTTACTTGGATTGAGCAGGTCCATTGTGGGAGTTGTAGTCCCGACCCCAAGAGGAAAACCAGAGCTTCTGAACCTTTGGCTGGTGCTGTGTACTACTTTCCTGCATTAAGAAACACTTCTGGAAGGAAGCATAAAAGTATTACATCGAGGGCGGATGGAAATCTTGACTTTATCCTGGACCACCGCAACTTTTTTTAACTCGTTGAGCGCTATTTGCTTCTAAGCGCTAGTTGTACTAAAAATTCATATCTCTGGTTCCCTACATTGGATTTTTGTCGTTTTGGTGTCATTTTATTCAGAAAATATTTCCTATTTTGATAAATTGTTGTTTGATTTGTATTGCCCCTTGTGTCTTACTTATTTAATATATTGGTGTTTCTAAATGCTTTACACACCTGTCTCCTATATTAAGCCAGCTACCACTGGTTGAGCAAGGGAATAGTTTATTGAGACCTTGACTGGACCTTATATTATGATGCTGGGATTATTACTAGTGGTAGGTACCTGCCTGCACCTACTAATGAACCACCTTCCAAAATTTGGTGGCAGCGGTGGGATAATACTTGTGTTTGACCACACCATACATGTATTTAAGTGAAGATCTTAAAAAATCTGCTAAATTGACCTAGAGCAAAATGTATTTTTGAATTTTTTGAATTTGAATGAATTTTTAGTCAAATTGTTCTTGTGTTTAATTGGTGACAATATTTTCTAGGGATACCATGGAGCTTCATCTGGCTAATCTGTCTAAACTCACAGTAGCTGAGCTTAGGGTGCTATCAATGGGAATAGGAAAGCAGAATCGATAAGGTCCCTTAAGGCCTTGGCACTGACAGTTCCAGGAAATGAAGGGCAGGGGGAAAATGGCCCCTCCAACAACTTCCAGGAGGAGGTTGATGACAACTCATCTACAACTTCTAGTACTAGGTTCAGATTTCCAGCTAATGGCGGGAGGGGAGGCTCCCCCACAGAGGACCAAAACAGGGCCTTCAGAAGGCAAGAGCTTCAGGCTCAGTTAGCTTCCATAGCTCTAGAAGACAAGACGTTGGACCTAGCTAGAGAGAAATGGGAGGAGGCCAAAGCAAGAAAGAATGGTGGCAGCAAAAATGAGGAAGATGTACAGATGTCCAGGGGTGGTAAGTTTGATCTCAGACTTCCCAAGTATGTAGAGGGGGATGACATTGACAAATGGCTGACTGCATTTGAAAAGGCCTTTAAGATGAAAAGGGTCTACTCCAAATACTAGGGTTCACTCCTGTGGGAGTTTATCCCCATAAGTGGGAGGTAGGAGGGATAGACTCCTGACCCTAGAGGGGGATGATGCAGAATCC
Source organism: Calotriton arnoldi (assembly GCA_963921515.1). NCBI lineage: Eukaryota > Metazoa > Chordata > Amphibia > Caudata > Salamandridae > Calotriton > Calotriton arnoldi. Next base: position 320,350 of record CAWUFW010008014.1, on the reverse strand, counting down.
GACTCCCACATGAGAAAATGTCTAGTCAGAAAATTTGAACTCACCCCAGAGCAGTACAGGGTGAAGTTCAGGGGTACCCAGAAAATAAATACACAGTCCTTAGTGGACTTTGTAGACATTTCAGTGAAGGCACTAAAGGGCTGGATTCAAGCTAACCAGGTGAGTACTTAGGAGGAGCTGTACAATCTATTCCTTAAAGAGCACGTCCTGACTCATGTACAAGAGTAGTTAGACCAGAATCCAAGAGACTCTAAGCTGTCTATTCCCAGGAAACTGGGGGAGGCAGCTGATGAGTGGGAGTGAACCCAGGTTTTTAATTAGCACCATGGGGAAAACTCCAATAAGGCGGGGTTAGGCCCCCAAAAGCCAAAGGAGGGTGGTGGTAATGCCACCACAGAGACTCCCTCTGTACCTCAGAACTCTAAAAAGCAGGTGAGTAGATCCCACCCCCATTCTGATAAGGAGAGGCAGGGAGACACTGGGCTGAAAAAGTACTTGGCCAACAAGGTGTGCTTTGGCTCTCACTAGTCAGGTCACTTAAGGGATGACCCTGCCTGTTCCAAGAAGGGGGTTAGCAGTGGGCTGTCCAGTGTAGCCATAAAGGAGGACTCCTCAGATAAAGAGGCCTTCCCCCTGATACCTTGCTCGTGCCCGCCCTATGCGTTTGACCCTGGGAGAGAAGGGGTGTCTAGAAATCGGGAGGAGCAAGGTGATGATGCAGTGTGGATGCAGTGAGGATGAGACGAGATGCGAGGAGAGCTGCGGAGAGGTCGCAAGGTGAATGCATTCGAGTAACCCTGCTACAAGAGGTCTTTCAGTCACTCAAAGTCCCCGCTCTAAAAATACTCCTGCTAGTGCCCACTTCGCACTGTTGTATGGTCGACTTACTCTGTCCGTATCTGACGCCGTTGCAGCTAGGCCATCATCAGCAGCTGCTGTGCCTGACCTGTGCTGGTCGTATGTGTGCAGCAGGGCAGCAGGGTGGTCAGAGGCAGTGCGGAAAACTAGCTCTACTAGAACAACATCACCCATCATCATCATCGTCATCGTCAGCATCAGCAACACATCATCCTCCTTATCCTCATTATCCTCATGGTCTAACACAGGTGTAGGCAGCGTCTTTTGGAGCAGGGGGAGAGATGAGTGTGACACCAGCAGGGGCTACCAAATTGCACCTCTAGAACAACACTGTATGATTTTATAGTCTAGACCAGTGTTTTATTTTTTTGACTACGCTTATTTCATGCTACTTTTGTGTATTATTTTTAGACAGGATTGAAGTATTTTATTTGCACCGTATTTTTATGGATATTGCTTTTATGGTTTATGACCGAAATAAAGCTAACAAACAAACAGACTCCTCAGATGAGGAGGTCCTTATAGCATTGTGCTTGGAAAAAAGGTCCAGATGGTAAGCTGGTGATTCCTGAGGCTCCTAATAGGCACTTCCACTCCATTCAGGTGAATGGGATCCCTGCTATTGGCCTGAGAGACACATGAGACCCTAGTGAGTGACAGATTGATGTCCCCAGACCTTTATGTGCCAGAAGAGACAAAAAGAGTAAGGGTAGCCACAGTTGAGGTCACAACCAAACCTGTAGCCTTAGTTATCCTAGAGAGGGAGGATAACTTTGACTGGTATAAGGTGGTAATCTGTTCTGACCTCCCCTTAGATTGTGTCCTGGGCAATGTGACCTCATAGATGTTGCTCTAATCCCAAGTGGGGAGGTTGCCCAGGGTGCCCCCCAATTCAAGTATCCTGGGGAGCCATTCCCTACAGTTGGTGGACTGGAGTTCCAGTGAGCCAAGGGTTTTGTCCACCTCTGCACTGACAGAAGGGAGAGTAGGGGAAGGATGTCTGCTACAGAAGGTGGTAGCCCTCACTCTGAACAGCAAAAGAGGGTCCAGGCACCCACAGCTGCCCCTAAAGCAGCCCAGCCACCGGTCAGTGGAGAGCGTAGAGCGTGGTTCTGGATTTTGACTGTTGTCAGTAGCCTTTGCTGGTTGCTGGTCTTCATGGCAGCACTGTACTTGGCAGAGGAGACAGACCCAGTGGCTAAAAGTAAGTTAAGCCCCCTGACCCTGTAGGTCATGGTGGGGCTGCTCAAGTGTTGGGTAACCTCTGTGGGTATGCTAGGTGTTGCCCTAGCAAAGTTAGGGATAGAGGAGGTGGGCACCTCACTACCCAAACTAAAAAAGAGGAAGAAAGTGAAACAGCTCTGATGAATTTTAAGTTTTAAATGAGTCCTGTTACTGTAGAGATGGGTAAGTTTCCCAGAGGAAGTGACCTTTGCAGGAGGATGTACGGCAGAGTAGGCCCTGCAATTGTATAGCCTGGTTTCTTTACTTTCTTCCTCGCCTGACAGATGAGGGAAACTCTATCAGGATAGGGCTAATTAATTCTCCCACAGCTGTTAGCTGGGGGAGGGGTTGTGTGAGGAACCAGTGCTTTTTGCAGTGTCCCTGACTTTTTTGCTCTGATTTTTGCTCCTAGATGCTGGTTTTCAAATGCTTATGTTGCCTTGGGCTCTGATAACCAGACCCAGGGCCTGTGCTCTGATGAAAAGTACATCTTAATTAGGTGTAATTACTATTGGCACTGACAACCTACCTGTAAGTCCTTAGTATATGGTAGGGCATGTAGTTTAGAGCCCCAGCAGATTTAATGCAATTAAGTGTGTCATCCTGTGTTGCCTGCTGTCATTTTAAAGGCAGCCCTGCTTTGCAGGCTGCTATTAAAACTAAATTATATGCAATATTGATTTTGGTATTAAAATTACTTCCAAAGTCTCAAACTACCTTATTTAACATATGTCACCCCTAACGTCTCACCTAAGTGCCCTAGGAATAGGCCAGGGCAGTAACCTTCCCTCCGCTCGCGGAGTTTGTGGAATTGGCTTACTGAATGCTCCGCTTGGATTCTGCCTTCCAGGTGCAAAGCATAGATTTTTTTCATTTGCATGCTCGAGATTTGTTTTGGCGCTCACACCATGATATTCTCGGGCCGCTAGCATGTGCGGCCAAGACTTCGTGCCCACCCGCACGGCTTCCGGCTGTGACGGTGCCAATGTACTGCCGCTCGCAATTGAGGGTGCACAACTTGATTTGCTTATGTGCTCAAGAAGCAGCTAAATCTATAATATGAGGTTTTCGTTTGGATTTTCTTCCCCAACTGTTGGAGTTGCTTTTTGTGTGAGAAGCCAATTTTTTACCTTTTCTTTTCCAACAGGAAGGAAGTGCCCCAGAGACTCTAACTTCCTGTTCTTGTCCAGCAGTCTCCTCCCAGGGCTTTGTCCATCTCCTGGTCACTTTTCATTTGGATTTGGAGTGGACAGGATCACTCTCTTTATCTGCTGCATATATACCATTGGATTTAAGGACTTTGTATTTGAGATTTCACAAGAAAGTTCAAAAACTCTTGAATAAGGTTGTTGTTTGTTTGATAAAGGTCATGCACCAGTATTTATTTGTACTTTTATTTAAATTTTCAACTTTATTATGGTGGGTGTCACGCAGTTTCAGTAGGGGCCTAGTTATATTTTTGCATTTAATTCTTTTGTAAAGAAACAATGCTCCTCAGTTCAGTACATTTTCTCCATGTTTGTTAAATTTTCAATATTTATTTCACTATGTGGCCTAGTCTGCCAAGGGGCCATGCAGTCAGTAGGCCCAGTTCAGTGCTAGTCATGGGTTCATGTATGTTGTTTTAAAAAACATAATTTAGGGCTGAAATGACAGTGGTTTAAATTTAAAATGTGGGATTTTTTTGTATTTCACCTTTCTTTGTGTACAAAATGTGTATGTAGGGTAATATTTGATGCCTTGGGAGGACGTGTGGTGCTTTAAAATGTTTATGCTCAGTTCATTTTTGTTTGTGGCATTACTGAATTAATGGTTGTGTTTTCTTCAGTGTTACCATGCCTCGTTTGTCGGTGCTGTGTGTGTGTCTGTGTTTGCCATAGGCCACCATTGATTTTTCTTTATTCTCTAAACCATGGGGTCCGGGGCCATTTTGTGGAATTTGTGTCCATAGGCCTGAATGTGTTCTCTTTGTCCCCCATGCCTCCTTGCTTGCTGTTGTTGCTTGACCATGTGGCAATGGCTGGCCTTGCAGCCATTTTGTGCATTCAGACAGTGTGCCTTTGCCATAAGCTTGCATGTGTTCTTTGTTCCCCATGCCTCCTTGCCACTTGCATGTGTTTTTTGTTCCCCATGCCTCCTTGCTTGCTCTTGTTGTTTTCCCATGTGGCACTGGCAGGCAGCCATTTTGTGCATCCAGCCAGTATACATTTGCCAGAGGCGTGCATGTGTTCTTTGTTCCACGTTGCTTGTTGTTGTTGTTTGCCCATGTGGTACTGGCTGGCAACTATTTTGGTTATCCAACCAGAGTGCCTGTGACATAGGCTTGCATGTGTTCTTTGTTCCCCATGCCTCCTTGCTCGCTGTTGTTGTTTGACCATGTGACACTGGTTGGCAGCCATTTTGCGCATCCAGCCAGTGTGCCTTTGCCATAGTCTTGCATGTGTTTCTTGCTCTCCATGCTTCCATACTCGCTAGTGTTGTTTGATCTTGTGGCACTGACTGGCAACCATTTTGTGCATCCAAACAGTGTGCCTTTGCCAAAGACTTGCATGGATGGATGTGATATCAGTTTAATAACATGCTGGAGGATCATTGTAGTATGTATATTAAGAATATGGTTTTGATGAACAGTGCTTATATATTACATGCATTTTTTTTTTGCACCGCTTTGCGTCACAATAGGTTTCTTCTCAATTGGCAATTGTTGATCGCTTTTTTAATTACATTTTTCTTTTAAATTTTTTTATAGATTTTTCTTATTTGAATTTTTTTTTAAAGTAAAAATGTTTTTATGTTTACCTTTTTTTCACATTTTGCTTCAGTCAATCCATCCATCCATTCACCAAAGGTGCATGACAGCGCAACAGCATTCACATTTTTTAGGTATATTTCCATTTCCTCCTGGACACAGTTGCTGCGGTGCACTGCAGACACATCAGCATCATTCACTTTTAAAATATTATTCCATTCCCCCGAACCACATTGCCTGCCATAGGCGCACAATAACCTCCATTTAAAAAAAAAAAAAAAAAGATTATTCTATTTACTCATGCAGTTCCCTGAGTGCCAGAGGTGTCTCCTTTAGAATATATGGACATAAAGGAAAGTACTCTATCTGTATTTTGTGTTATCCAGATGGGAAGTTAAATGTTATGGTATGGTGATGTGGTTTGACTTTAAAGTTGATGATTTATTATTACCTAAGTAACCAACCACACTAATATTGCCTTTGTCTGTACTAATTCAAACTGCAACATTGCCACATTTCAGTAAATGTTTTTCTTGCTTGTTTGCTTTTAGGTGCACAAGAGAAGAAGCGACATCACCTGCAGTACTGCCAAACAGAAGGCCTGCACAGTGACGTCAGTACTCCAATCGCTTCCACTTGTGCAGCTTAGTACCACTGTCAACTGAGAGCTTTAAAATGGCCCCAAAGAAAGTTGCTTCCAAGAAAGTGGTCAGTGGGAAGGAGCATCTTTCCACCAGTGGTGTGTCGGCCCAATCCTTTTTTGGACAACGTCATGTGCCTGCTGCACCAGCCTCCGGAAAGCAAGCTGGGAGCAGCACTCCCGCATCAACCGCCCCACCCCAACCTATGCCCAAGACCATATCTGACAGTGTGGCACCCACTACAATCATGGTGACACTGATGAACAGTGGCATTGAATTGGATTTGTCCCTTTCGCAAAGTAGTACCCAATCATTTCAGGAAACAGAGCAAAGTGGACAGCAGCCACAGCCAGCAATAGTATATCTTCCTGATGTTGGAGCAGAAGGGCGGTCGAGCTTCCTGCTAAACAAGAAACTCCTCTTATAGCATCATTTGCTCCCAGACCTCCAGCAGGAAAAAGAAGGGTACTGCTCCACTATCTATTGATGTAATCACACATGTTATTTGAAAGATTTATTCTACACGAAATACCTGTGAACAAAAACTTTTCTAAGAATGAATTTTTATGTGAACGCTTGCTAAGGATAACTCGATTCCCCTATTTACATGGACATACAGGGTGCTCTTGTTCTTGTCTAAATGTAACTAGCAGGGAAGTTCACCGCAAGAGCTTTGCTGATATTGCTCAACCCTGCTGAGAGTTTTCTGTTGTATGTAATTGTGCGAAACGCACCATAAGGGCTGGTGAGTGACTTTTCCTCATCCTCTTTAGGTGCAGCATTTGGTGTCAATGTATAAAGTATTTTAAAATGTTACTTGTTTTGCCATCATTTTTCTCATTCAATTCAGTTTAAACTTTGCATACCATGACTGATAGAGAAGCACCACTTTACACTGATGAATATATTGCCAAAATAATCAGTGGCCCATCCCTGTTATCATCAAGTGCCTCAACACCGTCACTAAGCCCTAGACAAATCCTCTTAGAGAAATTAGAAAAGGCCAAAAAGAAACATGCTAGGATAGAATTACATGCCCACATGCTAACTGAATACCTTAAAGCAGGAATCATTCCTTTGGGCCTTCAGGTTCGCAACGTCCCATGAATATTTAGAGAAGATAAAAAGTTTAAAGGAGGCTTTAGCCACATTTCTACCACATGCTCAAGGGATTGGATGGTCTTAGGTATTGAAACAGCTTTGGAACATAGCATGGAAGAGCTTAATGAAATCGCAGATCTAGAGAAGGAATTGCTGGGTTGTGACAGCTTGGAAGAAGATAAAACCGCATTGGAGAAACTTAACAGAACCATTTCAGAATTCAACTCAATAGAACTACAGAAAAAAGCTGACAAAGTCCAAAAAAACATAAAAAATGTCAGTAAGGGCAAGGCATACCCACATCTAGCTTCCAAAAGTTGTGGGTATGCTATTTGATCCGCACATCTATAAATAATATTATAGTAATGTTACCAAATTCCTTCTGAGCATGTATTACAAAGGTGCTCTCATGGTGTCACAATACCCGCCCACTAGGGTATAAATCCACTAGGGCTGGATACCAGCCTAGAAATAATGTTCAACAAATACACCGAAGCACACAATTTAGTAGTGACTCTTATTTTCAGTCATTGCTCCATATCCCAGCCAATCACAGGGAGTTTTCTTTAGAAGAATTCCACAACAGTTCTTGAATCAGGTCACTTGGATTGTTTATTCCATTACTTTAAGACAGAAAGCAGCAGCCGACGCGCGTTTCGTCCTCCTGGACCTTTTCAAGGCTGCAAATACATATGTACAAGCTATTTGTCTTCTGCAATAATCTATACAGTTTCTAAACAATAGTTGGAAATACAAAAAACCAACTTCACTCAATTCAAAAGATCAAAGAAAGAGAGAAGTACTGTATAGAGTCAAAAGTGACTCAGTACCAGTAATATAAATCATAACACAGTGTGTTAAGATACCCCCTAGTGATAAAAATAGACCCAAGCCAATCAGAAGACACCAACACATAGAGAAAGTGTATAAAGAAAACAACGCACATGCCCCATTTTTAATTGTTATATAGCAGTTATAATAGACCAACAGATCGGGTCAGTATATATACACACTCTTTGACACATCACCTATTGTGTTTCTGGGCCCCATTTCCATAACAAAGTAGTGTTTCATCATGTGCCCAATGAGTTGTATGAATCAACCAATATAACCTCACCTTCACTCCACGTCCATAATTCCAAATCTGTTTTGTGACTCTCTCGAGTAAAACTCTTCTTAAAATTCCAATGTTCAAACTGAAGTCAATATTATACGCATGTATCCTATACAGAGAGTTAAAAAAATCAAAACAACTCTATATGTCATTCCAACCAAGTCACTATGCAAATAACTAATACATAACACTGGCGCATTGCATCATGCCCATGAATATTTCAGGCTATATAGCTTACCGATAAGTCAAAATTGAGCCGAAATGTCAACCAATTTAATGTTATCCACACGTTTTACAGTTACACGATAGTCCTTAGAGGGCTCTCTTCTCCTCCGCAAATATAGGACCCTGATAAGTCCACCCTAAAAATAAACAAAGAAGCACCCGGAAGCTTCATTAGAGTCGAATCTCCCTGAAATATTAACTCCACTAAACGTAACTCCATTACATTGCGATATGTAAAACCTATCTACTAATCCTAATGTTTGCCAAACATTTACCTTCAGATCAGGAGCAGTCCGTAATGCGTGCGCCCAACAAACGAGTGTTTGGCATCTAGCCGCCATTATTTTTAAATATCCCCATCTCATGTTGAACAAAATCGAAAACGGACCAATTTCTTATAGCTTTGTTCCATGGAAAAATGCCAAAGAGCGTCCATATTGTTAGAGTGTGCTGTCTGATGTATTTGGAATCGGCAGTGCGTTATTTTGCATTCAAGCACTCTAATGTCTAATCCCAATAGTAATTATTCGAATATATGAAATATATATCTAAAATCTTTATAAGTAATATGTTACTCTTAAAAAGCACAGATTCTTCTCTCTGTTTTTTTTTTTTTTTTTAAACAATCTTTTTGTTTTCCTTTATTGTTCGGTTTCATCCAGTGTAATTACCAGACTCATATATGGTTTACTGGCACATACAGAATCTCCGTATGCCAGATGAGATAATACCAGATGCCTATAAACTGAATCCACGGGTCAAGCCCAAAACGAAAAGTAAGATAAACAAGCATTTGCAATGCATCGGTCTCGCATTTGTTAGAGTTAAAGCTATTGGGATTGTAAATGATAATGCCTTTTACCAATGTGTTTTGCTTTGGAGTGGAGTGGAGTGGATTTTTGTGGTTGAACTGGACTTGTTAGCTGTGGAATTGTGTGCGTTGGAATTGTGTGGTGTGTGGTGTATTTGTGTAGTGAAATTATGTGGTATGGTGAACAGATATGAGTAAGAGCTCCATATAATAGACAAAAAGGAAGATAGAGAGGGATAGGTAGTTTGTGCAGGAAGTGGTGAATCTCCAGTGAAACTCCAGACAGAGGAGCAGAAAGAGTGTGTGAGAAAGAAGGGGAGAACAGGCCACCTGGGCAGAGGCACTTTTGAGCGAGTTAACTGTGGAGAACAGACCTATATGGAGACACTTTTCTGTAGGAACATGTTGGAAAATACAAAACCAGTACTGACATAAGGCTACAGCTATGATAAAATGCTGGTTCTGGCATAGTAGATGTCAATTTTATGCCTAGCGAGGGCAGCCATGGCAATTTAGGGCACTGGGGTGCGGTTGGGGGAAGCAAACCATGATAAAATGCGGCCTCTGGAAATACTGGAGGTAATTTTTGACACACCAATGGTATATGGGCAGCATGAATGGCAAATTTCTGGTACTGAAATATTGTATGTAACTGTTGATATAAGCAGGTACCCATAACAAAATGCGGGCCTTGGCACAATGTCGGTAATTCCTAAGATATGGGGGATCTCTGAAGGCAAATTTTGGGGATAAAAGTGGGGTGAAATGCTTGCTAGTATTACGCAGTACCACTTTTAATGGTTACCAGCGACACTGCTGTACACTGGGGCCCAAAAAACAGAATGAATTTAGGAGATGTGCAACACCTCAATGACGCAATTTAGAAAAGGTTTGATAGAGACCCCACAGAGTTTGCTCTTGAGGTAACGCTACAGGGAGATGTAGAGGATAAGCAGCATGCATTCAGTGGCAGACACATCCTGTCTGCCCTTGTTTGACCTTTATTTACCCGATTTGTAGTTATTGTATCGACTTTAGGAGGATGAAAGACAGGGATGTGAACCTGTGACCCTGGTGTCAACACAGGTGACAGCAGTGGATGCGAGAATCCACTGAAGTATTTCCGAATCCTTTCACGAATGTTTGACGCCCCAGCTAATTACCAAAGTGTGATTTTTGTATGTGAACTTTCGTAAATGCACGCAGTTTATTGGTAACCAGCAGGGGAATGTGATGTGGCCCCGCATTGTGCGCAGACTGCGTCACACACTTCAGAGGCCAGGGCTGTGCAGTGAATAAACCCCCAAAAACACTTAATGGGAAAAAAGAGACGTGGGGTGAAAGGGAGGATGTATGTATGTATGTAGGTAACGTGAAATAGAGAGAAAGACACGATAAATAGACTGAAATGAAAAGATCCAGAAAGAGTATGTGGGCGCTGAGAAGCCAGCCAGACAGCTAGGTTGGCGCTATGCAAATCTCAAGCACCAAGCGAGAAATAGGAACGCCTGAGAGCGGGAGAGGCGAAAGTGACACACGAAAAGGAGTGAGTGTTAGTTGGTGCAGCAGGTGCAGCAGGTGCAGGGGCCCACTGAACCCTGAATACTGCCACATCCAATAAACCTGTAACAGGACCACAAATAGCGAAACAAACATAGACCTGTGTTTCCAGGGTAGTGAACTGTGCTCCAGTTCACAACATTTTAGCTAGTCAAAGAAGGAATGGAGACCTCAAAGTGTCTCACTCATCCAGTCCATTTCCTTTGCATTGTGGGACTCGTAGTCATGTATTTATGAAGCTGAAGCATAATAACTAGCACCAGATAGCAAATGAAAAACGGAAGACTGGATAAGCTGCTGTTTGTGTTTCTACATAGCGGCATGGAGGCGGGAATGTAAGGTGGTCGAAAGAGGTAATTCCACATCATTGGGAGTTAAAAGGGGAACATGCATCGCGTGCTCCTTGGTGCATGGGAGCCCCGCACATAGTCCGGCGCGTGACGCCTGAGTTTAATAACGAAGGGGGGTGGCCCTATCTGTAACGGGCCCCTCAGCACATTACCTCTGTTTGTTATTTAAAACAAGCATTCACAGTAAATGAGCTCGACACACACAGGCCGTGTAGGAAAATCAGCTTAGAATTCAAAACGATATGCAAACAGCAAGGGCAGATTTTTTGTGGAAAACAAATGTAACCAAATCAGGCTCCACACAATAAGCATATTGTGCTAACTGCAGGACGTAAATAAGAACAGTCATGCTCTAAATAATTCATTTGGTTTTAAAAGCAGATTACTGGCATTTTTTAGTTGAGCCATAATGACTAAGAATATTTCAACAGCAGTTCTTAACTAGTGCTCAAGAGCAGTGAATATTTAAAAGGAAGTAGGCACCATAAGACCAAGTCACTCAGAGCGCTGAAGTTTTCCAGATTCATGCTTGAATAACTCATCCGTACACTCTGCAACTTTATTTTTATTTACTTAATGCGATTTTATATAGCGCGAACATTACCCGAAGGTGTCAGAGCGCTTTACAAAAGAACCAGTTGCGTTACATAAGGCAGTCCTGTTTATTATGTCTTTAGAGAATCAACATAAGAAGACTATTTACAAATGGGCTTCGGAAAGTTGAGAAGTTGTGAACTAGAGGTTTTCCTTTTCAAGGGCTGGCTCAGTGAGTCAATACTTGAACACTGGACCTTTGTGCCCGAGAGAATGAAAGAACTTCTTGGCGAGAGCACAGCAGGCGAGGGGGAGGATCGCACTCAAGACAGGACAAAGGGGCATAGCGGCAGGTACAGGAGCTAAACCTTTTGTTCTTCCGGTCCCAGGCAGCTTTGTTTTAGCGTTAACCCCTTCATCTACACTACAGAGTACCTGCGTCCGTATGCAATATAAAGATGCGTGGACACAAACAATACTCTCCCAAGCACAAAAGTAATGGAAGTGAAAATTCGCATCACATAATTGCCCTCACTTGCTACGCATCGCAGAAGGAGATTTAGGAAACAAAATCGAGCGAAGTTTAATTATTCTTCTCACAAAGAGCCACATAAACCTCGCAGCGCTTGATTACCCGTTGCCATTTAAAATCACGTAAATCTGCGCTCTGAAAATGGTTTCAGCACCGCTTCTCAGGGCTGTATATCCTGTCCACACCCACCTCTACTCCCGTAGGAACCGCTTTTACTCCCTCAAAATAAGGCAGTACAAGGCAGCACCTCCCCGTCTAGCCCGAGGATTGAGAGGCGTGGCATGCCGCAGCCACACAAAGAGTCCCAGCAGTTGTATCCTACTCTTTACAGCACTGGAAGGGTTGTCTGCGAGAGAAAGTAAATGCTGTGCTATTGGAGCCCCTGGTATCCCAAGCACTCGTGGGGTCTAGTGCAAGGACAAGGGTCCCTCCCGTGGCCTAGGGGCGGTTACCTTGGATGCCGGTGTGGTGACACATGCTGCTGCTGCTGCTGCAGCTGATGGTAAAACTCTGACCAGGAAATGTACAAGCGGAGATCGCTGAGCTCAGCCACAGCGGCTGCTGCCGGCTGAACGTCACTACTCCGCGACGCCGTTGCCCGGCAACTTGCAGCCAAGAGGACTGTTACTAGCATATTGGTGGTACTTGATGACCTCTATACCAGATCAAGCATGTAGAGAGAACTGTATGCTGCTTTCGGTGGGAGAGGTTATGGTTCAGTGGTGAGAGCTGCTGACTCGGGAGCTGTGGACCAGTGTTCGAGCCTCGTCGGCTCAACGCAATTATTAGCAAATACTTTAAATTAATAAAAATGAACAAGTAAACAGACACAATTATTGGCAAATACTTTAAATTAACACGTAAAAAAAGCAAATACTTTAAATTAATAAAAATGAACAAATAAAGGGACGTAATTAGCAAATACTTTAACAGCTTGCATTTCAACTCTGTCAAAAAGCAAGGCACATTAAAAAGAGATCTTCCCAAAACAACAGACCAAAAAAGTGGACTAATACAAGTAAAGGGGCCAATAGCCATAGGCGTGCCCAACAGGGAAAAAGGAGGGACATAAAACACACTACGCCAATAGCAAGTAAGACATTTTAAAAGACACACTCAAAAACCAATAGGAAAAAGGAGGCGGAGACTCCCTCACTAAAGCATATACTGCATGTCTCAACGAGACAGCGCATGCGCTGCCTAGGCGAGACCTAAAAACGGCCTCTAAACGCAAGCTCTTTTTTGTCTGGACGAAAGAAAGCAAACGGTTGCGGCCATGATATCATAGTATAATATTCGTGCTGTTTTATATATCTTTGTCTATATTCACGGCCTCGTCCAAGAAATGCTAAAAACAATACCATCATATTTACATTCTCAGCCTGCCGAAAAGAATGGTGTGAATCCTGCAGTATTTATTACACGGGTCTATCCCAAAAAGAAGCACAAGAGGGACCCAGAGATTCAAAGTGAAGAATAGGTCAAAGGATAGATTTTCCTTCTGTCAGAAGCGTTAGAGTGGTTCATAAACCAAAGCAGAATTTCAAGAGTAAAAATTACAGAATATAGTCATGATAAGAAGAAAAGAAAAAACGGTGACCCAAAGAATTAAAGATGGTCATGGGAGAATAGAGAAGGAAAATATTCAATTCCAATTGGTGCAGATGTACAGTGTTGATGCTGTCATTTACAAAAATTCAAACATCTCCTTATCAATATTCAACCCGCATTCTACCGCCCTCAATTTAATAATCCATTGACTTTCAGTTTTACGTAATTGAGACAGTCTATTTCCACCCCTCAAACTAGGATTAATTACATCAATGCATTGAAAACCCAATTTCATCAATTAATTTGACTTATGAGTGGTATTGAAATGAACCGCCAGAGGATACTGTGCATTGTTGTTCCGTATGGCCCGTACATGTTCTTGAATTCTCTCTTTTAGCGGTCTCATTGTACTGCCGATATAGATTTTCTCACAGATGCATTTAATACAGTAAATAACATATTTTGTGTTACAGTTTATAAAACTCTGTACTGTGTAAATTATCTCCGTATTATATTTGAATGTTTTGGTTTTGTGTATTGCAAAACTACAAATACTACAGGAACCACATTTGTGGAAACCCTTTGGAGCCGATGGTAACCACGTTGTATTCCCCATGGGTGGTATGAAACCAGGACATAAGTATTGTCTTAATGTTCGACCTCTTTCATGGACAATTGTGGGTTTGTGTCCAATTACACCTTGCAGAGAAACGTCATGTGTCAATAGATGCCAGTGTTTTTTTAAAATCTTATAGACATTAGTGCTCATGGTGGTGTAGGGAGTGATGAAGGCCATTTTTCTCCTGTTTTTATTTTTTGCCTTACTATTTCGTGTTAAAAGACAAGTTCTATTCACTTTGTTGACTTTCCATCTTGCCTCTTTAATCACTGCCTGTGAATAGCCTCTAGCCTGAAATCGTTTTCCTACAAGATCTAATTCCTGAACTATTCTGGTTTCATCACTGCAATAACGTTTTATACGCAGCATTTCCCCATAAGGGATGGTATTGATTTGTGAGGGAGGATGCGAGCTAATGGCATGTAATGTAGCATTACATGCCGTAGTCTTTCTGCATGGTACTGTCTTAAGTCTATTGCCATCCACTTGTATGGTCACATCTAGAAAGTTTATCTGTGTGGTGCTGTTTTCTTCAGTAAAGGATAAGTTGAATTCATTGTTATTGATGTATATAAGAAATTGTTCTAGGGCTTCACTGGTCCCTGCCCAGAACATAATAATATCATCAATGAACTGACCCCAGTAAAGAATGTTCTCCAATAGACAACTAGGACCCTTTCTCCACAGATGTGTGTGTTCATACATCCCCATGTATAAGTTGGCAAATGACGGCGAACATTTCGCCCCCATAGCCACTCCTCGTATCTGACGATACCACTCACCATTGTGTAAAAACACATTATTGTCCAGAACTAGTTTTATCAGATCCATTAACATATTAGTATGTTCATACATGTTGATAGGTCGGCTGTCTAGAAATTGTTGTGCAGCATTCAAGCCCTGTTCTTCTAGTATACTGGTGTATAATGAACACACATCAAGGGTGACTAACTGGTGACCCTCTACCCATTCTACATCTGCTATTTTACTTAGAATATCCCGAGTATCCTTGATGTAGGATGGTAAATTCACCACCAAGGGTTGTAAGAACAGATCTATATACTCGGATATTCTTTCAGTTGGAGACCCAATTCCTGAGATGATGGTTCTCCCAGGAGGAAACCCCCCCCCCCCCCTTGTGTATTTTTGGCAGGCAGTAGATGCAGGGATTGGTCGGCTTATCATTGAACAGATATTTAAATTCCAAGTCTGAAATAAGACATAAATTTTGCCAATGTTGAAGTCGTTTCTCTACAATTTCAGTAATTGCTTTAACAGGATTACTATTGAGTTTGATATAAGCAGTTGTATCCGAAAGTTGTCTGTCTATTTCATGGAAATAATCCACTCTATCCATGAGCACTACATTCCCTCCCTTGTCTGCTTCTCTAATGACAAGGGAGGTATCTTTTCTTAAATTGTCAAGGGCCTGTCTTTCTTCCATCGTGATATTCTGTCTCATGATCATCTTATTGGAATGATATTTGTCCTCTAAATTGTATAGGTCCTGATATACTAATTCCTGGAATTGATCAATAGAATTAGGGCCAGTTAAATGGGGAGTAAATCTAGACTTGGACCTAAGGCCACTGTCTATTTCAGAAAAGGTGTCCAAATTTAGGTTTGTTGTTACTGTCTGAATAGATGAAGTTTCTCCTTGTTCCTCCAAGGAGAGCAGTAATTGTACATTTCTTATGTTTCTGATGGTCTGGATATCATCTGGAATCTCAGGTATTATTCTTTGCGGAATTAGATGTTGTTTATCTAAGAAAAACTTATGTAATTTTAACTTTCTAGTAAATTTAAAACAACTAACATGTAGTGTCGTGAAATTCGGCCAAGTACTTGGAAAAAATCCCAAACCCTTGCTCAATAAATTTATTTCCACATCAGTTAGCAGATGACTTGATAAATTTACAATGTTAATTTTATCAGACATATCATTAGAATTCATTTCAATCATGGTTGTTGGGTCCGTGACCCCGATCTGGTTGTTACTCCTACTTTTTCTCTTACACTTGGATCTGACTCTTGATTTGCCCCTCCTTGTCTTTTTGAAACCCGCTCTTTTTGAAAGGCTTGTTTGTTCCCCTTTCTGAACCTCTGTAGTTCTAAAAAAAGGGATCAGCAATACATCCTGTAGGTTGACCCTGTGCACTGGAAGGTTCCCCACTAGTTATACTGCTGACACTAGAAGTATCAGACATACTAGTTGGTTCAATTGTCTGTACTCTGCCTCCTGATGTTCCCGAGAATAAACCTGTTTTGACATTGTCAAACATTTTGGCAAAGGTGTATACCCTCCCGTTTTGGTAATCTCTTTCATCTCGTCTTATTTTTTGTGATTTCTTTTCTTTTAAGTAAAGTTGATGTTTTTGTATCTCCTCTTTAAGGATGACCACATTTCGTTCGGTCGCCTCGGGAAGATTTAGATCGTTGATCTCTTTCTTGAAAATAGAAATGTCAGGCAACAATTTATTGCATTTGAGATCCGCATCCCTGATCAGTATGTCCATCATTCCCACTGATGATTTGAACAACAGCTGTTCCCAGTCCTTTAGGTGACCCTTATCCAAGTCCTTAAAAGAAGGAAAAATCAATATACGTAACCCTCTTGGGACTTGTTCTTTATCTATGTATTTACCTAGGACTGTTGCGTCCCACCATCTAGAGAGCTCTTGTTTTTTTAGCCTCTCTAGTCTCAAGAATTTTTGTTTCAGTCCCTCTTTCGCTGTGTCCCGGGGTTTAACCACATCCCGTGAGGGATTAGAATTGAATAGATCATCCATAAGGGCATTTCTATTGTCATCAAAGGTGGCCATAATAAGCACACTAGACCTGATCCTCAAATTGTTACACACACAGGTAATACAAATTGTACAGAACAGTCACACACAAATGTAACATAAATAGAGTGCTAGATCAGCAAAATTTCATACTGCTTCCAAAAGTTGTGGGTATGCTATTTGATCCGCACATCTATAAATAATATTATAGTAATGTTACCAAATTCCTTCTGAGCATGTATTACAAAGGTGCTCTCATGGTGTCACAATACCCGCCCACTAGGGTATAAATCCACTAGGGCTGGACACCAGCCTAGAAATAATGTCCAACAAATACACCGAAGCACATAATTTAGTAGTGACTCTTATTTTCAGTCATTGCTCCGTATCCCAGCCAATCACAGGGAGTTTTCTTTAGAGGAATTCCACAACAGTTCTTGAATCAGGTCACTTGGATTGTTTATTCCATTACTTTAACCCCTTCGATGCGCGTGACGAGCTCAGCTCGTCATGCTGCGCGGTAGCGCTGTGCGCATGACGAGCTGAGCTCGTCACGACCACACCCGCGATCGGAATGTCCAGCACACGAGCGGAATTCCGATCGCGGTCAAGGGGTTAAGACAGAAAGCAGCAGTCAACGCGCGTTTCGTCCTCCTGGACATTTTCAAGGCTCCAAATACATATGTACAAGCTATTTGTCTACTGCAATAATCTATACAGTTTCTAAACAATAGTTGGAAATACAAAAAACCAAATGCCCCTTCACTCAATTCAAAAGATCAAAGAAAGAGAGAAGTGCTGTATAGAGTCAAAAGTGACTCAGTACCAGTAATAAAAATCATAACACAGTGTGTTAAGACACCCCCTAGTGATAAAAATAGACCCAAGCCAATCAGAAGACACCAACACATAGAGAAAGTGTATAAAGAAAACAACGCACATGCCCCATTTTTAATTGTTATATAGCAGTTATAATAGACCAACAGATCGGGTCAGTATATATACACACTCTTTGACACATCACCTATTGTGTTTCTGGGACCCATTTCCATAACAAAGTAGTGTTTCATCATGTGCCCAATGAGTTGTATGAATCAACCAATATAACCTCACCTTCACTCCACGTCCATAATTCCAAATCTGTTTTGTGACTCTCTCGAGTAAAACTCTTCTTAAAATTCCAATGTTCAAACTGAAGTCAATATTATACGTATGTATCCTATACAGAGAGTTAAAAAATCAAAACAACTCTATATGTCATTCCAACCAAGTCACTATGCAAATAACTAATACATAACCCTGGCGCATTGCATCATGCCCATGAATATTTCAGGCTATATAGCTTACCAATAAGTCAAAATTGAGCCCAAATGTCAACCAATTTAATGTTATCCACATGTTTTACAGTTACACGATAGTCCTTAGAGGGCTCTCTTCTCCTCCGCAAATATGGGACCCTGATAAGTCCACCCTAAAAATAAACAAAGAAGCACCCGGAAGCTTCATTAGAGTCGAATCTCCCTGAAATATTAACTCCACTAAACGTAACTCCATTACATCGCGATATGTAAAACCTATCTGCTTATAAAGATTTTAGATATATATTTCATATATTCGAATAATTACTATTGGGATTAGAGTGCTTGAATGCAAAATAACGCACTGCCAATTCCAAATACATCAGACAGCACACTCTAACAATATGGACGCTCTTTGGCATTTTTCCATGGAAGAAGGTTATAAGAAATTGGTCCATTTTCGATTTTGTTCAACATGAGATGGGGATATTTAAAAATAATGGTGGCTAGATGCCAAACACTCGTTTGTTGGGCGCACGCATTACGGACTGTTCCTGATCTGAAGGTAAATGTTTGGCAAACATTAGGATTAGTAGATAGGTTTTACATATCGCGATGTAATGGAGTTATGTTTAGTGGAGTTAATATTTCAGGGAGATTCGACTCTAATGAAGCTTCCGGGTGCTTCTTTGTTTATTTTTAGGGTGGACTTATCAGGGTCCCATATTTGCGGAGGAGAAGAGAGCCCTCTAAGGACTATCGTGTAACTGTAAAACGTGTGGATAACATTAAATTGGTTGACATTTGGGCTCAATTTTGACTTATCAGTAAGCTATATAGCCTGAAATATTCATGGGCATGATGCAATGCGCCAGGGTTATGTATTAGTTATTTGCATAGTGACTTGGTTGGAAGGACATATAGAGTTGTTTTGATTTTTTAACTCTCTGTATAGGATACATACGTATAATATTGACTTCAGTTTGAACATTGGAATTTTAAGAAGAGTTTTACTCGAGAGAGTCACAAAACAGATTTGGAATTATGGACGTGGAGTGAAGGTGAGGTTATATTGGTTGATTCATACAACTCATTGGGCACATGATGAAACACTACTTTGTTATGGAAATGGGTCCCAGAAACACAATAGGTGATGTGTCAAAGAGTGTGTATATATACTGACCCGATCTGTTGGTCTATTATAACTGCTATATAACAATTAAAAATGGGGCATGTGCGTTGTTTTCTTTATACACTTTCTCTATGTGTTGGTGTCTTCTGATTGGCTTGGGTCTATTTTTATCACTAGGGGGTGTCTTAACACACTGTGTTATGATTTTTATTACTGGTACTTGTTATATTCTTCTCATGTATTGCTTGCATATATTGTATTCTCTGTGTCATGTCCTTGGAATGCCTTCTGCTCCCTGGCAACCTGTCCTCTCTGATTCTAGAATGTAATGCCAGAGAGAGACAGAGAAGCAGTTGCTGGGAGAGTGGCTGGTGCTTTCAGGGGTCGTTCCTGTTATCTCATTAAACTCCCTCTTATCATCCCAAATGTGTTGTGCCTCTTCAAAACTGGCAACGAGGATGGGATGTCTTTAATAGAAGGCTACCAGCTGTGGAGGACATTCTGGTCATCATTGCTGAAGTAAGGACCATTTGTGGACGGTAGGCGACCCCTGAAAGGTCTTTTTGTAAGACATTTTTTTGGCACTTGAGGACTGCTAGGTGCCCATCTAGCCACTAGAGACAGGTACAACCTTCCGCTATAATTTTCTTCAGAAATTAACTGCATGGTTTACCTGTGTATGCAACTGTCAAAAGCGCTGCGCGCTTGGTTTGCTTCAAGTTGTGGCTACTTGAGTGTGGTTCCCCGTGAGTTCTTTGTTCGACGCGCTGTGAAGACGCGCTGCCATCGCCCATCTTGGAATCAGGCGGACGTCCTGACCCGTTTTGCATCACGCACGTTGTGTGCGTAATAAACGTACCGCCATTTTGGATGTATCAATCTCCGGTGACACGCACACCAAGAATCTGCGTGTTCATCCCAGCGGTCAAGTGTTACAATACCAGGAAGTGCGAGTGTTTTAACATTCGCGTTTTTCTATTTTGAAGCGCATTTCAGTGTTGTTTACACATTTGGCATCGGTGACACGCTCACCTTTTGTTATTTTACATGGTTTCCAGCATTCAACTAGCGTGTTGAAGAATCAATCCTGCCTTGTTTCAAGATTATCGGTGACACGCACACCTTTCGCTATTCTGCATAGTTTCCAGCATTCAACTAATGTGTTGAAGATTCTTCCTGCATTGTCTTAAGGGTACTGTATCCTGATTTTGGGAAAAAAGTCAGTGTAGTAGTGGAAAGACATAAATTCTTTTCACGCACGCAGTCACCAGGAGAGTCTATTGAGCAATATGTGGCTAACTTAAGGATGTTGGCGGTCACTTGTAAATTTAGAGATATGAGAGATGAAATAATTAGGGATCAACTAATTAATAGAATGTCAAATCTTAAAATTCAAGAAAAATTACTTGGTATGAAGGATCCCTCTCTAGAAAAAATATTGTTAGTGGCTAAAAGAATGGAGAATACCTCCAGATATGTGAAGGAGTTAAGCTCAGTTCCCAAGAAAGTCAGTCAAGACGAAACAGTCCATAACATCAAGAAGGGTGTTAAGAAAATTGATGAGAAAGTAACATCTGAAAAGAAACCAGAAGTTGTAAAATTCAAGTCCAAATCATGTTTTAGGTGTGGTAGTTCAAGACACACTGCGGACGCCAATCACTGTCCGGCGGTTAAGAGTAGATGTTACAAGTGTAGAAGGTTTGGCCATTTTGCGAGATTGTGTAAAAGCTCTGAATCTCTGATGTTTTCTAAGTCTATCAATCTGGTAAAGCAGAGAGATCCATCTGAAAGAGAAGATGTTTCATGTGAGAGTGATGATGACAATGTAGAGGTGATGGTGATAGAGACCAACCAAGTTCTTAAGTGTGAAGGGAGCCAGCATGATAGTTATCGCCCTCCCAAATGTGTAATCAAAATTAAGGGCAAGGATGTACAAGTCTGGGCGGATTCTTGTTCCCCATTCACCATCATTGACAAATTCGTTTGGGAAGAATTGGGTGGCAATCTATATGATTTACAGCCCACTGATGTCATCCCTGAAGGGTATTGTGGTGTCAAATTACCTGTTATGGGTTATATAGAAACAGAAATGTGCTTTTTAGACAGGAAAACTACTGCTAAACTGTACATTGTAAACAAAGGAAGATCTCTTTTGGGTTGGAAAGAACAGAGGGCTCTTGATATCGTGTTAGATCCAAATCATCCACAACAGGTACTGCTGACATCATCTGTGGACACTTCTGTTTGGATCACCAAATTTCCTGAACTGTTTAAAAGAAAATTGGGATGTTTAAAAAAATTTAAACACCGCATTATATTGAAGGAGAATGCAGTACCTAAGGGACACAAAGTTAGAAATGTCCCATTGATGCTAAGAGACAAACTTAAGGTTGAATTGCAGAGGCTTTGCAAGGAGGGGGTGATCGAGCCCATTGAGGCATCTGAATAGTTGAGTCCAATTGTTTTGGCCAAGAAACCCAATGGCAATATCAGGATGTGCATAGACTTGAGAGACTTGAATGACAACATCTGGATTGACCGACATCCTCTTCCCCGTATTAGTGAGATGTTGGCAAGTGTAAAAGGGGGTGCATATTTCTCCACGTTGGATTTATCCAATGCCTACCACCAAGTGTTGTTGCATGAGGATTCGAGACATGTTACGTCTTTCATCACTCCTGAAGGAGCATTTCAGTTTATTCGAATGCCATTCGGTCAAGTTAATTTGGTCTGAGTTAAATGTTGTGGATGGTTTGCTGAGGAGAGGATGCAGGTTAGTGGTTCCTGAGGTTTTGAGGGAAAGATTATTGAATATCATGCATGAAGGACATGGTGGTATGTCTGCCATGAAAAGGAGAATCCGGGAGGATTTCTGGTGGCTTGGGATGGACATCCAAATTGAAAGATATGTTCGCGACTGCATAGCGTGTGCATGTAGTGACAAGACTCATTCTTCTCAAGAGTACTGAGTCACTTTTGACTCTATACAGCACTTCTCTCTTTCTTTGATCTTTTGAATTGAGTGAAGGGGCATTTGGTTTTTTGTATTTCCAACTATTGTTTAGAAACTGTATAGATTATTGCAGTAGACAAATAGCTTGTACATATGTATTTGCAGCCTTGAAAAAGTCCAGCAGGACGAAACGCGCGTCGGCTGCTGCTTTCTGTCTTAAAGTAATGGAATAAACAATCCAAGTGACCTGATTCAAGAACTGTTGTGGAATTCTTCTAAAGAAAACTCCCTGTGATTGGCTGGGATACGGACCAATGACTGAAAATAAGAGTCACTACTAAATTGTGTGCTTTGGTGTATTTGTTGGACATACCCACATCTACTTGAAGATTTTTACACTCAGGCCCAACCGCCACGCAGACAAGTTACTTTGGGCAGATATAAAGACAATAGGCTCATTACTTTTTCAGAATCCTCGGGGGCACCAAGAGTTCAGATGACCTAGGAGAATGCACCAGTGGAGGAATTTACAACCAAGGCCGAAACAGTTTTTTAGGCAAAACCCCGAAGGTTACAGACAGAGGCAAGGGGAACAGAGGCAGGACCTGGAACCAATACTCAGGGGATCGCCAGACTCGGAGGCGATATTACAAATGGGGCCCAGGTGGCCAGTAGAAGAGAACACGGAGACAACACCAGAGATGGGGTCCAGCCCACAAGCTCTAGACGGGACAGAAATAATTGAAACCTCCCAGTGTATTCCTATCTTTAATCTATCTCAGCACACACTTAGTACAGAGGCAGTATCACTACTCAGAAAATGTCTTTCCTTTGTTCCTACAGAAAAAACAGACTATTTCAATCGGAACTACATAGATTCTTCAGAATGGTGAGACTCAAACAATTCTTTGCTGACAAAGATACCCCTCCTCCTCTGTCTGCATCCCTCCTAGGCCACCTTCCACCTTTATTCCTCCCAATGCTACAATGCCAGCCCTAAACTCAGGTTTTCTTACCAAACAAGAATTCGACTTTCTGAATAAAAAATCCCGTTGTACCACTTTTCTATGTACTCTCCCTAAAATCCACAAATATTCAAGTTCCCCACCGGGAAGACCGATCTTATCAGGGTGTGACTCGATTCTTGAACCACTGGGAGAATATATAAATGTGCTCATCAAAGACTTTGTACCCCTCCTTGACACATATGTAGGCCTGGGCGGTGAACTTCGCTCCGTTCGCGGAGTTTGCAGAGTTTTCTGCACTCCGCACTCCGCAGAGCTCGCGGAGTGCAGAAAACTCCGCTTCGCGATGTGAAGCGGAGTTTTTTCCCCACTTACGATCGCGAACGGTAAGTTCGCGAGCGCGAGCTGCCTCTCGGGTAGAATTTCTACCCGAGCGGCAGGAATATCAGCACAAACTGCAGTTCGCACTGCACTCCGCCACTAGCAGAACTTCGCAGAGTTTTTTTGTAACTTCGCAGAGTTCATGTAGCAAAACTCCACGAACTACACCCAGGCCTGCACATATGTATGTGAGAGTACCTTCATGATTAATCTCATTGAGGGACTAGCATTTGATGCCAAGCAAGAAATATTAGTGACTCTAGACATCGAATCACTCTACACTACTATTCCTCAACAATAGAACATTGAGGTTACAAAAAAGATCCTCAATATTCGACCAGCTCCAGCTAACGTACCGAGTGATTTCATCATAGAGCTTCTGGAGATAGCCCTCATGACAAACTATTTTTTGTTTAACCATGAATACTACCAACAGTTCTTAGGCACTTCTATGGGAGCAATTTTTGCTCCAAACCTAGCCAATCTTTATGTAAGCCAATACTAAGATGGCTTTGTCATGAATGAGCAAAACCCCTACCAAGCCAATATCCAGTTCTGGAAGAGGTACATTGATGATATTTTTTTGGCATGGAAAGGGACCGAATCTGACTTGTCCACATTCATACAGTACCTTAACAACAGTCAACCTTTTTTGAAATTCAGATCTAACCCCAGCAATCATAGCATTCCATTCCTTGATCTAGAAATAAGACACAATGAAAACCACCTCATTGTCTCTCTCTATAGGAAACCGACAGAACCTAATACTTTACTTGAATATAGAACCTTTCACTCGAGAGCCTTGAAATATGGTCTTCATTATAGACTGTTCCTGAGGTTGCGCAGGAACTGAACCCCCAAGGAAGATTTTTTCAGAGAAGGGACCATTCTTAGCTACACACTCTGCGAAAGAGGCTGCCCCAAATGGCTTGTGAGAAACTCTATGAAAAGAGCTTGGTATAGCCCAAGGGAACAGATTCTTCAAACCAAACCCTAATTGGAAAAAATTGTTTGCATAACCACATTTTGCCCATAGTCTCAAACGATAGTGAAAATTATCAAGAAACACTGGTCAATACTCTCCACAATGGAGACCTTCAATGAACTTCCCCTCTTCTCTTAGAGAAGGGGAAGAAATATCAAACAAACTCTTGTGCGTCCCAATACAGATAAGATGGGGCCTTGAGCCTATTAAAGGCCTCCTGGTCAGAACGACTGCTCTCCCCTGCGCAGCTCCACTGTTAAGGCTCTGCCCTTGAGCCCGAGCTCCTTTAAGATAGGTGTTCAAGGTCCTCCTCTACCCGCAGGCAGGAGCCTGCACCTCATACCTGGTGGTCTAGTGGAAGAGCACCCTGCTCTTCTGCTATTCCACTCTGTTCTGTGCCCTTTTTGCCTTTTTCTCTTTTTTCCTCTTTCTCTTTGCCTTTTTCTCTTTGCCTTCTCTCTTTGCATTTTTCTCTTTTTTGCCTTTTTCTCTTTGCTTTTTTCTCTTTGCCTTCTCTTTTTTCCTTTTTCTCTTTCGCCTCTTTCCCCTCTTGCCCTTCTCACACCCTTTTCCTGCACTCCCTGCTGCTGCGGCCCAGTGGCCCCTCCCCCCAGCATGTCACTCCCACCTCCCGGCTGATCGCCCTCCCCGACCCTTACTTAATGGCAGCCACGCCAAAGGCGCACCAAAGGCAAGCCCGTCTGCGCCCATCCGTGACCCGACCTAGATCAGCACCAGGGACCCTAGTCTTCCAAGTCTCCGCCTCTATGACCCCAACACTCTCCACGCACTCAACCCCGTATGCAACAACGACTGCCAGCTCTCAACGCTGAGCAACACCCAAGGCTCGATCTCCTGCTGACACTGCCACCACACCTTCCCCCCCTCCTGACCCCAGCAGCAGCCCCCTGCCCACCCGATGCTAGCACACAAAAAACACTGAACTGCATCCTCCTCAATCTACGCTCCCTGCACAGACACTCTGTAGAAATCTGGGACCTCCTCAACACTCACACGCCCGATATCACCTTCCTCACAGAGACCTGGTCCAATGCCAGCTCCGCACCCGACATCACAAATGCCAACTCTGACGAATACAAGAACCTGAGAAAAGACCTCCCCAACCGCCCAGGAGGAGGCCTCACCATCATCCACAAAAGCTCCCTCTTATTGACAACCACTGACTCGGACGACGCCTCACCCCCCCATCGAACACATCCACTTCCAGATCCAGACCAACCCACGTACGACACTCCACGGAACACTCGCCTACAGACCACCTGGCCCCCGCAGCCCGTTGACCAACGTCATCGCTGACCTCATCGCACCCCACACCCTCGCCTCCATAGACTACATTTTACTTGGATACCTGAACTTCCACCTGGACAACCACAGCGACCCAAACACCACCGCCCTTGTAGAGAACCTCACCAACATAGGGATGAAGCAACTTTTCTCCACCCCCACTCACAAAGCGGGACACACACCTGACCCCATCTTCGCAGGAGGAAACAACATGTTCTTCAGCCACACCCTTTCTCC
This sequence comes from Calotriton arnoldi, assembly GCA_963921515.1. Classification (NCBI taxonomy): domain Eukaryota; kingdom Metazoa; phylum Chordata; class Amphibia; order Caudata; family Salamandridae; genus Calotriton; species Calotriton arnoldi. The sequence goes on along the minus strand of CAWUFW010008014.1, from coordinate 294,439 downwards.
TTTACCAAACCCACCCCACACAAGCACCCGCTCCACATCCCATGCAGAACCTGGAATAAAGCCTCTAAAGAACACCTCAACTTCGCCCTCACCTGCACTCCACTCCAACTATGACAGACGCCAACACTGCAGCAAGCAACTTCCATCAATGGATCACCAACTGTGTCAACACACTCACCCCCCTCCAGAACACCATGAGAGGACACAACAAGAAAGCTAACTGGTTCACCACGGCACTCCAAGAATCCAAGCGCTCCTGCCGATGACTGGAAAAGACATGGAGAAACAGCAAGACTCCAGAAGCACACTCCGCCTACAAAACAGCCACCACGGCACACCACCAACTAATCAATTGCACAAAGAAAAACTTCCTCCAAGACAGAATCCTCTCCAATGCCCATAACTCCAAGGAACTTTTTGCCATCATACAGGAATTCGTCAAACCCAACAGCGAAACAACTGACGTCCCTCCCTCCCAAGACCTCTGCGACAGACTCAGCTCCTTCTTTCACCGCAAGATCAAGACATTCTATGACAACTTTGACAACCAAGACCTATGCACTGCCCAAACGCCCACCCCCTGCGACACCACCCAACAGACCCTTCTTACCTGGACCCCACTCACGACAGAAGACACCCTAAAGACCATGAAGAGCATCCACTGTGGAGCACCTTCTGACCCCTGCCCGCCGCGCATCTTCCACTGGGCCACCATAGCCATCACACCCAAGCTATGTCGAACCATCAACTGCTCCCTTGAGACTGCCACATTCCCCGACAACTAGAAGCAGGCCTAAGTCAATCCCCTCCCAAAGAAGCCCTCCGCAGACCCGACAGACCTCAAGAACTTCAGGCTGATCTCGCTGCTCCCTTTCGCAGCCAAGGTCATCGAAAAGACCGTCAACACCCAGCTAACACACTTCATTGAAACCAACAACATCCTTGACACCTCTCAGTCTGGATTCCGCAGCAACCACAGCACCAAGACTGCCCTCACAGACGACATCCGAGCCCTCCTCGACCAAGGCCAAATGGCAGCCCTGATCCTACTGGACCTATCAGCAGCCTTCGACACCATCTCCCACCGCATACTAGCCACCAGACTCCACGACGCCGGCATCCAAGGAAAGGCCCTAGACTGGTTATGATCATTCTTCACAGGCAGAACACAAAGAATAAGACTCCCACACTTCCTCTCACAACTGACAGAGATCAGATGCGGGGTACCCCAAGGATCCTCCCTCAACCCCACCCTCTTCAACATCTACATGACCCCCCTTGCAACTATCATCAGAAACCACAGGCTCAACATCATCTCCTATGCCGATGACACCCAGCTCATCCTCTCCCTCACCAAGGAACCCAACATCACCAGGCACAACTTCCAAGAAGGGATGAAAGCCGTCGCAACCTGGATGAGGAACAGCTGCCTGAAACTTAACTCGGAGAAAACAGAAGTCCTCATCCTCAGCCCAACCCACTCAGCATGGGATGACACCTGGTGGCCCCCGCTCTCGGAAACCCACCCACCCCAACAGACCATGCACGTAACCTCGGGATCATACTAGACTCATCACTCACCATGAATCGCCAGATCAATGCTGTCTCCTCCACATGCTTTAACACCCTCCACATACTACGCAAGACATTCAAGTGCATCCCCCTGACTCCAGGAAAATGGTCACTCGTGCACTCATCAACAGCAGACAGGACTACGGCAACACCCTCTACGCCGGAATCAACAAAAAACTCCTCTGCAAACTCCAGATCGTCCAGAACTTCGCAGCCAGACTAATACTCCATATCCCACGACACAACTATATCACCCAACACCTCTGCGACCTCCACTGGCTCCCCGTTGAAAAAAGAATAATTTTCAAGCTGCTCACGCACGCCTACAAGGCCCTCCACAACATCGGACCCAAATACCTCAACGACTGCATCTCCTCCATGCCCCCAAGAGAATCCTCCGCTCAGCCAAACTCTCCCTAGCCACGGTCCAAAGCTTCTACAGGACCAGAGCAGGTGGAAGGTCCTTCTCCTACCTCACAGCCAAGACCTGGATGTACTTCATGAAAATTCACCACAAGCACAAAAACGTTTCCACATGGACGTGTCGAAATCACGTTACAACAACATACGAACTGTGCGTCCACTAATGTTGTTTATTGCACATTGGTGTTCTTGTGAACTAATCTATACTGTACAAAAAATCATTCAACAAATCAGGGCAAGGATTTCTCAACATAGAAGCAGAATTCGATGTGCTGTAGTCGCAGCACCTATGGTTAGTCATTTCCTGGAGAAAAAGCACACAGCTGATAACATCAAATGGAAAGTTCTGGAACAAGCGACTCTTCCATCAAGTGGAGGATATTAAATACCTACTGCAATGACTTGAATGCAAATGGATAGACGCCTGTGATGCAATTAAAAATGGTCTGAATTCAATTGAAGAATGGCATAATTTCATGACACTAATACAGAGATATACTGCCATTCCACACGTTGCTCTTCTTTACACCTGATGCTGTGATATACTGTCCCCTTGTGTTTATGTTGTCCCTTGATTTATATTGATAATATGTACATTCTGTCAGTAACATGCTATAAGCGACATAATGTGAAACATCACCTAAACTGAAATTCCTTAAGACAGAATTATGTATGCTTGTATGTTTTGTATTCTCTAAATATTACAAGGTAATTTATCCCAATGGTCCCAGGCATTTTGATGGGGCACTCTCTATCCTTCATCCTCATGAGGAGACTAAGACCCCTGACCAATCTGGAGGTGTCTTTCCCTTCTCCCAGATCAGTGCACGGGTTTGTGCCGCTGATCGAATAAGGGATTTTTGTATTCCCCTTTTTTGTACGGGCTTATAGTCAGCCTTATTAGGGATGCCCTGGCATAGTCCGCAGGAGTTTATACCCTCATGCACCCACAGGCCCAGGTTCTCATCACCCTTCATCCTTATCTGTTGCTTTTATTTTAATTATCTCCCTGAGATGGGCCATGTGGAATCTACTTGGTCCTCTCCCCCTTGCAATTATTATCAACTCTATTTTGGTCCCTGCGTGTCATTTCCCCAGGTTAAACACATAGGTGCTTGCACCCATTTTACTTGAGAATCAGCCCACACTCATGGGTCCCGCCGTAGTCGAGGGGAATCAACAACACGAGCAAAGTCAGACTTGCGGTTCGATTCTGCTGGTATTCCTATATATTTTTTTACTTTATTTTTTCCTTTTGATTTTCAATTTGAATATTTCAAATGTCAAATGCCTTGCATTTTACACAAAAACCCTTGTTTCCTAGTAAGGTATCGATCAGGGACAGCGCTGCCTCCTATACCTTCCTTCCGAGTCCGAGTTGCTGGTCACACCCACCGAAACACCCCGCCTCCCCCGCACATGCCTCCTCCATGAGAACGCTGCATGAGCAGTATCCTCGCTCTTATCTTTCTGACTCAGACGAGCAGGCTTCATTGCTTGTCATCCGGCCTCACACAGTACCTCAAGGCGGTCTGTCTTGGAGCATTATATTGCCCATTAAGGTAAGGAGCCCTGATACTTAATTCAAGATAAGGCTATAATTGCCTCATCCCTTATGTAATTACCTCCTTTTTTATATTACATTTACAAATTTTGCATACATTTAGGTTGACTAAAATGATAACTCAGTTGGAAATGATATCTGTATCCACCTACACAAGACCTTGTGTCTTCTGAAGAGAGCCTAATGTAGATGCTCCTTACCCTTGAAGGTGAGCTATTCTTGTTCTATCAAATACTCACCACACAATAACAATTTTTTTATATGGCCGTCTAATTTACACAAGTTCCTCTTATTTTACAGGGACACAGAAGAGGACTGTCGCCCCAAATATGTTTATCCCAGATATTCATTGTCCAAGAATAATTATTCTTGCTACTCTTAGTCGTTCTCCCTCTTACAGATCGGGCCTCCACTACCTCAGCCAGTATGTATCTTTTACTTATCCTCCAATCCACTCAAATCTATGTCCACATGACCTTAGTATTTACCCCTCTTTTTCCCCAGACCCCAGGCAATTTCAGTCCTGATGAGACCCTTTTATTCTTCCAAGGATCGAAACATTGTTGACATATGTACAAAGACAGACTGGTTCTTATAATTGTGATACAATGTTTAATTCCCTGTGTCTCTAACTTTATTGAATATAAAACTGCTGCCTTTTGATGTAAAGCAACCACTATACTGTGTATGTTCACACTGTACACCACTTTCTTGTCTTCAAATTCGGTTTTGGTTTGTCTTTTCATCTGGGGTATACTCACTCTTCCTTTTTCCTTTGGAAAACACTCACATCAGTTATTTTTTTATTATCTTTGTCTAATAAACTCGGTTTGGCTGAACTGTAGTTGTTCATAAATACTGCTAATGTGCAGGAATCTTTTTCAAAATTCCTGGTTCAAGATTACTATTGATGTAATCACACATGTTGTTTTAAAGATTTATTCTACACAGAAAGATCTGTGAACAAAATCTTTTCTAAGAATGAGTTCCATGTGAACACTTGCAAAGGATAACTTGATTTCCCTGTTCACATGGAAATATGGGGTGCTCTTGTTCTCATCTAAATATAAAAATAAAACCACCATCTTCTCCAAGCACCACTTCTGATGATGTTGATAGGGACATGGCGTGGACCATGCCAGAGCCCGGGAGACTCCAGGAGAGACAAGGGAAAGGAAAAGTTACTGAAAGCCTTAGAATTATGGAAGGGAATGATGAAGACGATGACAACGACAAGCTAGTCATTGTGGAAGATGACAAAGACGAGTCTGACCTTGCTATTCAACCTGCTCCCAATGGGTGTGGCACAGATAGCACCATCAGCTCCCATATTTGCAAAGCCCCAGATGAGACCTGCACTAACCCCCAACTCAGTAGAAGTATACACTGCAGACGGGCAATCGACGATATGCCCAACTACCTCCAGTTGTTCTTCAGGCATTGGCCCAGTAAAAAAGTACTTCTCCCCAGTTTGGGAATTTTTTATGATTAGTCCACAGGGGGAGCACATTGCAATATGCACTATTTGCCACACAAATGTTCGTCAAGGTAAGCCTGGTTCACATTATGGTACCCAAGGCCAAATGACCCAAATGAAAAACATCATTCAATCTGATGGTAAAAGCACCTAAAAAGTTGCTGAATGTGGTTGTGGTGGTGATGGTGAGGAGAGCCGGAGAACATCAGTTACAAGTCAAATCACGGTGGGAGGTGATGATGAGGAAGAAGACAGTGACTTCCTCGCACAAAGCAGCCCTGTCCATAGCAGTGCGCCATCAGAATCACCCATCTCAGAGACTTCACAATAGCACAAGACTCAGAGTCAGATAGAGAAACCACGGCATACAGTGACTGCCCACCACAATGCAAAATGAACCTACCACCACCTACTTCTCCAAAAATGACTGCGTCAGTGGCCCCTGGAAAGAAGAAACAAATGCAGGCTACTATTTCATGCATGTTCAAGCAGAAGGAGCCCTACAACTGCAACCACCCAATGGGAAGCTGGCAAACATATTAGCGCTGGACCTTCTCCCTTTTTAGGTCGAGACTAGCGGCAGCGCGCATGCGCTGCTCGCTCTGTGAGGCATACTGTAGTCGAGTATGTTTTAGGAAGCCTCGCTTACTCACCTCCCATATTTTTCATTGGCTGGTGTCATTGTCCTTGGTAAACGCTGGCTTCTGATTCATTATGAGGCTTCTAAGTCCCGCCTTGGTACTGCCCATAAGGACTGGACCTTTTACTTCGCTCCTAACATGGCATGCTTTATCTAGTGGGTGAGCACTTTTTAGTTTATTGACAATGGCGGCTGCTTTTTTTTTAGTTGTATGTTCATGCTGAGCGCTGCGCCCGTTTCAGGGACACCGCGCTCCGTTTATTTATTTATTTTTACTTTAATTCGGAGCCTGGCGCCCGCTTTAGGGACACCGTGCTCCGTTTATTTATTTATTTATTTTTACTTTAAATCGGAGCGCAGCTCCCACTTTAGGGACACCGCACTCTTTCTTTTTTACAATGCCATAGCATTGTAAATGCTTGTTTTAAAACTTGTGCCCTGAAAATAGCCGAGTGTCCAACTTCAGGTCTTGCAGAAGGGCATCACGGCGTCGAACCGAGACCAGTCTTGGCTTCTACGTGCCTTATTTGCACTGTTAGGTGCTGAGACACGGGACAGTTGGAGACATGTGTGTTTAGAGGTGGGCAGCACACTATGGGCACGCTTTTCCACGTCCTTCGTCCCCTTAAGCTTCTGCGCCAACTAGCGCCGACATGAGCTGTGAATAGCGCGTATTTTAAGGCCCACGGCACAGAGGACTGCGGCTCCAAGGAGACGGCGGTGGGGCACCTCCTACCATCCTCCTCTGAGGGCCAGCCAGGCAGAGGCGGGGAGGAGAGGATGAGGCTCACCTCCAGGGGGCAGGGCCTAGTGCCTGGCACATGAGACACTGTGGGGACACTCGGGACAACTGAAGCAGGGCTGAGCTGCTAGGGCAGCGGTCGTGCAGAGTCATGGGTGCACAGAAGAGTCTCGTGCACACACAGTGCAAGCTCCCAAGGGTCCTATCCGTTCCTCTGCACCTGAAGCTCGAGCCGCCGGTGGCACTTTTCTGTGGAAGACCTAGTGCCACACTTTCCGTCGGCAGCAGGGTGCGCCCAGAGGACTTGTCCAGGATCTGAGGCTTTTTTGGGGTGTGCGCGTTGGCTGCCTGAAGGAGACGAGGCAGGAGGCTCCGCTTGTGGATGGACATGGCCGGTGGAGTCAAGCGGGACTGGGGATGAGTGCACTGGCCCTGCCAGGCAGCGCCTCCTGGGTCAGAGACTGTGCTGATTGCATGTGGAGGGGACCCCTGCTGCCACCATCAACGGGGAGGCTTCCGGGACTGCGGGCAACAATGGATAACTTCTTCTGTGTGGTGAGTGCCGACCCACAACAGAGCAGAGGGCGTGTTCAGTACTTCCTCCGTCAGGTTTTATTTTTCTTATTTGAAACAATGCATCTGGTGTGTTTATTCCTTTGTACTTGAACGAAATTGCAAATGTATCTGTTGTTAGTCCAGGCCCGGGACCTTCAAATCTGCTCCAAAGACCTTGCAGTGAAGTTGCCGTACAAGCAGTCACAAAGTCACGAATATTTTGTGTATTCGCACCCATTATTTTCAGCCTACTTTCCATCATATCACTCGCTTTTTTAACTTTGAAATGTGATACTTTTTCCCCTCCAACTTTCATAACACCGGGAGACTTAAGCATTAACGTAAAAGTTTAAAACAATTACGAGATGGTGCTAATGTGCTACGAGGTCTGTTAACAAAATGTTACATTTCATAGCGCCACATAATAGGGTTAGGGGACTGCATGGCGGTTGTTGTCCATGTGACAGGCACAGATTTCTAGGTGAGTTGTGCCCCATGGCATTCACACTGAGTTCACTGACTGCAAGTGGTGGTGGTAATGGGTCGTTCGCATCTTTGAACAACAGTTTTATTTTTTCCCAAAACGAGCATCGAATAGATGGCTGGACGTGTTGCATCTATATGTCTCAGTGTATGGATCTATAGGCGCTATGGCCTTTGGATCAATCGATATGTGTCTGGTGACCAAACTGGTATCCCAACACCTGGGCCTTTAGGTGTCCTAAAATTTGCATTAAAAGCACTTCCGATGTCTGGATACATATGCCCTAGTGGCTGTATATATATATACGTGTCTTGTGGCGTTGATATGTTGACGTTCTGTTTCCTGTTACTACGTGGTCTGACGTCTGTATCTATGTGTTTCCTAGTGTCCTGCTTTGTAGGGATTTCTTGTGACTGCGCGCTTGGATCTGTAAGATGCCTTGATGACTGACTGTATTTGTGTTCTTGTGTATCAGTCTATAGGTTTCCTGAAATCTTGGTATATAGGCATCCTGATGCCTGAATGTATTATTTGTGACCATATGCCTGTATCTGCACTTGTCCTGATACCTGCTCTGCGTGATCTGACACCTAGATTTGTGTCTTACCCTATGCGTATGGTACCATCAGGGCTGAAGCCTCATCTCTTGGTGTTCAGACATCAATAGGTGTTCTGACATAGGAGTCTATAGGTAGCCCGATGTCTGGACCTATGGGTATCGTTAAGCTTGTTTCTATGTGGCCATACACCAGAGCCTGTTGGTGTCCTTGGGGTTGGGTCTACAAGCTGCCAGAAATCTATAGGTTTCCTGCCATCTGGATCTACAGGTGTCTTCTTCCTCGTGTGACAGATATGCTTGGGCCAATAGGCATACAGTGGTCAGTTGCATGGCCTGACACCTGGAACTGAAGGTGTAATGATTCCAGCATTATACGTGTCAGTGGCTGGTAAATGATATGTGTCGATGCCCGCATCTCCGGCGATTGCTTAGTCTGTTGAAATGATAGAGTGTACTCTAAGAACTGGTCTAAATATGTTGTGCTTGTCTAAAAATCTCCAAGAATGACAGAGGGCCTGAGTTAGAGAGTGGTTGTAATATATAATCCTCTGTAAAGAAGTGGGAACGTAATTTCCTCCCTAAAGCAGTAGTAACATCTTTTCCGCTGTAAAAGAGCGACAACATCCTTTCCACTCTAAAGGAGTGTTAACATCAAGTGCTCTATAAATTAGTGGTAACATCATTGCCACAGTAAAAAAGTGGTAACATCTTTTCCACTCTTAAGGAGTGTTAACATAGTTTCCTCCATAAAGCAGTCGTAACATCTTTTTCGCTGTAAAAGAGCAGAAAAACCTTTCCACTCTAAAAGAGTGTTAACACCATTTCCTTTATAAAGCAGCGTTAACATATTTTGTACTGTAAGGGAGTGGTAAAATTTCACCTCTCTAAAGGAGTGGTAACATCTTTTCCACTGCAAAGCACTGGCAGTGTAATTTCCTCCGTAAAGCAAAGGTAAGATATTGTCCTCAGAAAAGGAGCCCAGGGCAGTTGTGCAAGCAAAGGAGATGGGCCCCTTGACCGTTACTAGGTAATAAAATACAACAGTAATGTGGCTCAGTACGCGCCTTGGGCCCCTGGGCCCCGCACCCCTGCACCATTAATGACTACGCTATTGACCCTCACCAAAGCGGTAATAACATAATTTCCTTTAAATTCGGGGCAGCATAATTTCCTTTGTGAAGCATTGGCCATGTAATTTCCTGCTAAGTGGAACTCACTTGACGGGGGTTCCCTTCTGACAGAATTGCCCCCCCTTTCAACAGGTTTCTGAGACTTGTTAGGTTCTTTACAATTTCTGTCTAATGAGGAAGCTGGCTCCACCTTACTGGTCCAGAGCTTTGTCCTTCAATGAATCTGTTCTTAAAATGCAGTCTCTGCCTCACAGCTGTAGTCTTATCATTAAGCTATTTATTGTTGTGGCTGGTAACTGATTGCTGTCCTGCCTGTCTCTTTCTGTGCTCCCATGTTAGTTTAGTCCATTCTTGCTGTCTGTACTATATTGTACTGCCTCTGTGCACTATTAAATCTTTCTGGGTGAGGAGTGCTCCACAAGTGACAAGAAGCACATGAAAGGTGATGGGAGGATGCTTGTAATACGTCTAACCACTGGCAATCCTTGGGGTAAGATTCCAACCCATCTTTCTTTTGCCCAAAATGCCACCTCAGATTAGACCCAGCCGAATGCCAGTCAGTCTTGACCCTGCTACAAAAGGACCAGTCCAGCTGTAACTGCCAAGCCATGTCCTCTTTCGTTTAACATCTGTTTATTGAAATCATGCATATAAAAGACACATGGCGCAGTAAGAACAACGGTGATTAGGCATCATAAGCTGGGTTGATACAGTAAAACACCAGCGTAGAAGCGACTCATCAAGGTAAACTCCCCCACCCCCAAATTATGGTAAACAAATGCGATAGAAAGCATGAGACCCTCCCAAGTCTTACACAGCCGGAGCGAAGGGCCAAGGCCTAGGGGAGGCATAGGGGAGGAACACAGATATAAAAGCCAGTCCAGAGTCCTCCTAATGGGAAGTGCCCAAGCTACTATGAAACCCTCATCACACAGAGAGAAGATACCACACAGTGCAATAATAGTAAACAACTGCTGCCATATTAAAAAAGAACAAAAACAGACAACAGAGGAAAGAGAGAAAAAGAAGTCAGAAGGAGTAAAGGAACAGAGAGAAAAAGGATAGACTAGCAGAGGAAGTTGTCCCCCGGAGGAGGGGGAGTCGAAGATGGAAGCGCCGTGGGGAGGCGAGGCCCAAGATGGGGGCCGAGACGCTGGGGGGCCAAGAGACCTGTCTGTTAGGTGGTGAGAGTCATTCTGGGGATTCCGGTTTCCGACCCCTAGAGAAGGGCTCCAAGGAGTCCTCAAACAGCTGTAAGGCTCACAGTCGGGGGGCATCAGACGAGAATGTTCAGTCTTGGTGAGGTGACAGATAAGCGGCTGCCAAATGCGCTCAAATCGTGTATCAGTGTGATTAAGCCGCGCCGTGAGTAATTCTAAGGCCAGGACAACCCACAGCCGGAGAAACCAAGCAGCAATGGGAGGAGGATGAGGTTTTTTCCAGCAGGCAGCTATGGATTGTCTCGCCGCTCCCAGCAAGTGAAGGATCAAGTGCCATTCTGCATTAGTCATGGCTTTCAGCGTGACAGGTTTAATGCCCAAGAGCGCAACTGACGGGATAGAGGGGACTGATGGGATAGAGGGGACAGCCATGTCCTCTTTCAACTGGAACACAAACAACCCAAGATTGTTTTTTCCCTCATTGGAGGAAAATAACGATGGACCGGGACGCAGCCCCGAATAATTGCCAGTGGCTGATATTAATTCGAGGAATCCATCCATCACTTTTTTAGGTCGAGCCTGGGCAGCGCATGCGCTGCTCTGCGAGGCAGGCTGTTTTCGAGTATGGAGTTGAAGCTCCGCCCACTCTCCGCCCATATTTTTCATTGGCTTGTATCATTGGCCTTTGTAAATGCTGGCTTCTGATACGTTAATAGGCTTGTTATGTCCCTCTTTAGTACCGCCTTGTCTTCATTTGTAACCTCCCATGAGGACTAGCCCTTTTACTTGTGTTGTTACATGGTATATCTCATTTAGTCTGTAAGCACTATTTTCTTTAATGAGTTTCTCCTACTGCAGGCACGACATGCTTTCCTGCAACATTCAGCGGGCCATGCCTGCTTTCACTTTCCAAGCAGCCCGGGACAATGGAGGGCACTTCTTTAAATTAAATAGGTCTCGCATTTACACAAGTTTCAGCTGTTGGCATTGTAAATGACAATGCCTTTTATTTATTTGTTAATTATCAAAACAGATAAATAAAAGTCATTGTCATTTACAATGCCAATAGCTTAAACTCTCGCAAATGCGAGACCTATTGCATTGCAAATGCTTGTTCTTTTGTGGAAGGAGTGGGATTCTTGAGATTTGTGGCAGCCATGTGCCCAAAATGGAAGGTACCAAGTCCAACCTATTTTGCCAGAGTTGCTGTTCCAGCGCTGCATCACGATGTGCTGAAATTGGATGGACAAACTTTGCAGCAAAGTGTTGTTTACACTATCCACCTGATGACAGACGTGGACCAGTTGTCAAGTGACTGATTACATGTGAATCACTGCACACTGGAGCTCTTTTGCGGGAGTAAAGCAAAAGCTATCCACAGGTCTTGGCCCTGAAGACGTTTTAAGAGCATTAGGTGGCACGCAACAGTAGCTGTGCTCACCATGGAGAAATCACATACAGCTGCAAACATCTTGGACAAATTTAACAGCAAGTTGTCTGAATGGCTACAACCCAGAGGTCTCAGAACTGGAATTGTTGTGACGGACAATGGTAGTAACATAGTCAAGGCCATGGCAGACGGTGGTTATTGCACTGTCCTTTGTTTGGCCCATGCATCAACCTGGTGGTGCAAGACTTTCTAAAAAGAAAAGACGTAGTCAGCAACATACTGACCACCTGTAAAAGAATCTGTACTCATTTCAGCCCTACTTATAAAGCCTGGATGCAATTGTGGATTATTCAGCGTGCTAATAGAGTACCAGTTAAAGCCCTGATACAGGTGGTGCCAACATGCTGGAACTCGACCTATTACATAATTCAACATCTGTTTGAGCAGTACAAACAGATCAATGACTATGTAATTCAAAGAGGAGAGGATGCAATTGGGAAAGCTATGACCATGGATGTGTACAAATGGGGTTTAGTCAAATGCCTGACACAGATGCTACTCCCTTTTGAGGTATTCACATGGGAAGTTAGCAAGGAGGACCGTACGATGGGCCAAGCTATTCCGTTGTTGCATCTATTACAAAACCAGCTATAGAAGGTGTCTGAAAGTTTCACACTCGCAGGTGTGAATGAAAACACAGAAGTGCATACCTTGGATGAGAGCTTACTCTTTCGCTTGGCTTGTAATGGAAGGCTGAAAAATGGCATAATCTCGTCCAAACTGTACATCTGTGCCACACTATTTGATCCACCGTACAAAGAATTGTGCCCACTTTCATTCCATTTTTTGAATGGGATGTTTCAAAATACAAGAGGTGGATTATTGAGCAAGCCGGAGACCTGGAAGAAGAATGGCTGGAACTTAGAGTCCAACTCCGCAGTTCTAGGGTGCTGCCTTCAACTTCCAGAGAGGGGAGTCTTGTCTCACAGCAGCCAGCACCAGCAACCAGAACACCAGCAACAACAGCAACAGAAGGATCAGACCCAACCTCTGCATTGTATTGGTATGAAATGGCAGGGCTTATGTTCAGTGTAGAGGTGATGGCAAAAGAGGTCGAGCAAGTGGCAGAAGCCATGACCATCCAGGGATGTTCCAGGTGTATCTGGATGATCCAAAGGAGGTCTATGTGGATCAGAACCCATTGATGTATTGGTATGGGAAGATCCACCAATGGCCAGAGACCAGCAGACTGGCAATAAAGTATCTGGCTTGTCCTGTACCCAGTGTTTCTGCTGAGCATGTGTTCATTGCAGCTGGCACAGTTGTTACAGTGAGAAGGACCAGTCTCTCACCTCAAAACATGGAGAGATTGCCCATGATCAAAATAAACCAACATTTCAGACCATACAATTACACCATTCCTGAAACAGCACAGGAGGAGGAGGAGGAGGATTGGTGAGAATCAAGAGTGTTAGCTGACCAACATCTGGTTGAACCACCTGGGTTTGAGGACAAAGTCTACCTCCTGTACTGAGCATGCCAGTGCTGCTGTTGACAATTTTAATAATTTCTAATTGAACTAAAAAGTAGTTAGTGGAACATTACTTCAGTGTCAGATTTATGCTGCCCCACCATTTCTTGGTCACATATATGGCCGAATTGTAGTTGGACCAGTGTGCAGTGAAGAAGCCTCCTCAATTTCTTAATGACATTGGAGACAGTGCCTGCCTCCTTCGCATGCCTATCCTTTTTTGCATCACTTAGCAGGGCTTCCCCAGAACATCGTTGATTTACAAGAGTGCCAAAACCAACTTCCAATGTATTGCCTGCGTCAAAGATACATTTGTGTACCTACTACCTAATCTACTCTTGCTTGGATTGCAAGAGGTAACTACAACTATTGCAGCAATGAGTGAGTGATTGTGAGTGATGATTAATGATTTATGTGGTGGTAGACAGTGAGGGAGGGTGTTGAATTAATAGTAAACTTGATTTTGATGAATTGCAATGTTTGGTGCCTGATGGATGATAATTTTTCCTTTTTTCCATAACCTAGAATGGCTGCCCAGAAGATAATTTGATTTAAAAGACTGCCAAATTCCAATGTGCTGCTTGCATCAAAGTGGAGATACAATTGTGTATCTACCACTGAAGAAAGGTTTCATCAGAAGACAGGGACAACAGACCAGGTCTTTCAGTTCCTCCTCCTATATTGGAAGGTAGTGACCATTGGCAAAGGGAGTCATTATGTTGCATTTATTGACTTGAAGACAGCTTTTGACCTTGTGCCTCAAAACACCCTTTGGCAAGCACTAAGAGATATGGAGATGCCCATGGTAATTCTGACGATAATCACCCGCCTCCATGAGGATAACTATGCCAAACTGCGCTGGGGCGAACAAGGTCAACTCACAGATACTTTTCGAAGTAATAGGGGTGTACACAAAGGGTGCGTTTTGGCACCTACCTTATTCCCGCTCTACATTACCAAGTAGTTGAATATCTATCAACGATCCCAGCACAGGCACCAATGTTAGGGCGGGTAAAAACTATAACGGTTTTATTTGCGGATGACACCCTTTTAGTCTCAAAAACTCCTGGGGGCATCCATTTGCTTTTAAATCAATTCAAAGCTTTTTGCAACATGCGAGGCCTAGATATTAATACTACAAAAATGAAGTATATGACGCTAAACCCATACAAATCATATAGAGGGTGACCGACTCTAGGTGGTGTCCCGCTAGAGAGGGTGGGCAGCTTTGAATACTTGGGCATCAAACATACGGAAGATATGTCTAGGAAACCGCATCTAACCAAGGCAAACTTGAAGCACAAACAAATAGTTGGTTCCCTAAAGAAAGAACACTGCCGCTCATATAGTAAACCTGTTGCAGTCGGCTTAGAGATATATAACTCTAAAGCGGTGAGCTGTGCCTTATATGGGGCAGAAATGTGGGGCTTTGAAAGAATGGGAAATCTCACCATATCGGAGAACACATTTTTAAGGAGTCTGGTGTCACTTCCCCTTAGCACACCACTCCATCCTTTAAGGTTGAATATGGGCTGAAAATCTATTCCAGACTTAGCCAAACTATGTCCACTGCTCTTTAGGCAGAGACTAAGATCGAACCCCGAATTGTGCTCCTATGCCACTGCCCTTGAGGAAGTTAGTTCTATGGACACATCAAACAAGATAGGCTGGATGAAAAATACCTGGACAATATTGGGGTCAAGGGGCAATGGGTTACTGGTAGCACCCAAGTGCCACCCAGCAAAAAACAAGTGAAAGCCCTGTTTTGGGACTGGCTAGCCCAGGCTGAATTCAGGAGCATCACGAGGGGTTGGCTACCAGCATAATTTATTGATTTTAAAATTACTAGATCCCTAGGCTAGGCTAGGCTAGACTACCTCGACCTTATCCAGTCACCTATGGACAGAAAACTATACATCCAATTTAGATTTGGCACACTCCCCTTGAATTTGTTGACAAGCACCTAGTCTGGCAACCAAACAAATTCCAAGTCCTGTCCTAGCTGCTCTGCTTCTAATGAATCACTTGCACATGTCCTTTTCCCCTGTCAGGCATATTCCCTCCTAAGAGGCAGGTGGCTCACGCTCATATGCAAGCAGCTGGGAACTAGCAAGCATGGCGTGTACCTGCGCATCCTTAAATCTGGTGCAAGACCACTGTTGGCCTACTCACTTGCATAATGTTTGGGGCATATGTAGGGAATTAGGAGGAAAGCACAAAAGCTTAATATTTTACCTTTGTAATCAATTTTAATATGCATGATTTTATGTCAGCCTAACCTTTTACCAAATTAGGGAGCTCTTAATGTAGATCTCATATGCACATAGGAAGTCAAGAAAGCATAGCAGGCCCTAATGCCTAGTCATTGGCTACTAGTGGTTTTTGCTGCCATTGCTCCGAGTGGTTAGCAGGTAGGCTTTTTATATGGATTTTACTTGAACAGCAATTTTAACAAATTCTGCGCAAGGGCTGTGTGAATTAATTTGCCTAGTTTTACATTTTCTACACAATTGTATATAAAGTATTCATAGCACATTGCACATTTATGGTCAGATGACCAAAATAAAGTCTTTGATTGATTGATGGTACCTGTGACGACATCCTGCTTCACCACTGACTACCCCTAGCAGTGTGCTAATGGACCAGTTCGTTATATGGAGGCATAGTTCAGTAGGGACATGGAGGAAATTTGGAGGGCCAACTATGGCAAATTGACCATGTGCCGATCTGGACCCAGCTGCCACTGGTCATGGCGAGTAGAATTGTTATTACTAAGCTCCTGGTTATCCCCAAGTTTCTTTACTTCATTAACTTTCCTAGTTCTCTCCCTGTGCATTTCTTTTTCAAACTCTGCACACATCTTGTCACTCTAGCTTGGGCTGGAAAACAGTCGCAGATCGCTTAGGTGATGCTCACTCTCCCGTTCGACCAGGGTGGTCTCTACGCCCCAGATATGGAGCTATACTACTACTGCAAACAGGCTCATTTTGCACACTATTGGATCCACCCATCTTTGTTCAAGCCACATATGGCAGTGGAGCCAGACAATGTGGATCCCTGTACACTCCATACTGCATTTTACCTGCCCGTTTACCATCCTCATGCAACGGTGGACACTGCAGCTTGCACGACTTGAGTGCAGGACAGGCTGCGCACATGCGCTTTAGTGACTTGAGTGTACTCGCCTAAGTGGCCTAGCAGAGAGGATAGAATTAATATCCACAAATATTTACTCTGCTCTTCTCATTTGCCTGATTTGAAAACGAGGTTACGCTTTCTAAAATGTGCAATGCATAACATTACATAACATTACATGGCTGAGCAAAAGTCATTAAACGCAATACTGTGCAAAACTTTAAATCAAAAGGAAACACTTGCTCTAACTTGCATACACTGAATCTACGCATGAGTGTATTTATAGTTACACACGTTCCTCTTTATGAACATATTCAGCGTAACAAAATATGTTTTCAAAATCTTCATCACCATCATGACTCACTTCTTTACCACCATCTACATTACTGCCACTATGACATTCAACATATGCCTCTGACATTGTTTCTGCACAGTTCCAATCAGAATTCTTTCCTCTTACCCCCTTTCCAACCACTCTCGCCACTCTCGGCCTCATTTATGGGGTTTTAGTGTAGGGCAGCACAGCAAGTCACCTTGCTGAGCTGCCCTAAGTCAAAGTGAAAAGGAAGGAATGCACCGTATTTATTCAATACAGTGCATTGCTGTCCTTTCCTCCTACGCTGGTGCTGTTTTGGTAGCCTAGCACCAGTGCAGGCAATCTTCACCATGGTGTAGGTGTGCCAGTGTTGTCGGCAGGATTGTTTTTGTGCAGGAAGGGGCACCATGGAAGGGGAAAAAACAAGGAGAAATAAAAATATTTTAGTGTATTCCTAAGCTAACATGGTTTTGTAAACATGGGTAAGCGTCAAAATTCATGGGTGTTGTGTGGGAACACCAACCGCAACGCCCGTGGAATGCCTCCCTAGCGCAGAATAAGGCAACATAGCGATTTGTGCTGCCTTGCCTTACTCCATATCTATGAGGCCATTCAAAGCCACGCAAAGTGGCTTTGCGTGACCTCATAAATATGATTTTGTAGCTTGTGTCGCCGGAGCATCACAAAAAATGCCAGCTTCGACGACGCAAGGGGCTCATAAGTATGCCCTTCTGTTTTTATCCCTCCATAGCTCTTGCTTCTATACCTCATCTTACCCCTTTTCCTGTATTTTGTTTAATCTCTTGTATATTGATTTTTATTCATGCTCAATATTATTATATTATTTTGAATTTATTTTCAAAATTGTTTAAGGGAAGGATGAGTAGCATTGTTTATAGTGCTGTATTAATGTGAATTGTCCACCTTGTATTGTTGCACCTTAGGAGCAGAGATTACGTGTCTTCTTTATTGCTGTCATCTAAAGTGTTATTATTTGAGTGCTTGGAACAGCTGGAGGGATGGAGTGGAGCTGTGAAGCTGGTATCAGCTAGGTTTGAAATAATTATTTCTTGTGCACATCTATTTTACGTAGACTCCTTCAGTGAATGCTATCCAGCAACTACACTCTGGCCATTGGTATTGATTTTGCCATTTGAGATATTTTCAAAATTCTGTTGCCATTTTAGGTGTAGGAAATACAAATTTCAAGAGACCAGGCACCACTATTGGCTTTACAATGCAATACAATTTTAAAACCATTGGCAAGACGAATAGCGGTGACCGAAAAATATTGACAAAGTCTTTGCCAGTGCTTGTTTGTCCTGTTATCTCTCCCCTAATGTTTTGTCTGTTTTATCTCTCTTATGTCCTCTGATTACAGTCTCATTCACTCTTTCTTTTCCACACTTTTTAAATTTTTCTACAACTCAAACCTCTCACACTATTCATGCACGTCTTTGTGCCATCTTCAAAGCCTTAGACTCCCTTCCCCACTGAGTAAGAGCAAGAGGGGTTTTGACTTGGACAGTGGGAATTGAGTTAGGGATCGATTACGATGTAGTTCGGAAAGGCTCCAAATGGCATTCGGGTCGTCTGAATCCGATTCGGAAGCCTTGTTTTCGACCAACTCGGAAACACTTCCGAATGACAAATTGTGATTTTCGGAAACCGTTCGACTTTCTGACTCATTTCCAAATGGCATTCGGAGTAACCGAGTCATTCGGAGCCGACTCGTACAAGTATACAGACTGTGTTTCCGAATGAGCGATTAGGATGTTGGATTTGGACAGCCTTTCCGAATCGGTTGTTCCAACACGGATCGGCTGTCGGAATATGACTTTGGGGGCCTCTGAATCGGGCCCGTGGGGGTACCCATGGGTCCCCCCTTTCCAACCATGCACAGTTTGGCAGGCACCACAGGGTGCATGATTTTCCCCAACCACCCCTTTTTTCAATGGGAGCCTGTGTTCTCGTTCGGAACACAGGCTCCCATTGAAGTATATGCAAGTCCGACCGAACGATGTTCGGTAGCATCGTAATCGGTCGTTTGGACTCGCAGAACCTGATTTGGTCGGAAACGATTTTGAAACCGATTTGGTCAGATGAGTTTCCGAACGATATCGTAATCGGCCCCTTAGTTGGGTGATACTTTACTTATTCTGAGATCTACCTTATTCTTTACAAATATATATTTTTTAAGTATGCAGGACTTTTTGTAGGCCAATCCAACCTACTGTGAAGAATAAGATGCAGAAATACATGAGTCTACTCTAAGTTAAAGAATATATTTTCAGTTTCACATGCTACAAATTGCACATGCTCAGGGAAATATTGTCCGACACTTTTACACGATTTTCAAACCTGAGAATAATGCTTGCCCCATTGGATACCACTCATGTTCAATGTGAGTTTCTGTAGGGAGCTGGAGCGGGAATCATAGAGGCCGACGTTCACCGATTTACCCACACCAGAAGAGGTCACCTGCCAGTTATCAATGTCATGAGCAATTGGAGAGTCGCCGTTCTCGTCAAAAAGCACATCCTCACCAACCGTATCAAGGAAATGGACATTTTTAACATAAGAAAGTAGCTACAGGAGGAAAAGAAACATTTTAGGTGAAGCCCAAAAGACAGATAGAAAAATCATGCTGTAACCTATAACGTAACCAGCTAATAATGGGTAAAAATGGTTTGCGCTATTACTATGCACTGCAAAATCATATACCCTTTAAGTTTCTGAGTCTTCCATTTCTCCAACACCATTATTCTTACATCTGTTCTTCTTTCACATGGGTACACTCCATAACAAAACGCCTTTATTCGATTCAATATAATGCATCCTCATAGCTTAACCAACCGACTGTCACCACCAAACACCGACCTAGATGCAATATTTCAAATATTCGCCAGCGTGTAAGGGTGTTTGTAGACAAGAAAGGCAGGACAGAGGGACGGGATGAATGACAGGGGCATGACATAAATATTTTGCTAAAGAAATGTGCAGTTAAATAAAAACACTCAAGACATTACAATACCCTTGTAAAATGTTTCTTATCTGCGTTCTGACATGGCCCTCAACATTTTAAGCGGGTTTAGTAGTTCCGGGCCTGGGATTACACAGAATAAGGCTCAGTGAATGTGAGATTACGTATGTGAGAAGGTCATGTAAGTGAGGTTTGCAGGAAAATGAGGACTCGAGAGAGGGAATGAAATGTGTGCATGTGTTTGTGAGAGGAGAGCATGGGATTGAGTGAAAATCGGATGATAAGCAGAGTGTGTGGCACACAAAAGAGAGTCTTTGACAGAAGGATGGAAGGAGAAGGTGAAATTAGATGATTCGTGAAAGGAAGATGTCAGAAAGGAGTGTATGTGACATACAATAGTGTATGTTGTGAGCTTGAGGGAAGTGATAAGAACGGAGGGAGAAGGGTATCACAGGATGGGTGTGAGAATGAAAAGTGAAGACGGTATGTGAGATAGAACAGGGGAGGTGAATGTTAAGAATAGAAAGTGTGAGGGTCATGCACTTACCAAAATTAAGAAGATGAATGATAAAAAAAGAGTTCAAGAGAGTAGCTGTGAGAATAGAGGACAGTGTGGGACACATGAGAGGAAGGGCAATTTAAAAAGTGGATATAAGGACTGCCACCAGCAGTGGGCAATATGCTCACAGTACAAATGTGGCACCACTGCTGGAGTAGGTGGTACAGGAAAATATACCTTGAACTAGGAATGGCAAAAATGCATGTGCTGGCCTTAGATGTTGCAGACTGAGACAGAAGTAGTCGAAAAAGAAAGGGGTATGGTAGAGATAGAAGAAGTGAGCAAGTGGGGAAAACTAGAATAGTATCATAGAGGTATGTACAGTAGACTAAAATACATTGAAGTGGAAGAGAGAGAGAGGCATGCACAAATAAAGAACATGAGGGCATTGATGGGTTAGGAGAAAAGTGTTAAAAAGAAAATGAAATTGAAACAAGAGAAAATTAGAAGAGACTGAAACGGGGTAGAAATATAAGCCAAAGAGGTGCACATGGGAGGGAAGGAAAGAGAATGAGAAAGATGTGAAAAGAAGGAAGTGGACAAAGGTACAGACAGGAGAGAGAAAGAGTGAACGAGAGAAGGAATATGTATGTAATATAGAAAGGGGTATATAAAGAAATAGGGGTAATGGTGGGAGAAGAACAGAAGAGCATCAGAGAGATGTTCTTCCTCATTTGTTTATTAAATGGAATTAACTAGGCACATATTACTCCCTCTATCCCATTCACACCATAAGTGGGGAAGGTCTCTGTATTGGTGTATAAATGGTCCAGCCTTTGCCAAATCTGCATGTGAATGGCAGCAGCTGGCTCTAAAGAGAATGAAGCAGCAAGACTGGTGGATTATGACGCTAAGAGTTACAACAGTGACAGCAGGTCTACAAGTGACAGCAGCAGAACTTTCAGGATGATAATGTGGAATTTGACGTAAGTGAAATTGTGTCAAATATGGCACACTCACTCATTCATCTACCTATAAATTCCTTTCAGTGAGTTTAGCGCCTGCTCAAGAGACATATGTGAAACCTATATCTTGCTCATGCTTTCCATGTTCTGTGACAGATGAAAGCTTGCACTAGTCTGCCCTGCTGAATCTGTTCTGCAGGGAACAGAAGATTACACTTTCCAAGAGAGGGAGATTGTTTTGCTACTGTCATGCTGTATTTGTTCTGCGATGAAGCAGAGCTTGCACTGCTCCTACCTGATATGCATGCGCCTTGTGATGGTGAAAGCTGCTACTGCTCTACCTGACCTGTCCTCTGATATGTAGAGGCTTATACTGTTTCTGCCCAAGATATTCTTTTGACATCTATGAAGAAGGGTTGGTTGCACTACTGTTACCCAATCTAATGGAAAACAAAGGGTATATCAAATGTACTTGCTTAGCATGTCATATAAATCAAGGATTGTTTTTCCAATATTTGACATGAGATATAAAGACCTGTCATCCTGAGGAAGTCCCCTGATTACATAGGGGCAATATTCAAGCTTCGAAACATGGTACCGGATATGGAATTTATCTCTGTTTCTCCACCGTACTGTTTTAGGGAGACTCCAGTAAAACATTTTTGGCTCACCTACACAATTTTAATATATGCTTAAGTTTAATAAATGGAGAACATAAATGTTGACTTGAGGGACGTAATCTCATCTAATCTAGGGAAACTATAACTACAAAACTGTACAACTAATGATCAGAAGTACTTTCAGGTGCTTCCCAGTACTATCTATGGAAACCATTGATGAAGCTTACCACACTACATAGGTGAGGGGTCATCATCCTATGTGAGTACATGAATCTATTGTTTGACTGTTTTTCAGGATAGCTGTACTTGTAGGTTTATGTCTGTACACGGCCAGCTCACAACAGTCCCTTAGCTCCTTTCACTCCAGTATACAGTCCTTTATTGTACTTGTGCTGTATGCACTGTTACTATTCCAGGACTGTCTCTCCTTACTAGCACCAATCTGTTTGGTACCCTATCGAGTTTCCTGGTATGTTCCACTCTGAATATTTTTTGAATCATGAATGGTAATTAAATTATAATAAAGTCACTCCACATTTGATTTAAAAAATGCATTTATTGTCTCAATCCATTCTCATGTTCATTGTACAGAGTCATTTAGTGCCTCCAATCACCAATCTCCAATGCATTTCGGACCTCAAAGCAGTCCTTCATCAGGGGGTGCCATGTTAGTGAAGAAAAAGCAATGCAACTCATCAAACATTCATCTGATTATATTAAGGATTCTGTTAATCTGTAACATTCTTATGCTAAAACAAAGTGCTCAATGATAATGTAACACCATGCTCAACAATAATGAAGTAGTTCATTACATAGGCTTATGCAGTCAAATAATTTGTTACAGACCAAAATGTATATCCAGACCTTGTAAAAGCAAATCACTATGCAGCTTTATAACCAATAACTTTCTTCATTGTGTATCTTTGAATCATATTGTTAACCATCAAGGAACACAAAGTGCTTCCTGAGTTAGCGTACCGTTATGGGTACCCAGAGTCAACAACACCTCAGGGTTTGTGATGGCATAAGATTCAAACTCCCCAAACAAAAGTTGACTTTTGCATTTCATGGTTTTTAAACTGACCACTGTGTGTGATTTTTATGCCTGTCTACTGTGATATTTGCAAAAAGGCCATGTGTGCAAAAACCAAAATAACAGAGAGAAAGATGAGTAGATTGCAACTCGTATATTGTAATAACTCAGACTATGTTTATATGATTTAGCTGATATGTAGTGGTAGAAAGATGACCAAATTGTGGCATCTTGTTGCATTTGTCTCGGTGTGTTGTGTGCAAATGAAATGGCAATGTTAGCATCTTCCTTTTGTATTGTATAGAAATTGAGATGGGACTCGCCCTCAATGAAATCAAAATAGGACTGTTAGAAACGGGTAGCGTGGTGCAGAGCGGGCGGGCCAAACTCCAGAGGAAATGTGTAAAGCATCCGCGCAGCACACACAGGCGACACACCAGGCACACTACAAAAAGAGACTCCACACCAGGTTGCATGAAAAAACAGCATATGTATTATGCAGAACACGTTAGGATATTATCACAGGTATGAACACGGTGCCAACTGACACCCAGCAATCATTTACATGGGGTTATTTACAGGGCAGGGCCAATTGGGCCGCTGCCAACATCATCACAATATAATTAGGAGTAATGTAGGTGTAAGGAACAAATGAAAGTCCAGTAGTAATAATAAGGGTACATCAGCCAGTAACCTCTGGCAAGATCATGCACTGAGCAACATCATATTTGCATAAACCCAATAGGCATGAAAATGTAGACTCATAACATTAGCATGGTAGAAATCAGGTTGGCCTAAAGTCCCTTCGGCCTAACCCTGTGAGCACAAGGAAAGAGCATTAGGCATATGTTAGCAGACCACCAACACTGTAAGCCTGCGGGGGGAAACATTATCATTAGCATCAGGTAAGTAAATGCAAAACACAACCAGTAGCTACTGGTACCATACTGACCTAAGCATTATCACATTAGGTATAAATCATATTAGGCCCCAAGCTCATCAGCATGAAACACCTTACGCAATAATCATGGGGCATGAATCACATGAGGCATCTCATTAGCATAAACCACCTTAGGTTAGGCATACTTAGCACACAACCACATTATGCCATAATCATATGAGGCAATAGGCCTCGCAAGCATAGACACCATAGGTAATACCTAGCATAACCACAGTGTGCCCCAATCGGGGCGCAACGTACTGAAACTGGCCCCTGGCCTTCTCAAAGGGGCTCAAATGCCCTAAGTCCAGAATGTCAGGGCGCTAAGCTGCCACTGCAGCGAAAGCAGAAAGTGCGCAATGCACGGGCACCACTGTGCCTCCTGAGTCCCCTCCTGGGACTCCTCAATGTGCCCTGGCCTAAACCTAGCAGCTGGCACTAAGTGCTGCGCAGCTGTAATACAGAGCGTGGGCCTGGGCACTCACTGTGCCCTCTGGACAAATATGCAAACACGTTGCAGCTGCCCACTGTCCGGCGGGGCAGCTGCGTACAATGAGGCCCACAAGTCACTAGCCAAGATGGAGCCCCTGTTCTGGGGCTCTAAAAGCACAATTCCCCACTCGTTGCAGCTGCCCGCTATCAAGTGGGGCAGCTGGAGAAATCGCACCAGCGCAGGGGGCAGGCACCGACAATGTGCCCCGCTATCTTCCCCCAACCACCAGAAGACCGAGCTCCTCACTCACCGGGACTCCTGTCTCAGGCGGCTTCTCCTCTTCGGGCACGGCACCACGCAGGCGGGGTAGGCTCCCGCTGGGCCCAGGCTCCTCTGATTGGCACACGTGGGGCTTTCACGGACCTTCGGTAGCCCCGCTCGCCATCCTAGGTCGCGCCTCACCTCACTGGATTCACCCGGGCCCCCTCCTAGGACCTGGGACTTCAATGAAGAGCCCGCGAGGCTCCGGATGGATGACGCTGCAGGCCCCGCCCACAGTCAGGCGCGGGCGCCTGTCTTTCGGTTCCAGCAGCAGTCCTTCTCGACTGCGGGGGCACAAACCGGCGGGGTGGGCTCCCGCTCCGGTTTTAAAATGAGCAAAGGTGCGGGGCTCTCAATCTCTCTACGGGAGCCCCGCCAATGATAGCAGCACCTCTCCGGCAGACTCTGCGGCCCCGCCCACAGTTAGGTAGAGGTGCCTGGCTTCCGGGTCGCACTCGCGATCTGGGCTGCCCCCTCCTCGTTCTCGGCCCCGGTCGCAGCGGTGAGTTTCACAATGCAGATCTCGGCGGTGCAGTGCGGGGTGGGCTCCCGCTGGAGTCTAAAATATGTCCACATGCAGCAGTAACGCGGGGTGGGCACCCGCTAGCAAAAATAAGCAAAAATGCAGGCAGTTGCGGGGGCATTGAAATATAGCGCTCACCAGGCGCTAGGAAGCACCAAATGCTTCAGGGATGAAAGGATAGCGCTCCCCCTCTGGCAATCAAGAAAATAGTGCCCACAAGCCGCTAGACAGCAGGCAGGGCACAGTAACTGCTGGAAGGAAGTTGTAGCCCTTCCCAGGCTCTAGGTCCCACCAAATAAAGCTGTAGCCCTCACAAGGCGCTAGGGACCTCACAAGTCCAGGGCCCCACAGAAGAAGGTAGCGCCCACTCTCCTCACCTCCCTGAAGTACAGGCAGTCCCAGTATAGCGCTCACGAGGAGCTAGGGCAGCAGAGCAGGCAGGCAAGGCTGGGCAGGATCAGCAGACAGTGGGCACTCATCAGTACAGGACCGCAGCTCCTAGAAGCAGTCATCTCCCATAAAGTGGCACTCCTCCTGACATAGCGGTCCTCACTCCAGCGGAGGCTCTCACTGGTCCTGTAGACAGCAGAGGGGTACAGATGGGCTCAGGGGCCAGCACACGGGCCCATCCGGCGGTACCTCCTGGCAGAGTGTCCCCTCGCAATCAAGTCCACGCACAGTCTGAGCACATGGCATCCCAGCTCCGTTATTTATACACCCATCACCCCACCTACCAGAAAGGGCCGGAAGCTTCTGGAAGGTTCCTGCGTGAACCGGTCCCAACTGGTTTAGGGGAGTGTAGAGCACCCTGGCTGCTAGGTTTCCCTCCAAAAGCTGGGGTGCTGGGAAACAAACGACTAGACTGGTAACCCACCTCTGGCAGGCAGGCACAAGCACACAGCCATGGCGTCCATTTTAAAAGTAACATTTTACAAAGGTGCATTTCTACAATGGTGGAAATAAAGGTGCGTACACCATTGCACAGCATTTATTATTTTCAGTTCAGGCACACTGTAGGAGAGTAGGATCTGCTTCACATGGGTACCCCCACTTTTTGCTGATGCTTCACTGTTTTTCGACCTTAGTCTGGCTGGGGCCCTGCTAATCAGAACCCCAGCCTAGCTGCTTCCTCTCTAAAATGGTTTCCATGTGCCTTAGGCACATCTCGGTTTGAATCTGGAGTGCCCTTATAAGTCCCTAGTATATGGTATACTATGTACCCAGGGCATAGGTACCTCAGAGGCCTACCAGGGGCTGCAGCATGTATTGTGCCACCCTGGAAGGCCATCCAAAATGACACCACAGGTCCGCTACTGCAGCCTGGGCAAGGTGGTGCATGCACTCCTTACTGTGATATAGGCTACCTATATCACTACCTACATACACACATATAAACCTATAAGTCACTCCTATGGCAGGCCTTATCAATCCTGAAGGCAGAGTGCGTGGTTCCTATGTGAGAGGGTGCCCCTGCATGAGCTGGGCCCTCTGCAGCGTTCGGAGACCCTTCTGTGATGCTGTTTGTAGTGCAGCCCGACCATATACTCTTAGCGCATTATAACCTCGCGTTAAATGCTAACTTTGGGATGGCTGCACGGAAACATGTCGTGTTTGGTGTCAAACATCTTGAATACTACCCCCGCCAGTTCTGGTGGCGGGGGTAGCATTCCACCCTTCTAGAGGGAGAGACATGTACACACCGGTATACCCGGTACTGACTTTCCAGAGCCCTGGCATCACAAAATGGATGCCGCTGCCACAGACACGAGTCTGGCCTCCTGCTGCTGACCGAAACTCCGGCAGGGGAGGCCTGGACATTAGGTTTCCTGTCCCAGGGAGGTGTAACCACCTCCCCAGACAGGATAATGTGTATTGGGGCTGGGCGGGAGCACTCTCTGGTGCTTTGAAGTCCTGCACTGGGGGCACATTTGGTGTCCCTGTGCATACCCCAGTTCAAACCGGCTCAGGGGCTTCCAGCCCCTGCTCTGGCACGAAACTGGACAAAGGGAAAGGGGTGTAACCACCCCTCTGCCCTGACCCTACCATAGGTGGGGTCACAGAGTATGTCCAACCCCCTACCTTAGTATAAGTATGGGACCCCAGTCCTTAGGACTTTAGATTTACCTGGACGAAACTCTGACACAGAATCCTGGACCTTCGACGCTCTACTTTAAGATTAGAGGACTGAAGAATCTCCTTGGGGTCAAGGAGTGACTCCTGCTTGGCAGGCACCAAAGAAGCAATTGTCCGGTCTGCATCGCTGAAGCTCCGCCGGACGCCGAAGTCTTTGCATCACCAGAGGTGGATTTCCAGACTTCCCCGAGGCTGCCCTGAGTCCCCAGCAAAGCTGAGACCCATAGCTGTCATGGGTAACGTGGAACCATGACCCCTGGACACCAATCGCATTTGCAAGTGCATCCTCTTCTGGGTCTCCCACGAAGTCGTGCTTTGGGCTCCGAGTAGCCCCAGCCTCCCGCACCAACTGCACCGAAGATCGCTGGCCTCCACTCCACGAGTGTCCTGTGAGCTAGCTCCACGTGCATCGACTCAAGGCTCCTTTGCGGTCACTAGTCCATTGGCTAGTAGGCCCTCCCGAAGGCCAATCCTCTTCTGCTTTGGCTCCCTGGTTGCTCCAGGCGTGCCCTGACTTACCTTTGCTGAGTGAGTCCCACAGACCTTGCTGGTCTGCAACATCGTCCTTCTTCCATTTCCACGAGACTTGCCGTTGCCAAGGCTTGTTGGGTCCAATCCGGTTGCCGACACCCCTGCAATTGACAGACGTCGTGGGACAGCTCGAATCCAGCTCCTGGTTGTCGTCGACACCTCCTGGACCTCGTGGCTGAAGAGTCAAGACAACCGTCAACCTACCTGAAGCACTCGACATCGGTGGGCATCTGCTCATCGCCTTCCTGGTCACTGGCTAGTGACCCAGACTCTGTCCCCTCTGCTTTCAGGTTCTTCAGATCTTCAATCCACCTTTGGATCCACCCGAACACTTTCGACTTGGCCGCCAGCAGCACTTTGCAGCAGATCGCCATTGAAAGCGACGACGAAACCCGACCCCGAAAGACACCTATGCACCCGGCTCCCCTGGGTGAGGTAACTCGAGTACTCCAGTGCTCCCATGGGTATTGACACTAGCACAGCCTAGTTCTCAAAGGGTTTGCTCCAAGTCCTCCTCTAAGTGTCCCTTTTCTTTTAAATTCAAACCGCGACTTTCCCCATAGAAGTTAACGGCGATTCGCGGCTGTGTTCATACACTGCACGCGTCCCCCGTGGGTCCCCTGTGTCACTACCTTGGGTGGTTCCTTGTGGTCCAAGCACTTCTACAGGCTCTAGGCCCTGTGTGGTTCTTATACCACTTTATTGGTATATGGTTTGGTACGCCCCTAGGGCTCAAACGTGTATTTGTGCTATTACTGTAGATAACTAACTTATAAATTATGTACTTCAAACTCTAGCCTCATAAAGAGACTAGAGGGGTGTGTTTAGCAATAAATACATATATTTTGAATATATACCTGGTGTGGTCCTCTTTCATTTGATCACTCAAGAGATTATAGACTGGTAAAACAAGCTGCTTTACATTCCTTCAAGACTTAGCCTGAAGGCTGCTCTCCATAGCTACCACTAGGATAGCTTTCAATAAAGGTTGCTTTAACCTATCTCCAATAAGGGGTTGTTTGGACTGGTGCAAGGTGCCCACTATAATTAGTGGACAGCATATGCCAGGCCAACTTCTCACACACACCATGTCAGTAAAAAGGCTAGGGGGAAAAGCGAAAAATTCAGGCAAAAAGGGCCAAGTCCAACAAGGACTGAATGGTGATTTTGGCAGCCATGATGAAATGATTGCGCCACATGTAGATTAAAGTAAAAAATAATGGCATGGAATGAATAAAGTGAGCATATGAATACAGAAATAACTTGAAAATAGAAAGTATACTCAAATTCAATGGTGGTTGTTTTGAGTGTGTTAATGAGATGAAGTAATGATCTTATTCTCATATATGAGTGGTGGAGGGCTGATTTAAACGCAATGCCATTTAGAATGTGGGTATCATTACATGTTTAGTATATGTGAGTGTGAGACCTGGCATCCTAGGCATGGTTTCCCCTGACTATTTTTGCCTCTGACCTCCTGTTTTGTTGACTTCATTTTTGCTGGAGTTAGGATTTTGGACACTTTACCACTGCTGACCAGTGCTATAGTGCATGTGCTCTTTCTCTAAACATGACACCATTGGTTTATCTACAATTGGCTTGTTAATTTACTTCTAAATCCTTAGTAAAGAGCACTACATGTACCCAGGATCTGTAAATTAACAGTTTCTAGTGACCCTGCAGCACTGATTGTGCCACCTACTACAGTAGACCTTTAATATGTCTCAGGCCTTCCAGTGCAGAGCCTGCATGAGCAGTTTTAAACTGCCATGTTGAACTGGCAAGTTAACCCTCTTGCCAGGCCAAATCCTTCATTTTCCATACATATAAGTCACCCCTAAGGTAGGCACTGGACAGCCCAAAGGGCAGGGTGCTATGTATTTAAAGAAGTGGACTTGTACTTTTAAGTTTTACATGTCCAGGTAGTGAAAAATTCTTACATTCATTTTCTTTACTACTGCAAGGCCTATTTCTCCAATAGCTTAACATTGGGATTACCTTATTATATTTTATAAGTGTAATTCCCAATTGGAAAAAGATAGATATTTCGAGTTTGATGTCTCTGGACTCACAATTTAAAATCACAACTTATTGTAAAGTTGGATTTTAGTTTGCAAATTTGAAAATGCCACTTTTAGAAAGTTGGCATTTTCTTACTTTAACCATTCTGTGCCTATGCCTGTCTCTGAATACACTTATGGGGAGGGCGAAAGCTGGGCTTTGTGCATTCCCTCTAGACAGCTACACACAAAGGGAGCTTAGGTGTGTATATTGGGCCATCCACATCCCGGTGGGCCATTAACGTCTTAAGGGGTCATCCTGGGCAGGATGGGAGGGAGGAGCTGAAACTAGCATCTGAATGGGCTGTGCCTGTCCCCACACAAAGAGCTGCATACACCCTGTAGTAAGTCTGGAGCCAGGGCAGAAAGGGCAGGGACGTTGTGCACTTCAAAGGCCTCTCTTTGAAGTCTCCCCACTCCAAAGGCACAACTGAGTTTAATTACTAGATCTCAGACACCACCTGAGGACATTATGCCAGGAAGAAGGACTGCTGCCGTGCTGCTGAAAGGACTGTCACTCTGCTGGACCCTGCTGGACTTTTCTGGACTCCTGCTTTGCTATGTCTGCTCTGCTGCCTGCTTCCCTCCTTTCCTGGGAGTGAGAAGGACTGGACCTGCATCTCTACATCCTCAGAACCAAAGTGACTCCAAGGGCTTGCTGGGTTGCTTCATGCTCTGAAGTCTCAGGGACATCAAAACTTCCAACAACCCTTCTGCAGCCCCTGGACTCTGCCAACTGTGAGTCCTGCCCTGCCAAGTGTTGCCAATCCAGTCCTTGGCCCTTGGAAGTGGGTTTTCTGGTCGTTGTCCTGTGAAATCCACACATCGCCGTCGTTGCACCAGTTGGAACCGACGCATCTCTCCTCAACGCATTGCTGTTGCTGCTAAGGACAAGGACAACGCATCGCCGGTGGCGCAGCTCAACAAAGCTGCATCTCCTTCATTGTAAAGGGCATCTCCAACTGCGTGGATTGGAACCAATGCATCACCTGCATAGAAAGGGATCAATGACGATACACTGCATCCTCTGCTCCCCATATCGGTTCTTCGGCGTCGATGCATCCTCAATCCAAAGGTGTTTTTTCAGAAGAACAAGGTCCCTGACTGTGACCCGGGCTCCATCGCGGTTGGCCTGAACATTTGGATTTACCCTGCTCAATCGCGACCAGATAGCCCTGGTTGGCAATTTGTGTTTTTAAGCACTATATTTGCAGATATTCTTTTAAAATTCATAACTCTGGTTCTACTTATTGAATTGTTGTCATTTTGGCCTTGTTTTGTTCAATACATTAAGCTCTATGTTTCGAATTGGGTGTGGTATATTTTTGTGTGGTATTTTCACTGTTTTACTGTTTTAAGTGTTTCACAAATACTTTGTAGATTGGCTCTTAAATTAAGCCTGCCTGCTCTTTGCCAAGCTACCAAAGTGTGAGCACAGGTTAATTTAGGGTGTGTATCTGACTTATCCTGACTAGGATTGTGGTCCCTAATTGGACAGGGTGCATACCTCTGTCAACTAGAGACCCCAATTTCTAACAGTGAGCATATGGCTACTTATGCAAGTTTAGTGCTGTTGAACCTGGACCTCTCTGCAGGGTTACCCCAAACATTTTGCCTTTTACCTTCTCATGTTTGCTAAATTTGTTTTTGTTCGCCTAAGCACTTTACGACTGCTAACCACTGCTAAAGTACTTGTGCTCACGCCTCTAAAACATGGTTGACTTGGCTTATACCAATTTTTCATATTTAATGTACCTGTAGAGTAGTGTACCATATACTCAGGGCCTGTATGTTAAATGCTACTATTGGGCCTGCAGCATTTGTTGTGCAATCCACTTAAGTAGCACCGTAAAACATGTCCCAGGTCTGCCATTGCAGCCTGAATGCAGTTTTAAACTGCCATATAGACTTGGCATTTAAAATCCCCTTGTCAAGGCTTTACCTACCCTTTTATTACATATATATCACTCCTAAGGTAGGCCCTAGGTAGACCCTAGAGCAGGGTGCAGCGTAATTAAAAGATTGGACATGTAGGTTTAAGTTTTACATGTCCTAGTAGTGAATTACCCCCCCAATTCATTTTTCACTAGTGTGAGGCCTACCCCTCCCATAGGAAAATATTGGAAATTCCCTAATATATTCAATAAGCTGTAATTTCCAATTGGGAGCAGGTAGCTATGTTATGTTTGGCATCTATGATATTGTAATGATAAGCCTTCTCTAATGGTAAAGTCAGAATTTTATTACAATTTTGAAATTGCCACTTTCAGAAAGGAAAAATAACAATTGATGGACAGAATGCAGAACAATGTCATACATTCACCCCAGTACAGAGATCTGGGCCTAAATCCATAGTTTTTTTGCTCCCATGCCATTCCAGTTTGAACCCAGCCATATGCAAATCAGTCTTGACCCTGCGCCCAATGGAAACAGGCCAGGTCAGGTCTTCCCTGGACTGGAAACAAGCATCCTAGGACCGGTTTCGGGATTTCACCCCTCATCAGGAAGGATAGCTTGATTCCAGTCCAGGGAGGACCTGACCTGGCCTGTTTCCATTGGGCGCAGGGTCAAGACTGATGTGTGGGTCAAGACTGATGTGTGGATGCCCACCACAGGGTGTACGCTTTTCCCCACACACCCCTTTTCTGCTATGGGAGCCTGTGTACGCGTCTGTACACGGGCTCCCATAGAGTTCAATGGGAGTCCGAGCGAATCGAGTACGTAAGCATACGGCAGCATTGTACTCACTCGTTCGGACTCCTGGAGCACGTCTCACTTGGAAAGCCCTCTGGATCCGAGTCGTACTGAGGGCTTTCCTAGCGAGGTCGGTATCGGGCCCTAAGTGTCCAGTTTACTCCCTGATAAGCAAACCTCAACATACATTGAATTTGTTTAACAGTGATAAAATCTAAAACACAGAATAAAAGTCCTAGAAAAGTGATAATTGACTTTGAATTACCCATGATTAACACCTTTACCAAAATATATCCTGATACCTAAATTCAAGGATGATTTTTTCACTTTTCACTGGCCTATTGGAGAAAATTTTTAAAAACAGCCTTAGTTGAGGACATTAAACTGCAATTCGAGGTAAAGAAACATTATGCTTTGTTCCTCCTGACTGTGTGGATGAATACTACACATCAATTAGAAAATCTGAGTATTTTACTTCAAATGAAGACAAATTGGGCGCCTTACTAAATTACTTTGAAGACACATGGATTGGCCATCTAAGTAGGTCGGGTCGCAGGAGGAATCCAAGGTTTCCTGTGAAGTGGTGGAACTGTTGCACGACATGCTTAGAGGGAGGAGCAAAGACTAATAATGCCATATAGGGATGGCAGAACTCCTTCAACAAATCAATCGGAAAACCTCACCATAACTTTTATAATTTTGACGAAATTTTGAGGAAGGAGCAAAGTTTTCAATAAATGAGAATAGCACAATCATTGATTGGTAGTCTGAAGCCAAGAATTTCCAAAAGAACAAAAGAAATGTTAGAGCGACTATTGGGACAAATTCAACAGTTTTTGTTGCTGGTGGTATCAGACTACCTAGACAATATTGCACTCATACTACATTTCTAACTGACAAAAACACCTATTCTATCTTACTTGCCTGTTTTGAAGTTCTTTTTTAAAAATTAGATTGGCATTTTTCAAAATATTTTCCTAAATTAAATAAATGACGGGTTTTCTACCTTCAGTTGTCTTCTTACTTCTTCTCTTGGTGATTCATGAAGTTCTACAGTTCACCAAGATTGTTGAGCACTCCAAAAACCTAAAGTGTCAAATTCATAATCCACGTTCCAATAGAAATCCCAAACAAAACTATCAAAACAGACACAGATCGGCATAGCCATATTTTACAACAAAAAAAAAGCACCCCAAAAAAAAAAAGAAAGTTCTTTTGGCAAAAATTGTAACAAGAAATCGATCGTTGAAATCCACTGTCCATGTATTTTAAATCCATCCATAATCTGGGCAAAGATTCAGCAAATCCAAAAGTCTAAACTTTAACTAACAGTAAAAATCCTGCATAAAGTAAAAAACCTTAAAAAAAAAGTCCAAATTGTTCCCAACATCCATTAGGCTATCTAAGCACTCTGTCTTCTCCAAACAACCACAAATACGCTATACTTTGTTTTAAAAACGCGACACACTAAAAAGTTTTTAAAAAATTACTCTTTTTTACACTTTAGTTTAAAAGAAATCATAATTTTTCTTTCAACATATTTTTTTTAAACCAACAGTGTTTGAAAAGCAATCAACCTGATGTGAGCCTACAACCTCTACCTACATAGGAATTAAAATGGTGGTTATAACATTCAAAACGTATATCAAAATAGTAACATACCTAACTACCTCCCTCCTTGCTCCTCTCCGCCTCTAAACTATGCCACTCACAATCTCTCTAATAAATAAAGCTTGTCTTACCTTACCGCAGACCTTCCTTGCTTCCGATCTTGCCCACGATGCTCCACTGACTGTAGAAACAGGCTCACAACCGGGAACGCAATTTGTGAAAGTAAAAATGAAAAAGGACATGAAAAGTTTGTATTTTTATAAAACAACATATTGTGAAACGTATTTATATAATATTTTTCAAATTTTTAATTCCCTGTTCTATATTTTTTAATAAATTACAAAATATATTTTTGTTCTTAACAACAAAAAATTAATATTCAAATCAAATCAGATTCATACCAGGTATTACAATTAGGACCTGAGTATGACTGCACCCCCTCACCCACAACCCCTAATTCCCTAATGTCCTGTGCCAGAGGATGGGTGTTACACCTCATAAATATTAGTTTTTGAATTACTAATATTAATATTAAACACAAAAAGGATTAATAATCAGGTATTGTATTTGAAATTAAAACACATTAAAGTCCAGGTATTAGAATTAATAGAGGGGTATTTTTATTCCCTACCCAAAACTCCTATTACACTTTTTAAAAGGATTTAAATTATTTCAAAAACTATTTAATAACAGATACATAAATAAAATTTACCAACACAATTAAAAAAATCAAGACATACCTTACCTAAAGCACTTACCTTAAATTGCGTTGCAATAGCAGACATTGTAATGACATATGCGCTGTAATAGCATGTGTTGTAATGGTATATGCTTTGTAATGGATTAGTTGTAAAAGCATTACGATGTAATGCCTGCATTTTAATAGACGTTTCCCCTCTAATATATCTCGCATCTTCATAGGGAAAACTCAACCACTAATGATAACCCATGGCTCTCTTATATCATCCTGAATGGTACATGTACTTCAGAAGCAATCTCTCCTCAGTCATTCATGCAGATTGTAGTATATGTAAAAAATGCAAGAGCCTCTACAACAATGGGCCCACAATATTTTGGTAATAGTTTTTTTAAATATCCTGAAGCTTTGGAAAATTTCTATTTCACTCCGTGAGCACTGTTATTTAACAAGACAGGTCCCCAATTCTTTGAAAGGTAGTATTAAAATTACTCTACACAAGAAAGGCTCACATTCTCTTCCCAGCAATTTTCGCAAGATCTCTCTCCTCAACACGACAGGGAAAATCTTTGCGGCAAGCATCTTGGAACAGCTACAGGACTGGGTTTTGGAAAAAGGGATAATACCATGAGAACTTGCTGGCTTCAGACCCAAACACTCAGTCACAGACAACATTGCCGTAGTTTAAACTTTGATCGATAATTATGTAGTTGGAAAACCACCGACTTTATATGCTGCCTTCACCAACTTCTCGACAGTTTACAACAAAGTTGATAGACCTATTTTATGGAGGAAATTGTTGGACTTGGAAATTCCTATGAATCTATTAAGAGTGATAAATGCAGTTAATTCGGTTTTGAACCTCTCCCTGTCCGAGGGATCGATGCCGAATAGCTGGAAACACGGAAAAATTCTCCCGCTTTTAAAGAAACCCTTAGCGGATCCCTCTGTAGCCAGTAATTACAGGCCAATATCGCTGTTACCTTTTCTCTCTAAGACCCTGGAGAAATATGTAAATGCTGTTATTACAGATTTTGTAGAGGCCAATCATGTATTACACCCGAGCCAGTCAGGGTTTAGAGCCAACTTTAGTACAGAGACGGCCTTACTGGAAGTTTCGGAAACTATCAAAATGACTCTTGGCAGAGGAGGCAAAGCGGTATTGATTCTATTGGACCTCTCCGCGGCTTTTGATACTGTGCCCCATGATTTACTCCTGCACAGACTCCAGGACTGCGGCATTGGTGGCACGGTCCTTAGGTGGTTCACCTCCTTTTTGGAAAGCTGGCAGCAAACAGTATGGTCCCCGCCTTTCTCGGCCCCATCCCCCCTATGAAAGTTGGAGTCCCACAGGGCTCCGTTTTGAGCCCTACTCTGTTTAATGTCTACATGGCTCCCCTGGCGCATCTGGCAGAGGCATACGGCGCTAAAGTTATATCTTACGCCGATGACATGCAGCTGTTATTCACCTGCGAGAAGGATGATGTACTGAGGGGGAGTGAGATAAATGCTTGCCTGGCAAAGGTGTTCGTCTGGTTCAGACAAAATCAACTGCTATGCAATACAGAAAAGTCAGAAATTATTTTTTTGGGCCATAACCCAGGCGAGGAATGGCGCCAATGGTGGCCTCAGAACATGTCCTCCCCAGCAAGTCTAGTAACCACCATGAAAAACCTTGGGGTGAAACTGGACGCTGACATGTCTATGAAGTCCCAGGTCCAAACAGTGGCTGGCGTGTGCTTTGGGCTACTGAAAATGTTGAGGAATTTCCTCCTGTTACTTCCAGTATTACATAGGAAAACAGTGGTCCAGGCCCTGATTACATCTAGGCTGGATTATGTCAATGCTCTGTACTTGGGCCTCCCAGACTACCTATTGGGTCGCCTGCAGGTGGTACAAAATGCGGCGGCTAGAGCAATACTTATGGTAGGCCCCAGGGCACACATGACCCCCCACCTGAAGTCCCTGCACTGGCTCCCGGTGCGAAAGAGGATAAACTTCAATGCCCTAGTACTGGCCTTTAAGGCCTTCCATAACATAGGGGCTCCTTATATTAGGAATAGAATTCAGCACTATGCCCCACTCAGAACTTTGAGGTCCTCGACCTAGTGGCTGATGACTGTCCCAAAATTCTCTCGCACTCGCATGGGGGGCCGCTCCTTTCAGGTGATGGCCTCTCAGCTATGGAACAGCCTGCCTTCCTCCCTAAGACAGGCGCAGGATCTCCTTAGTTTCAGGAGAAATCTAAAAACCTGGCTTTTCCAACATTAGAATGAGGTCTACCCGCTGTTGTGCGCACCGGTCTGTTAGGGGGTCTTTCTAGCGCCGGGACACTCTTGGGATTAGCCGTGCGCTTTATAAATACCCAGTAACATAACATAACATAACATAATAGCACTTCACTCGTCCACTTGCTGCAGAGTCCTCATTGTTAGTAAGAACAGGTGGACTCCTAAAATTGTTATAAAGAAAAGATTAAAACAAGTATGCCCACTGGCTCCCCTCCTTTTCTCCATTCACTTGCCAGATTTACCAATCCAATTTTAGGATATTAGAACTTTCTAGCCAAGCCTAGCTGCTCATGATATTCATGTGCTTCTGTGTGTAGATGACATAGTTTTGTTTGATCTTACCCCAATTGTTCTTCATCGCAAACTTAATGCTCTAAACACCTTTGCTCAGTCAAATTGCTTAAGCATCAATATATCCAAACCAAACAATTTACCTCTTAAGGGAAGAAAATTGGGTCACCCCTACTCTTGGAAACTGGGAGGAAACACTTGTGAATAAGAAAAGTCTTATAGTAATCTAGGTAGAGTGTTTTCTTAGAATCTGGATAGTAAGGCCCACCTCACGCACTTATGAAACAAGGCATATGTACAGGCAAGTGTCTTAAATTAGTTTTACATAGCCCCTGAGAGAAGACAATTTAATAATCTTTTAAAAATCTATAGAGCAAAAATACCTTTTTGTAGGAAGCCGGCTCTGTATATACTATACCAAAGTGAGGTATAGTGTGCACAGAGTCCAGTGGAACCCCAAAGGTAGGCAGAGGTAAAAGTAGATTTCACCTTACTCTCTATTTGTGGTAGTGTGGGCGAGCAGTAAGGCTTTATCAGAGGGTAGTGTTAAGCATTTCTTGTACACACTCAATCAGCAAATGATTGTCACACACTAAAAGACTGAACTCAGACCAATTTGGTTTTGTATAAAAAAATTATTTTAGTTATTTTATTTTCTAGAACCAAGCAAGCCTGGCACAGGTAAGTAATGTATACTTTGCAGTAATAATACAGTTTGAATTGCAGTTGTATATATACTTTAAATTGGTTACAGTAGAATTACTGGTAATGCAATACTTTGAAATATTGTACATATACTTTGTATTGACTTTTCAATAGGATGTCACATAAATTACTTTGCAGATTACTTTTCTTACACAGTGTAGTATACCTGGATACTGCACTGGGACACTTCTTGTAAACAGGTAAGTAAAAGCATTGTGGTTATTTGTATACAGTTTTAGAGACTTTTATAGATTTTCCAACTCCACACTTAGAAACGTTTTCATAGAATAAAGTCAATGTTATCCTATGGGAGGAAAATAGTGTTATCGGTTCAGAGGTAAGTACTTTGTTGTGGGAGTTGGGTTACTGGGCTTAGACTCAGGGGTCCCCCAGGGTCAAGGATGTACTCTTGTTATACCCTCAGTGGCACTGGGGCGGCCGGGTGCAGAGTGCTGAGGCCCAATGTTATCCAAAGGGGGATAGGGGCCTTCCGGTTGGTGGCTGCTTACGAGCAGGCCACAGGGTTGTGGGAGCAAAGCTCCTGGACTTAAGCTCAGGACAAATGGGGGTCTCAAGCCAGCGCAAAAGGTACACCCTCAGCTGCACTGGGGCGGCCGGGTGCAGAGTGCTGTTTTGGCGTTGGGCGCCCTGTAGCTTTCAATGGGGAGTCTCCGGTTTGCAAACACACTGCAGGTTCGGGGACGAAGGTCTTCTGGGTACGACCACCACTTGGAGAGGTAAGTTGGGATGCTGAGGGCTGCTTAGACTCCATCGGTTGAGCCACCCAAGGCCGTGGGGCGTTGGGTACAGGGGTGTATTTTAGGGTCGGATCTTCTTACCAGCTCCTGGTCGCGGTTGGGGGGACCTTCCAGTTTGAGGCTGCAGGCGTCGGCTGGAGACTTGAGGCAGGTCAGGGATCACTGGATCTTGGGTCTGGTTTGCCGGGGAAACCTCCTCGTGGTGTTGGGCAACTCGAACTCGGGCTGTGGGCGTCGGGTGCAGACTCGTGGATCCTGCCGGAGCTGGAGTCTGTTGGTGAACAAATCTGGTGTTCACGGGAGACAGAGTCTTTTCTTTTGAAGGCAGGGCAGGTCCTCGGGGTTCTTGAGGCTGCTGGCTGCAGGACACACCGGAGTTTCGCTTCTGCAGGTTTGAGGTGGGGCAGGCTGGTAGGGCTGGGGCCAAGTCAGTGGGCATCCTCCTCTTGTTAGCTTCGGCATGGCTGTTCGGTCCTTCTTCTTCTTTTCTTCTTGTAGTTCCTTGTCTGAGGAAGCAAGGTTCAGGGGTGCCCCTAAATACTAGATTTAGGGGCGTTACAGGTAGGTAAAAGGTTGGGACCAATGGGTACCTTCCCTGGGGTGGGTACACCCCTTATTATGCCACCCTCCAGTTGGAGGGGGGCATAAGCCTCACCCTGGTTGGCTGGGTCCTCCCATCTGCAAGAGCTGTGCTTCACCTCGCCTCCCCAGGGGAGGGGTGGGGTTGGCAGAGGTGGGCACACCTCCCTTCCTCACTTGGTTTTCCCGCTGGTTCTCCTGCCCAAAGTGCGGGTCAGAACCGGTGCTGACCAGTTGCCGGAAGCAGCAAAAGGCCTGGAGTAGCTCACAAAGGCGGAAAGCCTTTGAAGCTTCCCCTTCGTGGACCCTGCACAGCCTGGGGTAGGAAGCTTGGCACCTCGTCCCAGGATGTGCATTGTTTCAGACCACCGAGAGCAGCAGGCTCTCGACCCAGGGGTCCAGAAACATGTCTGGTGGTGGCAGCTGAAAGCAGCCACTCAACCTGGACACTAGTGGTAAGTCGTTTTTCAGGGGGCATCTCTATGATGCCCTCTGTGTGCATTTTTCATTAAATCACAGACATGCAAAAGTGTGGGTTTAATGTGCTGAGAAGTTTGATACCAAACTTCTCAGTTTTCAGTGCAGCCATTATGGTACTGTGGAGTTCGTTATGACAAACTCCCAGCACCATACACTCTTAATGGCAGCACTGCACTTACAGTGTCTAAGAATTGACTTAGACACTGTAGGGGTACAGTCCTCATGTACCTATACCCTCACCACTGGCATAGTGCACCCAGCTAGAGGGGTGACTGATCTATGCCAGGGCAGTGGGTTGTAGGCATGGCACACAGGGATGTGTGCCATCTCGATTCTTCACTTTGTTTTGCACCAAAACACTCAGCTTGCAAAGTCAGTGTGTGAGTGTAAAGGTACAGGGCCTCTAAGGGTGGCACAGTAAGTACTGCAGGCCTTAGAGGCCTTCTCTGGTCACAGTGCCCTGGGTACCTGTGGTGCCATTTACACGGGACTGACCTGTGGCCAGAGAGTGCCAATGGGGTTTTGGTCTCCAATGCAGTTCTTAGGGAAAGAACATAGGCCCTGGGTACCTGATTGGCAGGAACCCAGGGCACACTCAGTCAAAGCACATCAGCAATTCAGCAAAAAGTGGGGGCAACAGAAAGAGGGTACTTTCTCACACAACCCCCCCCCAAACGAAAGAGGATGAGACTAACCTTTCCTAGAGAGTCTTTATTTTCTAAGTGGAAGAACCTGGAAAGTCCATCTGCATTGGCATGGGCAGTACCAGGTCTGTGTTCCACTACATAGTCTATTCCCTGTAGGGAGATGGACCAACTCAACAGTTTAGGATTTTCACCTTTCATCTGCATTAGCCATTTGAGTGTCTGTGATCAGTTTGAACTTGGAAGTGAGTACCAAACAAGTATGGTCTCAGCTTCTTTAGGGACCAAAACACAGCAAAGGCCTCCCTTTTAATGGCTCTCCAACCCTGCTCCTTGGGGAGAAGCCTTCTGCTTATAAAAACAACAGGTTGGTCTTGGCCTTCATCATTGGTCTGTGTTAGGACCGCTCCTATCCCTAGCTCAGAGGCATCAGTCTGCACAATGAACTACTTGGCATAGTCTGGAGCTTTGGGAATTGGTGCTGATCACATTGCCTCTTTCAGGGTGTCAAAAGCCTTTTTGACAGCTAACTGTCCAGATTACCTTTTTGGGCATCTTCTTGGCGGTAAGTTCTGTGAGGGGAGTCACAATGGACCCATATCCTTTCACAAACCTCCTGTAGTACCCAGTAAAGCCAAGGAATGCCCTAACTTGGGTCTGGGCTGTTGGAGCTGCCCAGTCCAGGATGGCCTGGATCTTGGGCTGTAAGGGTTGCACTTGGCCTCCACCAACAAGGTGGCCCAAGAATAAATACCACAGTTCCCTGCCCTATCTGGCATTTGGCGCCTTGATAGTTAGGCCTGCAGTTTGCAGGGCTTTTAAAACCTTCCCAAGGTGGATCAGGTGATCCTGCCAGGTGGAACTAAAGACAGCAATATCATCTAGATAAGCTGAACCAAAGGACTCCAAACCAGCAAGGACTTGGTTCACCAAACTTTGGAAGGTGGCAGTGTTAAAGATTGCAGGAATCGCTGTTAGCATGAGCTGAAAGCCATTTTGTACTTGGCAGCCATTTTAGTTAGCCATGTGCTCGCCATGTGCTTTCTCCCTCTTCCAGAGTATTGCACATGCTCAGAGAGGCCTAGCTGGTAGAATGCATCTGCTCCTAGTATACAACTGTCAAGCTATTCTTACTCATGTAAGCAGTTTAGTCTCCCTCCCACTTTGTGGAGCAAGCAAATTTTGTATGCCCATATTAGTCAATAAGCATGCTTGTATGTGCTAGGACCTCCCCTTGATTTTATGCTGACTATGTAACAAATACATATATAAGGACCCTGTTCTCTGCACTCATTAGAATGCCTCCTACAGTGGCCTGCGGGTACCGTAAGATGCAATCTCCTCATCTGAGGTTAATAAAACATGTTTTTTGATATTACAGCTTCTGTGCCAATCTCTTCTTTGTTGGTCTTAAGGACCAGATGTATCAGTGAACCCCTAAGAAGGTTTTTATTTCTACAAATGGCGCCCGAAAGTGGGACTCATCTGTGCAGCGGCTATCCAAGGGAGTGGTCTTGAAGGGAGACAGGAATCTACTGAGGAGTACAGGACAGGAATCTACTGAGGAGGTACCCTGCGCACGGAGATTGTTTTGTCTTCCAGCCCAGTATATTTCTGGTCTTCCTGATCTGATTCTCCAAGTGTTTGCCGCTCCCGACTGAGAACTTCTTTGGCGTGAGTATTTTAAAACGACCGTTAGGTCACTCAGAACTTGGCAGTTGGAACCTGGACACCATTTGATTGGTAAGAGCCGTTTTGCGGCACTTGCTGTTGGTTTGATGCCTTTGATTGGTAAGGTAGTTTTAGTAACACTTACTGTGGCTTTGTTTGTATGATTGGCCAATTTTGGAATTTGTTTTGTAATTATATATGCATTGCAATTCATATAGGCAGGTAATGAGGAGATTTTTCTCTAAACTTTGAAAACTTGAACGACACAGATTGTGTTAAGTGTCACTTGGAGTATAATATTATATATGCTATAATATTTTTGGCATGCCTGTTACCAGTACACTTCGTAGAAAGTGTTGCTGTCTTGGAGGTACCGATATGGATTTAGGAAGTACTTAGTTGACTCCCTCAGAGGGGATACCTAAATAGGTTTAGGTATAGTAAAAGATATTTCTTCCTTGGTGACTAAGTACCCCATGGAACTAAATATGTACATAAAACGGATCCGGATCTGCGCACTTAGTAACATTCATAAGTGGTGATATGCAGAGCGCTTTTTGAGTGTTCTACCAGCCAAAACTGGCGAATTTGACCATGGAACAGTTTTTTGGGCTACTTTTGAGAGCTCTTCTTGTAAATATGACTTACAATTAGTATTTACAAATAGGTTGGTCTTGCGTACACTTTGTAAGCTGTCCTAAGTATTGATTTGTGGGTTCAATGTGTGTTTAAATGTCTATGTGGGGTTTTTGGTTTGACATTGGTAATACTTGTGTGAGTACTCTGTGTACGAATGGCTAGCTTTAAGCGCGCTGTGTTGTGTCCTTCTGTAACTGTCTGAATGAGCTCAATGAGTTTGTTTATGTTTTTTTGCTGTCATTATTCTGTTATGCAAAATGTCATTTAGTTACTTACATATTAAATAAAAATCCAGAAATAAATTATGTAACAGATGCTAAATAGCTGCATGTTACTATTAAATTGACAGAGTAAGACACTATACATGTGTGCAACTTGCCACAATGCTAAACATAAAATTAGAATTCGTATTCAATAGGATTAAAATAGGCCTCATACAGAGAGGTAGAAAAACGAAATTGTGTGTTTTGTAATCAATAGACTTAAATACACAATGTCACAGCCTTTTCTTTAAATATTGTATTAGACATTAAAAGGCATGCACATCATTTGAGTGAATTTGGTTGTTGCTGAACTAAATACACATTATAGAAAGATAGATTTGACTGCATTTAAATGCCTCAGTTTTTAAATAGACTGTGACATGCTTTTCTTTCAGCACCCGAGAAAAAAGCTTTCCGACAGCTGTGTTTAAACTGACTAACTGAACAGCAACTGTTTGACACAGCAAATGGGGATTTAACTCTGTCAGGGTATTTCAAATAATAAAGGGGTTTTTTTCCTGAGAAAGGCGTGCAAATTCGACGCCTGCTGACACACAACAGCTGCATAAATAGCATATGGCTATTCCTGATCACGGCCACAGACAGGAATGCTGTCTCAGCGACATTTTAAGTCAATGTAAACCTGGTATACAGCCCTGCATTATTTTAAAAGTTTCAAAAAACCAGTTTCATTATTTTGGATAACAGAGAACAAAATTGAAAGTAGGGATTTTCTTTCTTAATGCCTTTTTTTCATAAATACATCTGTGGTTCTCATGTTAAATGATAATTGTCCTTTTAAAAAAAAAGTGGCGCAGACTTTTCCTGTTTCAAGTAAGGCTTCTGTGCTTAGGGTTATGAATGAATGTGTTTAAATATGATAGGCTACAATGACGCTTGCTTTTCCAATGTGGAATCATCAAAATGGTTGGTTTTATTGATAAAAAATAAAATTTAATTATATGGGAAAAAATATATTGCTAAAAACAAATGCTTTAAATTCGTTTTTTCATCTTTATAAAGCCTAATCATCATACTGTGAATTTCTAGCATCAAAGTTGAATTTAAGCAGTGCTGTACCGCAATAAAAGGGAACTTAAATGTGAAATGTCACTTTACCC
Organism: Calotriton arnoldi; assembly: GCA_963921515.1. NCBI lineage: Eukaryota > Metazoa > Chordata > Amphibia > Caudata > Salamandridae > Calotriton > Calotriton arnoldi. The sequence continues at coordinate 250,276 of CAWUFW010008014.1, read as the reverse complement.
AGCCGTACAAAACTTGTTTTTATAAGGGTATATCTTATGCATTTCTGATTTCCCATTCCTGGGCTATCTAGAGAACACTCTGGGGTTCCTATTATGCAAAAATATTGTAGGATATTCATTTTTAAGTGCCCCTACCACCAAAGTCGAAATTGAGCTAAATTCACAATTTTACAAGCAGTTCTACCACTCAAGGCAGTTTTAACGTGCTCTTAGGCTTCAATAAAAGTATACATATGCAAGTATAAAATAAACAGCTGCCTCTGCATTACTAGATTGCACACCACTGTACATAAATGAGAATAAGTATAGGACTGCTTTTCGCTGTGATTCTTCAGAGTTGCTTTGCATTACAAACCGCATGGCAAGCCTTGCACGCAAAAACGAGCAGCTGCTGAACGGGTCAAAGGTCGGAGTTCTGTATTTAGCAACTTAGCAGGGTGAAGGGTAATGTTTGCTTTGACACTTCGACCTTTGAAATGTTTTTGAAAGACGAGATGATAGCGCAAAGAGAGAAAGAGAAGCTTTGCTTCCTATTTTTGGCAAACACACGCTTTGCGCAGTCCTATGCCACGAAAGAAGACAACCCTCAGTTGAACATTGATCTGCCATTTATATAAAATAATGGTTTTAGTTTAAAGAATACTGTGTAGGGGCTACGATAAGGAGGAAATGGATTTTAGTTTGCATTCATGCGCCCTCATGTTAATCTAGTACAATTGCTGTAGAAATTGGTTTAAAGTTAACTCAATTTGCATTGTGTTAGACTGAATCAGAGAATAGCCACTTTCTAAGATATCTCCTACAAGTTTGTTTGTGCCTAGTTGCTACAAATAGGGGTTGAAAGTGTTGACAGAAGTAAAACCTGTTTCAGGTTTTCCTACTGTCAAAATGGGGGAAGGAGGCTAGCTCCTCTACAAATTAAGGGTAGGCAAAATTATGTTTTCTCTCTTCTTTTTCTCACTTTTTTTGAGTCTGTCTAAAGCTGTCTAGGAAATGGCCATGTGACAGTTAAGGCACTTTGCATTGTTCATAAGGCGGCACACAAAATGGGGCCTAAACCATTACAGAGAATGTTTACTTGGTACTCCCCAGCTAGAAGTCTTCGTTCCTTGGCAGCCCACCTAGTATGTACCCCACGAGTCAAGAAAACCCGACTAGGAGGTAGATCATTTGGCTATGCAGCCGCAAGGCTATGGAATAAACTACCAAGTGAACTCAGACAGACTGATGACTTACTGCAGTTTAGAAAAAGCTAAAAACCAGGCTCTTTCCAAAAGAATAGCCTTGAGAGATTGGCGCATGATGATTCATAGTTTTATAGCTGCACAATGATTTAGGTAATCCCAGCGCCAGGATGCCCGTTGGGTGACAGCTGCGCTATATAAATGCTACTTACAATTACAATTACAATTGGCTATTCTGTAATACTGTTTTAAAATTGTTAGAATTAATAAAAAGATGAAACACATAAGCTATGTTACTGCCCATCCTGTATGAAAGAATGAGTAGAACAGATTGATGTTCCCTTATTTGATCTTTAAGGAAAATTGTATAGTGGGGTTTCTGTTCAAAAATCTCAGGTGGCAACACTATTATTGTTTATGTTATTCTCATGTTCTATACAGTTTTGCAAGGGCATTGCTAGTCTTTTATTAGCTAGTCTGTGTCAATAAGCTGACAGCCCTTATTAGAGCTGGAGATAGGGTTTTTTTCCTTTTGAAAATGATGTTGCATAGTCCAGATCGTGAAAAGTACAATGCAGGAAAGACGCTCATGTGATCCTTAGCAAACATTTTGAAGGAAAATATTGTTTTATAGGAGTTTGTTTGTCATAACATGTTCTGCTGAAGAAAAAGTACCCACTATGTTGAAGTTTAGTTCTTTTTGCAATAAGAATCCCTGTTAGATTAGCAGTTTTAGATTTTCCTGCTGCACCTATAACATGAGAGCATGGTCCTAAGCATAACATGTAAGAGAAATTATTTTACAAGTGTCTGCAGTCCTGTACAAGTAATGTAAAATCTATGAGTAAAAGTGTAGAACATTTCCTTTTTCTTGAGGGTTCTTCAGATTAGTAATATAGGAATACACCAATGTAAGTATTTGGAGTATGTCTGTATTGTTTTTCTTTTTCCTCAGAATTTAGTAAATGAACACAGACTTCCTTGGCTGTTTGGGATTGGGTGATGTATTACTCTTGTCAGTTCACCAAAACGTTCCTTTTATACTTGCCAATAGGTCCAGGGTTTTCTACTCTCAGATAGATGAAGTGGTTCTTGGGTGCCTTGCTAATGTATGGGGCGCCCCAAGACTAAGGAAGTATTCTGAGACTATCCTCTCTGTTGTTAGATTATTTCTGTGCCTTGTCTAAAGACCTCTTGTTCTGTCCACCAATAGATATTTGCTGCCTTACAACCATTGCCAGAGGGGCCCGGACATCAGATCCAGCCTGGGAGTCAGCGCCACTTCAGTTTGAAGCCAAAGTGAAAGGAACCAGCATAGGCGTTGCTGGCAACTAGGACCTCAGTGAAGGCGGAAGCACTGGGACGTGAAGTGTGTACCCCTGCCACTGTCTTGGGCGAAAGACGGGGTTACAAATCAGGATGGAGAAATCTTTGTGTGAATCCAGTTTTTGATGCCCAGCTGAGAGAGTCACAGAACGACAAGGACGGCAAGGAGGCTTTTGCTTGAGGTGACCCCTTTGAAACAAGGGTTGCTTCAGAGATCCTAGCATCAGGCCTCTTAATCCTGGTCCCAAGTGAATGCAAGTCTACGCCTTTGTTTGTTGATCAAGAGATGCCCGAGCACACTGGGTACAATTTGTGGCCCCAACAAAAGAGCAGTGCGCCAGAGGTGCAAATACAGGAGTTAGGGAAGGACTTGAGTTTAGGGTACAGGTGCTATGCCCTTGGTGCCTGTTAGATTAAAGTGAAGAAAACTGGTGCACTGCCTGAGACACTGGATAGGATCATTGAGGGTATTTGCCCTGGGGGGTGATTGCCCTATCCTGAAAGAAAGACTTTTTCTTCTCCGTGATTCTTGAGTTGCGAGTTGTGCAGCTCCACCGTGGGAACAACAAGAGCCTGCCTGTGAGGCTCAAACGGACACAGGAGAAGACTCCCTCTGGCTGGTTGGTTTTTGAACTTTCCCAAGGACTCTTTTTGTTAGTAATGTACCCCTTTGGTCGTCCCATTTTTGAGGAGGAGCAGCCCTTGCGGCTCCTTGTCCTAATTCCTATGGCCTCTGTGTGGTCCTCCTGGTCCCCCGGAGCCAGGATTGTTTTTGTAATAATCTATTTTGACTTCCCTGACATTTGCATTACTTATCATTGGAAAATATTGAGATTTCTGTTTGAGATAATAGTCATTATTCTCTCTTGCTACCTGTATGACCCAATGCTCTGTTCACTTTGTACTCCTGCTTATACCTTGTATATACCTGCTTAATGAAATGTTTAGAATGTAAATGCCCACCTAGCATAGGATATTGATGAATTTATGAGAAGAAAATGTGCAAAATATTTTCTATGTCTCTACTAGATCATGGTAATGTCTTTAGCTCATGCTAAAAGGATCGTCTGTTAAAGATTGCAGGAATCGCTGTTAGCATGAGCTGAAAGCCATTTTGTACTTGGCAGCCATTTTAGTTAGCCATGTGCTCGCCATGTGCTTTCTCCCTCTTCCAGAGTCTTGCACATGCTCAGAGAGGCCTAGCTGGTAGAATGCATCTGCTCCTAGTATACAACTGTCAAGCTATTCTTACTCATGTAAGCAGTTTAGTCTCCCTCCCACTTTGTGGAGCAAGCAAATTTTGTATGCCCATATTAGTCAATAAGCATGCTTGTATGTGCTAGGACCTCCCTTGATTTTATGCTGACTATGTAACAAATACATATATAAGGACCCTGTTCTCTGCACTCATTAGAATGCCTCCTACAGTGGCCTGCGGGTACCGTAAGATGCAATCTCCCTCATCTGAGGTTAATAAAACATGTTTTTTGATATTACAGCTTCTGTGCCAATCTCTTCTTTGTTGGTCTTAAGGACCAGATGTATCAGTGAACCCCTAAGAAGGTTTTTATTTCTACAGCAGGGGCATTCTTTAAACCAAAGGGCATAACAGTAAACTGATAATGCCCATCAGGTGTGGAGAATGCTGTCTTTTCTTTTGCTCCTGGTGCCATGCCAATCTGCCAGTACCCTGCAGTCAAGTCAAAGGTACTTAGAAATGTGGCTGCACCCAATTTGCCTATCAACTCATCTGCTCTTGGGATAGGGTGAGCATCTGTCTTGGTGACAGAGTTGAGCCCTCTATAGTCCACACAGAACCTCATTTCTCTCTTTCCACCATGTGGATGAGGTTTGGGGACTAGACCACTGGGCTGGCCCGGGGGCTCTCAGAGGGTTCAATAACCCCTAACTTCAGCATCTTGCTGACTTCAGCACTGATGCTTTCTTGACGTGATCAGACTGTCGATAGATTGTGTTCTTGATGGGTGCACTGTCACCAGTGTCCACATCATGGGTACACCAGTTTGTCTGACCAGGGGTCAAGGAAAAGAGCTTAGCATACTGTTGTAAGACTTGCTTGCAATCAGTCTGCTGTTCGGCAGTGAGGGTGTCTGAAAAGGCAACTCCATCCACTGACCCATCTTTGGGGCTGTATGAGAGGAGGTCAGGGAGAGGTTCACTCTTTGTCGTCTGATCCTCATCAGTCACCATCAGCATGGTGATGTCAGCCCTGTCATGGAAAAGCTTAAGGCGGTTCACATGGATCACCCTTTTGGGTGTCCTGCTTGTGCCCAGGTCAACCAAGTAGGTGACCTCACTTTTCTTCTCTAAGATGGGGTAAGGGCCACTCCATCTGTCCTGAAGAGCCCTTGGTGCCACTGGCTCGAAAACCCACACCTTTTGCCCTGGTTGAAATTCTACCAGTGCAGCTTTTTGGTCATACCAGTGCTTCTGAAGCTCCTGGCTGGCTTCAAGATTCTTGGATGTCTTTTCCATGTACTCAGCCCTTCTGGACCTTAGGTCTAGTACATAGACCACAATTTCTTGTTTTTGTTCTTAGAGAGGCTTCTCCCAACCCTCTTTTACAAGACAGAGTGGTCCCCTAAGAGGATGGCCAAACAGAAGTTCAAAGGGGGAAAACCCTACTCCCTTCTGAGGCACCTCTCTGTAGGCGTAAAGCAAGCATGGTGAGAGGACATCCCATCTCCTTTTGAGTTTTTCAGGGAGCCCCATTGTTAGATTTGTCAGCCCTAGGGTGGTCTTGCCCTGTTTTTTCCCTTTTGCGCCTCATTTTTGCCACCGTATTTTTTACTGGACCTAGGTCTCCGGGCGCCTTACCACTGCCAACCAGTGCTGAGGTGCAGGTGCTCTCTCACCCAAGATGGCTGCCACAGGCCCCTGCTACTGCGGAGTGGCCTTGCACACATACACCTACTAGTAGCCAGGGTCAGGCTGGGACATAGGGATACAGTATCCATCCCGTCCTGCCTCTGGGCCACATAGCCAGACATGGTGGAAGGTTCCAGAACCTTCCGGGCTGTGGGAGGAGTTATGTTTTGCCGCCTTTAGGAGGGTCACCTGACCTAGGGGTATAAGAGGTTTGGAGGGAAATCTTTTAGTCAGTTGGGGCACCACTGATCCTGGGAGAACCTCTGCCTGAGTACAGGCATTAGGGCCTAGGGGGGAGACCTACACTACTGCTACTGACAAGGCTAAGGCACTGCTGTAATAAGTTAGCTGAGGAACGCCCACCACCCACTGACCTTGCCCAGCGTGAGGGGACCCAGGGAACCATCTTCAGCATGCTGGGAAATACCATCCAGCACCCCAAGTACCACCAACTCATTCCCTCCCCCATACGGAGAAACCCCAAGAAGCAACCAACAAAGAACTACCACAAGTAACCCGAAATTGCAAGGCCTGACAGACCAGCAAGGCCAGAAACCTGAACTGCCAAACTGGGGATCAACAGGTAAAGCGCCGTGCCCTGAAGCGCTAGACCTTCACCCCCATCCACTCCTAGCTGACGCAGTGCTGCCCTGCTGCTGGGCTGCCCAAAGCCCTTCTGTATCCGCCCCCTGCCAACTTGCTCCAAGCGCGCCCCCGCGCTGTGCCTCCACGTGGGAGGAATCGCCCCCCTCAAGCCACTGACCGTGTGGCTGGTATCTGCCTTTGCGGCCGTCGCCGCGTGTGGGGAACTGCGGAGGTGGGCGTGGTCTCCCCCGAGGCTGGGGTGGTGAGGTGCGCCGTCAGCGCCCTCACCGAAGGTCCGGAGTTGCCGTGAATCACCGCCGGGCCCGAGGGCTCGCGCGAAAGAAGTTGCGGCCTGGAAATCACCGCCGCGGCCCAAGAGGAAGAACGAGGCCTTCAGCCCCCGCCGACGCCGTTGCTAGGCGACCGGGGATGCCGACCGCGTCATTGGCCGCACCCCCGGGAAGGCCGCGCATCGATTGGGCGCCGGCTCCCGCCGCGCCCCCAGCGCCGACGGAAGCCGCCGAGGAGTCTCCACGTAGGCAGAGGGAGGCGGGAAGCCGGCCGGAGAAGACTGCTGGCTCCCGCTCCCTTCCCCGCATTGCTCCGCTGACTACGGGGGCCGGAGGAGAGCGATACCGACCCCCCAACGACCCGCAATCCCGGCCGGAAGGCCGTCCGACCCAGTCCGGGCCCCGCCCTGCAAAACACGGGCCGGCCCGGGAAGAAGCCAGTCGCTTAGAAGAGCGACCAACGAAACGACCGCAGGTGAGCCCGGGAGGCCCCTAGGGCAGGCAGAGACGCCACTGGGGGCCGGGGGCCACCACTACCCTGTTGAGAAAAAGGGGGAAGCCAACAGTAACTCTCCCCACGAGGCGAGGCCCCGGAGAGAAGTGGGCCTGGCCTGGATTAACCCCTGAGTAGCCCTGAAAGACACAGAAGCCCTAATTACCAGGGAAGCCCTAGAGAGAAGGACATGTAGAGGGGTTCCCTAAGCTATTCACCCGCCTAATTATTATGCCTGCGTTAATTACTGTTTAGGCCTGATGCATATCCGCACTAATGAAATGTCTTTGCCTAGTGTAAAGGTGCTTAACTGAATTGAGCTGAAGTGTACACTGCCAAGAGTTGAAGTGTTTTATGTTGCAGGTGTACCGGATTTGCGACGCCCCCTGTACTGCCTATGGGCGCGCCTAGATTAACGCAGGCCCTGTTTGAAATGTAACGTAAAATGCCTATTTAAAAGTGATTGAATATTCATGAGGTGAACTGCATGTTTTAGGCCCATGTTTTATTCCTGCACCCTGTGATCATTATTGGTGCTATGTTTAGGAGATGATTCCTGCGGCCTTTTAGTGGCCTACAATGTTGATGAGCTATGGTGCTTTAATGAGATGACGCACTAATTAAGTACTTCAAAGAGTTGAAATGTTGCCCTGAATTAATCTGCCTCATCTGATGCTGCATTGATTTATATAAAAGAACTTGTTTTTAATACACATGCCTGGTGTGGTGTCACATTATTGCGTCCGCATTACTGAGTCAAAGTGAGTGTGTGCTGCACAACTGCCTTACACATTGCCTTCGGGTGCCTTTCCGCCTCGCGCCATGCTACCGTGCCGGAATCGGTAACTCAGTTTCCAACATTGGTGTTCAGCAGTGGGATAAGGACTGGTGTTTGTGCAGCACCCCACAGGGACTCAGTGTGCGCCGCAATTGGACACCTATTTAAATGCAAGTGCTAAGAATTCTTTTGTGATTGCCTGATTGTGTACATTCCTGCGTTAGACCTGCTACCTACAGTCTAGAACCCTTTCTCTAAATGGTCTGGGGCCCCACCTAGCAGGATGGAGTTTGAGTTGGCCAACCTAGAAAGGTATACGGTGGCACAGCTCAAGGAGTTCTGTCTAGAGAGGGGGTGTCCGTCAAGCGAGGCGCCAGGAAAGAGGAGCTTCAGAAAGCTTTGAGGGCATGGGTAATGGCCCACCCGGGGGAAGAGGGGACGAGGAGCAGGGGAGACAGACGACCCAGGAGAACTGGACCTACTGCACATTGACGTTAGCGAGAATGTGTTGCCAGGAAGACGTTCCAGGGCAGGCAGTAGTGCGTCAGGGGGAGTTTGTCTGCAGAGGAATTTGAGGACAGGAGGGAGGAGAGGCAATTGAAGTTAGAACTTGCTAGGATAGACAGGGAGCGAGAACAGGCAAGGCTAGCCATGGAAGAAAGGAAGCTTGCGCATGAGCTTAGCCTGAAAGAATTAGAGCTCCGAGCCTTGCAGATGGAGAGGCAGGGCAACTTGAATGGTGGCAGCGTACCCGCTGAGGTTCCCCAGGAGCCCAAGTTCTATCTACCTAGAGATGTGATAACCAGTTTTAGTGTGGGAGATGACATTGATAAGTGGTTGGCGGCGTACGAGGTGTCTTTGGTGGCCCATAGGGTTCCTGAGAGCTACTGGGGGGGAGGTCTCTACAGGTACATACCCCCACTAGTAAGGGACACACTTTTGACCTTGGACAAGGGGGATCAGACGAACTACCCTATCATGAAGGAGGCCCTGCTTAAGAAGTTTGGCCTCACCCCAGAGAAGTACCGCCAAAAGTTCCGCAACAGCCACAAGCTTCCCACACAGAACTGGGTGGATTTTTTTGATTATGCCCGGAAGGCATTGGAGGGTTGGGTGCGTGGCAGCAACATTGATGATTACAAAGGGCTGTAGGACCTGTTCTTGAGAGAGCACCTCCTAGAGAAATGTTTTCCGGAGCTGCGCCAGTACTTGGTGGACCGCAAGCTGACCGATCCGTGGGAGCTTGCAGAGGAGCCAGACACGTGGGTCAGCACTCGGGTGTCCCACAAGGGAGCCGGGGCGGACCCCCTGAAAGGTGGACTGGGGTTCCCCCAGAAGAAAGAGGGGGGAGATAAAAGGAGGGAGTTCTTTAAAGGCCCCCAAAATAGACCGCCTGGGAGAGGGGTAGGTTCCCCATCCCAATCTGGATTCCAGAAACCCACTTACCCTGACAGGAGTCAGCAGCCCAGAACTGTCCGGTGCTACGAGTGCGGGAGGTTGGACACTACAAGGGGGATCCCCAGTGTCGCAAGAGAACCCCAGCCCCCACAGGAGGTAAGAGCCCCGGGGTGGCCAGTGTAGCGCTTGGGGAGGAGTTGTCCCTAGGTAGGGGAGGTGAGTGGACAGGCTTGACCTTAGTTTCCCTGGGGGATAGAGAGATCATTCCACGGGTTCAGGTACCCTCGAACACTGCCAAGTATCTGCAGAGGGTCCTGGTGAACGGGGAGGAGGTGGAGGCTCTGAGGGACACAGGTGCCAGCATGACGATGGTAAGACGTCAGCTGGTGTCCCAAAAGCAGGTGATTCCTGAGGTATTCCACCCGGTTGTTATGGCTGATAATAGCCTGGGTCATTACCCCGTGGCCCAAGTTCCCTTTGAGTGGGGAGGAGTCTCAGGCCTGTTGAAGGTTGCGGTGAGCCCTGCCATGCCAGTTGACTGTCTGCTTGGTAACGACTTGGAACATACTGCCTGGAGGGAGGTAGAGTTCAATGCCCATGCTGAGATGTTGGGATTACCAGGATGGACTTGCATCGTCACGCGGTCCATGGCTGCCCGACAAGGAACTCAGCCCGGATTGGAGCCTGAAATAATGGCCCAGCCCACTGCTGGACGAGGAGATGTCCAGGAGGAAGCACCCGGTGAGATGGATGGGGAGCCCTGGGAGGTGACCCCGGAGTCCGCTGAGGTGGATGTTGTTCCCGGAGGGGACCTGCCGACTCTTGCAGAGTGGCAGGTGGAAGGAGGGCCTACCCGGGAGGAATTCTGCCGGGCGCAGAAGGAGTGCCCTACGCTTGAAGGCATGCAGCAGCAGGCCGAAGCCCAAGCAACTGGAACAGAGACTGGTAACTACCATGTCTACTGGGAGGATGGTCTCCTCTACAGTGAGCCTAAGGCTCCGGTGCATGGGTCATCAAGGGCCTTAGTGGTCCCCCAATGCTACCGAGCCTTTCTGCTAGAGTTGGCACACGAGATACCCCTAGCAGGACACCTGGGCCAGGACAAGACGTTTGCGCGTTTGGTCCCACATTTTTACTGGCCCAGGAAGCGCGTTACCTCTGACACTTTCTGCAAGACCTGCACCACTTGCCAGGCGAGCGGCAAGACAGGGACTAAAGTGAAGGTCCCTCTGGAACCTCTCCCGGTTGTCGGTACCCCTTTTGAGCGGGTAGGGATTGACATTGTCGGGCCGTTGGACCCGCCCGACTTCTTCGGGACACAGGTTCATCTTGGTGTTGGTGGACCACGCCACCCGGTACCCAGAGGCAATCCCTCTGAGGACCATCACTGCACCGGTGGTGGCGCGGGCCCTGATGGGGATTTTTACCCGAGTGGGATTCCCCAAGGTCGTGGTGTCAGACAGGGGCACGAACTTCATGTCGGCCTACATGCAGGCCATGTGGAAGGAGTGTGGAGTGACCTACAGGTTCTCCACTCCTTACCACCCCCAGACGAACGGGCTCGTGGAGCGTTTCAATAAGACCTTGAAGGGGATGATCCGGAGCCTACCCGAGGACTTGAGAAGGAAGTGGGACGTCCTCTTACCCTGTCTGCTCTTCTCCTACCGAGAGGTGCCGCAGAAGGGGGTCGGTTTCAGCCCCTTTGAGCTGCTCTATGGCCACCCCGTTCGGGGGCCCTCAGTCTTGTCAAGGAGGGGTGGGAGAAGTCTTCCTCGAAGCTTCCCGTGATGTGGTCAGCTATATGCTGGCATTCCGCAGCCAAGTGGCCAAGCTGTGGAAGGAAGCCTCGGACAACCTAGAGGCTAGTCAGGCCGTCATGAAGAAGTGGTATGACCGGAACGCTCGGACGGTAGAGTTGGACGCTGGACAGAAGGTGTGGGTCATGGAGCCAGGAGAGCTTAGCGCCCTCCAGGACAGGTGGACTGGACCGTTTGAGATCTTGGAAAGGAGAGGCCAGACCACTTATGTCGTTGATGTGAAGACCCCCCGTCAACCCCACAGGGTGTTCCACGTCAACCGCCTGAAGCCACACCAGGAGTGTTCAGAGCTCACTCTCCTGATGATAACAGATGGAAGTGAGGAGGAGGAGAGTGAGCCTCTTCCAGACCATCTGGCGGCCCATGAGCAGGATGGCTCGGTAGAGGGAGTGGTCCTCGCCCCATCCTTGACCCCAGAGCAACAGAGGGACTGCCGCCAGGTCTTGGGGCAGTACGCCTCGTTGTTCTCCCTCATGCCTGGGATCACGCACCTGTGTACCCATGATGTGGACACAGGGGACAGTCCGCCAGTAAAAACCAAGTCTTACCGGCTGTTCGATAAGGTCAAGGCTAGTATCCAGGGTGAGGTTACCAAGATGCTAGAACTGGGGGTGATTGAGCCTTCCAGTAGCCCTTGGGCTAGTCCGGTGGTGTTGGTGCCGAAAGCGGCCCCACCGGGCACCACACCAGAACTTCGGTTCTGTGTGGATTACCGCGGACTCAACTCAGCAACCAAGACCGACGCTCACCCGATCCCTCGGGCGGATGAGCTCATTGACCGGCTGGGAGCAGCCCGGTATCTGAGTACCATCGATTTGACGTCAGGCTATTGGCAGATCACCATGGCGGAAGGAGCAAGGGAGAAGACTGCGTTCTCCACCCCCGAGGGCCACTTTCAATTTCGGGTGATGCCCTTCGGGTTGAAAAATGCTCCAGCCACTTTCCAGCGGTTGGTGAACCAGGTGCTGTCTGGCCTAGAGGCCTTCTCTGCTGCCTACCTGGATGACATAGCTGTCTTCAGTAGCAGCTGGGAGGACCATCTGGAGCATCTCCAGGAGGTGCTACAGGCTCTGCAATGGGCTGGTCTAACCATCAAGGCCAGCAAGTGCCAGATTGGACAGGGATCTGTCGTGTACCTGGGACATCTGGTGGGCGGGGGTAAGGTGCAACCCCTCCAAGCCAAGATCGAGACCATCTTGGCCTGGGAGCCCCCAAGACCCAAACAGAGGTCCGGGCTTTTCTCGGCCTCACGGGATACTACCGCCGGTTCGTCAAGGGATATGGAACCATTGTGGGCCCTTTGACGGAGTTGACTTCGAAGAAGCAGCCACGCAGAGTCATCTGGACGGCTGCCTGCCAGAAAGCCTTTGAGACCCTCAAACGTGCGATGTGCACCGCACCGGTGCTCAGGACTCCAGACTTTGGACGGGAATTTATCGTGCAGACAGACGCTTCTGAGGCATGGCATAGGAGCTGTGCTCTCGCAGCTGAATGACGATGGCCAAGACCAGCCAGTGGCCTTCATTTCCAGAAGACTACTCCCCCGGGAACAGCGGTGGAGTACCATCGAAAGAGAAGCCTTTGCCGTGGTTTGGGCTGTAAAGAAGTTGAGGCCATACCTTTTTGGTTGTCACTTCCTGATCCAGACCGACCACAGACCCCTTCGCTGGCTCATGCAGATGAGAGGCGAAAACCCCAAATTGTTGAGGTGGTCCATTTCCCTCCAGGGGATGGACTTTCGGGTGGAACATCGACCCGGTGTAGACCACACCAACGCTGACGGTCTCTCCCGGTTTTTCCGCCTTAGCGATGAGAACTCCCTAGAGGTTGGGAAGCTCTCCCCACTTTTGGCTGGGGGGGACGCGTGTTAGACTTGTCAGCCCTAGGGTGGTCTTGCCCTGTTTTTTCCCTTTTGCGCCTCATTTTTGCCACCGTATTTTTTACTGGACCTAGGTCTCCGGGCGCCTTACCACTGCCAACCAGTGCTGAGGTGCAGGTGCTCTCTCACCCAAGATGGCTGCCACAGGCCCCTGCTACTGCGGAGTGGCCTTGCACACATACACCTACTAGTAGCCAGGGTCAGGCTGGGACATAGGGATACAGTATATATCCCGTCCCGCCTCTGGGCCACATAGCCAGACATGGTGGAAGGTTCCAGAACCTTCCGGGCTGTGGGAGGAGTTATGTTTTGCCGCCTTTAGGAGGGTCACCTGACCTAGGGGTATAAGAGGTTTGGAGGGAAATCTTTTAGTCAGTTGGGGCACCACTGATCCTGGGAGAACCTCTGCCGGAGTACAGGCATTAGGGCCTAGGGGGGAGACCTACACTACTGCTACTGACAAGGCTAAGGCACTGCTGTAATAAGTTAGCTGAGGAACGCCCACCACCCACTGACCTTGCCCAGCGTGAGGGGACCCAGGGAACCATCTTCAGCGTGCTGGGAAGTACCATCCAGCACCCCAAGTACCACCAACTCATTCCCTCCCCCATACGGAGAAACCCCAAGAAGCAACCAACAAAGAACTACCGCAAGTAACCCGAAATTCCAAGGCCTGACAGACCAGCAAGGCCAGAAACCTGAACTGCCAAACTGGGGATCACCAGGTAAAGCGCTGTGCCCTGAAGCGCTAGACCTTCACCCCCATCCACTCCTAGCTGACGCAGTGCTGCCCTGCTGCTGGGCTGCCCAAAGCCCTTCTGTATCCGCCCCCTGCCAACTTGCTCCAAGCGCCCCCCCATGCTGTGCCTCCACGTGGGAGGAATCGCCTCCCTCAAGCCACTGACCGTGTGGCTGGTATCTGCCTTTGCAGCCGTCGCCGCGTGTGGGGAACTGCGGAGATGGGCGTGGTCTCCCCCGAGGCCGGGGTGGTGAGGTGCGCCGTCAGCACCCTCACCGAAAGTCCGGAGTTGCCGTGAATCACCGCCGGGCCCGGGGGCTCGCGCGAAAGAAGTTGCGGCCTGGAAATCACCTCCGCGGCCCAGGAGGAAGAACGAGGCCTTCAGCCCCCGCCGACGCCGTTGCTAGGCGACCGGGGACGCCGACCGCGTCATCGCCGTGCCCCCGGGAAGGCCGCGCAGCGATTCGGCACCGGCTCCCACCGCGCCCCCAGCGCCGACGGAAGCCGCCGAGAAGTCTCCGCGTAGGCAGAGGGAGGCGGGAAGCCGGCCGGAGAAGACTGCTGGCTCCCGCTCCCTTCCCTGCATTGCTCCGCTGACTACGGGAGCCGGAGGAGAGCGATACCGACCCCCCAACGACCCGCAATCCCGGCCGGAAGGCCGTCCGACCCAGTCCGGGCCCCGCCCTGCAAAACACGGGCCGGCCCGGGAAGAAGCCAGTCGCTTAGAAGAGCGACCAACGAAACGACCGCAGGTGAGCCCGGGAGGCCCCTAGGGCAGGCAGAGACGCCACTGGGGGCCGGGGGCCACCACTACCCTGTTGAGAAAAAGGGGGAAGCCAACAGTAACTCTCCCCACGAGGCGAGGCCCCGGAGAGAAGTGGGCCTGGCCTGGATTAACCCCTGAGTAGCCCTGAAAGACACAGAAGCCCTAATTACCAGGGAAGCCCCAGAGAGAAGGACATGTAGAGGGGTTCCCTAAGCTATTCACCCGCCTAATTGTTATGCCTGCGTTAATTACTGTTTAGGCCTGATGCATATCCGCACTAATGAAATGTCTTTGCCTAGTGTAAAGGTGCTTAACTGAATTGAGCTGAAGTGTACACCGCCAAGAGTTGAAGTGTTTTATGTTGCAGGTGTACCGGATTTGCGACGCCCCCTGTACTGCCTATGGGTGCGTCTAGATTAACGCAGGCCCTGTTTGAAATGTAACGTAAAATGCCTATTTACAAGTGATTGAATATTCATGAGGTGAACTGCATGTTTTAGGCCCATGTTTTATTCCTGCACCCTGTGATCATTATTGGTGCTACGTTTAGGAGATGATTCCTGCGGCCTTTTAGTGGCCTACAATGTTGATGAGCTATGGTGCTTTAATGAGATGACGCACTAATTAAGTACTTCAAAGAGTTGAAATGTTGCCCTGAATTAATCTGCCTCATCTGATGCTGCATTGATTTATATAAAAGAACTTGTTTTTAATACACATGCCTGGTGTGGTGTCACATTATTGCGTCCGCATTACTGAGTCAAAGTGAGTGTGTGCTGCACAACTGCCTTACACATTGCCTTCGGGTGCCTTTCCGCCTCGCGCCATGCTACCGTGCCGGAATCGGTAACTCCGTTTCCAACACCCATAATCATGCCTTTCAATGTCTTGTTGAACCTCTCAACAAGACCATTGGTTTGTGGGTGATAGGGTGTAGTAAACTTGTACTGCACTCCACACTCTTTCCACATGTGTTTTAGGTAAGCAGACATGAAGTTGGAACCTCTGTTTGAAACCACCTCCTTAGTAAACCCTACCCTGGTGAAGACACCAATGAGGGCCTTGGCTACTGCAGGAGCTTTAGACGTCCTAAGGGGAATTGCCTCAGGATACCTTTGGTTGTCCACCTGTCTTGCCACTGGCGTGACAGGTGACACAGGAGCTGACAAACTCCTTCACTTTCTGAGACATCTGGGGCCAGTAAACGTGGCTAACTAGCCTTTCCCAGGTTTTGGATTGGCCCAGATGTCCAGCTAGGGTGATGTCATGAGCTAAAGTTAGTAGGAACTCCCTGTACTTCTGAGGCACTACCACTCTCCTAGTGGCTCCTGGGTTGGGGTCTTTGGCCTCAGTGTATAGTAGTCCCTCCTCCCAATAAACTCTGTGGGTGCCACTGACATCTCCTTTTTCCTGGGTAGCAGCTTGCTGCTTCTGGCTTTCAAGAGTTGGACAGTCCTGCTGTCCAAGGCACAGCTCTTCCCTAGAGGGTCCCCCTGGGCCTAAGAGTTCAACCTGGTAAGGGTCAAGCTCCATGGGCTCAGTTCCCTCTGGGGTGTCCAAGTCCTCTCCCTGAGGAGAGGGGTCCTGATCCTCTTGCTGTACAGAAGCTGGTTTCCCAGTCTTCTTACCTTTTCTCTCGGCAGGTTGGGCCATACTTTCAGGCTCCAACACTCTTTTTCACCCTGTTTTCTGCTCTGTGCTCTTGGTTTTACACACACCATCTCAGGGATATCCAGCATTGCTGCTTGGGTTTGCAGTTCTAACTCAGCCCATGCTGAGGTTTCCAGGACATTACCAAGCAGACATGCAGCTGAAAGCTTTGGAGAGACCACTACCTGTTTCAGGCTAGTAACCCCTCCAGTCTTATGTCACCATAGCCATTGCATGGTTAGTGGTAACACTGTCCGCATTGGGGACTGGGTAAGTTCTCCCAATCATGTATTGCTCTGGGGAAACCAGTGTATCTCTCACCATAGTGACACTGGCACCTGTATCCCTCAGGGCTTCTATTCTAGTCCCATTGATCCAACTCATGCAACTGAGATTTGTTACCTTGGAAGGAGAATCGTAACGGATGAGAAATCAACTTTGCTATACTGGGATCGCCTCATCGGCTCCGACGAGCCCGCCCGAGACAGCTCAGAGGTGCGGCGACCGAAGTGAGGAGTCGGAAGGGTCGTGCTGCTGGGAGAAGGCTGTCCTGGTTGGCCGTCGGCTCCGCCGAGCCCGCCCAAGGCAGTCGGAGGTGCGGTGATCGAGGTGAGGAGTCGGAAGGGCCGGAAGGGTCGCACTGCTTGGAGAGGGCTGTCTCGGTTTGCTTAGGCTCTGTCGAGCCCCAGAGGCAGTTCTGAGGTGCGGTGATCGCGAGAGGGTCGGAAGGGTCGTGCTGCTGAGAGAGGGCTGCCCCATTCTGAAGGAAGTGATACCGTTCAGGCCAAGGCAGAAGACTACTGGAGAGCTCTCCTGCCTAATTGCAATGCGCGGCGGCGAGGAACAAAGAGATCGCACTGCCGGGGGAGGGCCGCCCCTGTTTAGAAGAGGTGATAACTTTCAGGCTGAATCGGAAGGCTACAGGGGAGTCCTTCATGCACGGCAGCAGTTCTCGGCCAGTGTGGAGCCAGTTGATGCAGCGACCCTGCCTCCAGTCAGAACGGGGGCAATGCGATTGCGCTCATAGTGAGCTCAAGTGGAGAAATACATGAAACTGCGAGGCATTGACTGCAACGTAGGGAAGAGGATGAAGCAGAGCATGTTGAGACAGAGCCGGAGCGGTGTGATTACGTACGGAGGAGCCACTGGGGATTGCTGCCTGCAGACTGCAGGGAAAGGAAGGAAAGATAAAGAAATGAAGAGGAGTAAGCGAGCAAAGGCTGTAATACAAAGGCAACAGACCGAAACAGATGCTGGGATTCACTTGTGACCTCCAATAATAGCAATAGAAAGAGGACAGACACCTTCAGGGAGCTAGGAAAACTGATGAAGCAGAAATAGGACTACACTGTAAGCTCCTAGCAATGAGATAGCCATGTTGGAGTAGCCTTAAATCAGTGGATTTTATCATTCTGCGACGTTTATCCCCCATCTCAGATTTTTTAACCAGCCTGGGAAACAAGTATAATATATCTGCCTAATCTACCTCAATATATCTTCCTAATCTACCTCCTGCCACAAGATAGACATAACTAAAGAGGATAGAATAGACAGGGATTAAATACATAACACGCAATTATGACAGAGACAAATCTGAAACCTACAGGAAAGAATTCCTATACGATATCATACCCCCCTAATCTCTCTAAAAATGCAACCAAAACCTTTAAACACAACCTACTTAGAAACAATACAGAAACCTTAATCTCAGACCCCTCCTTTAACATAAAAAAGGCACCATTATTAACAACCTAATAGTTTTTACTACTACAATGGCAAAATGGCGCAACACTCTGACTAATTTGCTAAACGTACAGGAACTGAGAGACATCCCATACGGCACTAGGATGCTGATAACTAAGAGCTACACTAAACATAACATGCTACAAAAACGGCATGATACTTACACAAGCCGCTAACAAAGATCTAGAACTTTTTGACAATCCCTTCGCAAAGCTAAAAGAATGCATTCGTAACAGCCCTCCCTCAAAAAACCCAGCAAAACAATTCACAAGCCGCGACCCTACACAGGAGTCAATCCACCAAAGAAGAATCTCTCATCGCTAAAGAGCCCCAACAGGCGAAACAGGAGTCCAGAATCACCGTAGCTAGGATCAACAGCCCGCAACACACTAAAATAGCATTACCGTCCACTAACCCTTGGGCTCCTAGCCCCAGCCCAAGCCCCAACACCAGACCACACCTCATGTTAGAAAAACACGGTAGGACAGAGTCAGCAGTCATGTCCCAAGACATCGGGAGATGTAATCATATGGTCGATAAGAAGAATCCAGAGATAGCTTTAACAAATAGAATATCTACTGAAAAGATAAAAAGTAGCTTCCATCTACCAGAGATAGATTTAACCAGCATACTGACTAGCTCACCCCAACATCCGCCCGTCTCTCCTCCTTCCCGAATGGAATTAGATAATCTCAGCTATCAATCAAACAAGACGTACAAGGCCTTGCAACTCGCTATCAGAGATATGAAGAACATGTTACACCTCTCAGAAATATACCTTTCAAAAATTGAGCTTTTTCAAAAATCAGTACACGAACCCCATAACTTTCTAAATACTATCCTAATGTCATCGACAAACAGACTACACCAACCTCGCAATCAACTTAGATATCTGACAGATGCGGAGATACAAATCCTATTGCTATCGTACGAGGCATCCCCCAATCTCCCCCCCTAAGGTAGACGAACATAACATTCAATCAGTCCTAATTAACGCAAATAGAACTTCAAAGTCTAACCACAGAAAACCAAACCTTAACAACCTGCAAAAGGTCACGTTAATTCCCGAAAAGCAAGACTCAACAAGGGTCATCTCACAGAAACCCATCTCATGTCTTCTACTTAACTGTCGCTCAGCAAAGAAACATGCCGCAGACATAGCCGACCTCATCTTAAACCAGGAAATTGACGTAACTATCCTAACAGAATCATGGCTATCTGATTCATCCTCCCCATGCCTTGATCTATTAGTCCCCCCAAACTACAGCATAGTGAGACTAGACAGGCTAAACAAAATGGGTGGAGGCATCGCCTGTATAAATTGAGCTGACATTACCAATATGAAAGCACATTCGGACCCTCTAGAGTCGTATGAATACCTCGGTCTGTCCCTAAGAACCATAGATAACCAACTTTGCAAACTTCACGCGTTTTACCACCCACCAGGCAAAAATACCATGTTCATAGACCAGCTGATAGAAATCATCACAACAAACTCGACTCCTCAATCCAACAATACTTTCTTAGGAGACTTCAATATTCACTGGGAAGATCAAAATGATAATCAGATAAATCTGCTCAAAGACTTCCTTGAAGACCAATCTTTGGTTGAAGAATGCCAGCTACCAACCCATACAAAAGGACCTACACTAGACTTGATCATTTCTAAGGAAAAAGTTGTTGACACAATCGAGATCACTCCTTGTGACTGGTCAGATCATCACATCATTACCTTCAAAATACCCTACATGAGAAGGAAAATATCCTCACAACCAATCAAACCCAAAAAATGGGTTTGTGACACCAAAGGGCTCAATATGGAGAATCTTGTAGCACGATGTGAGAAGGAACTGCAACCTCCTAATGACCTGACAGAAGTCACCGAACTCACAAATACTATAACACCACGATCTCGAAAATAATTGAGGACACAGCCCCTTTAAAACTCAAAAGAATGCCAGTCAATGATAAAAACCCTTGGTTCAACGGATCCCTCAATGAAGAAAGACGATCACTCAGACTTTCAGAACGAAAATGGAGACACCACCCTTCCCCTCCCCATCTAAAACAACTAAGACAGGCCAGAAACCCCTACAATAAAAGTATTTTAAAATCAAAAAGACTTCTTTAGAAGAGAACTGGATAATGCAAAAAACAGACCAAGGAAACTCTTCGAACTGCTAAAAGATCAATCCAATAAAAACGGGCAAATCCGCGCAAAATTCCACAAAAACAAACATCAGTTGGGAAGAATTCTCTTCCTTTTTTACAGCCAAAGCCAAATCCTTGGAGGTGGAGCTCAAAAATGCAGCAGAGATCCCTTTGTTCCATAAGAGCACTACAGCTAAGCATCATTCTCAACCAGCTCTGATACCGCCCAAAAACAATGCATTATGGTCGGAATTCAAGTTATATGACGACAAAGATATTGCCAAAATTATTTCAACCATAAAACCAAACAACCATTTCAATGATCCTCTACCAGCAAAATGCTGGCCTACAATTAACCATCTACTCATCCCCTTTTGGACAAAGATTATTAATGCTTCCCTTTCGCAAGGCTCGTTACCAGACTGCCTAAAAACAGGGCAAGTCATTCCAATCATAAAAAAACCTACAGAGAACCCCTCAGACCCCAACAACTTTCGTCCAGTCACAAACATTCCCATGCTTGCCAAAGTTATGGAAAAATGTGTTCAACAACAATTAAGCCAGCACATTTCGCAATTCAAACTACTGAATGACTACCAATCAGGGTTCAGACCAAATCACAGTACTGAAACAGCAATTCTTCACATAGTAGATGACGCTCTACTTGCCCTAGACTGCAACGAAACCTGTCTCCTAATTCTGCTCGACCTTTCATCTGCATTCGACACAGTAAATCATGCAAAAATACTAGAATGACTGGAGGAAAGGATGGGTTTAGCGGGCACAGTCCTAGAGTGGTTTAGTTCCTTCTTAGAAAACAGATCACAAAGATTCATAGTGAGCCAAAACCTATCAGCATCATCTCCAAATCTTATTGGTGTACCACAGGGATCAACACTATCCCCGGCTCTATTCAATCTATATGTAGAACCGCTAACAGATATCTTACAGCAGGCAAGCATCTCCTTTCACATGTATGCAGATGCCATACAGCTATATATCAAGATCTCATCAGTGGAAGAGATCAACATCATGAACCAGGCCTTAAAGAGGACCGTTCATTGGCTAACCAATAATCATCTCAAGCTTAACTCGCATAAAACGGAATTCCTTTAGATCTCCTCCCAAAAAAGCACGAAAAATATAATGGAATCGACCAAGCTGATGGATCACTGCGCCAAACTGTACCTCGGATCTAGTAGACTCAACCAAGTCTCTTGGAATAGTGCTAGACAAGAACCTGAACATGCAGACCCACATTAACACAATGGCAAAAATGCCCGCTTCCATTTAAGCTATCTTAGAAAACTGAAACCTTTCATAGCTACTTTAGACCTCAAAACGGCAGTCCAGGCACTAGTCATCTCGAGGATCGAATACGGATGCACAACTCTAGCAGGACTACCCAAGATTTCTACAGCCCCACTAAAAGCATGTCTCAATGCGGCCGCAAGACTTATTACAGGCTCCAGAAAATTTGACCACATCACCCCTCATCTGAAAGCGCTTAATTGGCTACCGTACGAAGCAAGAATCCAACTAAAGATGGCATGTATCACACACAAAGCGATTCACTATAAACCACCATTACACCTAGCCCGGAAAATCACATTATCAGGAGGCAGTAGAGTCTCTCGGAGCCATGGAGATCTCTTACTGGAACCTGCCCTCTTCTGAAAGAAGAGAATGTATGACAGAGCTTTTTCTGGTGTGGCACAAAGAATTTGGAACTCACTCCCTCCGAACATTAGAAAAATCGCATCCACCTCAGCTTTCAAAAAAGAAGCTAAGACATTTTTTATGAGCAAATTCCTCCCATAAGAGCAGTAGACTAGACTCTGTTAGGTTACTTTCCAGATCACACACCCTGTTAATACAAATCGATCAATAGTAGTCGTCAGCACTTATATATATGATGAAGAAAATGAAGATGAAAGCACAAATTTTTCTCGCTAAAATCAATGTATTTATACATATGAGCTTGTAAGCACAATTGTTTCTCTCAAAGTGTTGCACGCTCTTTATTTGCTTATGCTCGTGTCAAACTTGCTGTACTAAGATTAAGACTATGTAACTGTGAAGCGCTCTGATACCCTATTGGGTCATGTCCGCGCTATATAAAATACCGAATAAATAAATAAATAAATAAGGGTATTGTAAGTATTTTTTTAAGTTGGGTGGCCACACAGCTAAAGTGGCAAACTCAACTTCCCCTTCTGCGACTAGAACTGCTTCAGTGTGCAACTCGATTTGCTCTTGGCACACTGTTGATCCCATCTGGAGACTGGCTACTCCAGGAGTAGGGGTTGGAGGACTAGGGGGCTTCTTGTTAGGACACATAGAATTTCCAGTTAAGTGTCCTAACTTCTTACAGTTGTTACACCAGGCCTTTGCAGGATCAAAGTTCTTTCCCCTGTACCTATTATTGGACTGGGAAGAGTTTTGGGACCCACCCCCCTGTGCAGGTTTTTGGGGCCCTTTAGAAGACTCAGGCTTTTTATCTTGGGGATTCTCACCACCTTTCCCCTGGGGAGGTTTTGTAACCCCTTTCTTTTGGTCACCCCCAGTGGTTGTTTTTGTCACCCTTGTCCTGACCCAGTGGTCTGCCTTCTTTCCCAATTCTTGGGGAGAAATTAGACCTAGGTCTACCAAATGCTGATGTAACTTTTCATTAGTGCAATTACTTAAAATATATTCTTTCATAAACAAATTGTAAAGTCCATTGAAATGCACATGGTGTCCAGTTAACCAACCATCTAGTGTCTTAACTGAGTAGTCAACGAAGTCAATCCAGGATTGGTTCAGCAGTTCAGCAAAACATGGGGGCAACCATGCAAAAGAGGGCACTTTTTCACACTTTTATGCTCACAAATGCACTTGAGTATATTCAGTTGAGAAATGGTCTCTCACTCACTAATATGAAGGGAAGGTGCTGTGTAAACTAACAACTGTGAGATAAGAAACCAAATCCATCTGTTACAACCAGAGCTGGCACTAACCAGTTCTGTCACTTTGTCAATGGCATATTCAGTACGCTGGGCTTATAGCTGGGTGCATGCTCAGAGATATTTTGAAAATATACACAATTAAATCACCTCCAAATAAATTGTACTTTTAATATAATTTGAGGTTTGTATTCGAAAAATTTAATTTCAAGATAGATTACCTTCAATCGTTACCACCTGGTCAAATAAAGCATCTTTTTCAAAATGCAATCCCAATGTTCAGTTTTATAGAGAACAGTAATTATTGTAAGTCACTGAAGCTATTTTCCTCTTATTTGGATAACAGAGTATATGCATCCCTAAGAGTATTTATCTTTTACACTCGATTACAAAGACGAGTTATACTAGCAATTAGATTAGGCATATTTCCATTGAAAACATAAAATAATTATTGGTCTACAATGAAAACAGGGACCAACCTTTGTGACATGTGTAAAGGAGGGGTTCATGATTTAAAGCATATTTTATTTGTATGCCTAACGATTACAATACCCCACACTCATTTTCTAGTCCCTCTAAGCTTTAAATTCAACATAACAAATGTCAACAACGTGATCTCTTTAATATTTTCCCCACCAGAATAGTTTGTTTATTATAATATTTTCAAAAATGTTTGCCAATTTTTGAACCTCTTTAAATTATAATTGACCATGTGGGATGGTGTGATTTTATGTTTTATTTGTGTTCACTTTATGTTTCTTTTTGATCTAGGTAGAGGTCTATATCAATAAACTTGCCTTGTCTTCATAAAATATTTTGAATAGGATGATACTTCACAATTGCCCATTAGTGTGATTGCAGATAAATTATTAGTGTTGGCATCAGCACCCTCCTCAATTGATCCTTTTGTAAACAAGTTTACTCCAGTAATGGTGTGCTTATAGGGTGCCACCTTCTGATCTTATGTGCACATTTGAAAAGACTATTAGTTATTTATTTATTTATTTGCAGTTAGTAAAGGCAGACATAAATAAACAATTCATCAGAATAGAATTATCATTAATATACGTGATAAATACTCATCTATTAACATAAATACAAAATCTATACTTGGGTATATAAAAGCTGACTTTTCGTGGATAAGGGCATGCATAAACCTAATTCCCACCCCATATTTTATCAAATTTACTTAAGGCACCTACTCTTTGCGAGTATAGCTTTTCTTTCACCTTGATTCGAGACATCTTACACAGCCATTGCGAAAATGTTGGAGAATCAGCCTCCTTCCATCTTTTCAAGATCAGTGATCTAGCAACAAGTGATGCAATAAAAACATACTGTTGTTGTCGTATTGGTAGGCCAAGTGTATTAGTCATTCCGAGAAGAGCCGTACTTGGTTCGGGCACTACATTTATTTCGAGTTTGTTGCCAAACCACTGATGCACTTGGTTCCAAAATTTAGCTAAAACCGGACATGCAAAGCAGATATGGAGCCAGTCCCCAATAGGATGCTTGCATCTGAAACATGGTCCCGAAATAGAAGAGTACATTTTGGAGAGTCGAAATGGAGTGTAATAAAGTTGCCATCTGGAAAGAAAAGTCATACGTTTAAAATTAGCGCCCCTTATGGCTTTATGGGCCCAGATGCTCTAAGCTCTCAATGTATGCATATCCAGCCTAGATCCAAAAGAATTTTGGATCATATGTAGAGCTTTAGGCGCACTTTTAGCCTGAAGATGGCTAAGTAAAATTTGATACCAATTGCCTGTCCCTCTGCTCTCTTTCACATAAAAATTAAAACTAATCAGATTTACTTGTGGATCTGGGGAAACTTGAGAAATTCTTAAAAATTCCTAGGCTAAAAAAATGAAAAAATTTATGAAGATGGAAGTCCTGGATAGGCCTGTTTAATTTATTTCCAGGATTTGATCTCCTACGAAGAGATCCCTAAAACAAACTACTCCTAATCTCTTCCAAGCTGTTATATTTCTTTCACTTATTTGAAGACCTATCCCCCTACTGTGAGAAATTAGCATTTCTGGATGGAAAGAGATAAACTGATCTTCCTGCTTCGTTTGAAGAAACCTATCAGAGATAATTTGAGGTGTTTTGTATCTACGTCGCTTGGGAGCCTCGGAAATATAATAAAAGGAACAAGGTGGGAGTCAGATTCCAAAAGCATTTGCTTCAAGTAAAAATTGCAGCCCAGATCACGTCTGGTAAGTGACCTTGTGTGCCAATCAAAAAAAGCAGCTTGATAATATTTTTTGAAGTGAGGGAGTGCGAGTACGCCATCTGCAATTGGTAATTGTAGAGTCTCTAATTTCGTACGAGGTTTCCTGCCAGACCAAACAAAATACTGAAGTATTTGGTCTACCTCATTAGAACATTTTTGGGAGACTTTAATAAATTTGAAAAAATAAAGAGAAATAAAGGCAAAATCATCATTTTGACAACAGCAACTCTCCCTATCAATGAGAGTGGTAAGTTCTGCCACTGCTTTAAAAGATTTCTAGCCTTCATAAACGTGCTTTTATAATTAAGCTGTGATCCAGCGATCAGGGATCGATAATTTTTCATAAACATAGGCCCATTTACACTACCCAACTAATCCCTTCACGCTGGGGTTCAGTGTGATGCAAGTGTATACCCAATTTACCAAAGTACATTACAGAACCTGCATTTCTCCTTTCAATATGTATATGACTGCGTCGATGAATACTATTAGTTGACCAATTGATGGCAATAATATGTACTTATCTATGCATCTATACTACTAAATATTAACAGACTCAGTGTATGGTTTTTATGTTATTTATCATGAAATAATGTGAGAATAAATGCTCATCAAGTACAGTTACACGAATGCAAATCATAGATTATCACAGAGAGAAAACATTGGCAATGGATAAATTCAAACTCATGTCAAATAAACAATGCATTGAAGGAGTGGATAGGCGAAGAGAGAAAAGTTTCAGAGACAAAATACATTTGCAAATGATTATGCAAATTCAGAAGATTATCTATACTAACCCAAGTAAGAAATCAGGGAAAACTACCCCACTGGCCAGTCAGGGCAGCAAGGCCACTCAAGTAGATTCGGGTGGCAAGTTGGCCACCGGAATCGAGAGGAGTTTGCCTAACGGCTAGGGCGGTCGACCTCGAATCGGGGGGAACCGGGTTCAAGTCTCTGCAATGACGCTGAACATCCTGTGATTCTGGGCAAATCACTTTATCTCCCCGTGCCCAACAAAAAAATGAATGTGTTCTCATGTAACGCAACTGGTGCTATGTAAAGCGCTCTGATACCCGATACCTTCGGGTCAAGTTTGTGCTATATGAAACTTCGTAAAAAAAATTTAAAAAAATTTAAATCATGAGTCACGAATTTGGTAGGCCTCTATCTGGAAACAGCAAACCGACGACATCGACGATCTCCCGCTAACTAGCATCAGCAGAAAAACCTACTACCAACCACACCCACCGGGACTTTCAATTATACCCTAAAACCTAAATGTCCAACCCACATTTTGTTTCATTTTACCACCGATTCGGTCTCTCATTGGCTAATAAGGGGGTATTCTGTCACACCACTCTCAGCGTGATCATTTTATTCACTAACTTATTGTTCTAGACTTTCGACATGATGACAGATCTTTCTCAGGAAACAACTTTGAACACAATCATATTACATATTCTTCATGTTGCAAGTCTCTACGCCTCTTTTGTTCACCTCTGCCATCTCGTGAGGAAGTTGTGCGCTTCCACTTGATTATCAGTATCCTCCTTCTTCCGTAACCTTGGCAGACAGTCAATATATCATGAAGGATATTTCTATGCTTTTGCGTTCTCTCTTCATTGAAAGCTCATTTTATTTTATTTTATTTTATTTCAGCAAAATTAACCCTAAATTGGCATGCAGAAGTGTAGGCCCACGCTTGTATTTCTACAAGAACAGAACACAAACATTTATTATTTTCATGAAAATGTAATTTCATTTGCGCACCATTCCAGCATTTGCACTAACCCATGCAAAACCCATATTATTCCTAGCAATTATTAACATGCACAAAAGCAGCATTCATTTTTATTATCGAAGCACTTTTTGCGGCCTAGTTCCATGCATTAATACACGCATTAGTTTACCCATGCGCATAAGCATTTCCCCTTATTTTAGCGTTTCATAATAACATTTTCACAGCACACTGTAAATAAATATAACTGAGGTCTCGATCCGAGCAGGTTTTATTTACGCAAAACCCTGCTCCATCAGCTGGTATAGCTGAGAAGGGTCCTGTGACACATATATCCCTAAATATCTAATTGGCCCGGTAGAACGAACCTGACTACGCATTTCTAACGGAAGGACCTGGTCAGAGCAGTTAAAGAGCAAGATTTCAGATTTGGAATGATTGATCTTATATCCCCCCAGGTCCGAAAACAATTACATTTTTTTAAAGGCATTCAAAATGTTATGTTGCTCACCAGACAGATATAGAATTAAGTCATCTGCAAAAAGTTTTAGTTTTGGAGTGCCCTGGAGGGGACTCTAATTTGCGGGTCCTGTCGTAGTAAGGATGTTAGAGGCTCTATAAATAGCTCGAAGAGCACTGGAGACATTGGGCACCCTTGCCGAGTACCTCGTTTGATTTGTAGTGTTACAACGGTTTGAGAATTTATTATGATCTTTGCTTCGGAATTATTGTAAAGGTTGTTTAATAGATTGACGAGTTGTAAGGGAAAATTTAATTTTCTTAAAATTGCAAACAAGATTTCCCAAGGAACTATATCAAAAGCTTTTTGAGAGTCTATCAGGATTATGGAAGCTTCTATGTTTTTATGTATATAATAATCGATTGCCTGGACTAGAAAGTTGGTATTGCTTGCCATCATTCTCCCAGGCAAAAAACCTAACTGATCAATATGGACCACTGATTGGGCAGCAGTAGTTATTCTTAGTGCCATAATTTTGGTAAATAATTTGTAGTGAGCATTTAGCAGGCTGATTGGACAATACAAGCCCTGATTGTCGGGTGGTTTGCCTTTTTTGATGAAGCTTATAATAACTGCCTCAGAGAAAGATTTAGAGCACGGGTACTCATAGTACGGCCCGCAAGCCGGCGGCGGCCCGGCAAGCCTTCCTTGGCGGCCCGCGGACCTTGCAGATACCTACCTGTGTTTTTTTTTCTTTTTTTTTTGTAAGTGCCAGCAAACACCGCCGGTTGCAGCAGCGCTCTATGGGGCCGGGCGATTCTTTAAAACCATTCACTTAGTTAATGAGGCTTTGTTGTATTTCACCTCTTTTAGCGCCCCTGCATCTCCATGCAGGGGCGCTAAGAAGAGGTGAAATACAACAAAGCCTCATTAACAAGTGAATGGTCTTTAAAGACCTGAGGCTGTGAAGTACTCGGGTGCGGCTGTGTGTGCGCCGGGAAGCTGTCTCAGCCCGGGCTGACACACATGCGGGGTGACGTGACAGAGCGAGGGAGACAGACAGACAGAGGAAGGGAGACAGAGAGAGGGAGACAGACAGAGGGAGGGAGACAGAGAGAGGGAGACAGAGAGAGGGAGACAGAGGGAGACAGAGAGAGAGGGAGACAGAGGGCGGCAGAGGGAGACAGAGGGAGGGAGTCAGGAGGAGACAGAGGGAGGGAGAGGGAGACAGACAGAGGGAGACAGACAGAGGGAGACAGAGGGAAGGAGACAGAGAGAGGGAGATAGAGAGAGGGAGACAGAGAGGGAGACAGAGAGAGGGAGACAGAGAGGGGGAGACAGAGGGAGGGAGACAGAGAGGGAGACAGAGGGAGAGAGAGAGAGAGGGAGACAGAGGGAGGGAGACAGAGAGGGAAACAGAGGGAGACAGAGGGAGACAGACAGAGGGAGACAGACAGAGGGAGGGAGACAGAGGGAGGGAGACAGACAGAGGGAGACAGAGAGAGAGGGAGACAGAGGGAGACAGAGAGAGAGGGAGACAGAGGGAGACAGAGGGAGGGAGTCAGGGAGAGGGAGACAGACAGAGGGAGACAGACAGAGGGAGACAGACAGAGGGAGACAGACAGAGGGAGACAGACGGAGGGAGATAGAGGGAGGGAGACAGACAGAGGGAGATAGACAGAGGGAGATAGAGGGAGGGAGACAGGCAGAGAGAGAGGGAGGGAGGGAGACAGACAGAGAGAGAGAGGGAGGGAGACAGAGCTAGAGGGAGGGAGACAGAGAGAGAGGGAGGGAGACAGAGGGAGGGAGACAGAGGGAGGGAGACAGAGAGAGGGGAGACAGAGGGAGGGAGACAGAGAGAGGGAGACAGAGAGGGAGACAGAGAGAGGGAGACAGAGAGGGGGAGACAGAGAGGGGGAGACAGAGAGGGGGAGACAGAGGGAGGGAGACAGAGAGGGAGACAGAGGGAGAGAGACAGAGGGAGACAGAGGGAGGGAGACACAGAGGGAAACAGAGGGAGACAGAGGGAGACAGGGAGGGAGACAGACAGAGAGAGAGGGAGGGAGACAGAGCTAGAGGGAGGGAGACAGAGAGAGGGAGACAGAGAGAGGGAGACAGAGACAGAGAGAGGGAGACAGAGAGAGACAGAGAGAGAGGGAGACAGAGGGAGGCAGAGGGAGACAGAGGGAGGGAGTCAGGGGGAGACAGAGGGAGGGAGAGGGAGACAGACAGAGGGAGACAGACAGAGGGAGACAGAGGGAAGGAGACAGAGAGGGGGAGACAGAGAGAGGGAGACAGAGAGGGAGACAGAGAGAGGGAGACAGAGAGGGGGAGACAGAGGGAGGGAGACAGAGAGGGAGACAGAGGGAGAGAGAGAGAGAGAGGGAGACAGAGGGAGGGAGACAGAGAGGGAAACAGAGGGAGACAGAGGGAGACAGACAGAGGGAGACAGACAGAGGGAGGGAGACAGAGGACGGGAGACAGACAGAGGGAGACAGAGAGAGAGGGAGGCAGAGGGAGACAGAGAGAGAGGGAGACAGAGGGAGACAGAGGGAGGGAGTCAGGGGGCGGGAGAGGGAGACAGACAGAGGGAGACAGACAGAGGGAGGCAGACAGAGGGAGACAGACAGAGGGAGACAGATGGAGGGAGATAGAGGGAGGGAGACAGAGGGAGACAGACAGAGGGAGATAGACAGAGGGAGATAGAGGGAGGGAGACAGACAGAGAGAGAGGGAGGGAGGGAGACAGACAGAGAGAGAGGGAGACAGAGGGAGTGAGACAGAGGGAGGGAGACAGAGAGAGGGAGATAGAGGGAGGGAGACAGACAGAGGGAGATAGACAGAGGGAGATAGAGGGAGGGAGACAGGCAGAGAGAGAGGGAGGGAGGGAGACAGACAGAGAGAGAGGGAGGGAGACAGAGCTAGAGGGAGGGAGACAGAGAGAGAGGGAGGGAGACAGAGGGAGGGAGACAGAGGGAGGGAGACAGAGGGAGGGAGACAGAGAGAGGGAGACAGAGGGAGGGAGACAGAGAGAGGGAGACAGAGAGGGAGACAGAGAGAGGGAGACAGAGAGGGAGACAGAGAGAGGGAGACAGAGAGGGGGAGACAGAGAGGGGGAGACAGAGAGGGGGAGACAGAGGGAGGGAGACAGAGAGGGAGACAGAGGGAGAGAGAGAGAGAGAGGGAGACAGAGGGAGGGAGACACAGAGGGAAACAGAGGGAGACAGAGGGAGACAGGGAGGGAGACAGACAGAGAGAGAGGGAGGGAGACAGAGCTAGAGGGAGGGAGACAGAGAGAGAGAGACAGAGAGAGACAGAGAGAGAGGGAGACAGAGGGAGGCAGAGGGAGACAGAGGGAGGGAGTCAGGGGGAGACAGAGGGAGGGAGAGGGAGACAGACAGAGGGAGACAGACAGAGGGAGACAGAGGGAAGGAGACAGAGAGGGGGAGACAGAGAGAGGGAGACAGAGAGGGAGACAGAGAGAGGGAGACAGAGAGGGGGAGACAGAGGGAGGGAGACAGAGAGGGAGACAGATTGAGAGAGAGAGAGAGGGAGACAGAGGGAGGGAGACAGAGAGGGAAACAGAGGGAGACAGAGGGAGACAGACAGAGGGAGACAGACAGAGGGAGGGAGACAGACAGAGGGAGGGAGACAGACAGAGGGAGACAGAGAGAGAGGGAGGCAGAGGGAGACAGAGAGAGAGGGAGACAGAGGGAGACAGAGGGAGACAGACAGAGGGAGACAGACAGAGGGAGACAGACAGAGGGAGACAGACAGAGGGAGACAGACAGAGGGAGACAGACAGAGGGAGACAGACGGAGGGAGATAGAGGGAGGGAGACAGAGGGAGACAGACTGAGGGAGATAGACAGAGGGAGATAGAGGGAGGGAGACAGACAGAGAGAGAGGGAGGGAGGGAGACAGACAGAGAGAGAGGGAGGGAGACAGAGCTAGAGGGAGGGAGACAGAGAGAGAGGGAGTGAGACAGAGGGAGTGAGACAGAGGGAGGGAGACAGAGAGAGGGAGACAGAGGGAGGGAGACAGAGAGAAGGAGACAGAGATGGAGACAGAGAGAGGGAGACAGAGAGGGAGACAGAGAGAGGGAGACCGAGAGGGGGAGACAGAGAGGGGGAGACAGAGAGGGGGAGACAGAGGGAGGGAGACAGAGAGGGAGACAGAGGGAGAGAGAGAGAGAGAGGGAGACAGAAGGAGGGAGACACAGAGGGAAACAGAGGGAGACAGAGGGAGACAGGGAGGGAGACAGGGAGGGAGACAGAGAGAGGGAGACAGAGAGAGGGAGACAGACAGAA
Organism: Calotriton arnoldi; assembly: GCA_963921515.1. NCBI lineage: Eukaryota > Metazoa > Chordata > Amphibia > Caudata > Salamandridae > Calotriton > Calotriton arnoldi. Next base: position 218,901 of record CAWUFW010008014.1, on the reverse strand, counting down.
GGAGACAGAGGGAAGGAGACAGAGAGAGGGAGACAGAGAGAGGGAGACAGAGAGAGGGAGACAGAGAGGGAGAGAGGGAGACAGAGAGGGGGAGACAGAGGGAGGGAGACAGAGAGGGAGACAGAGGGAGAGAGAGAGAGAGGGAGACAGAGGGAGGGAGACAGAGGGAAACAGAGGGAGACATAGGGAGACAGACAGAGGGAGACAGAGGGAGACAAACAGAGGGAGACAGAGAGAGAGGGAGACAGAGGGAGACAGAGATAGAGGGAGACAGAGGGAGGGCGTCAGGGGGAGGGAGAGGGAGACAGACAGAGGGAGACAGACAGAGGGAGACAGACAGAGGGAGATAGAGGGAGGGAGACAGAGGGAGACAGACAGAGGGAGACAGACAGTGGGAGATAGACAGGGAGATAGAGGGAGGGAGACAGACAGAGAGAGAGAGAGGGAGGGAGACAGAGCTAGAGGGAGGGAGACAGAGAGAGAGGGACGGAGACAGAGGGAGGGAGACAGAGGGAGGGAGGGAGAGAGAGGGAGGGAGAGAGAGAGGGAGACAGAGAGAGAGGGAGACAGAGAGAGAGGGAGACAGAGAGAGAGGGAGACAGAGGGAGGGAGACAGAGAGAGGGAGACAGAGAGAGGGAGGAGGGCGACAGGCAGAGGGAGACAGACAGGGAGGAGGGCAACAGACAGAGGGAGGGAGACAGATAGAGGGAGACAGAGGGAGGGAGACAGACAGAGGGATACAGAGGGAGGGAGAGAGAGAGAGAGGGAGGGGGAGAGAGAGAGGGAGGGAGACAGAGAGAGGGAGACAGAGAGAGGGAGACAGACAGAGGGAGACAGACAGAGGGAGACAGACAGAGGGAGACAGAGAGAGGGAGACAGAGAGAGGGAGACAGAGAGAGGGAGACAGAGAGGGGGAGACAGAGAGAGAGAGAGTGAGACAGAGAGAGAGAGGGAGACAGAGAGAGAGAGAGGGAGACAGAGAGAGAGAGAGGGAGACAGAGAGAGAGGGAGACAGAGAGAGAGAGAGAGGGAGACAGAGAGAGAGATAGAGAGAGAGACAGAGGGAGACAGAGAGAGGGAAACAGAGGGAAACAGAGGGAGACAGACAGAGGGAGGGAGACAGAGGGAGGGAGACAGAGGGAGGGAGGGAGCCAGAGGGAGGGAGCCATAGGGAGGGAGACAGAGGGAGGGAGACAGAGGGAGGGAGATGGAGGGAGGGAGACAGAGGGAGGGAGACAGAGTGAGGGAGACAGAGGGAGGGAGACAGAGGGAGGGAGACAGAGAGAGAGGGAGACAGAGAGAGAGGGAGACAGAGAGAGAGGGAGTCAGGGGGAGGGAGACAGACAGAGGGAGACAGACAGAGGGAGGGAGATAGAGGGAGACAGACAGAGGGAGACAGACGGAGGGAGATAGAGGGAGGGAGACAGACAGAGAGAGAGGGAGGGAGACAGACGGGGGAGACAGAGAGGGGGAGACAGAGAGGGGGAGACAGAGGGAGACAGAGGGAGTCAGAGGGAGGGAGAGGGAGACAGACGGAGGGAGACAGACAGAGGGAGACAGAGGGAGACAGAGGGAGACAGAGGGAGGGAGACAGAGAGGGGGAGACAGAGAGGGGGAGACAGAGAGGGGGAGACAGAGAGGGGGAGACAGACAGAGGGAGACAGACAGAGGGAGACAGACAGAGGGAGACAGACGGAGGGAGACAGATAGAGGGAGACAGATGGAGGGAGACAGAGGGAGGGAGACAGAGGGAGACAGACAGAGGGAGACAGACAGAGGGAGACAGGACAGGGGGAGACAGACAGGGGGAGACAGAGAGGGGGAGACAGAGAGGGGAGACAGAGAGGGGAGACAGAGAGAGGGAGACAGAGAGAGGGAGACAGAGAGAGGGAGACAGAGGGAGGGAGTCAGAGGGAGTCAGAGGGAGGGAGAGGGAGACAGACGGAGGGAGACAGACAGAGGGAGACAGACAGTGGGAGACAGAGGGAGGGAGACAGACAGAGGGAGACAGACAGAGGGAGACAGAGGGGGGGAGACAGAGAGGGGGAGACAGAGAGGGGAGTCAGACAGAGGGAGACAGACAGAGGGAGGGAGACAGAGGGAGGGAGACAGAGGGAGGGAGACAGAGAGAGGGAGGAGGGCGACAGACAGAGGGAGGGAGACAGAGGGAGGGAGATAGAGGGAGACAGACAGAGGGAGACAGACGGAGGGAGATAGAGGGAGGGAGACAGACAGAGAGAGAGGGAGGGAGACAGACGGGGGAGACAGAGAGGGGGAGACAGAGAGGGGGAGACAGAGGGAGACAGAGGGAGTCAGAGGGAGGGAGAGGGAGACAGACGGAGGGAGACAGACAGAGGGAGACAGAGGGAGACAGAGGGAGGAAGACAGAGGGAGGGAGACAGAGAGGGGGAGACAGAGAGGGGGAGACAGAGAGGGGGAGACAGAGAGGGGGAGACAGACAGAGGGAGACAGACAGAGGGAGACAGACAGAGGGAGACAGACGGAGGGAGACAGATAGAGGGAGACAGATGGAGGGAGACAGAGGGAGGGAAACAGAGGGAGACAGACAGAGGGAGACAGACAGAGGGAGACAGACAGGGGGAGACAGACAGGGGGAGACAGAGAGGGGGAGACAGAGAGGGGGAGACAGAGAGGGGGAGACAGAGAGAGGGAGACAGAGAGCGGGAGACAGAGAGAGGGAGACAGAGGGAGGGAGTCAGAGGGAGTCAGAGGGAGGGAGAGGGAGACAGACGGAGGGAGACAGACAGAGGGAGACAGACAGTGGGAGACAGAGGGAGGGAGACAGACAGAGGGAGACAGACAGAGGGAGACAGAGGGGGGGAGACAGAGAGGGGGAGACAGAGAGGGGGAGTCAGACAGAGGGAGACAGACAGAGGGAGGGAGACAGAGGGAGGGAGACAGAGGGAGGGAGAGGGAGGGATACAGACAGAGGGATACAGACAGAGGGAGGGAGAGAGAGAGAGGGAGGGGGAGAGAGAGGGAGGGAGACAGAGAGGGAGGGAGACAGAGAGGGAGCGAGACAGAGAGGGAGGGAGACAGAGAGGGAGACAGAAAGAGAGAGAGGGAGACAAACAGAGTGAGTGAGACAGAGAGAGGGAGGGAGAGAGAGGGAGGGAGAGAGAGAGAGAGAGAGAGAGAGAGAGGGAGAGAGAGAGAGAGAGAGAGAGAGGGAGATGGAGAGAGAGGGAGGGAGACGGAGAGAGAGGGAGGGAGACGGAGAGAGAGAGAGGGAGGGAGAGATAGAGAGAGGGAAGGAGACAGAGCGAGAGAGATAGATAGATAGAGAGAGAGAGAGAGATGTGTGTATGCCGGGTCTGGTGGCTCAGTGGACGAAGGCGTCCGCTGCAGGGGCCTGTGTTCAACCTCATGGTCATAGTTATTTTTTTGCTCTAGCCCCGCCCCTCCCCCACTGACCCCGCCCCCACCGGTGCGGCCCTCGGCCACAAACCACACTCTAAATTTGGCCCCCGAGAGAAAGTTTGTGAGTACCCATGATTTAGAGAGATGGCTTCCTTCTAACATATCGTTAAATAACTCAACTAAGATTTCGGTTAATTGAGGTAGAAAAACCTTATAAAATTTGTGTGGAAAACCATCACAGCCACATGCTTTCACTTAGGGGACCCCTTGATCACCTCCTGAACCTCTTCAATCGTAATTGAAGCTACTATAAGAGCTTGCTGAGAGTTGTTGGGTTTAGGTAGTTTTATAGGATTAAGGAATTCATCTATGGAGGAGGAAGGGCTTAAAGATAAAGATGAATATATTTTTTTATAGTGTGAGATGGTTTTAATTGTTGCTTTATTAGTTCTTTTTTTTAAAGACCATGCCAAGAGCTTACCAGCGTATTCGCTTTCCTCATAGAGTTTCTGAAAGCATGTATTTTGGTTCACAATGGTAGTAGAAACGTATCAGGTTTTTAAATCGCTTTAATCTTTTTCCAAATTGTTTTTTGAGCTTGGAGAATAGTAGATTATATGTCTCTGGACTGCTTGATCTAAGTTGCGCTGTAGCGCCAAAGCTGTAGCCCTTCTTATTTTGGATATGTTGGTCTTGTAAGATATTATCTCCCCTAATATAGGCTTTACAAGCTTCCCAAACAAAGATAAGAGGAGCAGACCCCTTATTTATTTCTAAAAAGTCCTTGATTTTTATTGGCATGTTCGTGACCCATTCTTCCTCAGTTAGAGTATCTTATCTAAAATCCAGCGAGGATGCTCGCGTCTAGCCGAATTGGCCTTAATTTCTATTACCGGAACTGAATGATCTGAAAATGGGTTTGCAAGGATATAAGTCTTACCTGCGTCCCTGTAATGTGAAATTAAGAAAAATCTATTCTCGAGGCAGAGTTGTATCTTTTGAAAAACAGGTATATTCACGTGCCTGAGGATGCTGAATTCGCCAGGGATCTAAAAGAGCAAATTCCTGTATAAGGGTAGCGGCACATCTTGCTACTCTAGGTTTATTTTGAGCCTTATTTTTACGTGAAGAATCGAGCTGCAAATCCTCTATTAGGTTAAAATCGCCCCCTATAATAATATAGCCTGGAAGTTGGGAAAGAGCGTCTTGAAGACCCTCCAGAGCAGTAGTGTCATCGACAATTGGGCCATAAAAACTAACTATCTGGTAGATTTGGTTGCCCATCTTCCAGTTTACGATAATCCATCTAGCGTTGGGGTCTTTTTTGATCTGTAGAATTTCTCCAGCATAGTGATGTGTAAACAAGATTGCTACTCCCCTAACTGCAGCCCCTGTTGAGGCAAAAAAAGCTTGATAAATATAACTCGGTAGCTTGCAAGGAGATGTATCTCCTCTTAGATGCGTCTCCTGAAGTAAAATAATCTGAATTTGTGCAGAGACCAGCCACTGCAGCATAGCTTTCAATTTAACATGGTTGTTAGTCCCATTGATATTGCATGAGGCCAGTCTAATAATTTGTTGTGTAGACATGGGGACTTGGAGTTACACCAGAATGATAACACTACTATGAGATTCAAAAAGCTTTTTTGCCTTGGTACTTTCAATACCTTACCCAAAAATATAAACCATATTTTTACTAACTGCAATTTCTCTGTTTTAACCCCTTTAACAGCACACCCGAGTGAAGCACCCCACCCCCCAACCCTCCTTTAAAGGCCCTACCCGTCATGGGCCCAAAAGGCTGTCCCACCCATGCCCCTGTGCCCCTGTACCCCTTAAGTGAGTACTTTGGTATGATACTCAAAAGCTCATCGCCAGGAGGAGCAGTGGATAGCTCAGAATAGTTAGAGCTTGAGTCAATTGAACCATGAAACTTTATCTTTTTCTCCTTTCTTCTCGTTGCATCTCTATGCGCACTCTAAAAAGACAAAAGAAAATGAGCCCCTGACCCTTCTTACCCACCACCTTGCTTCACTATGTGTAGAAATTCTTTAGCTTGATCTACAGACTGAAACAAATGTGTGCGTCCTTTGTAAAGCACTCTTAGTTTCGATTGTTGCATAATCCCAGCGGGTGCCCCGGGGTTCCTAAATTCGTTGATCAATCCCACAAACTCTCTTAGTCTTTGTGCCACTAGTAATGACATATCCAAGAAGATTCAAAATGAAAAGTTCTCAGTTGTGGAGAAAGACTCTTTGGAGATTGCCTGAGATTTATTTGCACGTCCCCAAAACTGGCCATTATAGTTCGAGGATATTTAACGTTTGAAGGACGAGCTGGAGGAACACGATGAGCCCTGACGATGGTAAGACCTTCCCCCACAGCTGCCTTGTCTACCAATACATACTTATGAATCAAATCAGAGATCAATTTTAGAGAGGAAGAGCCGGTTTCCGCATCTTCCGGAATCCCCACAAATCGGAGGTTGGTATGTGGTGCCCTATTTTCCAGATCATCAATTTTAAATTGGAGATCCTCAAGCTCTGACCGCATCTTGTTTAATGTTGTACCTTGATTTTTGGAGGAGTCCTCGACAGAAGAAATTCGAGACTCTGCCTGCGTCAGACGAGAAGACAATTGGAGGAGACTATTGTTGATCTGTTCGAGTTGTTCATTAGTTTTCGTATGAGCTCTTTCTTGCGAGATCGTGATGTCTGGTAGCTCACTTAGAATTTGATGCAAAGTTGCCTCGATTGGGAGAGGCTGGGGAGAAGGTGCAGATAATGGAGATAGTGCAGGAGATGCTGAAAGTGTGGAATCGGCGGTCGAAGGTGTTGTGGTAAATACAATTACTGGATCTTGCTGAGCAGTCGAGTTCTGGCTTATAGTCTGAGGGCAATCGGATGTCTGACTTGACAATAGTTGAGATGATAATAATTCGGTGGTTGGTTGAGTCAAATGCAAAAACGCATAAATACCTGTTTGCGCATCTTTTGTAGCGACCCAGGAAAATAGAGGGTAAGGTTGCTTCCCTTTTTCCAGCTTAACCAATGCTGCTGCAGATGAGAGGCTTTTACCGAAGCTGGAGATACCGACTGCCGCAGTAGTTGAACAGCTGATGTGATTGGTGTAGTTGATGTAGCTCCTGATAGAGGAGATATATGCCGGAGCTCGAACTGGATTCTAATCTAGCATTGTGTTCCTGAGACATGTTAAGCCAAGACTCTTCCCGATGCCAAGACTGCTATCTAAAGCCAGAAGCTGTTTCCTGCGTATTTGATGTGCTACCGCACGGCTATCTGTTGTGGCTGTTTTGTCTGCTTTGACGCGTTTGAGGTTTCGTCGAGCAGATCGTGTTTTCATAGAGGAATCCCTTGAAATGCGCTTCAGTGAAGATGGCTGATTATTATAAGGATTGGCGAATGAAATGTTGGATTACTCTAATTATGTTGAATCCAGCAGTGAGTTGGATGAGATGGCCGCAAACCGCATCTGTGCTACACAGACCACCTCCGCTGCACACCCCATCAACACCCAGCCTAAGGTTAGACCTATAGTCGTGCCCCAGGTCGCATGGATTTTAGATGAAACCCTGATGCTGTTTTCTGTCTTCGGTTAATCTCTCTTGATCTCTCCCCTCAGTTTCTTTTCTCTTTTGTTCTTGTTTTTTGCTCTACATTAATTTAGATTGAACTCGACTCAAAAAGCCTCTCTTTGCCAGACTTCCTCCTCCTGAGTTCCTTTTCTGACCTTCTTTCCTTCTTGCTTTACTTCCTTTACTCCCTTCTTTCTAAGGTGTTTGCTAGAGAAAGAAATAACGGGAAAAAGAGCAGCCAATCCTAGGCATAAGATCAACGGGTGTACAACAGATGTACAAGCAGAGCTACCACTGGAGGAGCTAAAATATGGAGCTACACTGCTTAAAGAGATACGCCTGTAGAAGCTGTAGATAGATGGGTGGCCGGCCCACACAACGAACAGAAGTGTGAAATGTAAATATCACAGGCTCTAGATAGAAAGCATGGAGCTCACCCGAAGAAGGGCTCTTGGCGAGACTGCTGGGACTCCGCTCGGGCTCACACCCGCTCTCGGGCCAGCCCTGCTCTGAAGCCACTGGTGCCAGCTGCTGCTGTGCGCCAGACTGCAGCGCCCCAGTCCTTGTTTGCTGCAGCACTGCAACAGCCGCCTTAGCTCCTCCGCCAAAACTTTTTTGTAACTGGCTCGCGGCCACGGGCTTGTTTGGGATACCCGCTCCTGCGGATGATCACGGATTTACAGCTCCCCTGGTCTTTGGTCTCTGGTCCCACGGCCGTGCTGCACCTCATCCGAGACACCTGCTCCTGCGGGTAAGAAGTATTCAGGGCTTTGCGGCTCCCCTGGTCTTTGGTCCGCGCTGCAGCACCGAAGCCTGCTCCTCCTCTCTAAGGCAACCACTGATGTGCTGCACCTCATCCAAGACACCTGCTCCTCCGGGTAAAAAGTATTCAGGGCCTCGTCCATTAGTCCGTTAGTCCGCTGGTTCTATGAAAGTTCAGTGCATATCGGTTCTGCTCACGCTAGCGTCCACGCTCGATCGCCATCCCACTGCTCCTTCCACTGGAAACAAGCTAGCTGCGGAGCATGATGGGAGCTCCTCGTAGCCCCCTTCACAACCGTCGAAAAGACTATTAGTACTGGTTCTATTTTAGGACTGTGTCTCCCCAGTCCCTACTAGCACCAATCTGTTACAGAGATGGATAAGAGGTATTTAACACAAAAGTACCTGAGAGTTCCCAGTATACATGTTTCCATTGGACAATTGATGTAATAATCTTTATACCTCCATACCCATGTTTTTAGGTTGTTGGCCATAGAAAATGCACTCACAATATGTCCCTTTGGGAAGTACTTCAAAGTGGTCTTCTTGGAATTGATGTATTTCAAGTTATACCATAGTTATTTTGAATGGAATGGGAAATATTACATACAGCTCACAGGAACATCAATGGGCTATTGTGCAGTGCCTTGCTATTCAAATTTGTTTATGAAGAAACTTGAGGAGAACTACATTCTGTAAAACATGAGATGAAGGAACATCTACTGGCTTACTGGAGAATTATTGATGATATTTTCCTGCTGTGGGAAGGAACCAGTCCGAAACTGGGAGGAAACAGTCAAAGAAATAAATAACATAGACATCCATATCAGGTTCACACATGAGATTAATGACACTAGAATCAAATATGTAGTATGTAGAGATAACATTTAAAGAAGGTCATTTAAATATGAATATTTATGACAAGGCTACTGACAGAAACATTCTCTTGCATTTTGAAAGTTCACATCAGTTAGCTTTGAAGAAACACTTGCCATACTCCCAGCTAATATGAATAAAAAGATTCACATCCAATTTGGAAACAGGGTGTGTATGAAATTTTAGGAGAGTGGTTATCCTGTGACATAATCCAAGGGGCCGTGAAACACACAGCTATGAAAGACAGGTTAAACTGTTGTAAATGAAGCCTCACTCTCAGATCCAAAAGAGCAGTGTCTCTTTCTAAATATTCTACTAACATTGCAAAGTTAAGATAGATAATTCTATGCCATTTGTCAATGTTACAAATGGAACCAGATTTCAGAGGAATATTTCATGTTCCTCCTATGTTTGCACATTGGAATTTCAAGAACTTAAAAGAATTGTTAAATTGCAGTAAGGAACACAAATCTGGAAGTTAGGAATACATGGGTAAGATACCCTGTTTCAATTGGGTAACTGCAAAAACATTGTAAGACGCATTGCAATCACTCATGCATTGCAAAGCAATAACATATGATTGAACCATGGCAACTTGCGATTCCATAAATGTGGTATGTATACTGAAATGCCTATGAGGGTTAGTGTGCATGGGCTAGACTGAACACAATGTTAAGAATAGATTGAATGAACACAAACCAACATAAGAACTCAAAATTACAAATCTTCAGTGGCTGTCCTCTTCAACACTCAGGGACTTAACATTAGCCAATTTCATTTCAGTTTTGGAGGTGATTAAATTAACAGATGATGTGGACAACAGAAAATAACTAATAAAAAGGGAACCTTTCTGAATAAAGAAATTGGATTCAAAAATCCAATAAAGGACTGAATAATCCTATAGAATATGCATGTTAAGTGTGATAAATCCATTAGTATAACCTTCTTCTAATCATGTTGGGTTCACTTATGAGATGCTGTTTATTTTCTTCACACATCAGAAAACATAGAGGGCCTGATTTGTATGTCGGTCGAAAAGCATCCAACTGCAGGCAGCAGACCGCAGACTTTCCGACCGACATTTAAGGTTTAAACTACGACTGCTGTTTTACTAAGATGGTGGTCGGAGTTTAAACGGGCCAGTTCATCCCACTGGGTTCCCACGAGCTCAAGGAGCCCATCGGGAGATGGAAGGGCCTCCACAGCAGTTCCGTGCCATCCTTTCCAACATGAAATTGCTGTTGGAAAGTGCCTTTGGGGGCCACTAGCAGGGCCCCCTTGTCCCCTGGAACGTCCCTCCAGTTATGGCCCTTCACATCCCTGCACCGTGTGGCAGGCACAGTGAGGTGACTGCCATATGGTGCAGGGATGTGCAAAAACTTCAATTTTTCAATGGAAGCTTGTGCTGCGGGGAGTTTTAGCCCACTGCACAAGCTCCTATTAAAAAAGGAAAGTTTGTGACCTCACCATGTGCGGTCGGTCGCATCCTAATTCGGTGCGCTGAACTGCCAACCTATCGTCGGGCGGTTCCCTCACCAAAACGGTGTCGGGCGGACGCAAGTTCGCATACATTGTAATGAGGGCCAGAGTATTCAACTTGCATATGTAACCACATGCTCACATATACTAAACACGTAATCATACCCACATTCAAAATGCCTCACAGCCTCCTACCTCTTATATAAGAGAGTAAGATCATTACTTGGTCTCATTTGGTTTTACTGATTGAAACATTCAACACAACCTCCATTGCATTTGAGTATTCTTTTTATCTTCATGTAATTTTTGTATTCACGTGGCCACTTTATTTATCACGTTACTTTCTGCTCTAATCTATATTTGACAAAGTAATTTCATTGTGGACACCACAATCACCATTCAGCAGTCCTATTTCGATTTAATTGAGAGTGAGTCCCATCTCAATTTCTATACAACGCAAAAGGACAATGCTAATATGGCCTCTTCTTTCGCACACAGCACTCCGAGACACATGCAAGGAGACAGCATAATTCAGTAAGCTTTTTACTACTACATATCAGATAAGCAATATAAACATCATCTGAATTATAACAATAGACACGTTGCCACTTGTCCTGCTTTCTCTCTGCTATTTTGATTATTACACATTGAGCCTCTTTGCAAATAGCACAGTAGACAGGCATGAAAATCTTTTTAAAACCATGGCACACAAGATTCAATTTTTGTTCGGGGATGTTGAATCTTATGCCATCACGATCCCGGGGTGTTGTTGACTCTGGGTAACAACAATTGGTATAGTAACTCAAGTTGCAGACTTTGTTTTCTTTGTTGTTTAACAATATGATTCAAAGATACTCTATGAAGAATGTTATTGGTTATAAAACTGCATAGTTATATGTTTTTACAGGGTCTGGTTATACATTTCAGTCTCATAAGCTTCAGTAATGAACTGCTACATCATCGTTGAGCAGGGTGGTACATTGTCAATAAGCACTTTTTTTTAGCAAAATAATATTTTAGATGAACAAAATCAATAATATAATCAGATGAATGTTTGAAAAGTTATGTTACTTTTTCTTCACTTAACAGGGCACTCCGTGGCGGAGGACCGTTTGAGGTCTGAAATGCATTTGGGTTGGGTATTGGAGGTATTAAATGACACTGTACAATGAACAGCAGAATGGATTAACACAAAACATGAATTATTGAAATCAAAGGTGTACTGAACATATTCAATTTATCATACTTTAATTACCATCCATGATCAAAAAGATTTTGTTTGTAACAGAACACACCAGGAAACAGGTTGGGGACCCCAACAGAGTAGTGCCAGCAGGGAGACCCAGTCCTGCAATAGGACAAATGATAATATACATTTTAAATTTGTTCTTAAAATCAGATTGCTACACCTTGAAAGCACACCATTACTGGAGTAAACTGGCTTGCCAAAGGATCAATTGAGGAGTGTGCTGATACCAACACTTATAATGTATGTGTGAGAGAACCATGTGATATTCCTCCTACCTCTCTGACCTGTCCTTTACTTATTCTTTCTGTCAAAAAGCTAGTGATGCTCCCCATGTTGTATCTTTGTTGTGATGTGAAGATCATTATTAAACCTTCCACTACACAAAAGACAAAACAATTTGCTTTTTTAGTGCTTGTTTTAATGCATAATGTGAATGAAAGAATGACTACTCGCAACATATTTGAGAAAAGTTTATTTTTCTTGTTTTATCTGTGATACGTTTTTTTTAAATGGACTAGATTACTGCAAATTTTTAAAACATAGCTGACAAGTGGCTTAATGTCAAAGATAAAACATTATGGCAATTCTGGCTTTGTAGCCAACAGCACTTTGCATGTTGGAGTTTTGATCCCATAATGCTAGCATTCAAAGCAAAACAGTAAGCAAAACAATGCAACATGCTGTTGGCTGAAAATCCAGGAAGGGCAGATGGTATTCTATGCAGGGTTACTGGAATTAGGTGGCAGTTGAAGACAAAATTATGCAATAGGGCTGGCAGAATTACACAGCTAGGAAATGCACAGTATACTACAATCTGTATTGTTTAAGTACTTTGAGATTTTAGAACCTAATAAAAGAGTCTGGACAAAGCTGCACCACATTAGCACTAGTTTACCACCTAAATATGGAAACCACCGACTGAAAGCTGACCAGTGAACCTTCGCAAATGTTCTGCCACTGCTCAGAATTAAGTGCAATCCGTTTTCTTTTATAACTTTAGAAAATATTATATATTTTGTTAACTCTTCAAATTATGGTGCTGATTGTGCATTATGTGGCATATCAGGATACTCCATGGTTATGTGGAAAATACTGCAGAGGCAGAAAAGCATAATTCCAGTTCCTTGATTATATATATATATATATATATGCAAAAAGAGTTGCCTCTAGGTGGGATGCACTCCCAGGTGGAAATTACGCCAAAGCAAGGGCACACGCCATGAACAAAGTCCTTTCTAGTTTCCTGCCAGACGCGTTTCGGGCCAACGCAATCTTCAGTGGCAGACCATGTGATGTGACGGCGTGCGGGCAACCACCAGTAAATCCCCGTAATAATTATGCTCAGGTGACCCACCTGAAGCAATGCTTCCTGGCACTGGTGGTTCAGTAAATCCCAAGTGGGTTGCCGCCGCCACTCACATTCAAAAATGTCTTTAAAAGGATTGCCGATGTTCGCGCCGGCACCCCTGCATATAACAGGCACCTCCTGTTCCACAGTTAGCTGCCCCAATAAAGCAGCCGCGGACCCGCAAGTGTTTCGCGGTGGTGCAATCCCGCGACCAGGCAGGCCGCTGTACGAAATGCAAAAAGAGTTGCCTCTAGGTGGGATGCACTCCCAGGTGGAAATTACGCCAAAGCAAGGGCACACGCCATGAACAAAGTCCTTTCTAGTTTCCTGCCAGACGTGTTTCGGGCCAACGCCCTCTTCAGTGGCAGACCATGTGACGTGACGGCGTGCGGCAAACCACCAGTAAATCCCGTAATAATTATGCTCAGGTGAACCACCTGAAGCAATGCTTCCTGGGACTGGTGGTTCAGTAAATCCCAAGTGGGTCGCCGCCGCCACTCACATTCAAAATGTCTTTAAAAGGATTGCCGATGTTCGCGCCGGCACCCCTGTATCACAGGCACCTCCTGTTCCACAGTTAGCTGCCCCAAAAACAGCCGCGGACCCGCCAGTGTTTCGCGGTGGTGCAATCCAGCGACCAGGCAGGCCGCTGTACAAAATGCAAAAAGAGTTGCCTCTAGGTGGGATGCACTCCAGGTGGAAATTACGCCAAAGCAAAGGCACATGCCATGAACAAAGTCCTTTCTAGTTTCCTGCCAGACGCATTTCGGGCCAACGCCCTCTTCAGTGGCAGACCATGTGACGTGACGGCGTGCGGCAACCACCAGTAAATCCCCGTAATAATTATGCTTAGGTGAACCACCTGAAGCAATGCTTCCTGGGACTGGTGGTTCAGTAAATCCCAAGTGGGTCGCCGCCGCCACTCACATTAAAAAATGTCTTTAAAAGGATTGCCGATGTTCGCGCCGGCACCCCTGCATATAACAGGCACCTCCTGTTCCACAGTTAGCTGCCCCAATAAAGCAGCCGCGGACCCGCAAGTGTTTCGCGGTGGTGCAATCCCGCGACCAGGCAGGCCGCTGTACAAAATGCAAAAAGAGTTGCCTCTAGGTGGGATGCACTCCCAGGTGGAAATTACGCCAAAGCAAGGGCACACGCCATGAACAAAGTCCTTTCTAGTTTCCTGCCAGACGCGTTTTGGGCCAATGCCCTCTTCAGTGGCAGACCATGTGACGTGACGGCGTGCGGCAACCACCAGTAAATCCCCGTAATAATTATGCTCAGGTGAACCACCTGAAGCAATGCTTCCTGGGACTGGTGGTTCAGTAAATCCCAAGTGGGTCGCCGCCGCCACTCACATTCAAAAATGTCTTTAAAAGGATTGCCGATGTTCGCGCCGGCACCCCTGCATATAACAGGCACCTCCTGTTCCACAGTTAGCTGCCCCAATAAAGCAGCCGCGGACCCGCAAGTGTTTCACGGTGGTGCAATCCCGCGACCAGGCAGGCCGCTGTACAAAATGCAAAAAGAGTTGCCTCTAGGTGGGATGCACTCCCAGGTGGAAATTACGCCAAAGCAAGGGCACATGCCATGAACAAAGTCCTTTCTAGTTTCCTGCCAGACGCGTTTCGGGCCAACGCCCTCTTCAGTGGCAGACCATGTGACGTGACGGCGTGCGGTAACCACCAGTAAATCCCCGTAATAATTATGCTCAGGTGAACCACCTGAAGCAATGCTTCCTGTGAGTGCCGGCGGCGACCCACTTGGGTTTTACTGAACCACCAGTCCCAGGAAGTATTGCTTCAGGTGGTTCACCTGAGCATAATTATTACGGGGATTTACTGGTGGTTCCCACACGCCGTCACGTCACATGGTCTGCCACTGAAGAGGGCGTTGGCCCGAAACACGTCTGGCAGGATACCAGAAAAGGACTTTGTTCATGGCGTGTGCCCTTGCTTTGGCGTAATTTCCACCTGGGAGTGCATCCCACCTAGAGGCAACTCTTTTTGTATTTTGTACAGCGGCCTGCCTGGTCGTGGGATTGCACCACCGTGAAACACTTGCGGGTCTGTGGCTGCTTTATTGGGGCAGCTAACTGTGGAACAGGAGGTGCCTGTTATATGCAGGGGTGCCGGCGCGAACATCGGCAATCCTTTTAAAGACATTTTTGAATGTGAGTGCCGGCGGCGACCCACTTGGGTTTTACTGAACCAACAGTCCCAGGAAGTATTGCTTCAGGTGGTTCACCTGAGCATAATTATTACGGGGATTTACTGGTGGTTGCCGCATGCCGGCACATCACATGGTCTGCCACTGAAGAGGGCGTTGGCCCGAAACGTGTCTAGCAGGATACCAGAAAAGGACTTTGTTCATGGCGTGTGCCCTTGCTTTGGCGTAATTTCCACCTGGGAGTGCATCCCACCTAGAGGCAACTCTTTTTGTATTTTGTACAGCGGCCTGCCTGGTCGCGGAATTGCACCACCGCGAAACACTTGCGGGTCCGCGGCTGCTTTATTGGGGCAGCTAACTGTGGAACAGGAGGTGCCTGTTATATGCAGGGGTGCCGGCGCGAACATCAGCAATCCTTTTAAAGACATTTTTTAATGTGAGTGCCGGCGGCGACCCACTTGGGTTTTACTGAACAACCAGTCCCAGGAAGTATTGCTTCAGGTGGTTCACCTGAGCATAATTATTACGGGGATTTACTGGTGGTTGCCACACGCCGGCACTTCACATGGTCTGCCACTGAAGAGGGCGTTGGCCCGAAACGCGTCTGGCAGGATACCAGAAAAGGACTTTGTTCATGGCGTGTGCCCTTGCTTTGGCGTAATTTCCACCTGGGAGTGCATCCCACCTAGAGGCAACTCTTTTTGTATTTTGTACAGCGGCCTGCCTGGTCGCGGATTGCACCACCGTGAAACACTTGCGGGTCCGCGGCTGCTTTATTGGGGCAGCTAACTGTGGAACAGGAGGTGCCTGTTATATGCAGGGGTGCCGGCGCGAACATCGGCAATCCTTTAAAGACATTTTTGAATGTGAGTGCCGGCGGCGACCCACTTGGGTTTTACTGAACCACCAGTCCCAGGAAGTATTGCTTCAGGTGGTTCACCTGAGCATAATTATTACGGGATTTACTGGTGGTTGCCGCACGCCGGCACGTCACATGGTCTGCCACTGAAGAGGGCGTTGGCCCGAAACGCGTCTGGCAGGATACCAGAAAAGCACTTTGTTCATGGCGTGTGCCCTTGCTTTGGCGTAATTTCCACCTGGGAGTGCATCCCACCTAGAGGCAACTCTTTTTGAATTTTGTACAGCGGCCTGCCTGGTCACGGGATTGCACCACCACGAAACACTTGCGGGTCCGCGGCTGCTTTATTGGGGCAGCTAACTGTGGAACAGGAGGTGCCTGTTATATGCAGGGGTGCCGGCGCGAACATCGGCAATCCTTTTAAAGACATTTTTGAATGTGAGTGCCGGCGGCGACCCACTTGGGTTTTACTGAACCACCAGTCCCAGGAAGTATTGCTTCAGGTGGTTCACCTGAGCATAATTATTACGGGGATTTACTGGTGGTTGCCGCACACCGGCATGTCACATGGTCTGCCACTGAAGAGGGCGTTGGCCCGAAACGCGTCTGGCAGGATACCAGAAAAGGACTTTGTTCATGGCGTGTGCCCTTGCTTTGGCGTAACTTCCACCTGGGAGTGCATCCCACCTAGAGGCAACTCTTTTGTATTTTGTACAGCGGCCTGCCTGGTCGTGGGATTGCACCACCGCGAAACACTTGCGGGTCCGCGGCTGCTTTATTGGGGCAGCTAACTGTGGAACAGGAGGTGCCTGTTATATGCAGGGGTGCCCGCGCGAACATCGGCAATCCTTTTAAAGACATTTTTGAATGTGAGTGCCGGCGGTGACCCACTTGGGTTTTACTGAACCACCAGTCCCAGGAAGTATTGCTTCAGGTGGTTCACCTGAGCATAATTATTACGGGGATTTACTGGTGGTTGCCGCATGCCGGCACGTCACATGGTCTGCCACTGAAGAGGGCGTTGGCCCGAAACGCGTCTGGCAGGATACCTGAAAAGGACTTTGTTCATGGCGTCTGCCCTTGCTTTGGCGTAATTTCCACCTGGGAGTGCATCCCACCTAGAGGCAACTCTTTTTGTATTTTGTACAGCGGCCTGCACCACTGCGAAACACTTGCGGGTCCGCGGCTGCTTTATTGGGGCAGCTAACTGTGGAACAGGAGGTGCCTGTTATATGCAGGGGTGCCGGCGCGAACATCGGCAATCCTTTTAAAGACATTTTTGAATGTGAGTGCCGGCGGCAAAACGCTTCTGTTGCTTTGCCAATAAACTCAAGCAACTGCCCCCGCGCGAGTGCTATCTTTTTTTTTTTAAAACAAAGAGAACGGAGCTTGGATAAATATCGCGGATGCACCTCCATGACTGCAGCACCCATCCGTGAGTTCTCTGTTTATGGTGCACAAAGGAGCGTATGAGCAAGACAGGGACGCTAACACTGGGGCCCCAGCTACAGCTATATTGTTACCTGTCTGCCGCCATCACTCAACGAGTGCCAAACTCGGGGGACATTTAAACACAGGCTCAGTCAGGGCAGACGAGATTATTAAAGAAAGGGAAGTGGCAGCATTAGAACTTTTTACTAATTTACCAGCTGTAGCAGAAGTCGGACGAAACAGAAGAGAGGTCACAAGTTCACAGGATGGTGAAGTGAAAGTACTTCTCAAAAAATTTGAAAGATTAATGAAGTCCTAAGTTACGAAATGGTGGGAACAAAAGTAATTAGAAAAATATGTGGAAGTGGGACGGATTCCTCGCGGATTGCGAATAATGATTGCTCCAAGTTTTGATAACCCTAACCCAGACATGCTAAAGGAATGGGCAAGCAGGAACTTGGAGGGTTGAATGCGACTAGTTCAGATTTTAATCAAATATGCGCAAATAGACCTAGAAAGTAATCTGAAGGAAATTGAGCAGATTAATGAAGAATTAGCCAAATCTAAATATCAAGAGTTGATCACCAAAAATAAAAATGAAATAAAAACCCGCCTCAAGAAGCAAGAGGATATAATTAAAGCAAGAAAGGCATACAAGTTCACAAGAGACAAACAGGATTATGAGACAGGACAGATTTTCACTTTTGCCAGAAAATATGACTTCCTGAAACACAAGCAGCAGCCACCTTTGGACATTACTAAGGAGCATGCGAGATCCAATAAAGAGCCTGACCCAGGGTCCATGTCAGAATCCAGCGCTATACAAAGTGAAATAGACTCTGATGATGGAGGCATGAACAGACATCAAGTAAGGGAAGACATGGGAGCCCTTACACCGGCAGAAGAATTGGATTTTTTACAGCGGGCGAGGCGGCAAACACTCAGGCCGCGGAAACCTACGCAACTTCAAGGGAACGACGTAACCAAAGAAGGAAGGCAAGAAGAAAATGTAGGCAACACAAAAAACAAGAAATAAACCAAACAAGAAATGGAACAAGAAATAGCAACCAATGCGAACACAGTGGTGAACCTTTCCGCTGTTCAACTAAACAAGGCTGAAATTCAACTTCTATCATTGGGGTTATCATACTGCCCGGAAAGCAGTTTTGACTAAGTACAAACACAGGTAGACATTTACCAATTCATTCGTAAAATGAAGTTGAAGAAATATTTTGCAATTAATTTTTTTTTAAAAAGTAGCAATCCTGACTTGATGAACACTAAAGAAACTTTCAGTTCTGAATCTCAATCTGTCTTACAAGTCTCCGACATTCCCTTGTTGCGCACATTGGAGTCACTATCAGGGGATAAAAATGGGGACACCATAACAGAGACTCAAGATCTTTTAAAAGAAATGGGCATCAAAACTCAAACTGACAAGGCTAGCCCATTCAAACCCAAGTCCACGTTTGTCCCAATGATGCCACGTGATGCCATTGATATTTATCAAGATGTGGTCATAGAGGACATCAAAAAACTCCAATTATCCATTCTAGGCAAAAAGAAAAGAGTGAATTTTAAGAACAGAGGCTATTATGAATTGATTAAAAAACTTCAAGAACACAGTGAGATTATAATAAACAAGTCGGACAAAGGAGGAAATATTGTTTTATGGCCTAGGGAGGAATACCCAGCAGAAGCCCATTTACATCTGGATGACAAGAGTTGCTACAGCAAAACTACTGTTCAACAATATAAATCAATTAAAGAACTTTGAATGCAAAAAATGAACAAATGGAGAAGAGAAGGCTTGCTCTCCACGGAGGAATTTTCTTTTTTAAGGACCTAATTCCCTGTAACGCCTATTATGTATTTTATACCTAAAATTCATAAGGGGACGACCCCAGTCCCAGGTAGACCGATTATTAATGCTAGAGGAGGACTACTTGAAAAAATGTCTGAATATGTAGACTAGTACTTACAGGATCTGGTCACATCC
Organism: Calotriton arnoldi; assembly: GCA_963921515.1. Lineage (NCBI taxonomy): Eukaryota > Metazoa > Chordata > Amphibia > Caudata > Salamandridae > Calotriton > Calotriton arnoldi. Next base: position 199,752 of record CAWUFW010008014.1, on the reverse strand, counting down.
TTGCCGTACTACATAAAAGATACTAATGATTTTTTAGAGAAAATTCAAAAGATCCAGTGGTCTGAAGAATGTCAGATGATCACTCTCGATATATGCGCATTGTACACCAGCATTAAACATGCTGATGGGATCAATGCGGTGGAATACTTTTAAAGAATAGACGTATAGAAAAATGTCAACATGGGAAGATGATTGTAGAGATGATTCATTTATGCCTACATAACAATTTGTTTATGTTCAATAATAATTTTTATCATCAAACAAGAGGAGTGGCGATGGGAGCCTGCTTCTCCCCCAGCTGCGCGTGTTTACACGTGTGCTGGTGGGAGGAGCAGGCTCTCAGGGCAACACAAGGGGAAATCTGGGATGAGCGCATCCTTTGTTGGATGCGTTTCATCGATGATATATTTCTGATATGGAGGGGTTCAAAGGAAACAGCCAGGACCTTTATAGACAAAATCAACAACAATAACCTCAATCTTCAGTTCACAGCTACAGTAGACCATGAATCTATTGATTTCCTGGATGTACACCTTTATATCAAGGAGAATAAAATAGAGATGACTCTCCACAGAAAAAGTACAGCAAGTAACTCCACGCTTCACACGTCTAGCTTCCATCCAGGTCATCTAATATGGAGTATCCCTTATGGGGAATTCCTTAGATTACGCAGAAAAAGCAGCACGGATGCAGCATTTGAAATCTGCGTTGAAGATAGCACCAGTAAATTCCAGGCAAGAGGATATGATGGTAAAATCATCTCACAAGCCTGGCAAAAGTGAGAACCCTTTCGCGTACCAACTTAATGGACAGCAGAAAGGCAACTTGTCCGGATCCAACTATCCCCTTAGAGAGTGAAAAGCAGACAATCAAGAAATGAGGCTAATAACCACCTATAACAGTCAACACCGGAAGATCAGGACCATAATTAATAAACACTGGTCAATTATACAAACGGATGCAGTTTTAGGTGGTCTTTTCCCAAATCAACCCACAGTGACATTTAGAAAAGCTAAGTCGATGCATAATGCACTAGTCAGGAGCAGCCCAGAATTAGCTCACAACAAACCTAAAAGCTCCACTATGTGGTTAGGTCTACAAAACGGTTTTGTAAAATGTAGTTCATGCCGTGCGTGCAAATTCGGTATGAACATGACCCAATACACCACGGTTTTTGGCCCCAGTATCTGTAAGTTGCAGGGCAGATATTCTTGTCGCACGGAATATGCAGTGTATGTTTTAACTTGCTCCTGCGGGCTTAAATACGTAGGTAGCACCAAACTGCAAGTTCACGTACGAATCCTCTAACATATAAGAGCGATTGTCAATTCTGACATGACCTATCCAGTGGTGAGGCATTTTAAAGCAGTGCATGGATACAATCTTAATGCAATGAAATATTATGTCATCGCAGCAGTGCCCCCACTGAGAAGAGGTGGCAATAGGGAAAAATGTTTAAGAAAACTTGAATCGAAATTCATACTCAAGTTGGACTCCAGGGCTCCCAATGGATTGAACAATGGGGAGAAACTCCACAATTTTCTATAACTCTTTATGAATCAAAAATCCATTTTCCCACCTTTTTTAGTAAAAGCAGGTAGGCATTGAGCATAGGAAATTGCAGCCGCCGATTCCCCTCTGTTTTTAATTTAACAGATTTTAATGTATAGCACTTTAAACACTTATCAGCACTAGCACCACTTTGCACTTTTCTAATTTTTTAAGAATAACAGATTAAAACTACTTATACCCATTGGTTTTATTTAATGGAGACACACATCACAGGTTCCTATTTCGCAGCTTGGCTGTCCTTGCTTATATCCATAGTAGATCGACAACAGAAAAATGCTAAACTGTGAGGGTTGTTAAAGCTCAAGCAACAGGTATACTATAGGCTGAACTAGTTATTTACTATACTAGGCTTCCTGGGGCTTTCTTCAGTAGTGGTGCAATCTACTCTATTTAGGGGAGTAGGTCTTTTTCCCCTACTTTATTATAATTGGACAAATATGACATCGGTATCTAGCTCAGACCTAATATAAAAGGCACTACGCACTTTATTGGATTAGCACAGATGCTTTCTGAAATCTAGTACTGTATTCCAAAATGTGTCCATTTGTTTACTTATTGCGTAATTTTGCACAAATGATTTTAAGATATCTAGTTAGGATCCCCAAAAGCCTTTTATAAGTTAAGTAACTATGCCTTTGAAATGAGGTTTCATTTACATATATATAAGTATTCAGGCATTATGCACTAAAGGGTCTTTGTTTACAACATTGCACCATTTGCACAGAATATTATGTAATACTGTATGTTTTTTAGCCTATCTATTGTAATATCTAATGGTACTTGTTTTGCTTTTTGCACTTTATATACACTAGGGATCTAGTGGTATTTGTACAGAGCTATGATTTGCACTATATGCAGTATTTGCACAATTTAATATCTAAGATAAATTGGGGACGTGCTGAGTATGCCAATTTGAGCATTAAGCAAAGATTTTTTACTGTGATGTACGTATTAAATTCATGTAGAGTCTGTTTTCTGTTTTCACTAAGCCTTTATGGCGTTCACATGGTGTAGTCTGTATAAAGGCTTTCACAAACAATCATCTCGTTATGTGAACAAGCCCAGGAGGTGGGCGAAATGCGTCATCTTGCGGTGTACAGAGTTATTTAAATAAAGAAACTAGAAGCACTCAACTTGAGTCCGTGTCCCTCCATCGGCCGGAAGCTGTGGGAATTGTTTGGTGAATATATATATATATATATATTATCTACTGGCGGTCGCCAGTAGATAGTTCTAGTTAGGACCAATTTTTCATAGGAAATTCACAACATTCTATTTCCAATAGCTTTGGCGCCGGTCGACGAATCTTCGCGAAATTTTCAAAACTTATGGCCCGCTCCGGTCCGCTCCTATCCGGAAAGTCTCGGGGTGATTCGTCAAGTGGGGGCTGTGAAAAAAGGGGGGTCCCAAAACGTGTTTTCCCCATGCAATTTTCCATCGGAACCCTTAGTCGCAGCTACAGCCCGAACTGCTGAACGGAATTACACCAAATTTGGCAAAAAGGTAGCCCTTGGTTCAGAGTCATGCCTTTTGGTTAAATGGTGTAAATCCGTTCAGTAGTTCCTGAGAAAATCAAAAGTAAAATCACATATATATCTGGGCGGAGCCTAACCACACATGTCATTGTGAGATCTGATTGGCTGTCAGCACTTCATCCTGGAATTGCTGGCAGCCATCTTGGGACCAATATTCATGATAGTACCCCATTGAAATGCATTGTAGTGAATCAAAGATTTTGAGGGTTACCAAAAGGAGAACTATAAAGGGTGATAACAGACTTTAGTTACATTAGAATTCATTTGTTGGTGGTACCATACTAATTTCAGGAATTGTGGTGTGTTCTAAGGTGATTTTACCCTGTGAAAAACGTTCTGCTGGGATATCATGAATCAGGTTTGAGAGAAAACTATTTTCACATGCTTGTCCCATAGAGTTTTGGAAGGTGCTCCAGAAGCTAAAATTAGAGCATATTTTCTGTAAATTCACATTATCTTTCTCAGTCATGTGAGAATGAAGTCTGACATTCTCAGTAAAACATGTACATCCAACAAGGGCAGAGACTGTCAGTTGATTCCTTTGTGTTCTACTGCAGCTTCCCAGTGTGTTCTAAAGAACAACTAGAGTGCTAACAGCCTTACTTATCACAAACTTATGGCACACCTGAAGCCATCTTGATTGGAATAAACTGGTAACTCTTAAAACATTTAATTTAAAAAGGAACAAAATTGCGGGGGTTCATTTTGTCATAGAAATTATGGTTAGTGCTGTAGAAAGAAAAATTAGGACATGCTTTAAGTGAGATCTCAACTATCTTCCTGTTATATTTCAACAGGAGCAGCCTGCCAGTTGATTCCTTTGTGTTCTACTGCAGCTTCCCAGAGTGTTCCAAAGAACAACTAGAGCGCTAACAGCCTTACTTATGACAAAAGTATGGCACACCTGAAGCCATCTTGATTGGAATAAACTGGTAACACTTAAAACATTTAATTTAAAAAGGAACAAAATGATGGGGTTCATTTTGTCATAGAAATTATTGTTAGTGCTGTAGAAAGAAAAATTAGGACATGTTTTAAGTGAGATCTCAACTATCTTCCTGTTATATTTCAACAGGAGCAGCCTGCCAGTTGATGCCTTTGTGTTCTACTGCAGCTTCCCAGAGTGTTCTAAAGAACAACTAGAGAGCTAACAGTCTTACTTATGACAAAATTATGGCACACCTGAAGCCATCTTGATTGAAATAAACTGGTAACACTTAAAACATTTAATTTAAAAAGGAACAAAATGAGGGGGTTCATTTTGCCATAGAAATGAACAACATTCCCAGCACGACCCCCTACACTACACAAGCACCACTGCACTACCCTAAACCCTAAAACACTACCCCCAGCACGACCCCCTTCACTACCTAAACACAACTACACTACCATAAACCCTAAAACACTACCTCCAGCACGACCCCCTACACTACACAACCACCACTGCACTAACATAAACCCTAAAACACTACCCCCAGCACGACCCCCTACACTACCCAAACACCCCTGCACTACCGTAAACCATAAAACACTACCCCCAGCACGACCCCCTACACTACCCAAACACCACTGCCATACCCTAAACCCTAAAACACTACCCCCAGCATGAACCCCTACACTACCCAAACACCACTGCACTACCCTAAACCCTAAAACACTACCCCCAGCACTACACCCTACACTACACAAACACCACTGCACTACCCTAAACCCTAAAACACTACCCCAGCACTACCCCCTACACTACCCAAACACCACTGCACTAACATAAATCCTAAAACACTACCCCCAGCACAACACCCTACACTACACAAACACCACTGCACTATCCTAAACCCTAAAACATTATCCCAGCGCGACTCCCTACACTACCCAAACACCACTGCACTACCCTAAACCCTAAATCTACCCCCAGCATGACCCCCTACACTTCCCAAACACCACTGCACTACCCTAAACCATAAAACACTACCCCCAGCATGACCCCCTACACTACACAAACACCACTGCACTACCCTAAACCCTAAAACACTATCACCAGCATGACCCCCTACACTACTCAAACACCACTGCACTACCCTAAACCCTAAAACACTACCCCAGCATGACCCCCTATACCACCCATACACCACTGCACTACCCTAAACCCAAAAACACTACCCCCAGCACGACCCCCTACACTACCCAAACACCACTGCATGACCCTAAACCCTAAAACATGATCCCCTACACTACACAAACACCACTGCACTACCCTAAACCCTAAAACACTAGAGCCCAGCACGACCCCCTACAGTACACCAACACCACTGCACTACCCTAAACCCTAAAACACTACCCCCTACACTACACGAACACCACTGTACTACCCTAAACCCTAAAACACTACCCCCAGCACGACCCCCTACACTACACAAACACCACTGCACTACCGTAAACCCAAAACACTACCCCAGCACTACCCCCTATACTACCCAAACACCACTGCACTACCCTAAACCCTAAAACACTACCCCCAGCATGACCCCCTACACTACACAAACACCACTGCACTACTCTAAACCCTAAAACACTACCCCCAGCACGACCCCCTACACTACCCAAACACCACTGCACTACTCTAAACCCTAAAACACAACCCCCAGCACGACTCCCTACACTACACAAACACCACTGGACTACCCTAAACCCTATAACACTACCCCCAGCATGACTCCCTACACTACCCAAACACCACTGCACTACTCTAAACCCTAAAACACAACCCCCAGCACGACTCCCTACACTACACAAACACCACTGGACTACCCTAAACCCTAAAACACTACCCCCAGCATGACTCCCTACACTACCCAAACACCACTGCACTACACTAAACCCTAAATCTACCCCCAGCATGACCTCCCACACTACACAAACACCACTGCACTACCCTAACCCCTAAAAAACTACCCCCAGCACGACCCCCTACACTACCCAAACACCACTGCACTACCCTAAAACCTAAAACACTAACCCCAGCATGACCCCCTACACTACCTAAACACCACTGCACTACCCTATACCCTAAAACACGACCCCTACACTACACAAACACGACTGCACTACCCTAAACCCTAAAACACTACCCACAGCATGACCCCCTACACTACACAAACACCACTGCACTACCCTAAACCCTAAAACACTACCCCCTACAGTACACAAACACCACTGCACTACCCTAAATCCTAAAACACTAACCCCTATACTACACAAACACCACTGCACTACCCTAAACCCCCTACACTATACAAACACCACTGCACTACTCTAAACCCTAAAACACTACCCCCAGCACGACCCCCTCACAACACAAACACCACTGCACTACCCTAAACCCTAAATATACCCCCAGCACGACCCCCTACACTACCCAAACACCACTGCCATACCCTAAACCCTAAAACACTACCCCCAGCATGAACCCCTACACTACCCAAACACCACTGCACTACCCTAAACCCTAAAACACTACTCCCAGCACTAACCCCTACACTACACAAACACCACTGCACTACCCTAAACCCTAAAACACTACCCCAGCACTACCCCCTACACTACCCAAACACCACTGCACTAACATAAACCCTAAAACACTACCCCAGCACAACCCCCTACACTACACAAAAACCACTGCACTACCCTAACCCTAAAACACTACCCTCAGCACGACTCCCTACACTACCCAAACACCACTGCACTACCCTAAACCCTAAATCTACCCCCAGCACAACCCCCTACACTACCCAAACACCACTGCACTACCCTAAACCATAAAACACTATCCCCAGCATGACCCCCTACACTACACAAACACCACTGCACTACCCTAAACCCTAAAACACTACCACCAGCATGACCCCTGACACTACTCAAACACCACTGCACTACCCTAAACCCTAAAACACTACCCCAGCACGACACCCTACACTACCCATACACCACTGCACTACCCTAAACCCTAAAACACTACCCCCAGCACAACCCCCTACACTACTGCACTACCCTAAACCCTAAAACACTACCCCCAGCACGACCCCCTACTCTACCCAAACACCACTGCACTACCCTAAACCCTAAAACACTACCCCCAGCAGGACCCCCTACACCACCCAAACACCACTGCACTACCCTAAACCCTAGAAAAGAAACCCCCACCCCATGCCCAATCCCCCTTACCTCTCACTCCTCGTGGTTCCTCTCTCCTCGTGGTTCCTGCTTCACGTCGTCTCTGAGGGGCGGTGCACGTCGTTGTGAGGAAATGGAACAGCCTCTGTTTCCTTACAACGACGTGGATCATCTACATGTTTTTTAGAACGCATGGTCATTTACCACACATACCTTTACAACAAAATTTGTTGTAAAGGCATGCGTGGTAAATGACCATGCATTCTAAAAAATGCATAGTAATGACTTTACGATGTACAACGCATGCGTGGTAATGCATGCGTTGTAATGGTATCGTGAAGTAAAAAGTCGTTGTAACGGCTGCTTACCGATCGAAGCTGGCCCCTGTTCTTCAGTGAGACGTTTATTTGATTAATTAGGAGGAAGGAATGTGTTTTTTACCGAAAAGTGCATTCCCGGCTGTTGTATTGTGAAAGTGTCCGCGTGGCCTGGTTTCACTTCCGGTGAGAGAGTGAAAGAGTCTGTTTGGATCTAAAGGAGTTCTGTTGTTGGACATGGCCGGCGCGAAACGTCATCAGAAAACATAGCTAATGGAAAGCGTCCTCCCTGAAGTGTGGAGCAGTGCCATGAGAGGTCAACGAGTGTGCGTCCCACCGCAGTATGACCATACCGCGTGACCCATGTGCCGCCTCCAGGGTACGGGAGGCAGAAGCGGCATCGCAGGTCCTCTTGAAGACCGTTGTAGCACTAATTCTACATTTTGGTACTAGGGCATTTTAACTTCGTTGTTCCTGCCAGATACAAAGAGAAGATCCTGTGTTATTCAGTGCCCTCGTTACCTTTTTTGTGGGTTGTGGTGCTTGTCACTTCGCTGCCCCGCCGGTGCACACGACTGGGCACCCCACCTCGTGTGCCATCTGCAGGGCCTCTGCCCTCTGATCACTGGTTTTGGTTTCTGGAGTGGCAACATAAACAGTTGCTCCCAAAGGACTAGCCTGAACACTTAGGTGAATATCCCCTGCACCAGCATTCCACGGAAATTCTTTCCTAGCTCTCCCATGTCAATGAGGACATCATAATAGCACGGCTCCGCTCGCGACACCGTATGACGTCATCGGAGCCATAAGAGGACCTCGTCGGCGTGCTGACGTCAATTCCACCTATTTTTTCCGTGCCACCGAGGCAAACAGGCGGACCGAGAAATTTTCACATGTATACATAGTATAATAAATATATATATATTCACTGAAAAAACCATAGGTTTCAGGCACGTTATAGTTTGAAATTAGCATTTAAAAAACCTTAGAAATTCACTGAAAAAAACATAGGTTTCAGGCACGTTATAGTTAGAAATTAGCATTTAAAAAACCTTAGAAATTCACTGAAAAAACCATAGGTTTCAGGGGCGTTATAGTTAGTTGGACATTTCACTCGTACAAAACCATAGAAATTCCCCCGTTATAGTTAGTTCAGCTAACTATAAGTCGCGCGCCCGCAATGCACTGCTGATGATGTCACATATTACATCACTCATGCCATGGTCAGTGACATCACTCATGACATCACTGATGACATCTCAAATGACATCACTGATGACATCATCCTTGTGATAGAGTGGCAGACCTCCTCTCACCCTAATATAACCTTTGATACACACACTCAAAAATACAAACTGACATTTTCAAAACAATGGACATACCAATTCCAGTTACAACACACCTATTCAGTAATTCCAAGATCTACACACACATCCACTCATTCACCAACAGTCCCTATACAGTCACTCATACATGTACTCACTCATCATATGTACTCATACACCTATACATCCTGTTACACACCGCCACTCATCCTTAGAGTTACTCACACACATAGTCACACATGCAAACAAAGTATCAAACATCCATTTACTTGCATATACAGTTATACACACACTACCACACTTACTTCTACAGAAACTTACACATACTTACTCTCTTAAACAATCACTTATAGAAACACCTACTTATTTGTACAGGAACTCTTCCAATCTCTCACTCTCACATATACTCACTTATATACACCAATACTCACATATACTAGTTTAAAACATATGTAGTTACTCATAAAGACACTATTGAGACAGTCATTCACTCACTAACACACCCATACACACACTCATCCACCTATACAGTCCTGCACATATGCTGTCTTCAACACACACAAACAGTGAGTCACTCATTCATGCATCTATGCACTAAGTAATACCCCCCACGGAACCATACAGACACTCAGACACTCATACTGATACTCAAAAACCAACTAAAAACCCATATAGACACTCATGTAGCTACTCACCAACCCATGCAGCCACTTATACACAAAGTGAGAGACTGATACAGATATTTTCATATTTAAACATTACTCACTAACCCATGTATTCACTAAGATACACTTAATCAGTCAGTTATACAATCAATTTTACAAAAACAAATCATCCATTTAGACACTTATATACCCATTTATTCTTCCATCGACCTTGAGATATACATATATAAAACATATTTAATTTTCAGAAAAACACACATTCACTGGATGATGTCATCAGTGATGTCATCAGTGATGTCATTTGAGATGTCATCAGTGATGTCATGAGTGATGTCACTGACCATGTCATGAGTGATGTAATATGTGACGTCATCAGCAGTGCATTGCGGGCGCGCGAGTTATAGTTAGCTGAACTAACTATAACGGGGGAATTTCTATGGTTTTGTACGAGTGAAATGTCCAACTAACTATAACGCCCCTGAAACCTATGGTTTTTTCAGTGAATATATATATATATATATATATATATTATCTACTGGCGGTCGCCAGTAGATAGTTATAGGTGGACCTATTTTCCATAGGAAATCCGTGACATTCTATTTGAAATAACTCTCTTGCCGGTTGACGAATCTTCGCGAAATTTTCAAAATTTATGGCCCGCTCCGTCCGCTCCTACCCTGAAAGTTTCGGGGTGATTCGTCAAGCGGGGGCCGAGAAAAAGGGGGGTCCCAAAGCGTGTTTTCCCCATTCATTTTCCCATAGGAAACTTTAGACACGGCTACAGCCCGAACTGCTGAACGGAATTACACCAAATTTGGCAAAGAGGTAGTTCTTGGTTCAGAAAGAACCCTTTTTGTTAAATGGTGTAACTCCGTTAAGTAGTTCCAGAGAAAATCAAAAGGAAAATCACATATATATCTATGGTCGCGTCGGATTCGCGCACCCTGAGTGCACCCTGCGCGCACCCTCCCGATCACGAGCTGCATGTTAATTGGCTTTCAAGTGGCTGTCAACACTCCAAATCAGGAAGTGTTGGCAGCCATTTGTCCTCGGTAGAACCGAGGGACAGAAACAAGTGCGCAAAGCGCAAAGGGGGCAGGGTAGAAACACCCTGACCCCCTAGGTCTGCTCAGGGGTCCCACAAGGACCCCTGGGCAGAAAAAAGCTTTTTAAAAAAAAAAAATTGGCAGGTTGCGCTCAGGGTGCGCGGATCCTGCCGATTGAAAAAAACCCAGAAGAAACAAGTGCGCAAAACGCACAAAGGGGGCAGGGTAGAAACACCCTGACCCCTAGGCTTGCTCAGGGGTCCCTCAAGGACCCCTGGGCAGAAAAAAGCATTTAAAAAAAAAATCGGCGGGATGCGCTCAGGGTGCGCGGATCCCGCCGAGAAAAACGAAGCGCGGTCTCCCGCGCTCGTTGTAATTGGCCCCCGGGTGGGCCAAGTCCCGGGGCATGCAGGGTTTCTTTTTAATATGTGGGGGCCTCTAAGGCCCCCAAGCCCCGGGGACCGTCACCCCCTGGGGCTTAAAAAAATAATGGTGCGGGAGGGCTCTTTGCCCTCCCGCTGCCCCTGGGACCGCCACCTCCCCGGGGCTTCTTTTTAAATTTTTTGACCTGTGTGGGGAGGCTCCAGCCCCCACACGCCCGGAGATCGCCACCTCCCGGGGCACTAAAGATTGGAATATGGGGGTCCGTTACGGACCCCCAAAGCCCCGGGACCACCACCTCCCCAGGGCTGTGCACTGGATGGGAGGGGGCCGCGCGGCCCCCTCCTGGAGCCCTTGATGGCCCTGGGGACCGCCACCCCCCAGGGCCGGCTCCTGCAGTGTCCTGGGGTGCCTACCCGGGACACTGTAGTTTGCTATGACAGGACGGGAGCCTCGCGGCTCCCGTCCTGTCATAGCAAACTTGGTTTGCATTTTGAAAGAGAGAGCAGGAAACCTGCTCTCTCTTTCAAAATGCAACCAATTGCTTTCCACATGGGGAGCAGCATGTTAGCTGCTCCCCATGTGGAAAGCAATGCCGGCTCCCGTAGGACACGGGGAGCCGGCGGGACTGTGGGGGATTGGGGACCCCCCACAGTCCCCAACCAGAGGCCAGGCCCCAGGGGATGGGGTCCCCAGGGCCATAAGTGGCCAGGGAGGGGTGCCACGCAGCCCCCTCCCCAAATTATAAAAAAAATTAAAAAAGGGCAAGGCCGGCCCCGGGGGATGGGGTCCCCGGGGCCTTAAATGGCCTGAGGAGGGGGCCACGCAGCCCCCTCCAAATTAAAAAAATAAAAATTGAGGGCATGCCCCGGGGATGGGGTCCCTGGGGCCAATACAGGCCCAGGGAAGGGGGGCCACGAGGCCCCCTTCCCGTTTTTTTTTTTAATTTAAAAAAAAAAATGCTCAGGCCCCGGGGGATGGGGTCCTTGGGGCCAAAAGTGGCCAAGGGAAGGGGGGCCACACAGCCCCCCTCCCAATCAAAAAAAAAAAAAAAAGACCGGCATCGTGCCGGAGGCCCGCCCCCTCCCTGCAGCAGTCTGCAAACGCGCTCCCTGGCGCGTTTTGAGAAGGGGAAGTAATTCCCCTTGAATACTGGGGGTCCCTGGGGGCAAACTAGCCCACCAGGAACCTCCAGTATGCACCAGGGGCTGCGTTGCAGAGAGGTGTACAGAGGCCACGCCCCTTTTACACCTCACTGCAACGCAGCTCTGTGGCACTTTTTGGAAGTACATGGTGGGCTAGTTGGACTCCAGGGACCCTCAGGATTCAAGGGGACTTAATCCCCCAACTTAAAACGCGCCACGGGGCGCGTTTGCACAGTGGTGAAGGGAGGGGGCGGGGCTTCAGGTGACATGTGTGCAAACAGGCCCTGTGGCGTGTTTTAAGATGGGGAATTAAATCACCTTCAATCCTGAGGGTCCCTGGGGGCCAACTAGCCCAACAGGTATGTCCAGAAAGCGCCACAGAGCTGCGTTGCAGAGAGGTGTAAAAGGGGTGTGGCCTCTGTACACGTCTCTGCAACGCAGCCCCTGGCGCATACTGGAGGTTCCTGGTGGGCTAGTTGGCCCCCAGGGACCCTTATGATTCATGGGGACTTAATCCCCCAACTTAAAATGCGCCACGGGGCGTGTTTGCACAGATGTCACCTCAGGCCCCGCCCCCTCCCTTCACCATTGTGCAAATATTCCTCTAAAATCAGCCGAACTACGAATTCCGATTTACTCACCTGTTATCAGGAGAGAACCCAGTGCTGCATCTTTTAGCCCAGCACTGATCCTGAAAAGTAATTTTAACCGTACTTACCAGTAACTTGAATTTCCTTCCATAGGATATCATTGCCTGCTTTTTGCTGAAAAAGTTTCTAAGTGTTGATTTTTGAAACATACAAATATTCCTCTAAAATCAGCCGAAATCCGAATTCTGATTTACTCACCTGTTATCAGGAGAGACCTCAGTGCTGCATCTTTCAGCCCAGTACTGGTCCTGAAAAGTAATTTTAACCGTACTTACCAGTAACTTGAATTTCCTTCCATAGGCTAACATTGACTGGTTTCACTTGGAAATTCTTCTAAGTGTGGAGTTTTGGAACTTTAAAATATTCATCTAAAATCAGCCGAAATACGAATTCCTATTTACTCACCTGTTATAAGGAGAGACCTCAGTGCTGCATCTTTCAGTCCAGTACTGATCCTGAAAAGTAATTTTAACCGTTCTTACCAGTAACTTATATTTCCTTCCGTAGGAATCCATTGTCTGGTTTTCAGCAGAAAAGTTTCAAAGTGTTGATTTTCACAAACTACAAATATTCCTTAAAAATCGCCTGTATGACTTAAACGCATTCTTTCAACTGTTTACAGGAGATGCACCAGTGCTGGATCCAGGATCCAACACTGAGTAAAAAAAGTAACGATAACACTACTTACCTGCTAAGTGAATTTCCTCCCATAGGATAACATTGGTGATTCTATGTGAAAAAGTTTCTAAGTGTCAACTTTTAAAATACAACAATATTCCTTAAAAATCACTACTGTAACCAAAACTCTTTTACTCAACTGTTTACAGGAGATGTCCCAGGACTGAATCTAGGATCCAGTCCTGTGGTTAGAAAAGTAATCCATAAAGTAACTAATTGCATTTAACTAGAAATTCACATTCAGCTCAATGTTGCATTGTGTTTGAAATTGTGTTGCCCATTGCAACAACTGTAACTACTGTACTTAAAACTCTATTGCCTATTTGCAAACTATTTAAACTAAAGTAATTCATTCAGAGAAAGTATATTTTGTAATGTAATGTATAATGTAATTACAATGTAATTTAATAAATAAAATATTTAAAAATAAATAGTTTTAAAAAATGTAGTAAATCAGTATCAAAAAATAAATATAACAATTAATACATTTAAAAATTGTCATTTACAAAACCTTTGAAATTCACTGAAAAAACCATAGGTGTTAGGGGCGTTATAGTTAGAAATTAGCATTTAAAAAACCTTTAAAATTCACTGAAAAAACCATAGGTTTCAGGCACGTTATAGTTAGAAATTAGCATTTAAAAAACCTTTGAAATTCACAGAAAAAACCATAGGTTTCAGACACGTTATAGTTAGAAATTAGCATTTAAAAAACCTTTGAAATTCACTGAAAAAACCATAGGTTTTAGGGATAGTTATAGTTAGTTGGACATTTCACTCGTACAAAACCCGTGAAATTCCCCTGTTATAGTTAGTTCAGCTAACTATAACTCGCGCCCCCGCAATGTACTGCTGATGACGTCACATACATCACTCTTGACATGGTCAGTGACATCACTGATGACATGACTGATGACATCTCAAATGACATCACTGATGACATCACTGATGACATCATCCATGTGATAATCTGATGCACCTCCTCACACCCTAATATAACCTTTGATACACCCACTCTAAATTACAGACTGCCATTCGCAAAACCATAGACACTCCAACACCAATAACTACATACCCACTCACTGATTCTTAGGTCTACACACACACATCCACTCACTCACCCGTACAGTCACTCATACTTATGGTCACTCAGAACAGGACTATCATATGCACTCTTACTCCTATATAGACACTCAAACACCGCCACTCATCCATAGAGGTACTCACACACCTAGTCAGTCATGCAAATAATTAAACACACTGCCATTTACTCACCTATACAGTTATACACACACCAGCTCACTTAATCATACAAATACTAGCACATTGCTACGCTCTTATACAATCACTGATACAAGCACACACTCATCCATACAGCCACTATCACAATCACTCACTCTCGCTAATAGCTATTTATATACTCCAACACACATATATACTGCCTTTCACATATGTAGTTACTCACACATGTACCACTGGGACATACATTCACTCACTAACACACTCTTACACACACTTACCCACCCATACAGACTATCACAGATGCACTCTTGAAACCATCCACCCAGTGAATCACCCACTCACACATCTATGCACAGAGTCGCACACACCCCTCCCACACAAACACTCAGGCACCCATACAGATACTCAGACAACCATTCAATAACTCATATACACACTCATGTAGCTATTCACAAACACATGCAGCCACTTACACAGCAACAGACAGACGGATACAGACATTCACCCAGTTTAGTCACTAACCCATGCATTAAGTAAGATACGTTAAATCACTCACTTATAGAGTCAGTCACGCACCTACTAAATCATCCATACAGACACTTATACACCCAGTCATTCTTCAATACGTCTTTTCCTATATATATTAAAAATATTTAAACTTTACAGAAACACACAGTCACTGCATGATGTCAACAGTGATGTCATTTGAGATGTCATCAGTGATGTCATCAGTGATGTCACTGACCATGTCATGAGTGATGTAATATGTGACGTCATCAGCAGTGCATTGCGGGGCGCGAGTTATAGTTAGCTGAACTAACTATAACGGGGAATTTCACGGGTTTTGTATGAGTGAAATGTCCAACTAACTATAACTGTCCCTAAAACCTATGGTTTTTTCAGTGAATTTCAAAGGTTTTTTAAATGCTAATTTCTAACTATAACGTGTCTGAAACCTATGTTTTTTTGTGCATGTATATATATATATATATATATATATATATATATATATATATATATATATATATATATATATATATATATATATATCCAGCAAAAAGAGTTACCCCAAAGGTAGAGCCTTCACACAGGTAGATACAGCTAAGGAATTTTAATGGAGTCTGCCGCGTGTGGAAATAGGCATCAAACAGCCGCTTTCTGAAGCCTGACGCGTTTCGTGTCTCTGCACTTTCTCAAAGGCTTTGTATAGATCGTTGTGAAGCCACAGGTGCAACTACTTTCTAAAAGGAAATCCAAACCCCAGTGGGTGTGGCCGCTCGCACGGCCTCTTGGAACCTGTAGTTCACTTCGTATTGTTCAAGAGAGCTGGCACGCAATTTTCTCTGTTCCATTGAATAAAATCCCAAGTGGGTGCTGTGTGATGAAATCCCACTTCGCCAGCATCATTCCGCCACCATTCTCCAGCACCAGTCCCACAATGCGCACACCAGATGGCGTCGCCGGGTCCGCTTTCGGCGGCAGTGCTCTTCTGCGGCTGGGCGAGCCGCACAATATCCAGCAAAAATATATATATATCCAACCAAACTCTTGCTCCACACTGGAAGAAGGCACGCACTCAGGACTGCAGGTATAAGGTTTCTTTATTACCCTGGGTCACCCTCGACCCCACGAATGGAGAGACGCGTTTCGGCTGTCAAGCAGCGTTTCTCAATCTGGTTAGCGCCATGTTAATATAGGTTTTTATAGCCCTTCCCACACATAGGCAAACATAGACATAGAAGAAAGTTGTTCCATCATGCCTAATCACATTGTAAATACATCACAGCCCTCCAACAGCACCAGAACTTAAATGGCAATAGGTATGGTAAATGAAGTATGTCATCACTAAAAGAATATATATATATATAATTTTACCACTTTTCAGACTTCTGAAATGCTAAATAAAATGTAGCGCCTGATTATATGCAGTGGCTGCTGGTGACTTTTGAAAGTGGGGGTGTGTCTAAGTTCTTTTCAGCTTCCTAGTGGTGGCTCCTTGATAATGTGCAAAGGTGCTGTGCCCCATCCCCCATTCATGAACAGAGCAGCAGAAAGCAAAAAATAATCATCCGGCTGCTACTTAAGCAAACCTCAAACATTACTCTCTTTTCTTATCTGTGTTACGCTCTTTGCCTAAGTGTGCTTTCATCAATAGTTATGTCTGTGCATATCAGGCTGTTCTCTTCATCATCCCTAAATCATCCATGAAGACATGTTAAGCTCCAAGGGAAAATAGGGAAGGGAATCATCCCAGCATAACACAGGTTCCATGGACGCTTGTCCTAACAGTTCAGTGTCATATGGATGAAGCCAGACGTTTTCCCATTCTCATCAGATTTAAAAAAAACTCTTGACCCCCTTCCTGATGCTTGTATGTATGCTGGTCACAGTGAAGATTTATATTTACAGATGCAACATTTTTCAAGTCTGTTGCCTGAGACGAATAAGCAGGTTATGCTTTTGCTCTTTACAATGGTACCAGAGCACTTCAGTGAAAAAATTACTTAAGAGGAATTTTTTTTTTGTGTTGAAATTGTTTATTAGCATTTTATAAATATAATACATAATATAATACAATTCAAGAGTTGGCAATGCAAGAATGTGAATTACACTGCAATCACAATATAAGTAGTCAAAATATATTATTTCAGAAAAGTGCAGATATCCGTAAATCTGAAGAAAAGGGATTATTGGATGGACAATTGAATTTATCCTACTAGAAAGCAAATAATATAATATTAAATAGGAAAATAATAATGATCAAAGAAAAATATCAATATAGCATAGCATAAAAGAACAGAACATGTAATATAATGTACTGTATGAAAGAATTATACAATTACAAAAGACAGGAAACAAGATATGTGATAGGAGGGAATTCATCATAAGTTCACAATGTTATTATCCAAACCTGTAACAATAAAGTTGAAAAAGGGGAAAAAGTATAAAGATAATGGCAAAAAGAGAGGAAGACAGAAATGGGATAGAGATAAGAAAGAAGGATGAATTATGATACTGTATTATCCACTATGGGATGAGCAACATTGTCTATTACAGAATCAGTATTCATCTGCAAAAAGGGGGCCCAGACTTGATTAAATAATTGTGTCTGGTCATGTAGAGTATAAATAGGCTATCTGGTTTTAGGTTTAAACCTATAATAACTGATAAAACCCCACTGAAAGGAAAATAGCCATCACCAGTGTAAACATATAAACACTGAAAAAACACCTTCACAACTACAAACTAAGTGCCATTCAAAGAAAGGAAAAGATGAGTGAAAGACTCATTTTTATTTCTTCCTGTAGCGGCCAATACAATGTAACTTTGTTATACAAGGCAGCAGCAAGAAAGACTGGGCTAACATTATTCTGCTTGAGTTTTGTTGTTTAGGGATGTCACTAGAATATTGTTTCTTCTTCCATCTGCTTTCTTCAGTTTTGTAGTCTTCGGTCTAAAGATAAAGAGTTTAGAAGCATGTTTTAGGTCATATTTAGTTATTTTATAAACTGTAGAGAATCAAGAAATATCAAAATAATATTTGATATTTTGGCTACATTTGATTTCACTGATAGGTAAAATGGCTGGTTACTTAAGAATCTTTTCCAATATATACCATCACATTTACCCACAGAGAATGGGTGAAATCCTTTGATACATCAGCCCCCTTTTCTAGTGAGTCATTATTGCTTGTTGATGAACTGCCAAACACTCCAGACTTTAAACATTCAATGCAAGGTGTAGTGACAGGTATATGTGAAAAGAGTGTTTTCGCCAAGCATCTGAGATGGTGGTGAAAACATGACACCAGATGTTTGGTAAACATGGAACACAGTGTCACTTGGAATGCTGCTGCAAAAACGTTTTTACCAAGTTCAATAAAGATTGGAGTTATATTGTTTGTATTTGCAGTAATTCAGCTACGTATATGAAAAAGTTGTATGATGACCTGTCACAATCAATACCTGAGCTGAAGTGCTTCCCTGTAAGAGATCCTTGTCACTTGCTAGATGGTATGCTGAAAGCATCTTTAGAGTTAATGAAGAATGCCATTGACTTTGTAGTCCATCCTGGTGCACAGTTTTGGTATGCCCAGGAACTAAAATGCAAATATTTCTTATTTTGTGCTTCGGTGGCATCAAAGAAAGAGTCATCCTAACTGTGTCATTTAGCCGGTGGTTCTCAGTTCTAGAGGCTGTGAATGTTATATTATCCATGTGGTGATCGTTTACAGAAGTTTTGCTTGGTAATGATGCCACAGGCAAGATCATGTGATGATCTTTGGTCGCATATTGATAGTGTGGTGAAAAAAGTACAGTCTACTGCATGCTTAGGTTTTTACAGGAATACATGACTGATGTAGTGGACATAATCAAAATAAGAGTCTAAAAACACCCTTGTCTACCAAGTGTTCAGCGAACTTGGTGTAGATCTGAAACATCTCCTGGAGAGTAGGCTGGGCGACACTTTTAGTGACTTTGGCACTACAACATGCTGCATGTTAGAATTCTTGCCACTTGGTAAGCAAAGAAGTTTTGAGGAGCAATTCAGGAAATGCTATTTTACAGTTTATGGGAAATAGCTTGCAATAATGCATAGAAATGTCCCTTCACCAACCATGGCATTTGAAGTTAATGAAGCCTCAGTGAGGTACTCTGCACAAGTTCCAGATCCCTTCTGAATTTTCTCCAGACTTTGAAAAGTACTGCTTCATTTTTGACTGCTTCAATAACTGAGGGCATATGTGCCCAATTCAACACAAATGTTGCAGAACATGTCCTAGAGAATCACTATCTTCAGGTGCACCAGTACTGGCATGGAAAGCTATGTCATTGGCCAGAGTTAGCAAATTGTGTACTGGCTGTTTTGGCGTTGCCCATCTTAAGTACCAATGTTGAGAGCGCCTTTTCACAGATAAACATTTACATCGGAAGGAAAGAGCGAGCCCACATGACCACAGACTCATTAAAGAAGTATTGTATGGTGTACTACAATAAGTTTGATTTGTAAAAATGTATTTGGACCTCATATACCCTGTACACCCGCTGTCTATACACATGCACTATCAGTGCAGAACGCAAGCAATAATTAAAAGCAAAACATTCCATAAACACCGGAAAAACACTGTTTCTATTGTTTTTAATGGCGCGAAAATGTGTAACCACTAATAACCACTATTTTTTTCAGGTATTGAAAACACTGAAAAAACCCCACCAGAATTTACCAAAAATAGAAACTGAAAACAGGAAAGCCTAATTATAAATGACTCTTTCATAGGAGGCAGTTTGAACCATAGTCACCAGCCAAAATTCTTGAGAGGGTGGAATCGGAGATTTTCATTGTCGTAAAATACATATTTTAGCTGTGGCTAGGGCAGTATGTAATAGACAGCATTGTAGTTTGGATAGATGTGGTGAAGTTCGTAAATCATTCAAGAGAATGGTAGCTGGTGTTAACGGTAGACCCAGAGGCAGAGTGTGTTGCAAAACCCGGCCTACGTAGGACCAATAGGGCTGAACCATAGGGCAAGTACAGATAATGTGGACTATGTCGCAACCAGGAGCATCACATCTCCAGCAATTGGTGTGAGGAAGGAGTCAAGCTTTATGTAATTTTGCTGGAGACCAATGCCAATCATGTAAAATTTTGAACAAGCAAAACTTCAATCGTGCTTCTCTGGTCCCTCTAGTTAAATTTTCCAGGAGATCAGTCCATTCTTTATCCTCATAAGCAACCGATAGCCGTGTTTGCCATTTGAGGCGTAGCGCACATGATAAAGGATGGGAAAATAATTGTAGTGAGAATAGTTTGTATAAACCAGATATAATCCCTTTATGAGTTCCCCAAGTATGCAGGTAAGATACTATTGGTGAAGTTTGGAGGGACCATGGATGTGACCCTAGAACTTTGGTAAGGCAGAGATGAAGCTGAGTATAATTCATCTCTTGATGTAATGGAAGACCAAATTCTTCAGATAGTTGGACAAAGGGTTTGAGTTCGCCATTATGCAGAAGTTGATCCAGAGTAAAAATACCCATCTGTTTCCATTGGGGCCAGGAGATAGTTTTCCCCTTAATGCGTATGGCTGTATTGTTCCATATTGGAGCTTTGACATGAATGCGTGAATTAGAACCCAAAAGGCGGTGAGCTCTCTGCCATGTTTTGCGCATTGTAGCCAATAGTGGGTTGTGAGGATCCTGGCGACTGGTACCCATGCCATAAAAAGCTGAGAGACCCGGTTCAGAGAACAATAGATGACGTTCTACATGTACCCATTGTGGTGTGTGAGAATTATCTTGCAACATGTATGTAATTTGGGATAATTGTAGTGCCAAATTGTAGTGTTCTATTGATGGTAAACCCAGGCCTCCATTAGAGTGGTGCGCTTGCAGTTTTTGTACAGCTAGACGAGGTTTGGTAGAGCCCCAGATGAAGGATTTAATCTTAGAATCTACAAGACGCAGTGAGGATAAAGGTATCTGGAGAGGGAGCATTCCAAGTGTATAGAGAAAACGCGGGAGCGTAACCATCTTCACAGCTTGAACTCTACCCCATATAGATAATCCCAACACTCTCCATTTATCAAAGTCATGTTGCATCTGTGTAATTAAAGGACCAAGATTGTCGGCCACCATGCCAGTTGTCCCTTTGTTCACCAGAATACCCAGGTATTTTAGATGCGAGCATTGCCAGTGAAAGGGAAAGCCTTGAATAGCCGCTTTAGTAGTGCCATCTGATATAGGAAGTGCTTCACTCTTATCCCAATTAATTTTGTAACCAGAGAAGGAGGAGAATTCTTCTATGATTTTAAACAATGAAGGTAGAGAACGAGGTAATTCAGTAAGAGTTAGTAATATATCATCAGCATATAAATAAATTTTCGAGGTTCCAACTGGAAGAGGGATACCTACAATATTGCATGATTGACGAATTGCAGCTGCTAGGGGTTCTAATGCAAGGAGGAATAAAAGAGGGGATAGGGGACAGCACTGACGTGTTCCTCTACAAATTGGAAAGGGGTCTGAGAGGAAACCTCCACAATTGACTTGAGCCATAGGGTTTTGATATAGTAGCTTTACTTTATCTATAAATTGGGATCCCAAACCAAATTTCTCCAGGATTTGAAAGAGATAATACCACTCCACTCGATCAAATGCCTTTTCGG
The DNA here is from genome assembly GCA_963921515.1 of Calotriton arnoldi. Taxonomy (NCBI): domain Eukaryota; kingdom Metazoa; phylum Chordata; class Amphibia; order Caudata; family Salamandridae; genus Calotriton; species Calotriton arnoldi. Next base: position 177,861 of record CAWUFW010008014.1, on the reverse strand, counting down.
CATCGAGTGATAATGCCAGTGCATCGTTCTGAAGGGATCTGGCAGAGTGGAGTGTATGCGCCAAAGTACGCAGATGATTCTGAGAGGAACGTCCAGGCATAAATCCCACTTGGGTATGATGAATTAAAGAGGGCAAGACTTTACAAAGGCGAGAGGCCAGGATACTAGCTAATATTTTTACATCACAATTGAGAAGAGATATGGGGCGATAACTGCTACAAATTAATGGATCTTTTCCTGGCTTGGGCAGGACTGCAATTATTGCTTTATTAGATATACAGCCTAAGGAGGCTTTGTTGTCTGTTTCTTGAAAAGCAGCATATAAACTGTCAATTATTTGTTCACCTGACCAACGGTAGAATTCTGCAGGAAAGCCATCCTCCCCTGGAGCTTTATGGTATGGGAGCTTAGCTATAGCTTGTGAGATCTCTTCTTTAGTAATTTCCCCTTCAAGAAACACCCTGTCCTCCTCAGAAAGAGAAGGTAGTTCTACCTTCGAAAGGAAAGAGAGCATTTTGTTGTGATCTATCTGGGCTCCTGGTGTATATAGTGATTGATAGTAAGAAGCAAATTCATTAACAATATCTTGTGGGCGAGTCAGCATGGTCCCCCCAGATGTCTTTATAGCTGGAATGGCCATTGCAACCTCTCGTTGTCGCAACTGAGCCACTAAGAGTCTTCCTGCTTTTTCCCCCTGTTCATAGTGGCGTCCTTTCATTTTTTGTAAAGCATATTCAGCTTTGGATGTAAACAGGCTGTTTAACGCCATACGTGCTTGTTCTAGTGATTTGCGATGCTGTAAAAGAGGTTTTTTAGTATATAGTTGGGTAAATGTTTCAATATCATGTTCTAGTTCCTTCTGCTGAGTAGCATTTTGCCTATTGGTCTGTGCAGAATCTTTCATAAGTTGACCCCGAATGGTAGCCTTGGCTGCAGCCCATAGGATTCTGCTTGAATGCACGGACCCTTGATTAAGGGAAAGATAGGTTTGAAGATGAGTCCTAAGCTGTAATTTGCCCATAGGAGTCTTATAACGCTGAATATTCATTCTCCAAGGTTTACGTCCCGGTGTAGCCAGTCCTGTCTGGAGGGATAGTAGAACTGGGGAGTGATCAGAGATTGACGCTTCCAATATCTGGGATTCATGAACTAATTGAACAACCTTTTGAGAGATTAGAAAATAATCTAGTCTAGAGAGAGTTCCATGAGAGGGGGACAAGAAGGAATATTCAGTATCTGTCGGATGGGACAGGCGCCAATGATCAATCAGGCCATTGTCTTCAATGATGTCGCCCATAAGAGCTCTATCCGTGGCATTATTCTTATCAAAAGGGCCTGTTTTATCCAACACTGGGTCTCTGACTAGATTCCAATCCCCACCTATCAGATACTGGGACGCACCCATCTCTGATAAAATACGATTCAATTGGAGAAGAAATGATTTTTTCGCACCTGTCGGGGCGTAAACTGATCCTACACAAAAATGTGTGTCGCCGATGCGTAGTTTGACAAACACATATCTACCATCTGGGTCCTCCCAAGTTTTCGATATTGTAACTGGTAAAGATTTACGAATCAGAATGCCACACCACATCTACGAACGGGTGCAGTGTCTGAGGGCCGTTCCACATGAATACTCCTGTGATATACTTTACCCACCCATTCTCTATGCAACTTTTCGGATTCTGACACTTCAAGATGAGTTTCCTGGAGTAAAGCCACATCTACCTTTTTTGAGTTCAAGTACGAAAGGACTTTTTTCCTTTTAATATAGTGCGTCAAACCGTGAACATTCCATGTAATGACACGTAGAGAAAGAGAATTAGCCATACCCCAAATGGAGACGAGTACTCTTGAAAAAATTGAGTAATTAATGAACTAGGATATAAGTGGGAATGAATTAGAGAGCAAATGCAGTATTTATTAATTGAGTAACCCAAGATATGAGAGAAAAGGAAGAAAGTGAAAATGAATGAATACTATTGAATAACGCGTAGAATAGTAATATGTAGCAGGAAAAGTTGCTAAAGAAAAAGATATCAGAGATAAGAAAAACAAACAAGAAACTATAAAAGGAAAAACAAAAAGTTTAACTTTAGCCGCGGGTCTGGGCTCACTAGAGCACCGCCGCGGGTAGGAACCCCGTCTGGAGGTTTAAGACTTAATGAGGACTGTGTAGGAGGGAAGTGAAGATCTGGAAAGCCAAGTGTGTGTAAAGGGGGTGTAAAGAGTGAAGCTTATATGGAAATGACTGTTAAAAGGGAAAAAGCAAAAGCCAACAGAATGCATAATACATAAATATACATTAAAATATATATAAGTTCAAATATATAGAGATTCAGTATCACAGAAATATAAGTTAAAATGTGTAGCAAGTTACTAATAATTTACGAATAATTTATAACTGTGAATAAGTTACAGTTAACAATAAATATGGTTATACTAAAAATGGTAAAATAGGGGTAGATACGAATAGATATATAAATAGCAATGAGAAACTGGGGGAGAACACCTATGTATACTCAGAGATTTACAAGGGCATTAATGCATACATACATGCGCAAAATGTGTAACAATTAATTGATAATTTTCAACTTTAAATAAGATACAGTAAACAATAAATATGTTTGTATGAATAATAGTGAGATAGAAGTAGATAGGAATAGAAATAGTGACATAGATGATAAGAAATAAAGAAAAAGAACCACTGAAAGGGAAAGATGAAAGCTAAGAGAATAATAGAATACATAGTTAGAGATAAGATATGTTGAAAGTCTGGGACAGAGAAATATAAGTATAGAATGTGAAGTAATTGATTAAGAATGTACAAGTATAAGTAAGATACAGTAAGCAATAAGTACGTTTGTGTTAAAAATAGTGGTATAAACTTAAATATAAATATAAATACCAATAAGTAAAAAGTGCCAGTTAAGAATAGATAAATGAAATAAAATATGATCGATTCATCTAGTTAAGTGGTATAAGACATAAGAAATAATACTGATCAACTATCACTGTTAGAAATGTAAAGGAGTTATATAAATGATATTGATTATAATTATACCTGTTATGAGAAAAATTAATCAAATGACATTTTTGAAAATTGCAGACAATAGACCTAAGCATACATTGATAGGGAAAATAAACAATATGGAAATGAGGATCATATGATATATAACAAGAAATAATAAGCAATGAATAATCCTTTATAAAACTAGTTGTAAATACAAAAAAAAAAGGCATATCAGTAATTAAGTGAAGAACAATATGCAGTTATAAGGAGAAATATTATCTAATATATAATGATAACATGTATAACGTTGATCATTAAAAAAGGAAAGTATATAATAAGATATCTATAATTCTAAAGTATGGAGAAAGTTAAATAAATTACATGTTGAGAATGGAACATTGAATCAAAGCATGTAATGTCAGATTAAATAGATGTTATGCAAGGTAAATTCTGATAATACTTTGTAATAAATAACAAAAAGTATAGAATCCTTGAACTGTTTTAGATAGAGAAGCAAGTGTGCGATAAATAAGCAAAACCGCTATAATAGTCAGACACTGACGTAAGAATAAATATAAATATTATGAAGGTCATTCTTCATCCGAGGCAGATTTTAAGGGAGATCAGGATTTATCCCTATTAAAATCTTGCGTAAAGGTAGATACTGTTTGAAGGGCAGAGATTTTGTCTTCATGACTATGAACTGATCTTTCAATGTCTCTGCCACGATGACGAATTTCGCTAGTGGTGCGACGTCGATTTTCTGTTATTTGTGTAGGTTGTTGAGAACCATGAGAGAACTGTTCAATAGGAGTATGTTGCACGTCCATGTCCTGAAAATGTAGTTTGTTGATAAAGGTTTGCAAATCTTCAGGATTATAGAAATCTTTGGATTCGCCATTTTTGGTGACGCGAAAACGGGCAGGGTCAAACAATCCATATTTGATGTCCATTTTCCGTAGTTGTGGCCTCATGTAGAGGAAAGCCTTTCTCCGCTCATTAGTTTCTCTGGAGAAGTCAGCTGCAATGCGGATTTCATGGCCAGTATACATGTATGATCCTTGCGTGCTGCCAGTAGTATTTGTCATACTTGTTCATGCCTCAAAAAACAAGCAATGAGAGGACGTGGTCGGGAATCTGAAGCAGAACTCGGAGGACCAATACGATGAGGCCGCTGAATTTCGAGCTGTGGATCGAAGGTAGTATCCAGCAATTTGGGAAGGATATTACATAAGAAGATTCTAGCATTCTGACCTTCAATATTTTCAGGAAAGCCAAAAAAGCGGATGTTGTCTCGTCGACTGCGATCTTCCAAATCAACAAGCTTACTGCTTGCATGGAGTCGATCGTGGTTTCTACTGCTGTTAATCGTTGGTCTAATCCGTCTGTTTTAGTATTAAATTGTGCGATTTCTGCCCTGATTGATTTGGCCTCTGTGGTGAGAGATGATACATTAATGTCCATGTCTGTTAAACGACAACTGATAGTGGAAATTTCTTGTAGAATGCGATCCATAGTTTCCCCTGACATTGTAGAAGAAGGTGCCAAAGATGGGTTAGACATTGATGAAGCTGAGCCTTTCACAGACATACTTTGCGGTTGTTTGAGAACTTCTGCGAAAAGAGGTTGCTTGGAGTTTTTGTTCTCGTTCTTGTAATGAGGCATTTGGCCACTATTACAGTAGTAATGTAGTTAATGCAAAACTACATGCCAGAAGAAGCTTATTTTGAGAAGAAGAATTTGCATAAAGTAACGTAGCAAATCTTAATCTATCAGCAATGTGAGCAGCGCTCTGTCTGCTATTATGTTGCGCACTATAGTAAAGGGAGCCTTATGAGGAGACACAGTAATAGTGACGAACCGCTAAAGATCCAGGATATAGAAGGCGCCACAGATAAATGAGCTTGTCAATGCCATGTAAAGATTATAAAATTATCATGCACAAATAGCCAGAGAAAAGTTACTTCAGGTCAGGAGCCAGCAGCACCAGAAATTAATTAATCACTGCAGGAAGTGCTATAAGTGCTAGAAAGAGCATTAGTAATGAATAACGTAGAGGACTCCAACCATAAAGAATTAAGGCTGAGGTGGCCTGAATATAACGTTGAATGGCAGCGTTGATACAGAGAGTTTTAAAGTGGGTTTATAATATTCTGAGAATATTATTTGTCAAAAATGCTGCCTATAATGCTCCGTTTTTTATTTCCTTTTGTAAAGGTTGCCCGCTAGTAGTTCATTTTGTGTATATTGGAGCTCTAGAAAGACCTGTGCTCTGGTAAAGGCTCTCCGCTTTTATTGTTGTTTGTAAAAGATGATTTCTTGAGGCTTTATATAGGCAGAATAAATAATTCATTAAAGAGGCCTTACCAGTTGTCAAAGAGGAGCGGGAGGCAAAGAAAATGCCGTTTCTTTCAGTACCGCTCGCGCTGAGGAAAGCCCTTCATGAAGAAAAAGTGGCGCGCACCAGCTACGCAAGGGCCGGGGATTTGCGTCTCTTTGAAAGACCCGACGCGCGGCTGCTGAGGAGAAGACCGCCGTGTAAAATATGGGCCTAAACAAGGGAAGAGACATTTGAAAGTCCGCCCAGCCGCTGCCGCCACAGTTAGCTTCCTGAAACCGTTGGCGCCGGTGTCCTAGGCACGCTGATGAGAGCGTCTCCTCCGTTTGGTGCTCCTCCCGAAGCGGAGCTCGACACTCAGGCGGCCATCTTCCTGCGTGGCCCGACCATGCCCCCCTTAAGAGGAATTTTTATATGAACTCAACTTGCAACAAAACTTTCCACACTGGAAGTTATCTCAATGTAGTTACTCTGTTATTGTGAGGGTAAAAGGAAAGTGGAAACCCTCTAGAAACATCTGGTGAAAACAGTGTGTGGCTTCTGCTTCCCTCCCAGGCTTTCACACCAGGCCCCAAAATGAACCTTTGATGTAAAATAGGAGAGAAAAAGATAATATAGGGCCTGATTTGCACAGCGTGAAACCTGAAAAACTGTTCTCAATCCCGTCTTCATGCTTGAGCAAATTGTGTGATCCTAGGCAAAAAAAAATATTTCACATGCCTCCCATTTCTTCATTATCACATATGAGAGAATTTTCAAATGCATGAGTTCAGGACGCGTACAAAAATCTTTCTTGTCTTTAATATAGCCTTATAGCCCGCCGTAGCGGGCTATACCGCCTATTAAAGGCCTGCTCCAGCGTTAAAGGCCCGAGCCGAAGGCGAGGGCCTTTAACAAGGGAGCAGGACTTTAATAGCCGGTATAGCCCAGCTACGAAGGGCTATAAGGCTATTAGAACATTCTGCCACTAGATGGCAGAATGTTCTAACAAATAAAACAAAGGCTTCAGGGAGCGCGAGGGGATTGAAATCCCCTCAGGTTCCCTGAAGCCTTTGTTCACAGCCACAGCTGTGAACAAAGAAACATTGGAATGTTGGAGCTCCGGGCTTATACCAGCCATTATAAGCCCGGAGCTACTCCATTGTTTTCAATGGAGCTCCCAACATTCCAATGTTCTAATAGACCTTAATATTGCTCCATGTATAATTCCAACTTAAGCCACATTTAGGGTGCACATGAAATGACTTGCCTCTTTGTTTACCTTCTTTGTTCACTGCTGGCATCATCATCGGTAATGAGAAAGGGGGCATGAATATTTCTAAGTAAATCTATGAAAACGATAAGTTCTAATAAATCCCTCTCAATGTACTGGTATAACCTAAAGTAGTAAGGTGAAATGCTTCCACATGTTAGCAAAAATTGATTTTTTTTACTTTGGAGAGACGTTATAAACATTGGTTCAGCTCTCCCTTGACTCTCCCTTTTGATTCATTGACTTGCCCACCGTTACCTAACAGTAATGTTAGGAATTAGGTTTCTAGTTGGCAGAGTTATGCCCCTGTGCAAGAAGGAACTACAATCCTCCTCAAGGAAAGTAAGGTACACAATAAAAGTTAATCTGTGCTCACCCTCTGGTAGCTTGGCATCGAGCAGTGAAGCTAAACTAAAGAGGCAATGTGTAAAGTATTTGTGCAACACAACACACCGTAACACAATGAAAACACCACAAAAAGACTCCACTCGGGTTTAGAAAAATAGACAAAAATGTTATTAAAAAATCAAGACTAAAACGACAAAAACCAATAATGGAGCACTGGCCAGAGACAAGAGCCATGCAGGCCTGGTGACCTGAGTATCTTGATCCTGGTTCGCAACAGCGAGATGTGGGGTGCAGACAATCGATGTGTCAATGTCGGGCACACATTCAAGGTGCGTCGATTTTCTTCACAATGGTGGTGATGCATCAGTTCTGTAGACAAAGAACTGAGCTGAGAGGCGTTGGTTCTCAAAGCATTATGCCGGGTTTCTCCATGCAGTTGAGGGGATGCATCAATATCTCCACACTGGGGCAGCAGCGATGCACGGTTCCGATCTGTTGGGCTTTCATGTCAATGCGTTGGTTCTGAGAGCAATGCGCTGATTCGACTCACACAACACAGTCGATGTGCCGGTACTGCTACATGCAGACTGGGGATGCATTGATTTCTCTGGTGCAAGTATTGAGGTCTAGTTCCAGTGAATCAGGCACAGTAGCAAGGGTGGAGACTTTGGTAAGCCCTGAGTCTCAAGCACCAGGAGACAAGCCCAAACACCCTTGGAGATCATTTCAGTTACAAGGCAGAGTCCAGCTCTCACTCAACAGGGTCAGAGAGCAGCAGGCAGCAGGGCAGCACAGCAGAAAAGCAGTTCCTCCAGAGGAGCACTCCAGAAGAGTGACAGTTCCTGTAGCAACACAGCAGTCCTCCTGACAGAGTCCAGTTACAGGTCCAGAAGAAGTCTGATTTGTTGGGGTCAGAGACCCAGTACTTATACCCAGTTGTGCCTTTGAAGTGGGGGTGACTTCAAAGAAGGGTTTTTGAAGTGCACAGAAGCCCTTTCTTCCCAGCCCTGATACCAGAATACCTGTGGGGGGAATCAATCCTTTGTATGGGGACAGAGCAATGCCTATTCAGGTGTAAGTGTTAGCCCTTTCCTCCCTTTCTGCCCAGGAAGAGCCATCAGAATGCAGATGGGAACTCAGACACAAATAACCTTCCTTTGTTTGTGTCTATCTAGTGGGAATGCGCAAAGTGTAGCTGTCAGCCACCCCAGATATTTATTGGAACCAGGCTGCAGGCACACAAACCTTAAGAGCAGAGAAATGCCAACTTTCGAAAAGGAAAAAGGAGTTAGGCAGGGCACTGACTAAAAGCTGTGTCGTATCCAGGCAGGGGACACATAGCATCATTGCAGGTCTCCAACCAAAGATTCAGAATCGGGAGACGATAAGACATCTCCATGCCAGACAAATCATCATTGCACGCAGGAATGAAGTCCAGTGCGAATCTAGATATTCAGAAGCCCTGATGAGAGTCCTTGTACCGTGAGGACTAGGATTCGAAACGCGTTGGCAATCTTTTCATTGAGGAACTCAAATCAAATATTCGCAGATCTTGAGAGAGTTTTACTATTTCTCCCATCTGTCAAATATTGTTCCCTTTGATTGCAAAAGATGATTTTGAAGTTCTGATGAATTACACACTGTGAATATTAATTGTGAAATCGTGTAAAAGAAAAAATAGGTGTTTAATGTGTCGTTTGTTGTTATTAATCAGTTGTTGGTTTCATTCTGTGTAATGTTTAATGTGTATTGTTTACTATGTGAATTAAAATGTTGACTGTTTTTTTGAATATTGTATGCAAAAAAATTCTTTTGTTCATATGACGACATGTCTCTCTCTATGAATTTTTAGAAAACAAATGAATTATTCAGAAAATAATACAGGTTAATAAAAACCTGATTTAACAAAAATCTAGGTTGTTGATCATTTCAGCTTTAAAGAAAAATATGCTGAAAGCAATTTGAAGGCTCGGGTAAACATTTTCTTCTTGTCAACTTTCTAAAAGGGGCATTTATAAAATACTAATGTTAAAACCAACTTTATCAGTAAAGACGATTTCTCATTACCATTCCAAAGATATAAAACATGGCAGAGCTATTCCTTTCTAATCAGGTATTACAGCTTAACGTATAATAAGGAATTCCCAATGTTATCCTATGAGAGGCGCAGGCCTCATAGTAGTGAAAACTAATGTAGGTGTTTTTCACTACCAGGACATGCAAACCTTAAAATTACATGTCCTAGCTTTTACTTACACATCACCCTGCCCAATGGGCTACATAGGGCCTATCTTACTGGTGACTTATGTGTAATGAAAGAGGAGTTTAAGGCTTGGCAAATAATTTTAAATGGCAAGTCAAAGTGGTAGTGAATCTGCACACACAGGCTCTGCAGTGGCAGGCCCGAGACATGTTTAAAAGGCTACTTGTGTGGATGTCAGAATCAGTGCTGCAGGTCCACTAATAGCATTGCTTGCTTCGCTCACTTTCTTAAATTTGAGGCAGGCATTTACACCCCACCACTTTCAAAGTTCCCCAGCAAGCACTGCAATTTTAATATTGAGACTGAGACAATTGAGTGAGCAAGAAACTGCAAGGTCTCAAGGTTTGAATTGTGCAATGTGAAAGCAGAACATTTTGGATCAATCCCGGCTTCTCAAGTGACCAAAGGGTGGAATCCTAGGCAATTATTGTGATTCACCGAGCCTCCTTTATTCGAATATCACATTTTGGAGCACATTGAATTATAGGAGTTAAGGATGTGCACTGTCCAAAAACCTGTGTTTGATTTGATAGAATATGCTATTGCTTCTTGTATAATAATCATTTGGGCCACATATACAGTGGACATGACAACCAATTTGCCTCTTCATTAATGGCACTGTTGGCAGGGTGGGGGGCAGGAATGTTTTCTAATTCTTACTTTATAACTGCTGCTTTTAAAAGTTCTGATGATACAGTGACTTTATCTTATGAAGTAAGGTGAAATGCTTCTGAAAGATATATATATATATATATATTATCTACTGGCGGTCGCCAGTAGATAGTTATAGTTAAAACCTATTATCCATAGGAAATCCGCGACATTCTATTTAAAATAACGTTGGCGCCGGTTGACGAATCTTCGCGAAAGTTTCCAACTTGTTGGGGCGCTCCGGTCCGCTCCTATCCTGAAAGTCTCGGGGTGATACGTCAAGCAGGGGCCGAGAAAAAATGGGGGTCCCAAAACACGTTTTCCCCATTCATTTTTCCATAGGAACCTTTAGTCGCAGCTACAGCCCGAACTGCTGAACGGAATTACACCAAATTTGGCAAAGAGGTAGCCCTTGGTTCAGTGTCGTGCCTTTTGCTTAAATGGTGTAAATCCGTTCAGTAGTTCCTGAGAAAATCAAAAGTAAAGTCACATATATATCTGGGCGGAGCCTAACCACACATGTCATCGTGAGATCTGATTGGCTGTCAGCACTTCATCCTGGAATTGCTGGCAGCCATCTTGGGACCAATATAAATGATAGTACCTCATTGAAATGCATTGTAGTGAATAGAAGATTTTGAGGGTCACCAAAAGGAGAACTATAAAGGGTGATAACAGGCTTTAGTTACATTAGAATTTATTTGTTGATGGTACCATACTAATTTTAGGAATTGTGGTGTATTCTAAGGTGATTTTACCATGTGAAAAACCTTCTGCTGGGATATCATGAATCATGTTTGAGAGAACACTTTTCTCATGCTTGTCCCATGGAGGTTTGGAAGGTGCTCCAGAAGCTAAAATGAGAGCATATTTTCTGTAAATTCACATTATCTTTCTCACTCATGTGAGAATGAAGTCTGACATTCTCAGTAAAACATGTACATCCAACAAGGGCAGAGACTGTCAGTTGATTCCTTTGCGTTCTACTGCAGCTTCCCAGAGTGTTCTAAAGAACAACTAGAGTGCTAACAGCCTTACTTATGTCAAAAGTATGGCACACCTGAAGCCATCTTGATTGGAATAAACTGGTAACACTTAAACAATTTAATTTAAAAAGGAACAAAATGATGGGGTTCATTTTGTCATAGAAATTATGGTTAGTGCTGTAGAAAGAAAAATTAGGACATGTTTCAAGTGTGATCTCAAATATCTTCCTGTTATATTTCAACAGGAGCAGCCTGCCAGTTGATGCCTTTGTGTTCTACTGCAGCTTCCCAGAGTGTTCTAAAGAACAACTAGAGTGCTAACAGCCTTACTTATGACAAAAGTATGGCACACCTGAAGCCATCTTGATTGGAATAAACTGGTAACACTTAAAACATTTAATTTAAAAAGGAACAAAATGAGGGGGTTCATTTTGTCATAGAAATTATGGTTAGTGCTGTAGAAAGAAAATTAGGACATATTTCAAGTGTGATCTCAAATATCTTCCTGTTATATTTGAACAGGAGCAGCCTGCCAGTTGATGCCTTTGTGTTCTACTGCAGCTTCCCAGAGTGTTCTAAAGAACAACTAGAGCGCTAACAGCCTTACTTATGACAAAAGTATGGCACACCTGAAGCCATCTTGATTGGAATAAACCGGTAACACTTAAAACATTTAATTTAAAAAGGAACAAAATGAGGGGTTCTTTTTGAAATAGAAATTATGGTTAGTGCTGCAGAAAGAAAAATTAGGGCATGTTTTAAGTGAGATCTCATATCCTCTTCTATTTCATTAGAAAATTCTGACATGCAGACTGAAACAATCACTTTCAATACCAGCAGCAGACTACCAGTTAACTCCCTGGTGAGCAGTAGCTTTACTCCAGTGATCTAATGAGCAACTAGAGTGCTAACATTCTGAATTTATGGCAGATGTGAGACACATCTGAATGCCTTCTTGATGGAATCAAAGTAAAAAACTGAAAGCATTTCCTATTGAGAAGACTGCAGTAAATGAAGAAATTAGGAAACTTCATAACAAAGAAGTCTTCCAAGATGGCCACCAGTGAAAAAAGAGCCCAAATGTAGCACAAATATTACCCAGATGTAGCCCACATATAGCCCAATGACAAAAGTGTGCAAAACACTTTTTATTTTTAGTTTTTTTGCAGTTTTATGTAGTGCAGACTGGTCAGGTATTGGAGCATTGCATCTTAAAACATGACCCCTCTACACTACAAAAACACCACTGCACTACCTTAAACCCTAAAACACTACCCCCAGCATGACCCCCTACACTACACAAGCACCACTGGACTATCTTAAACCCTAAAACACTACCCCCAGCACGACCCCCTACACTACCCAAACACCACTGCACTAACCTAAATCCTAAAACACTACCACCAGCACGACCCCCTACACTACCCAAACACCACTGCACTACCCTAAAACATGACCCCCTACACTACACAAACACCACTGCACTACCCTAAACCCTAAAACACTACCCCCAGCACGACCCCCTACAATACACAAGCACTACTGCACTACCCTAAACCCTAAAACACTACCCCCAGGATGACCCCCTACACTGCCCGAACACCACTGCACTGCCCTAAACCCTGAAACACCAGCCCCTGTATGACCCCCTACACTGCCCGAACACCACTGCACTGCCCTAAACCCTGAAACACCACCCCTAGCACGACCCCCTACACTGCCCGAACACCACTGCACTGCCCTAAACCCTGAAACACCACCCCCTTCACGACCCCCTACACTGCCCTAACACCACTGCACTGCCCTAAACCCTGAAACTCCACCCCCAGCATGACCCCCTACACTGCCCGAACACCACTGCACTGCCCTAAACCCTGAAACACTGCCCCCAGCAAGACCCCCTACACTGCCCGAACACCACTGCACTGCCCTAAACCCTGAAACATCACCCCCAGCAAGACCCCCTACACTGCCCGAACACCACTGACCTAAACCCTGAAACACCACCCCCAGCACGACCCCCTACACTGCCCGAACACCACTGCACTGCCCTAAACCCTGAAACACTACCCCGAGCATGACCCCCTACACTGCCCGAACACCACTGCTCTGCCCAAAACCCTGAAACACCAGCCCCAGCACGACCCCCTACACTGCCCGAACACCACTGCACTGCCCTAAACCTTGAAACACCAGCCCCTGCACGACCCCCTACACTGCCCGAACACCACTGCACTACACTAAACCCTGAAACATCACCCCCAGCACGACCCCCTACACTGCCCGAACACCACTGCACTGCCCTAAACCCTGAAACACCAGCCCCAGCACGACCGCCTACACTGCCCGAACACCACTGCACTGCCCTAAACCCTGAAACACCAGCCCCAGCACGACCCCCTACACTGCCCGAACACCACTGCACTACCCTGAAACACCACCCCCTGCACGACCCCCTACACTGCCCGAACACCACTGTACTGCCCTAAACCCTGAAACCCCACCCCCAGCATGACCCCCTACACTGCCAGAACACTACTGCACTGCCCTAAACCCTGAAACACCACCCCCTGCACGACATCCTACACTGCCCGAACACTACTGCACTGCCCTAAACCCTGAAACACCACCCCCAGCACGACCCCCTACACTGCACGAACACCACTGCACCGCCCTAAACCCTGAAACACTATCCCCAGCAAGACCCCCTACACTGCCCGAACACCACTGCACTGCCCTAAACCCTGAAACATCACCCCCAGCAAGACCCCCTACACTGCCCGAACACCACTGCCCTAAATCCTGAAACACCACCCCCAGCAAGACCCCCTACACTGCCCGAACACCACTGCACTGCCCTAAACCCTGAAACACCACCCCCAGCAAGACCCCCTACACTGCCCGAACACCACTGCACTGCTCTAAACCCTGAAACACCACCCCCAGCACGACCCCCTACACTGCCCGAACACCACTGCTCTGCCCAAAACCCTGAAACACCAGCCCCAGCACGACCCCCTACACTGCCCGAACACCACTGCACTGCCCTAAACCCTGAAACACCAGCCCCAGCACGACCCCCTACACTGCCCGAACACCACTGCACTGCCCTAAACCCTGAAACACCACCCCCAGCACGACCCCCTACACTGCCCGAACACCACTGCACTGCCCTAAACCCTGAAACACCAGCCCCAGCACAACCCCGTACACTGGCCGCACACCACTGCACTGCCCTAAACCCTGAAACACCAGCCCCAGCACAACCCCGTACACTGCCCGAACACCACTGCACTGCCCTAAACCCTGAAACACCAGCCCCAGCACGACCGCCTACACTGCCCAAACACTACTGCACTGCCCTAAACCCTGAAAGACCACCCCCAGCAAGACTACCTACACTGGCCGAACACCACTGCACTGCCCTAAACCCTGAAACACCACCCCCTGCACGACCCCCTACACTGCCCAAACACTACTGCACTGCCCTAAACCCTGAAACACCACCCCTCAGCATGACACCCTACACTGCCCGAACACCACTGCACTGCCCTAAACCCTGAAACACCACCCCAGCACGACCCCCTACACTGCACGAACACCACTGCACTAAACCCTGAAACACCACCCCCTGCACGACCCCCTACACTGCCGGAACACCACTGCACTGCCCTAAACCCTGAAACACCACCCCCAGCACGACCCCCTACACTGCCCTAACACCACTGCACTGCCATAAACCCTGAAACATCACCCCCAGCACAACCCCCTACACTGCCTGAGCACCATTGCTCTGCCCTAAACCCTGAAACACTAGCCCCAGCACGACCCCCTACACTGCCCGAACACCACTGCACTGCCCTAAACCCTGAAACACCACCCCCAGCATGACCCCCTACACTGCCCGAACACCACTGCACTGCCCTAAACCCTGAAACACCAGCCCCAGCAAGACCCCTACACTGCCCGAACACCACTGCATTGCCCTAGACTCTGAAACACCAGCCCCAGCAAGACCCCCTACACTGCCCGAACACCACTGCACTGCCCTAAACCCTGAAACACCAGCCCCAGCACGACCCCCTACACTGCCTGAACACCACTGCACTGCCCTAAACCCTGAAACACCAGCCCCAGCACGACCCCCTACACTGCCCGAACACCACTGCACTGCCCTAAACCCTGAAACACCAGCCCCAGCACCACCCCCTACAATGCCCGAACACCACTGTACTGCCCTAAACCCTGAAACACCACCCCCTGCACCGCCCCCTACACTGCCCGAACACCACTGCACTGCCCTAAACCCTGAAACACCACCCCCTGCACGACCCCCTACACTGCCCGAACACCACTGCACTGCCCTAAACCCTGAAACACCACCCCCTGCACCACCCCCTACACTGCCCGAACACCACTGCACTGCCCTAAACCCTGAAACACCACCCCCTGCACCGCCCCCTACACTGCCCGAACCCCACTGCACTGCCCTAAACCCTGAAACACCACCCCCAGCATGACCCCCTTTACTGCTCGAACACAACTGCACTGCCCTAAACCCTGAAACACCACCCCCAGCATGACCCCCTACACTGCCCGAACACCACTGCCCTAAACCCTGAAACACCACCCCTGCACGACCCCCTACACTGCCCGAACACCACTGCACTGCCCTAAACCCTGAAACACCACCCCCTGCACGACCCCCTACACTGCCCGAACACCACTGCACTGCCCTAAACCCTGAAACACCACCCCCAAGACGACCCCCTACACTGCCCGAACACCACTGCACTACCCTAAACCCTAAAACACCACCCCCAGCACGACCCCCTACACTGCCCGAACACCACTGCACTGCCCTAAACCCTAGAACACTACCCCCAGCATGACCCCCTACACTACCCGAACACCACTGCACTACCCTAAACCCTAAAATACTCCCCAGCACGACCCCCTATACTACCCGAACACGACTGCACTGCCCTAAACCCTAAAACACTCCCCCAGCACGACCCCCTACACTGCCCAAACACTACTGCACTGCCCTAAACCCTGAAACACCACCCCTCAGCACGACACCCTACACTGCCCGAACACCACTGCACTGCCCTAAACCCTGAAACACCACCCCAGCACGACCCATTCACTGCCCGAACACCACTGCACTAAACCCTGAAACACCACCCCCTGCACGACCCCCTACACTGCCGGAACACCGCTGCACTGCCCTAAACCCTGAAACACCACCCCCAGCACGACCCCCTTTACTGCTCGAACACCACTGCACTGCCCCAAACCCTGAAACACCACCCCCAGCATGACCCCCTACACTGCCCGAACACCACTGCCCTAAACCCTGAAACACCACCCCTGCACGACCCCCTACACTGCCCGAACACCACTGCACTGCCCTAAACCCTGAAACACGACCCCCTGCACGACCCCCTACACTGCCCGAACACCACTGCACTGCCCTAAACCCTGAAACACCACCCCCAGCACGACCCCCTACACTGTCCGAACACCACTGCACTGCCCTAAACCCTAAAACACCACCCCCAGCACGACCCCCTACACTGCCCGAACACCACTGCACTGCCCTAAACCCTGAAACACCACCCCCTGCACGACCCCCTACACTGCCCGAACACCACTGCACTGCCCTAAACCCTGAAACACCACCCCCAGCACGACCCCCTACACTGTCCGAACACCACTGCACTGCCCTAAACCCTAAAACACCACCCCCAGCACGACCCCCTACACTGCCCGAACACCACTGCACTGCCCTAAACCCTAGAACACTACCCCCAGCATGACCCCCTACACTACCCGAACACCACTGCACTACCCTAAACCCTAAAATACCCCCCCAGCACGACCCCCTACACTACCCGAACACGACTGCACTGCCCTAAACCCTAAAACACTCCCCCAGCACGACCCCCTACACTACCCGAACACCACTGCACTGCCCTAAACCCTAAAACACTACCCCCGCATGACCCCCTACACTACCCAAATACCAATGCACTACCCTAATCCCTAAAACACTACCCCCGCACAACCCCCTACACTACCCAAAGACCACTGCACTACCCTAAACTCTAAAACAATAGCCCCCGCACGACTCCCTACACTACCCAAAGACCACTGCACTACCCTAAACCCTAAAACACGACCTCCTACACTACACAAACACCACTGCACTACCCTAAACCCTAAAAAACTACCCCAGCACGAACCCCTACACTACCCAAACACCACTGCACTACCCTAAACCATAAAACACTACCCCCAGCAGTACCCCCTACGCTACCCAAACACCACTGCACTACCCTAAACCCTAAAACACTACCCCCAGCAGTACCCCCTACACTACCCAAACACCATTGCACTACCCTAAACCCTAAAACACTACCCCCAGCAGTATCCCCTACACTACCCAAACACCACTGCACTACCCTAAACCCTAAACCCTAAAACACTAACCCCCAGCACGACCCCCTACACTACCCAAACACCACTGTACTACCCTAAACCCTAAAACACTCCCCCAGCACGACTCCCTACACTACCCAAACACCACTGCACTACCCTAAACCCTAAATCTACCCCCAGCATGACCCCCTACACTACACAAACACCACTGCACTACCCTAAACCCTAAAACACTACCCCCAGCACGACCCTCTTCACTACCTAAACACAACTGCACAATTTGTTACAGGCGTTGCAACGCAGGCCTGTGGTGCTTACTGGAAGTACCTGGTGGGCTAGTTGGGCCCCAGGGACTCTCAGGATTCAAGGTGACCTAATCCCCCAACTTAAAACGCGCCACGGGGCGCGTTTGCACAGTGGTGAAGGGAGGGGGCGGGGTCTCAGGTGACATGTGCGCAAACACGCCCTGTGGTGCGTTTTAAGTTGGGGAGTTAATTCCCTTTGAATCCTGGGGGCCAACTAGCCCACCAGGTACCTTCAGTAAGCACAACAGAGTTGCGTTGCAGAGAGGTGAAAAAGGTGCGTGGCCTCGGAACGCTTCTCTGCAACTCAGCTCTGTGGTCCTAACTGTAGGTACCTGGGGGACTAGTTGGGCCCCAGGGACCCTCAGGATTCAAGGGGACTTAATCCCGCAACTTAAAACGCGCCACGGGGCGCGTTTGCACACATGTCACCTCAGGCCCCCCTCCCTTCACCACTGTGCAAACGCGCACTGGCTCTGGTTAGTCAGAGTCAGTTACCACCAGTACCCGTCTGAAAAAGTTGTGGGCACAGGATGATTTTGCAACAAGGCCTCTTTCTGCTCCTCTGTTGGTTCTTTCTGCACATCTTTTGCTACATTCTGTGCGTTTTTCTTCTTTCTTCACATGTCCTACCTCTGTTGGCATAGTTAGAAACTAGCATTTAAAAACCTTTGAAACTCACTTAAAAAATCATAGGTTTCATGCACGTTATAGTTAGAAATTAGCATTTAAAAACCTTTGAAATTCACTGAAAAAACCATAGGTTTCAGGCACGTTATAGTTAGAAATTAGCATTTAAAAAACCTTTGAAATTCACTGAAAAAACCATAGGTTTCAGGCACGTTATAGTTAGAAATTAGCATTTAGAAAACCTTTGAAATTCACTGAAAAAACCATAGGTTTCAGACACATTATAGTTAGAAATTAGCATTTAAAAAACCTTTGAAATTCACTGAAAAAACCATAGGTTTTAGGGACAGTTATAGTTAGTTGGACATTGCACTCGTACAAAACCCGTGAAATTCACCTGTTATAGTTAGTTCAGCTAACTATAACTCGCGCCCCCGCAATGCACTGCTGATGACGTCACATATTACATCACTCATGACATGGTCAGTGACATCACTGATGACATCACTGATGACATCTCAAATGACATCACTGATGACATCATCCATGTGATAATTTCATGCATCTTCTCACACCCTAATATAACTTTTGATACACCCACTCTAAATTACAGACTGCCATTCTCAAAACCATAGACACTCCAACACCAAAAACTACATACCCACTCACTGATTCTTAGGTCTACACACACATCCACTCACTCACCTGTACAGTCACTCATACTTACAGTCACTCAGTACAGGACTATCATATGCACTCATACACCTATATAAACACTCACACACCGCCACTCATCCATAGAGGTACTCACACACCTAGTCAGTCATGCAAAAAATTAATCACACACCCATTTACTCACCTATACAGTTATACACACACCAGCTCACTTACTCATACAAATACTAGCACATTCTTACGCTCTTATACAATAACTGATTCAAGCACACACGCATCCATACAGCCACTCTCACAATAACACACTCTCACTTATAGCCATTTAAATACTCTAACACACATATATACTGCCTTTTACATATGTAGTTACTCGCACATGTACCACTGAGATATACATTCACTCACTAACACACCCATACACACACTCACCCACCCAAGCAGTCCATCACAGATGCACTCTTGAAATCATGCACCCAGTGAATCCCCCACTCACACATCTATGTATAGAGTCACACACACCCCACCCACACAAACACTCAGGCAGCCATACAGATACTCAGAGAACCAATCAATAACCCATATAGACACTCATGTAGCTATTCGCAAATCCATGCATCCACTTACACACCAACAAACAGACGGATACAGACATTCACACAGTTTAGTCACTAACCCATGCATTCAGTAAGATACGTTTAATCACTCACTTGTAGAGTCAGTCACTCACGTACTAAATCATCCATTCAGACACTTATACACCCACTCATTCTTCAATACGCCTTTCCCTATATATATTAAACATATTTAAACTTTACAGAAACACAGTCACTGGATGATGTCATCAGTGATGTCATTTGAGATGTCATCAGTGATGTCATCAGTGATGTCACTGACCATGTCATGAGTGATGTAATATGTGACGTCATCAGCAGTGCATTGCGGGGGCGCGAGTTATAGTTAGCTGAACTAACTATAACAGGGGAATTTCACGGGTTTTGTACGAGTGCAATGTCCAACTAACTATAACTGTCCCTAAAACCTATGGTTTTTTCAGTGAATATATATATATATATATATATTATCTACTGGCGGTCGCCAGTAGATAGTTATAGTTAGGACCTATTATCCATAGGAAATCTGCGACATTCTATTTGAAATAACGTTGGCGCCGGTTGACGAATCTTCGCGAAAGTTTCCAACTTGTTGGGGCGCTCCGCTCCTACCCTGAAAGTCTCGGGTTGATTCGTCAAGCGGGGGCCGAGAAAAAGGGGGTCCCAAAACGCGTTTTCCCCATTCATTTTTCCATAGGAACCTTTAGTCGCAGCTACAGCCCGAACTGCTGAACGGAATTACACCAAATTTGGCAAAGAGGTAGCCCTTGGTTCAGACTGGTGCCTTTTGCTTAAATGGTGTAAATCCGTTCAGTAGTTCCTGAGAAAATCACAAGTAAAGTCACATATATATCTATGGCCGAGTAGGGTCCGCGTACCCTCCCGATCACGAGCTGCATGCTAATTGGCTGTCAGCTGGCTGTCAACATTCCGATTCAGGAAGTGTTGGCAGCTATTTTGTCCCTCGGTAGAACCGAGGGACAGAAACAAGTGCGCAAAGCGCACAAAGGGGGCAGGGTAGAAACACCCTAACGCCCTAGGCCTGCTCAGGGGGTCCCACAAGGACCCCCTGGGCAAAAGCATATATTTTTTTTTTAAATCGGCAGGATGCGCTCAGGGTGCGCGGATCCTGCCGAAAAAAAAAAAAATTGAAGCGCGGTCTTCCGCGCTTCGATAGTTAATTTGCCCCGGGTGGGCCAAGTCCCGGGGCATGGTGGGGGTTAATTTATGTATGGGGGCCTCTAAGGGCCCCCAAGCCCCGGGGACCACCACCCCCGGGGCTTTAACAAAAATGGTGCGGGAGGGCTCTTTGCCCTCCCGCTGCCCCGGGGACCGCCACCTTCCCGGGGCTTCTGTTTTATTTTTTTTAACCAGTGTGGGGGGGCTCCAGCCCCCCCACATGCCCCGGGGACCGCCAACTCCCCGGGGCACTAAAAAATTAAAAATGGGGGTCCGTTTTAGACCCCCGAAGCCCCGGGGACCACCACCTCCCCGGGGCTTTGAAAATGTGGGAGGGGGCCGCGCGGCCCCCTCCTGGAGCCAGTGATGGCCCTGGGGACCGCCACCCCCAGGGCCGGCTCCTGCAGTGTCCCGGGGTGCCTACCCCCGGGACACTGCTGTTTGCAATGACAGGACGGGAGCCTCGCGGCTCCCGTCCTGTCATTGCAAACTGCTTTGGATTTTGAAAGAGAGAGCAGGAAACCTGCTCTCGCTTCCAATATCCAAAGCTGATTGCTTTTCCACATGGGGAGCAGCATGTTAGCTGCTCCCCATGTGGAAAAGCAATGCCGGCTCCCAAGGGACGCTGGGAGCCGGCGGGACTGTGGGGGATTGGGGACCCCCACAGTCCCCAACCAGAGGCCAGGCCCCGGGGGATGGGGTCCCCGGGGCCATAAGTGGCCAGGGAGGGGGGCCACGAAGCCCCCTCCCCAAATGTAAAAAAAGAAAAAGTGCAAGGCCGGCCCCGGGAGATGGGGTCCCCGGGGCCTTAAATGGCCTGAGGAGGGGGCCACGCAGCCCCCTCCAAATAAAAAATAAAAAATCGAGGCCATGCCCCGGGGATGGGGTCCCCGGGGCCAATACAGGCCCAGGGAAGGGGGCCACTC
The DNA here is from genome assembly GCA_963921515.1 of Calotriton arnoldi. Taxonomy (NCBI): domain Eukaryota; kingdom Metazoa; phylum Chordata; class Amphibia; order Caudata; family Salamandridae; genus Calotriton; species Calotriton arnoldi. Next base: position 156,243 of record CAWUFW010008014.1, on the reverse strand, counting down.
GGCCCCCTTCCCGTTTTTTTTTCTAATTTAAAAAAATAATAAAATGCTCAGGCCCCGGGGGATGGGGTCCCCGGGGCCAAAAGTGGGCAAGGGAAGGGGGCCACGCAGCCCCCTCCCATTAAAAAAATAGAACAAAAAAAAAAACGACCGGCATCGTGCCGGGAGGCCCCGCCCCTCCCTGCAGTACTCTGCAAACGCACCCCCTGGCGCGTTTGCAGAGGGGGAACGAATTCCCCTTGAATACTGGGGGTCCCTGGGGGCCAACTAGCCCACCAGGAACCTCCAGTATGCGCCAGGGGGCTGCGTTGCAGAGACGTGTACAGAGGCCACGCCCCTTTTTACACTTCTCTGCAACGCAGCTCTGTGGCGCTTTTTGGAGGTATATGGTGGGCTAGTTGGACTCCAGGGACCCTCAGGATTCAAGGGGACTTAATCCCCCAACTTAAAAAGTGCCACGGGGCGCGTTTGCACAGTGGTGAAGGGAGGGGGCGGGGCTTCAGGTGACATGTGTGCAAACAGGCCCCGTGGCGCGTTTTAAGATGGGGAATAAATTCCTTTTCAATCCTGAGGGTCCCTAGGGGCCAACTAGCCCACCAGGTACCTCCAGTAAGCGCCACGGAGCTGCGTTGCAGAGTGTTGTAAAAGGGGCGTGGCCTCTGAACACCTCTCTGCAACGCAGCCCCCTGGCGCATACTGGAGGTACCTGGTGGGCTAGTTGGCCCCTAGGGACCTTCGGGATTTAGGAGGAATTAATTGTCCAACTTAAAACGCGCCACAGGGTGTGTTTGCAGACATGTCACCTTAGGCCCCACCCCCTTCCTTCACCATTGTGCAAATATTCCTCTAAAATCAGCCGAACTACGAATTCCGATTTACTCACCTGTTATCAGGAGAGACCTCAGTGCTGCATCTTTGAGCCCAGTACTGATCCTGAAAAGTAATTCTAACCGTACTTACCAGTAACTTGAATTTCCTTCCATAGGATATCATTGCCTGCTTTTTGCTGAAAAAGTTTCTAAGTGTCGAATTTTGAAACATACAAATATTCCTCTAAAATCAGCCGAAATACGAATTTCGATTTACTCACCTGTTATCAGGAGAGACCTCATTGCTGCATCTTTCAGCCCAGTACTGGTCCTGAAAAGTAATTTTAACCGTACTTACCAGTAACTTGAATTTCCTTCCATAGGCTAACATTGACTGTTTTCACTTGGAAATTCTTCTAAGTGTGGAGTTTTGGAACTTTATAATATTCCTCTAAAATCAGCCGAAATACGAATTCCGATTTACTCACCTGTTATCAGGAGAGACCTCAGTGCTGCATCTTTCAGCCCAGTACTGATCCTGAAAAGTAATTTTAACCGTACTTACCAGTAACTTGAATTTCCTTCCATAGGATATCATTGCCTGCTTTTTGCTGAAAAAGTTTCTAAGTGTCGATTTTTGAAACATACAAATATTCCTCTAAAATCAGACGAAATACGAATTCCGATTTACTCACCTGTTATCAGGAGAGAACCCAGTGCTGCATCTTTTAGCCCAGCACTGACCCTGAAAAGTAATTCTAACCGTACTTAACAGTAACTTGAATTTCCTTCCATAGGCTAACATTGACTGGTTTCACTTGGAAATTCTTCTAAGTGTGGAGTTTTGGAACTTTATAATATTTCTCTAAAATCAGCCGAACTATGAATTCTGATTAACTCACCTGTTATCAGGAGAGAACCCAGTGCTGCATCTTTTAGCCCAGCACTGACCCTGAAAAGTAATTCTAACCGTACTTACCAGTAACTTATATTTCCTTCCATAGGAATCCATTGTCTGGTTTTCAGCAGAAAAGTTTCAAAGTGTCGCTTTTCACAAACTACAAATATTCCTTAAAAATCGCCTGTGTGACTTAAACGCATTCTTTCAACTGTTTACAGGAGATGCACCAGTGCTGGTTCCAGGATCCACCTCTGAGTAAGAAAAAGTAACGATAACACTACTTACCTGCTAAGTGAATTTCCTCCCATAGGATAACATTGGTGATTCTATATGAAAAAGTTTCTAAGTGTCAACTTTTAAAATACAATAATATTCCTTAAAAATCACTACTGTAACCAAAACGCTTTTACTCAACTGTTTACAGGAGATGTCCCAGGACTGAATCTAGGATCCAGTCCTGTGGTTAGAAAAGTAATCCATAAAGTAACTAATTGCATTTAACTAGAAATTCACATTCAGCTCAATGTTGCTTTGTTTTTGAAATTGTGTTGCCCATTGCAACAACTGTAACTACTGTACTTAAAAGTCTATTGCCTATTTGCAAAGTATTTAAACTAAAGTAATTCATTCTGAGAAAGTATATTTTGTAATGTAATGTATAATGTAATTACAATGTAATTTAAAAAATAAAATATCTAAAAATAAATAGTTTAAAAAAATGTTGTAAATCAGTATCAAAAAAATAAATATAACAATTAATACATTTAAAAATTGTCATTTACAAAACCTTTGAAATTCACTGAAAAAAACCATAGGTTTCAGACACGTTATAGTTAGGAATTAGCATTTAAAAAACCTTTGAAATTCACTGAAAAAACCATAGGTTTCAGACACGTTATAGTTAGGAATTAGCATTTAAAAAACCTTTGAAATTCACTGAAAAAACCATAGGTTTCAGGCACGTTATAGATAGAAATTAGCATTTAAAAAACCTTAGAAATTCACTGAAAAAACCATAAGGTTTTAGGGACAGTTATAGTTAGTTGGACATTGCACTCGTACAAAACCCGTGAAATTCCCCCGTTATAGTTAGTTCAGGTAACTATAACTCGCGCTCCGCAATGCACTGCTGATGACGTCACATATTACATCACTCATGACATGGTCAGTGACATCACTGATGACATCACTGATGACATCTCAAATGACATCACTGATGACATCACTGATGACATCATCCATGTGAGAATTTAATGCATCTTCTCACACCCTAATATAACTTTTGATACACCCACTCTAAATTACAGACTGCCATTCTCAAAACCATACACACTCCAATACCAATAAGTACATACCCACTCACTGATTCTTAGGTCTACACACACACATCTACTCACTCACCCGTACAGTCACTCATACTTACAGTCACTCAGTACAGGACTATCATATGCACTCAAACACCTATATAAACACTCACACAACGCAACTCATCCATAGAGGTACTCACACACCTAGTCAGTCATGCAAATAATTAATCACACTCCAATTTACTCACCTATACAGTTATACACACCAGCTCACTTACTCATAAAAATACTAGCACATTCTTACGCTCCTATGCAATCACTGATGCAAGCACACACTCATCCATATAGCCACTCTCACAATCATACACTCTCACTTATAGCCATTTATATACTCCAACGCACATATATACTGCCTTTCACATATGTAGTTACTCACACATGTACCACTGAGATATACATTCAATCACTAACACACCCATACACACACTCACCCACTCATACAGTCCATCACAGACGCACTCTTGAAACCATGCACCCAGTGAATCACCCACTCACACATCTATGCACAGAGTCACACACACCCCACCCACACAAACACTGAGGCACCCATACAGATACTCAGAGAACCAATCCATAACCCATATAGACACTCATTTAGCTAGTCAGAAACCCATGCAGCTGCTTACACAACAACAGACAGACGGATACAGACATTCACACAGTTTAGTCACTCACCCATGCATCCAGTAAGATACGTTTAATCACTCACTTATAGACTCAGTCACGCATCTACTAAATCATCCATTCAGGCGCTTCTACACCCACTCATTCTTCAATACTCCTTTCCCTATATATATTAAACATATTTAAACTTTACAGAAACACACAGTCACTGGATGATGTCATCAGTGATGTCATTTGAGATGTCATCAGTGATGTCATCAGTGATGTCACTGACCATGTCATGAGTGATGTAATATGTGACGTCATCAGCAGTGCATTGCGGGGGCGCGAGTTATAGTTACCTGAACTAACTATAACGGGGGAATTTCACGGGTTTTGTACGAGTGCAATGTCCAACTAACTATAACTGTCCCTAAAACCTTATGGTTTTTTCAGTGAATATATATATATATATATATATATATATATATATATATATATATATATATATATATATATATATATATATATATATATACATTAAGATATTTAATATATTTTAATGATATGACTGCAGTATGATTTACATGCAATACATTTTTATAGCTCAAATTGTGCAGGGACTCCTAGAGTCAAACATACCCTTGGCTCTACATACCCTGTTAATTTGCTGAATCGCCTGCTATTGCTTGGGCAGGTTCTCTAGAGTCCCTCTAACTACGTGCACTCATACATAGTAGGAGCAGGTGCACACTCACTCACCCACGCTCAGTCATATACATTAGTGCCATACACAAGTGCAAGATCAGGCGAGGAACGGGGGAACATGGCGGCCACCAGCTAATTGGCCGTGGGTCTCCTCATCGGGTGTTTCCGCATTGAGAAGGTTCTCCCTCTCACCCTCCCCCGCTACCGCTAATGCTCACCACTGACCGGGCGTTCCCCGGCTGTTCCTGACCTCCTTGGGCATTTTAGCTCGCTGCCTTTGCCCCCCGCGGTCGGCGGGTTAGAGCGGCTGTACATGGTGTTGGTGCCGGGTGGCAGTTCTCCCTTGCTGCAGGCTCTGCGTTGGGAAGGCGCGGCGAGGGAGCTGCATCACTGCAGCGGGCCATGCTCCTGTTTTGGGTCAGCAGGGGGGGCAGCTCCGGTTGGGATACACCCAAGGCTGCTTGCCACAAGAGACATCCTGCTGTAATTTTTGGCGGGGGACAGGCCAGTCCTCTCCCCCAGGAGGTAGGAAGGGGCAAGCCTTATTTCAGCAAGGATGGTGGAGCTAGTGGGAATTTAATTGGATGGGTCGTGACTGAGACTGAGACCTTTGGCCACACCAAGACAAAAGTAGTCCCTCCTCCAGTTGTGGAACTTAGCAGAAATCGCTGTTAGCATGAGCTGAAGCCATTTTGTTCTTGGCAGCCATTTTAGTTAGCCATGTGCTCGCCGTGTGCTTTCTCCCTCTTCACTGTTGCCTGCTCTTGTATTTCACTTGAGTCAGGAACTATAATTAACTCCTTCAGTACTGATCCAGAGCACTGCACATGCTCAGAAAGGCCTAGCTGCTAGAATGCACCTGTTACAGATGTAACTGTCAGGCTATTTTTACTGATGTCAGCAGTTCTGTAACTCCTCCCATTCTGTTGACTAAGCAATTCTGATGTATCCTTGTATGTAACTGACTATTTGTGTGTACACTTGTACTGCCCCTTTTTGAACCTCCATGCTTACACTGCACTTGCTACAGTATATAAGACCCCTGGTCTCTGTACTCCTTGTACTACCTCATACATTGCCTGGGGGTTCTGTATAGATGTAGTTCCACTCATGAGGCTTAATAAACTATTTCTTTGATATTATAGCTTCCGTGCCAATCTCTATTTGTTAGTCCAAGGACTTGAGTACGCAGAAGGGCGAACCCCTCTACTGGTGGGCTTCTGGAGAGTCTCACCCCCCACACAGTGACCCTTTATGATAAGGTCAGTGGGGACCCTGTGGATTACTCTAGTTCAGAAGGGAGGAGGCAGGCGCTTCTGTTTATGGAGAGGGGCGAAAACCCCCAGAATAGAAGCCTCTTACCCACGGGGAGAGTTTGTAAATATACTCTTTGCAACAGGGGGGCCTCTATCGCACCAGCACCAGGATTAGCAGGGCTAGCACCAACTCTCTCGTCTAACGAGCTGACATCTGCAAACATCACAGCTTTCACTGTCAAGGCTCAGAGTAAACCAATTGGGCGGACTGGGAACGAGAAGGGTTTAGGCGGGAAAACGAAGAAAGCCGGTTTAGCAGGTGTGGGCAAGAGCCCTAGGAGCAGAGGCAAGGGAAGGAAGATACCACAATCCAAAGTGAGAGTCACCCCTTCAGTAAAATCATACTACAAGGTGCTTGCCACTCCGGTCTCGGCCACTGCAGTCACTGTAAGGGAGGATACCAACTCCACTAGAATGGATCAAAGGGCATGCCCTACCCCAGAGGTTAATGCGCCGCCTTCCCTCCAATCTCTCTCCTGGTGGCCCAGACTCCCATGGCATCTGATGGAAGCTGCCCCCGAGTGACAATTCCAACGTCAATAGGTTCAAAGTCTTGGACAGGGTCCGATTGGTAACGCGGGCACTCGGGCAATGTCCGAGGGGCCGGTGTCCAGTTCCAGCTGTCGGCTGATTTTTTGAGCAGTCTGGGGGGCCGATTTGGGTGGTTTCTGCATTGTTCGGATACCACCAGTGGCCCAGTGGGTGCCTGAGTGGCCTTTCTGGAGGCAGATGGGCGTCCATTACCTCCCTTTAATCAACGGCAGAGGTGTCACTCCCTTTCTCTCACTGGGCCGGCCCATTAATACATGCATATTGAGCGGGTGCAGGGGGCCTGAGCAGAAGTGGCCTCACTTGTTTTCAGGTGTGTTTCACTAGTGTAAACTAATCCGTGCATTTTTTTTTACCCTCCCCTCTTTTTAAATAAATTTTAGCAGTGTTTTGCGGAAAGAAAATATGCAAATGTGGGCCACTTTTTTTAGCGTGCCCGGGCCGATTTTTAATCCCAATCCAACCCTGACCTTGGAGATGCATGATGAAGATAAACAGGACGAGCAGGAGTGGTCACCACATTTAGACTCGGATATCGGACGCTCTCCCATAGTAGCTCCTGAAGCCTCTTTGGCTTCTATTCTTTGGCCCTTAAAGAGGAGATGAAGAGTAGGTTACGATATCAGAGCAGAATCAGGTGGCAATACAGGCCTCTTGTGCTGCCTTAGCTCAGAAGCTTGAACAAGTTTCCGCCAGAACCGATGTCTTGGAGCAAGAGATCCCGAAAATGAAACAGGCCATTAATTCGAACACTGCAAGTTTCAGTCGGCTAGTCAGGCAAAATAATGAAATGAAAGAAGACCGAGAATGCCTTGAAAATCATTCACGAAGGAATAATCTTAGGCTTCTTAATGTACTCGAGTCTATGGAGGGTTCAGATATCAAGGCCTTCGTGGTCTAGTTACTGCAGGGAACGGTTCTCAAAAATAGGCTGGATATCGATCATACTTCTGAGATCCAACGGGTCCATCGAGACCCTTTCAAAAGGAATCCGGGGAGGCAGAAACCCAGGAAGATTTTAATCAACTTCCTCTCATACACAACTCAGGAGGTTATTGTGACCATGGCATTAAAAGAAGGCTCTTATTTATCTGGATCATACTCGTTCTCTATAAGATCAGACGTTTGCCATGCTACTGCTCAGAAACAATGGGAGCTGGGGAAAAGGATGGAGGAGCTCAACAAACTAGGAGCCAAAGCACAGTTAAAATTCCCGGCTTTGATCTGAATAATGTGGAATAACTGCATGTATACCTATCGCTCAGTTGAGGAAGTTGATGCTCTGCTCGATGAAGTTAGGAAAGGAGCAGGCCCTTAGGAAAAGCGGGGGGCAGGGGAGTAGGGTGAGGGTAGGCTCGATATACCATGCACTACATTTTACCGATGAGGGAAGACTGCTAGGCTTTATGCCTATTAAGTTAGGGAGGGTTACCCAGGGATGGGGGGGAGAAGGACACGGTGCTGAGGGGGGGTGGAACTGAAGATGGGCACAAGGTGGGGAGCAGTGGGAAAACAAATCAAAAAATGTCCTCTATAAGCCAGAATGTATGGATTATTTGGATTACAGCGCCGGCACAATGTAGTGCTGACAACAAATTTATTATGATGCAGGGATCCAATGAGTTAATATTTCTATCTTGGAATGTCAACGGGCTTAGGTGTAAGCATAGGCAGAGGTTGGTAATGAAATATCTGGAGGAGAGTAAAGCGCACGTATGTTTGCTCCAGGAAAACCAATTTAGAGACAAATGAAAGTCGAGCTTTATTCTCAAAGTATTCTTGGATTGAGTGTTCCTTAGTCTCAGAGCAGGCAGTGCACTGTGAGGGTGTTGCTATTAAAATAAGGCGGGATCAGGATGTGTTAATAAATCCTCCAAAACTGATAAAGCTGGGAGGTGGATAATTGCAACCTTGGGGTGTGGAGGGACAGAACTAGTCTGTGCCACCTTGTACGGGCCCAATGTTGATGATCCTTCCCATTTATCTGACTTAGAATGGAATTCAATGGAAGTAACATCTCCAATAATAATAGGGGGGGATTTTAATGTTTTATTGGACCCTATATAAGATAGGTCAAATAGGAAGAGTCATGATCACGCTCCCTGTGTGCGTCAGACCTTAAAGAATATGTTACATGATCGGGCGCTTCTAGATGTATGGAGGTATCGAATGGGAGCAAGTCAAGGTTTTACATTTCACAGTAAAAAGTATGGTCATTTTTCCAGGCTAGACTACCTCTTTGCGGACAGGGCTAATATAGAGGCAATAACAACAATAAACATCCTCCCTGGTCAGATTTCGGATCATGCTGCAATTAGCATGTCCCTAGTAGGATATGGTCGAGGGTCTAGGCCAAGGTGGACACTAAAGAGGGCCATCCTTTCCGATCCTGAGATGGGTGAGGCACTAAAATGGGCTGGTGTGGCTTACTTTAATGATGATATTGGCTCCACCTCTTTAGATGTTGTATGGGATGCCTTCAAGGCATACCTAAGAGGGGAGCTAAAAAATCTGGCATAGGGTAAAACAAATTAAAGATAGAGTAGAATTGCTCTAGGCTGACCTTTTTCGGGCTGGTTCAGGGTCAATTGCTGCAAGGGAGCAGGCACGGAGGCTCTTAAAAGAGGCAAGGCAAGATTACAGGATCAGAGTGGATCAAAAGTGTAGAACCCAGTGGCAAGCCAGATGTATGCAGAATTTTGAGTATGGCGAAAAGGCAGGTGTGCTCTAGCTATAGCAGACAGATCAAGGAATACCATCAAACAATTGGTGGTAAATGCTAGAGGGGATATCTCAGATAAAACAGAAGACATGCAAGCCTGCCTGGTATCCCTATTCTCTACATTGTATAAGGAGGAGATTCACCCTAATCAAGACCTCCTCCAAACCTGGCTAAGTAAGATACAACTGCCAAGGCTAACTTTGGAGAGTCAGGAGATGCTTGAGGCCTCTATAACTAGGGAAGAGATCCGTCTAAGTTTAGCTAACAGTAGAAGTGGCAAGGCTCCGGGTACGGATGCCCTCCCGAACAAAGTCTATAATTGATTAACCGAGGAATTGGTCCCAGTTCTGAAAAACCTCTTCAATTCAATATATAGACAGGGGGGACCCGTCCCAAGATCTTGGAGAGAGGCTACAATAGTTCTCATTCTGAAGCCCTCTAAGGATCCCAGTAGAGCCGACTCCTATAGACCAATCTCCCTGCTGAATTCGGATTATAAAATCTTCATGAGTATTTTAGCGAGGAGATTGGCTAAGCTTGCCCCACAGCTGATACACTTAGATCTGAAGGGTTTCATCCCTGGGAGACAAATACAGGAGCAGACCCAACAACTTATTGGCACAATAGATCTTGCATCTGAATGCTCTGCTCCCCTGGCACTGATTGCTATGGATGCGGCCAAGGCTTTTGATCGAGTGTGCTGGGTGTTTCTCTGGGAGGTTATGAAAACAATGGAGTTCGGCTCCGGCTTCCTGTATACACTTCAGTCAATGCATGAGGGTGCATCAGCTAAGAACATCTTAAATGGTACATTGACCTCTAGTTTTAGTATATCAAGAGGGACACGGCAGGGTTGCCCCCTATCATCCCTATTGTTCAATATATATTTAGAACCTCTGGCCCAACTTCTAAGATGAGATGCCTTGGTGGTCCCTTTTAGTTCTCCACCTTATATAGCACTAAGGTTGCGCTGTATGTGGACAACATACTGATTTATACGGCAGATCCCGCCACAACTATCCAGAGAGTGGATCACCTTGTAGCGGAATTTGGGGCCCTCTCAGGATTTTCAGTGAATACCTCTAAAACCGAGGTAATGTGCTACAATGTTAGGGATTAGGGCAGGAGAGTGAGCTCAAACTTGAGAAATTTGGGGATCTCAATTGTAGATCACATAGATAGAATCCCCCAGATTAATTTGCAGAGGGTCACCAGAGAAATAGACTGCCTACTTTCAAGGTGGAAAAATCTCCCGTTAACCATCTTTGGGCGTGTTAACTTGATAAAAATGGTGATCCTTCCTAAACTGTCTTACCTTTTTAATGCTATTTCTCCGGTGTTCTCAAAGTCAAGTATTGACAAAAGGTCGTCACTTTTATTTGGGCTTATAGGGGTGCTAGGCTGGCCTGGAAAAAACTTAGACAAAGGCTGGATAAGGGAGGGTTGGCCTTGCTCGATTTTAATCTATAACGCACAGCATTTCAATTTAAAAACATTCAGATGCTGTTGGGGAAGCCGGTTGAATCCACATGGGGGAAGCTTCTAGGGGAGATGATGGGAGAGTCGAGTGCGGAGGGATTTCTCAATTAGTTTGGTGCTCCCAGATTCTTTAAGAAAGTCCGATTAAAAGTACTGAGTTCCGCACTGAATTTATCGTACAAGATGAAGAGAATGTGGGGCCTCGGTTACTATTCAGATCTGGGTCCAGTTTGGGACTCCCCCGGTACCCCGATATGTTTGAAAGACAGTTTCAGTCTCCCACTCAGGAGGGCAGGTCTTACAAGATGGGCAGATTTGATGACCACTGAGGGGCTTCGTCCTTGGGAAGCTTTAGAGGCGAAAACTAGAAATAATCTGTCCAAGTTTAAATTTATCCAACTGTCTTCTTGGTTTGCAGCCTCAAAACAGGAGATAGGGGGCGACTGGGAGCTTGAGCTTCCTCTTCAGGAAACAAGAACTGAGAGTAAGGAGGTTGCTAGGTGGTATGAGAAACTTGTGGAGGCTGAGGAGAAGAAGCTATCACCTGCCAACTAGCATGGAGAGGAGCCTTCCAGGAGATGGATCCCAAATTGACTTGGGATAACTCCCTGAGGCTCTTGTATTCCACCGTCAAACCAGCTAACCTGAAGAGGAACCACTTTTTCACCATTGACCGACTTTACTGGATACCTTTTAAAATTGCAAAGTTTGCCCCCCAGCCCTCCCAAATGTAAAAGGTGTGGCTTTCTGGGCACCGAGGATGTCCATATTTTCTTTCAATGCCCTAGGTTAAGAGGTTTCTGGGGAGATATAGAACTTTCTTTGAAAGAAATTCTAGGTGTGGAGATTACTCTGAGTGCACCACTTGTCCTTTTTGGAGTAGATGAGATAACAAGCAATCTCCTGATACGATCACAGAAAGGGCTACTTTTCTACCTGATAATTGCTAGAAGAGAAATTTGAATGAAGTGGAGGGACCCCATACCCCTGAAAGGTGAAGATTAAATTAGGGCGGCTGTCAGGGTATGGTGGTTAGATCAGGGGACAGAAACGAGCTGCCCACCGGCTATATGGACTGATTTTTCATCTTGGTATGGTCCTTAGGACACAGCCATACATTCCATACATTCCAATGACCACACCAAGGCACCAACAAAGGTGAAGATCCTGTTTAGTGAAAGGACCCTGGGCGAATGCAGTGACCGCTGGGTGGATAGATAGATTGAGCGATCCTTTGAGAGTTGCAGATGCTCCTGGTGGTATGAGGATTAAAAAAAAAAAAACAAGTGCAAGATCAGGGGTGGAACTTACTCTATTAACCACTGTAAGTCACAATGCAGTGCCACCCTGGGCATTGTGGTATGTACAGCAGTCAGTTAGGGCCAAGAGGGCCTGCCTTGCAACAGAATAGTTCAGGCTTAGTGGTGCACCATTAAATGACAAGTACAATTGTGGGGCATCTATTTTGTTGAAAATGTTCCTGTGAACCCTAGACCAAGAATTTAAAAAAAGACGAGCAGGCACATTGCAAGACTCAAAACACTCACCAGCCCCAGACGAGTGTCAACTAGTCCAAGGATTAAAAGTATATGGCCACACATGTATCACATCAATTCCAGAAGTACCAAACAGCAGATCCAATCAGGGTAAGATTCATACTAACGGGAGGACATAATGTTCGTATGCAACCTACGAATGGCAGCCCTCCTTTCTTGACTCTTCTGGCCTGCCCTTCCCCTAGTTCTCTATGCTCTCAGGTGCTCTGCTGAATATGCACAGAAAGCCACAAGAATCAGTGCCCCAAGGCAGACAAAATGAATAGCATTGAAAAATAGACTACACCCTGCATCTGACGTAACTGCCCACGTCTTGTGTATCAAAGGTGAGTGCATCACTCACCCGTGGATGCAACCTTTCCTACTGTCACGTGAGAAGCCGAGAAGCCGAGAAGCTGAGCGAGCGAGGAGCTGAGGCGCAGAGGTTTGCTGGAGGCTCGAGCTCAGCCGAGGGGGGTACTGCAGAGTCACAAGCAAAGCAGGAGTGCCGGAGCCCTTCGGCGTGCAGTGTCCCTTGCTGGAGTCCGGCTCGAACCCTGCAGAGCGGGAAGCAGGCTGTGGGTAGGTGTAGAGAGGACGAGAGCACAGCCACCATTAGTGGTGGTTGCAGAGTGAAGTGCCCAGGTGAGCCCATGGAAGCGGCCCAACTAGATTGGGTGCAGCTTGCGGCCCCCAGTGTGCCCTACTCTCAGGTCCCTTCTCCCCCTGCCCCTGCCCCCTTACGCCGGGTCATCAACTCACCACCACAGTCACTGCTGCAGTCTCCGCCATCCGCTATTTGCCTTCCGCCATTCGCCACCCTGCGCGAGCTCGCACAAGCACTCCTTTTTTCATCTCTTCCTGTTAAACTGGGCTTATTGACCCTCAGATCGGGCCTGCAAGCTCTACTCAGCCTCAGCCTCACATTGCCAGACATAACCTGCTCCCATTCCGCACTACCACTCCAATCCATTGCCACCCCACTGCGCCGCTGCCCTCCTCCGTGGAAGTGGCCAATGAGTTACAGCCAGTAGCTCATTTCGGGTACGGCCTGCAGCGGTGCACCGTGGCACAAAGAGCAAGGTTGGTCCAGGGTCAGTCTATGGTCCATGGGCTACGCAAGGGTTGAGAGACTCGAGAGGCCGAGAGCGAGTGAGGGGTTTGGGGTGATTGTCCCACTGCCCCCCTTGTTTCCTCCTCTCAGAGCGGGTTCCCCCCAGCAAGCTCCACCCATTCCCCCCTTCCCCTCTTTCGCCCTTGGCCTTGGCTTGCGCCACAGCCCATCAAGCACAGGCACCGTGAGGTCGGAGGTTACTGGTAACTGGTAACTGGGGATTGGCAACTGGCAATAAGCAACAAGCAGGCAAGCAGGCCATGGGCCGGATGGCCAATTGTAACTTGCAGCAGGCAACAGGCAATCAGGCAAACAGGCAATCAGGCAACCAGGCAATAAGTGGCATTAGGCAACAGGCAACAGGCAATAAGCCACTGGCCACCGGCCACTGGCTGGAAAGCTATACAGAACTGTGTCGACAAGGGGCCAAAAGGTGGTGGGGGGAAAGGGCTTAAAAAGGCAAAAGCAAAGGGCAGAAAGGCTTAAAAAGGCAAAGAGGCAAGAGGCAATATGCAAAGGTAAAGGACAAGAGAAAACGGAAGGACAAAAGGATAAATAAAGAAAAGAAAAAAGGCTATAAGGACAAAAGGACAAAAGGGCGAAAGCCTTTCCTGGATGAGGACGAGGAGACCAGGAGAGTGGGGCACTCGATACGGAGCTCTGTAGTAAAGGTTGGGAAGGGCCCCTGTCTAGCTCTGTCAAGCCCTGCCAAGATATGCCACTAAGTATACACCAAGTATACACTGTTTACACTGTTTACACATACTAAAGGCATAGCAACGGAAACAGCGTCTACCGTAATGAGGTCAGGGAAGTCAAGGGATCAGCAGGCACCAGTTAACCCTAATAAAAGAATGAGGAGGGCAATTAAAAAGGCTCTTATTAAGGAAAGTGAACATGACCAGAGGAAGAAGGAGGGAAAAGAGGAGGAGGAGGATATCCTCCTGATCTCGCCTCTTCATACCAGCCCACAAATCCCTCTAAACATCAGGACGAAAGGGGCATCAAATGCGCCTACTCCGAACAAGCCTAGCCACCAACCTAAAATATACACTCAGGGGCATATTCACAAGGAGCTATCGCCGAATCAACGGCACTTTATCGCAGCCAAAGTCGTGATAAATTTACCTCCCCATTCACAAGCTGGTGTTAACAGCCCACACCACCAGTTTACCCGCGATAGCAGCCGCAAAAAACATCGCCACAGAGGACCCCCGCAAATATCGCTAATGAGATGCAGAGTGGGCGTTCCCGTGACAAAAGCCGAGACAACAGCACACCTCAACATTCACAACGACCAGCCACAACCGCGATAAAAACACACAACAGGCGATAAGGCGCGTTAGCACCAACAAATCTACACCTGCTCTGACCTGGTGTAAACTCGGATGGCAGCCTGCAAACCAAAAGGGAGCACAGCCCGGGGCTACATCGGAAGGGCAACAGATGCTATGGAGCCACCCATCATGTGGCCCGGACACCCAAGAGGGCCACAACACCCCCCACCCCCCCCCAGGACCACCCCTCCCTGGCACCCCCGACCAAAGACATGCCACATCAGCCACACCTAAACATGTACAGAATATTCCGCTTGATGCCGCACAACCACAACTGGTGACATGGATGTGTCGTCACAGAAATGACCAGCACACATTCACTTTCGAAGCAACAAATGAAACTTTATTAAAATATAACAACAAAATGAAATGAAGACACATGGCCGCTCCCCTCCGGACAATACGTAGGTCACAGCCTGTAAGACAAAAAACATGATGAGAAGGTGTGTCCTGCGCACATCAGAGGACAGAGAGAGAGCGAAGGAGAGAGAGAGGAAGAGAGGGAGGGAGGGAGAGAGGAAGGGAGGGAGAGAGAGAGAGAGGGAGAAGAGGAGAGAGAGAGAGGAAGAGAGAGAGAGAGAGAGAGAGAAGAGGAGAGAGAGAGGGAGAGAGAGAGAAAGAGAGAAGAGGAGAGAGAGAGGGAGAGAGAGAAGAGGAGAGAGAGAGGAAGAGAGGGAGAGAGAGAGACAGTGCCGCCCCTGCGCACCCAGGCCACACTGCTCACCTGCTGCCACCGGTGTGTCTCCAACCACGTGCCGGTATGTATGGCAGGACACCAGGTCACACATCTGAGTCAGAGCCGTCAGCTGAAACAGAGCCCAGATACATGACTGGCACAGTACACACACTTGCACAAGACAACATCGCCTGCACGCCCATGCACACCCAGGCAGAGGCACCCCAATCTCCCCCACCGCCCATCAGAGCATGCCCGCCCATGCACAGCCAGGCCTCAATGCTCACCTTCCGCCACCTGCGCGTAGACAGGAGGTCCCACCACGTGACACTGCAAGCCACAAGCCCGGGGCCCACGGACATGGCACCCTCCACATCATGCAGCCCCACTCCGCAGGCCACCAGGTCTCACGTTTGGTGCTGGGTCTTGTTTACTCCATGGCAGAGGACATACCAGTGCACCAGGCACCATTGCAGGCTGCACACCCGCTCAGCCCAATGGGTGCCACCAACTCTGGGATCCCGGAAGCGTCGCCATGTGGCGGTAGGACCACGCTGCCCGCTGGCTCTGGCCTACACTGCGGTCCAGCAGGGCACACAAAACCTGAACTGTCTGGACCTCCGGAATGGGGCATCATCGCAGGCTGCACACCCGCTCAGCAGCTCAAGGTGCCACTGACTCAGTGCACCCAAAGTCACCGTCCGGTGGCGGGGTGCCTGTGCCGTCCGCAAGGCCCCGGGTGCCACTAACCCCTTGCGCAACAACTCATGGGCCGTACATGTGTGAGAACCGTGGAGCGGCCGTCATCCAGACACCACCGGAAGAGGGGAATGTGACGTTGTCGGCCCCTTATGTTGGCGCAGTCACATGGCCTGTGACGCCTGTGCAGGATGGGTGTGGTGTGTGTGAAACCTGCCCTCAGGGAGTGGCTGTGACATTCTGACAACTAGACCAGTGACCTGCACACCACCAGCGAGTACGGCTGCAATGGGTAGCAATGAGGGCCCCCCTCAGGGCGTTAGCGGAGTGGTCTGGTCTGCTGTACGCCCCACCAGCGCAGGGCTTGCAACAATGACTCGTGTGATCTGGGCGTGGTCCAGTCCGTGTCCGGACAAGGAAGTGACTGATGTGTGTGTCCCTGTTGTAGTGTTCACGGGACCCGGTACACAAAATGCAATGTCGCACCCTCTGACTGGCATCCCACAGGATGAACATCATTGACGCAGGGGAAGGCACTGTCCCCACATTCATCCACATATCCATACATGAATGACGTAAGACATTACACAGCAGTGCATCACTGGATGTTTATTTGCACATCCAGTGCAGTCATGCAGCTGGAGCAGTACAGGGCAATGCCGAGCACACTACACAATATGGGCCCGTGGAGGGCCAACCAGTGTCCATCCGGGGATGACCTGTACTGCGGAAGAGGAAGAGTACAGTCCGCAGTCTGTCCGCCATGTCATTGGTCGTCAAACAGGATGTGGCAGTCCATGTCGCTGTCCAGGGTGAGTGCATCGGAGTGTATCGGGGGTCAGTGGTAGGTCCTGAGGCCATGTGTGGCACCAAGCAGAAACAGGCAAGGTGGCGGAAATGGATGCTAGTGCCTGGCCCTCCTGACCACAGTCCCATCCACGTCCTCGTCCCGGGGTGTGTGCCCTGCCCCACCTGTGGGTGTTGAAGTGCCGGCTGCGGCACTGTGTGCCACTGACACATCAGGGGACGGAGGAGGATTGTCGGCCGCACTGTGTGGCAGTGACACATCAGGTGCTGGAGTGGATACGCCTGCCGTACTGGGAGGCACTGACACACAAGGGGGTGGAGATGTGGATGGTGTGGGGGCAGCAGCATTCATCATCGCCACGCCTTGTGGCAGCAATGCCATGATGAGGACATGCAGGGCATGGTAGATCCCAGCTACATTTGGCGGATGTGCAGCGGAGGCTGCCATCCTTTCTGCCTCCATCTGCACCATGTCCTCCATGAGCCTCCGCATGTGTTCCAGCTCACGGCTGGCATCGCTGGGGCCACTCTGAGCAGACAGGTATTCTTCCCTCTGCATCATGACTCCAGAGATGTCAGTCAGGGCTCGCTGGAGTCCATGGGGGGGACATAGACACCCAAGGATGGTGTCCAGTTTGGATGCCATGAGCTCAAACCCCACCCGCACATGATCGGCTGTCTCCCTCTGGCCCTCCAGCACACGGCGTTGGAAGGCCATTTGTTGTTCCTGGGGGACTTGGGAGGGTGCCGGGGATGTGGGTGCCTCCTGCTGGGTGGTTTGGGTGGTGGGTGGGGTCTCATGGATGTAGCTGGGCTGCCCTGATCCTGGAGGTGAGTTGCGGATGAGGTCAATGAGGTCTTGGATGGTTTGGGTGTCGATGCTGGTGTTGTCCTCCTCCTCATCATCATTGAAGAGTGGCTGTGACTGCTCTGCAGGAGGTGTTGACGATGCCCCTGCGATGTGAAGGGGAGATGGTGTATTACAATGTGTCCACATGTATGTAGCCGCATGGTACAGGTTGACATTCAGACAGCATGGCATTGTACATTGTGACAGTCTGTGGGTCTGGGCGAGGACCCAGAGTGATTGTGGGTGTGCACTGTGCCCTGCTTGCTTGTGCATGTGTGCCATTGTGGCCATCTCCCCCCGTCCCCCCAGTACCTGGTGGTCACTCACCCTGTTGCAGTTGTGTTGTGTCCTGTCGAGCAGTGTCCGGTCCCCCGACTCCGGCCACAGTCTCCACACTGATGACTGTCGACACCAGCTCCTCCATGTCATCCAGCTCCAGCTGTGGCGCTGGGCCCCCACCTCCAGTCTGCGTTGCTGCCTGAGAGTTTCTCCTTGGTCTTCCGCTTGATGTCAGTCCATCGCCTCTTGACCTCATCCTTTGTCCACTTGTGCTCTCCGACGGCATTCACCTTGTCGACGATGTCCCGCCATATTCCATTTTTGGTGCCCAATGACACGTTGAAGGTGACGAAGAGTTGTTGATGGTTTTCCATCACCTCCGTGACTATGATCCTGTTCACCTGCGGACTGAACTTGGTCTTCCTGGTCTTCTTGTCCTTGCCCTTCCCTGTCCCCGAGGTCCCAGGCTGGTCGTCTGGGGTGCTTGTGGGGTTGCGCTTGTCCTCTGCACCTGCTCCGGCTGCCTCCATGGTGCTTGGGTGTTGGTCAGTTTGTGTGTGGGTGTTTTTTCTACTTTTATGGTGATTTTTGACGCCTGCCAGGTGTGTGTTGCAGGTCTGGCGCTGCTTGTCGCTGGTTTCCTCATCGCGCTTTGGCCCATCGCATGTTTTTTGGTGTTGTGGTTTGTGTTTTTATCTCCATCGTGGTGGTTGTTTCGCGGACTTTGTCCGCGGTTTCGGCAGACTATCGCATGCTACCGCCTTGTTGTGAATTCCACGTTGACACAGGGTTATTTTCCCGCGATAGGCTGAGATATTGAAAGTTGCGTTACGCTACTCTTGCAGTAGTTATCACACGTTCTTGTGAATATACCCCTCAGTTTTCGTTTATAAAAGACGCCGGACCAGTCTTGTGTCTGAATAGTAATAACGTAAGCAACCTACCTGCCCTGCTCCAACCAAGCAAGTTATATCAGACGAGTCAGCAGCTGTTGAAAATGACTTATGGAGAGTCAGCCAAAACTGGAGCTGGAGAAAACCGCGCAGCTGGAACAGCTCACACAAGTATAGAAAAATCAACTAAGGGCACCGAAGAAAGCCACGTAACGAGTCTAAAGACATGGGAGCAGGCGGAGCTTAAACAAAATGATAGCCGGAACGGGAGCAAGAACGATGGCCAAGGACAGGCCATAAGCCTTGTAACGGCAACAAAAAAAGAAGGGAAGGGAAGCCCCCCCAGGCATTTAAAGGAAGAATCTCTGGATGAAGTGCTCCCAAACCGAACGAATAAAGAGGGGCAGGAGACACAAGTATCCAGCCAGACTTGGAATTGTAACATCTCCCAAAGTGGAGACACAGTACCCCCAGGACTCTCACAACATGGCAAGCCACAGCCGGAGATAGAACCCGAGCAAGAAAAGTATATCACCCCCACGATCAAAACCATGCTTGTGCCACAATAGAGCATCATGGGGAATAGAGATCTCAATAACCAATTAGCCAATACGACAGATGGAAAAACATCATCTATACCTCAAACAATTACGCAAGAACAGCTTGCACCCCAAGCCTATGAACAGTCGCACGAACAACTTGCACCAAGCACCGCTCATGCCCAACTAAACACGCTGGGGCCATTTACATCAGCATCTCAGGTCGCGGAACCAGAATCATCCTACCTCACACCAGAGGAATGGGAAGAATTGGTAGCTTCTTTCTCCATGGCCCCCCAAGACGAACCACTAGAAAAAACCATTAGCGCCCCAAAGCCCAATTTTGACAAGGAAAAACCGCAAGCAAAAGAAGACATCTGGACTCACTGCTGCACACAATGCAAATGTCCATAAATGCCATCCAATACCAATCGGACAAGATGGATCTTCAACTGTCAGTTCTTAATTCACTCTCAATTTTCGTCGCTAACATCGACAACAAACTGGCAGAGCTTAACAACCTGGCCAGAAGGGCGCAATCGGAGACTCAACTCGCACAGGCCAACTGTACCTGTATAACAATTGTGGATAAGCTGGCAACACTACCGACAGCAATGGATAATCTTCTCTCCGACATAAGAGAGGCTGTAAAAAACAAATCAACAAACGGATCTGCCCAGATGAGAAACGAAGAGCGGCCAACAATGAAATTAAGAATTCAGGCCTCGGCGCAGGTGACTCCAAAGCCGACACAAGAAGCAAAGCAGCACGGGAAGGCCGTGGACACAACAAAACGAGGACCAAATAACAACTCATTGAGCCTAGGACCCCAATTGCCACCAAAAAGTAACACAACACCTCTCAGAAAATCCCCACAAAAAACTGACTCGGCGGAAAGCGACCGTCCTACCAAACAGCGGAGAAAGCAGAGGAGGAAGGGTCGCAATCAAAAGATAACAGAGCCCGCGCCATTCAGTAGGGGTACGAACAACAGCGCTGGTAACTAGATAAGGGAACTTCTACAAGATATGCCAGCCCAAATGAGCAACTCGACAGACTCGGATCGAGTCTTAAGAGAAATGTCGACCCAGAAAGAGAGGCCAGAAATCGAAAGATGTACCCCTCTCAACAAAGTATACACCAACAGCGTTGCTCCTAAAAACAAATCTGGAAGATATAGCGAGGACCCAAATGGGGTCACAACAGTAACAAACCATACTGGCATAGAGATGGCCCGGGCAAAGGAAGTGCGTACCCAGGGTCAGGTAACATCGACAGAAGAACTCATTGGGTCAGGGGACAAACAAATTATTATGCAGAGCAGACCAACCGAACAGAACGGGCCTTCAGGTACCACCACAATTGTGTTCCACCCGGAATACAAATCAAAGGGAACCGTTGACATATTAAACAGGGGAAACATCTTACGCTTACTAAACTCCATCAACAGTCTAATGAATCTAAAGACTAACGATTTGGAGTCAGTCGAATAAGAACAATCTAAATTTAACACCTAGGGCATCAAGCTTCGACCTTTCACCAAACCTAGATACCAGGACCCCATAATAACTGATAGAGAACATCAAAAAGAGCCCGGACAGGCCTACTCAAGCTCACGATCATTCTCTGTGCTGCGAGGGGCCCGCAGTAAAACTCCAGAGAACTCAGAGCCCAGGGATCTGCATAACCACAGTTCAAATAGTACGAAATGTTCAGTCCCTCAAGAGTGGAGTTGGCTCTCTAGGACCATAAACACCAAAATTGAAAACCTGTGACAAAGCAAGCCCAGCGCCATGAAAACAAAAAACACCCTTAATCTCTGCTCTTGGAATATCAACGGTTTAGGAGACAAGCTTACGGACCCGGAACTGCAAACCTATTTACAAAAATTCAATATCATCACACTCCAAGAAACGTGGTCTGACTCTCTAACAGCATTCCAGGGATATAACTTGCACTTTCTTCCAGCTATAAAGAACACAAATTTTGGCCACAGCAAGGGTGGCCTTGCTACATATAGCTCTATACGGAGCATTTATGCAGCAGAGACTCTGGCATATAAGTTAGCCCCTCCAAACGCAATGCAAGCTTTACGAATCACCCCCCAGGAGCTGGGAAAAAAGGAGGACACAATACTGATAAATCTCTATTTACACCCGCGAGACAAAACCAGAGGAAGCCAGCAGCTGAAAGAAGAGCTAGTAAAAATACTAAGGGTTGAGAAAACAAACAGCCTGATTATCAGTGGGGACTTCAATCTAAATATGCTTGGTAATTCAGCCAAAGACACCAATCACGAGGAGGGCCCATTTGTATGGGAAATAAGTTCTCAAGACAACACATCAGGTGGTAGATACACGAAAACAGCGCAGAGGCTCCTAGCGACACTGGAAGAGCTGGGCTTTCATGCACTTAATGGCAGATTCCCAGGAGACCGCCCACAGGCAGCAACATTCCACAATGTAGCGGCTAGCACAACAATAGATTTTACATTCTTCTCTCGCTGCATGTATCCAAAGGTAAGGGACTACTAAATTGGTTCGCTATACTACAGCGACCACTTGCCCCAGGAAATCACAGTTGAGGCACCTCTAATATCCTATCCACTGTCAGCAAATACATACAGTCTAGAATATACTGCCAAGGAAAGACGGATAAAATGTAGAACAGACGACCCAAAAAGTCTCCTCTCTCGGGCCAAGCAGGTACTTGGAGAAGCACAAGCAGCAGAGCCAGATATAATTGATAGCTGGGAGGCGTTCACAAAAACACTAAGAAACAGCACTGGAACAAAAAAAGGAAACCCTCGATTTAAAGGATCAGCCCATGCTCAAAAGCAAAGTATATACCCAAACTTTAGAAATAACGTTCAACTAAAAAAGTTAAAAGTCTCGATAAATCTAGCACTCCGGAGAATGAGGAAAGACCCTGCGGCATTACAGGAGCTGAGACAGCTTAAAGTCACCCGCAGAAAGTTGACCTGGCGCCTCAAAAAGGAAGCAGACGAGACTCTATGGGCTAAACATCTATATGACATCAAAAACAACAACAGCTCACAATTCTGGCAAAAGATCAACACTTTGACCAACCAGCGGTGTCAGGGTATTGAATCGCATGTCACAGAAGAGGCCTGGATAACCTTCCTTGATTCACACTTCAACAAAGTTCAAGAAATCCGACCCTGGACAAATAACCTCTCGCTCAACTCAGAAGTTCGACTATCTCAAATAGCCCATAATCCAGCAATAGAACAGGAAATTTTAATCACGAACGTACAAATCTGCAAAAGAATTGCAAAAGGCAAATGCAAGGGTGCTCCAGGCCCAAACGGGATCCCTCCTATACTGTTTAAACAAGAGCAGGAATTCTGGGCATCCGTACTCAAACCAATGTTTGAAAAAATCTTACAAACTTCAACGATACCATCATCTTGGAGGGGTGTGGTTATTTCCCCCATTTTCAAAAAAGGAAACAGGAACGACCCAAAAAGCTACCGGTTGGTAGCTTTATTGGACAACGAGGCCAAATATTTTGCACGCCTGTTACTTCAGGAATTAACAATCTGGGCTGCAGAAGTTACAGCAATCCCACTCAACCAAACAGGTTTTTGCAAAAATATGGGGACCACTACCAACATCTTAGCTCTTTCTCTGATGATAGACGTCGCACTGGCAACAAAACAGCCACTATACCTGTGCTTTATTGATTATAGCTCCGCATTCGATCACGTTAATAGGAACCTTTTATGGCAAAAGCTAAAAACGCTGAACATTCCATCGCTGCTTTTAAATCAACTAATCCTTATGCACAGTGATACCTGGGTGCAAGTAAAACTGGGCGCAGGAGATTATTTAACAAAGAAGATCCCAACAAGTACAGGGGTAAAACAAGGCTGCGTGCTTGCACCAATACTTTTTAATCTTTTTATGGCAGAGTTATCAGAAGCTTGAATGAATGCAACTCGCACGCTCCTAAGTTAGGTGACTTCCAGCTATCCAACCTATTTTATGCGGATGACTTGGTACTCATCAGCCGGACCCCCGTAGGCCTAAAGCGTCTGCTTGACATCACCTCACGATACTCTGAAACCAACAAACTTAGTATTAATCAAGAAAAAACCAAAGTTATGTGTGTGAACACTCATAAAACAAAAACAACAAATAACTGGTACCTGGCAACACGCAAGTTGGACATCGTACTAGAATACAAATATTTGGGGGTTATCATTGACAACAAAGGCAACTACACACCCCAACGCGAGGCCATAAAAAAAGAGGATTAATGACAGCAGTGGCATTAAGGAATTTAAAAAACAAGATTTCTGGCCCGAGCTTCCTCCCCCTAACAAGGGTGATACAGGCTAAATTAATACCATCTATCACCTACGGTAGCAAAGCTATGAGAGGGAGGGACGCTGATACATTAGACAGCACTATAGCGAGAGCGCTGCGAATGATCTTTGGCTTGCCGGGATACACAACTCCCGCACAAATGAGGCTAGAATTTGGGCTACAAAGAGAAGAGCTGGCACGCAAAGGCACATTCATCAAAAGCTGGCGCAAAATCAGAAGAGGAGAACCGGAAACGCTAAACGCCCTTCTGTGGAAAGAATTACAAGCCAAACAGGCCTGCCCTGCCAGAGTCTACTTGGAGGCCGCTCTGGACCAGTTGGGGCTATGGCATCAGTGGGAACAACCAGGGACTCACGCAAGTTTAAAAAAAAATAGTAAATAACATAGTTAAGAAAGAATCCCTCTTGCAAGAGAAAGCCTCCCTGGCAGAGCGTGCACACGCCTGTCTCACCATACAGTCCTACACCAAATCCTCACCCCAAGCATATCTCCACACTGGCTTCTCCAAAAACATGAAAGAGAAGTTCTTGAGATTCAGTCTAGGGCTGTTGCCCTCCGCATACCACTTGCCGCTGTGGCTACGCCCTCCGAAGCCAGCAATTTGCCGACTCTGTGGGGACGGCGAAGAGAGCATAGTGCATCTTATCACCATATGCCAGGAGCTAATACAGGAACGCCGGACCCTCTTGAGACCGCTATTCAACAAGAAACATATACGGTACTGCAGGCAAGCTGTGCTGGCAAGCTTCCTCGGCGACAACGTCCAATTGAGCTGTCGCCTGGTAAAATTTCTAGCAGCCACGGAAATTCACATTAACAAACGAGTAAAAGGTCTAGTAGGTAACATTGTTCCAGATGCAGCGCGGAACTCATCACCACGATCCTCACCGAGAAAGACAATGCCTGCACCCTCATTTTTACCAAGAACTCCAGCGCCGGCAATCTGCACAGATCTTGCACCTCAAAAGGATCAAGCAACCTGGAGTGGCCGCTGGACCTGCTTGCAAGTCTGCCCCTACTGCTGAACTTGGTTCATGGACTCTAAGTCACGGAACAGCGGCACCGAACTCGCAAATTAGCAAGATGGGCTCCGGTGCCTCCCTGATATTCCTGCCTATTGCACAACCAGTCCTTTGTATGCTTTTAATGGTTTCCTAGGAATGTATCTGCTTTACTGTTTTACCGTTTTATCACAGGTTTTAAACTATTTGTTGAATTGAAATGAAGAAGAAGATAGCCCAAGGCCCCACGGCGGGTCAATCCCAGCCGTCCTGCACCCAATCATTAAGTCCCTCTCGCACTAAACACTTTTCAAGTTACACTTGTATATTATTGCTTACTGCTCGAACCAGATTGCTGCTAAGTATTCGACCAGGAGGTCAAACGGCCCGGCCATGCTAATACTATTTACAGGCCTGCAATAGGTGCCAGATTTTATTCTAATTTAATCTATTTTAATTTACCGCGAACCCTAGTACTGGCATATATTTGCACACTAAGCACATCATGCACTTTAATGGAATAACCAAATATGAATTTTAATCAGCGGCCTGGTCTCTATTGATTTGTAGAATTCGTTGTAATTTTGCGCACTCAGATACCGCTATTTGCTTTTAAGGATAACATAACAATATATGTGCCTAATCCGAGTACACAGGCTTCAATTAACAAAATAGCCCGCTCAATGTTTCCCTGGCTGTCCTGCCTTTGGCCTTAAGTCACCCACGCACACGGCACTTTCCCCGGCACATACCTGAACTTGTTTTCCGTAGGCTGAAAACCCTCTGCTGCAAATTTTGCATTTAAAGAAGTTGACCAGGTCTGTCCTCTGGCCAACTTTACGCCCATAAATCACTAGCCGTATTTTAAAGCTTTTTCCTTTTTCATTTAATAGCGGCTTTTTACTCATAAACTGTCATCATGGAAATGTGTCATGAGATGCAATTTAAATCTTTTTTTTTCTTTCTTTCTTTATTTTAACAGTGGCTATCTCCTGTTTTAAACTGTTATTATGAAAATGTGTAACGAGATGTATGTATGTAATGGTTTTAATTAACTGTACAATAAATTTACCTTACCTTATCTTACACCCATGCATGCACAGTTATACTGGCACGCTCCTAATTATCTGGAACTTCTTATATTCTCCCATGAATGGGAGTAGATTAGGACCATCAAACCCAAACACACAATTGTCACTTCTGACTTTCTAACCTTTTTAAGTTTCGCCTGCCCGACATTTTCACTGTGCTTGCACAATCTCTTGCAAACAAAAAAAAAAGCTTAAAACAGGCTTCGACCTGACCCATTTCTTACCATTACTTAGTATTAGTTGACTGAGACGTGACTTTCGTTTTCTTGCTTCTTATTGGTCAGAGCCTCTTCCTCCCCTCAGCTTCCTCCTGGGGCTTGCTGTGTTACCCTGCTTTGGAGCATGGACCATGTACAGCCTCCTGCAGGTACTCATTTTACATTTTAACATGCACACCTATGGGGTGCATGGCTCTGCAGTCCATCTCCCTCCCCCACCCCCTCCCACTGTTGCTGCTCCCACCCTCGTGTTGCTTCACACATCCTCCTACTGCTATTTTTGTTTCTCCCCCACCCCACCTGCTATCCGTTGTTCCCCAACCCATATACGCATGGGAGCAGAAATTGATCCAAGACAAAAAGCCTCCAAAGCATCCATGATTCAGTGCTCTTGACTCCCACTTAGTAGCCCCAGAGCAGAAACCCACGGTGGATGCCGCAAGACAATGCTCAACTGTTCTTGATAAAATAACCGTGTTCAATAAGGGTTCAGTGCTAGCACTTTCCCACAGCTGCATTTTCAGATTGGGTAGGGGGCAGGGAGTTGGTAGGGTAAAAATGAAACCTCTTAAATTAGCATTAACCCATTACTCCAGAGAGGCAATGGTTTTCACAGTATGAACTTATGCTGAGAAAAAAAAAAGTTTCATGCTACGTTTCATTTCTTAAACCAAGGAAAGCTTCTTTCTACAGTGTAAAATATATTAACACTTCCTTTCTCAAGGCAGTCACAAACGTGCCGTGGTCTACACAACCGTGTAATTTCCATGTGGCAGCAGTTCCTATTTCAAAAACATCCCCACAGGTCATATATTCAAAGACTCCTTTCTTACAAATGGGAAAACAGGAGACCTTTTTCAAATAAAGAGGAGAAACCCTTGCTTACCTCCCACTGTCTGTTGTTTGTTCCCCACTCCCGCCCTTTGCTGTCTCTTGCATGTGTGGTTGGTTCTCCACACCCACCCTTCTCCCACTGTCCATTGTTTGATAGGTTCCACACCGCCCTACCCACCTCCCTTGCACTGTTTTTACTCATATTGTACAGCAGCATGGCCTGCTGTGCAATATGGCTTAAAAGAAAAAAAACGTTCTATGACGCAGTTAAAGTCTGGCTGAATCATAGCACTTTTATTTTAAACAATGAAGCACAGCAGGTTCAGCTGCTGTTCAACATGTCTGAAAATGAATTGATAAAGCCAATAGATCTTGCATAGGCGAAGCCTATTGGCTTTGCCGATTGCTTGTTCTTGTAGGCAATCTAAGTTTAAAGAGCCCACCAGGTGAGAGGGCACAGAGAGCCTTTCAAATGTAGAAGTGAGCATCGCTCTGCTAATGAGATAACATTAACACTCCTTGGATTAACAAATGGGCATGCTAAAACAATATTTACCAGAACAATGCGAACATGTAACATGTCTGAGAAGACGCAGAAAAAAGATAAACAATGTGCAGTCACCTTTCTCCCTGAACCCATCCTCTGCCTAGAGGTTGTTCTGATTTAGGCAGAGCACCTGAAATGGGCCAAAGTGCAGCATGAGCTGTGTGTGAAGTAATCAATAAGTGACATAAGTAAGTAAAATGTAAAATGTGAAGTTCTTGGAAACCAAGTATCAGGCTTTCAAGATTGATTTCCCGCAGAATCCCCAGAGTTCTCATGAATCTGGTGTACTTGCTCTGGGTCAGTAGAGACAATATAGATTTTTAAATAGCGTTGTGTCATAATATCGGGTTTTAAATGTCGATAGTCAAAAATATCGTTGTTTAAAATATCGATGTTAATAATATCGATTTACCGTGTAGTTTAAAATATCGTTGTCAAAAATAACGATTACTAAAATATCGTTATTAAAAAATATTGTTTTGGTAAATTTTGTTTTTTGTATTATAGTATATGTTTGTAAATGTTATAATAATTGTTAATAAATGTGATATTTATTTTTGATTTTTTTTTTTCGGAACGGGATGTTGGGTTTTTAGAGGATAAGGGTAAGGAGTGTTTTAAAAATTTATAATTTAAAATTTAAAATATTAAAATTAATAATAATGAAATTGTAATATTTTTTTTAGGAGCGGGATGTTGGGTTTAAAGGGGAATGGCTTCCGAACGACTCCTACGCACGCTGTCCGAGCGGCGGAGTACGATGCAATGCGTGTCAATTGCGAACGACTCGTACGGAGCACAATACAGACGATCGAGTCGTACGGAATCTAATCCGTCCGAGCGTGTCGTCCGGAAACAAGGCCTATGTGAGCGATTCGTATGCGAACGTTGCCACATAGCTCACCGTGTATGGGACACCCTCGGATCACCCCGCAATTACATGATGAACCATCCAGCGCAGTCTACCAAACGTGTCGGTCATGCGCAAGAAAGTAAAAAAAAATCAGACAGCAAATGGCCAAACAAGCATTGCCACTGAGCAAAAAAAAAAATAGAAAAAAAATCTGCCACATCCACAACTCCACCTATATAAAGGCACAAGAAAATGACCATGATCCTTTGCAAATTCAAAATACTGACAGGACACAGGCACTCATTCATTGCTCCCTGCTCTCTGCCTCATACACTCACACTTCACACACCACACAACTTGCACACATTTTGCACCTTTGCCTAACTACACTCTCAAACACACACACATCTAATCATGCATACTCACCATCCCCTTCACACTCACACACACCACCATCTCCACCCCTCCTCACCATGCCCCCAAAGAATAATCCCCAGTTCACAGCAAAGGAGTTGGAACTGCTTCTAGATGAAATTCTCAGAGTAGAGCCCCAGTTATTTGGGTCCTTAGTCCAACAGACCCCCCAGTCCCAGAGAACTAAGATGTGGGACCGGATTGTCAATAAGGTGAACGGCCAAGCACCTTGCCCGTGCACAATGGATGACATCAGGAACAGGTACTACGATGTGCGAAGGAGGGTCAAGAAGCTCATTAACAAAGAGCATGAACTTAGTCAGTGGACTGGCGGTGGCCCTTCTGCACCACCCATGTACTTCACTTCCTGGGAGGAGAAGGTACGTGCCATCCTTCCACTGGAGAGCCTCCATGGAATACCAGGAGCAGAAGAGTCTGGTGAGTACATACTCAAATCGCCAACAAGGTTAACTAATACAAGGTGGGAGGGAGCATACCACCCAATGCTCAGAGCTCGTCATCTCATGAGCTCAAGGGAGTCTTACAAACACAAGGGGGAGGGAGCACACCGCCAATCATGCCAGCACAGTCATCTCCATTGCATCCTGGTAAATGTGGTATGCATACTTTCAAAGTTGCTGTACTTGTCCACCAAAGTAGGTGCAGGTAGTGTACTCATCTCCAGACATGTGTTGCTGTGTTTAGGCCTTCATCAGTACTGAGCAAAAGTAGCAGAGAGCAGACAAAAGCCTTCAGGGGCAAGCTGAAATGATGAAAAACTCCTCACAGCTCACAGTACCTCTCCACAGGCACACAGGTGCATCCCAGGAGAGCTCATCATCTCATGAGCTCAAGGGAGCCTTACAAACACAAGGGGGGAGGGAGCACACCGCCCATCATCCCAGCACAGTCATCCCCATTGGATCCTGGTAAATGTAGTATGAATACTTTCAGAGTTGCTGTACTTGTCCACCAAAGTAGGTGCAGGTAGTGTACTCATCTCCAGATGTGTTGCTGTGTTTAGGCCTTCATCAGTACTGAGCAAAAGTAGCAGAGAACAGACAAAAGCCTTCAGGGGCTAGCTGAAATGATGAAAAACTCCTCACAGCTCACAGTACCTCTCCACAGGCACACAGGTGCATCAAGGAGACAGTGATACTAAACACTGTTAATAAAGCTCAAAATACCTATAGTAAAAGAGCATGTAATGTGTATGCCAATTTGACTAACAACATACATGCAATGAACACAAGAAATATCACCATTTAAAAACCTGTACATACTTAACACCTACTCATACCAAGGTTATGTGAACCAGACACTAGTCACCAGCGTCAGACATCTGGTCTGCACACAGTCACCTCCAGGAAAGCTGAGTCACATGAAGGGTATATGGTATGGTGGACAAGGTGGGTGTGGGCACAGTCCTGGTGGGAGTCAGAGTCACACCAAACATTCTTACTCACACACATCCAAAATTGACCATATGGGTCTATGGCCACATCACAGCATGGGGAGGTGTACTCACAAGATGACTACCACTACCACAAGGCATTG
The DNA here is from genome assembly GCA_963921515.1 of Calotriton arnoldi. Lineage (NCBI taxonomy): Eukaryota > Metazoa > Chordata > Amphibia > Caudata > Salamandridae > Calotriton > Calotriton arnoldi. Next base: position 126,196 of record CAWUFW010008014.1, on the reverse strand, counting down.
ATCTGAAAGCAAAATACCACCATGGCCATGTGCCACAAACAGCATGACACTGGGTCAGCCATCTTGCCAGTACATTTTAAATCACTACAAGGGAATGCATAGTCCCAGGGATGGTCCTTGGGCTGGCCAGGAAGGTGTGTGGTGGACAGGGCATGATGGGAGTGGAACTCACACCTAACACTTCCCCTCCCACATAACACAACAAGTCCACATGGAAATTTGCAGTACTCACTGTGAGTGGATAAGTACTGGCAACATGTCTGACACTGGGGATTGGTGTGAGGGTCACATGGCCATCATTGTACTGGGCTTCAAGATCTATGCTGTGTAGCAGTGATAGTCTGCTCATAAGTACACTTCCCCACACTGGGATGCAGCCATAGGCCCAGATGAGAAATGTGGGAGTTGTGTGAAGAGGAGTGTAGAGTGTGACTCCAACCTCCATGAGGCCTGTGCCCACAGCCACCTTACCTGCCATCCCAAACACCCTTCCTGTGACTCAGCCTACTGGGATGGAGTGAAAGTGTGCAGACAGGATGGGTGACACAGGGGGCTAGCATCTGATGGGACAAAAACTTTGACCAAGCACACATTGTCCTCATCACACCAGTTCACAGTGACAGCCATATTGCCTGTGTGATTGCATTCACTGTGAGTAAAGCACAGTTCATGGTGGGCTTGTCGGGCTATGTTGGAAGCTGAGTGTTAGCTGTGACTTCAACTCCCAACATGCCCTGGTATCCACACACCTCCCCAGCCAGCCCATACTGCACACCTGGCACAAAGCAGTTTCTGAGAGTGGATGGAAATATACTGGCAAGATGGCTGACACTGGGCTGATGTAGGATCAGGAAACAACTACCATCAAGGCCTCATGCTCCTCACACCAGTCCACAGGGTCAGCCATCTTGCCAGTACATTTCCACCCAATCTCATGGACTGCATAGTTCTAGGAGTGTTGTATGTGTTGGCTGGGGAGGTGTGTGGATGTCAGGGCATGATGGGAGTCTGAGTCAGTTAAAATACTCCTCCTAACAAATACACCAACAAGCCAAAAAGGAAGTGTTCTGCACTCACAGTAATTGGAAATACTCTGACAAGATGGCTGACAAGGGTGCCTGCTGTCAGAAATGTCCACAACTCCCATCAAGGGCTTGTGCTCCCCACACCAGTCTCCAGTGTCAGCCATCTTGACATTGTTTGTCTACTCACTGTTAGGAAAGCATGGTTCCATGTGGGCTGCTTGGGCAATGTAGGAGGAGGCGGATTTGCTGTCAGTACAACTCCCATCAGGCCTGTGCCCACACCCACCTTCCCAGCCAGCACCAAAAGACTACCTGTTACTCCATTTCCCTGACAGTGAGTGTGGATGTCCCTGCAAGAGGTCTGACACTGAGGACTGTTGGCTATTTGGCCACAACTCCCATCAGGGCCTTGTGGTCCAGAAGTCCTGTCCCCAGTTTCAGCCACCATGACAGTATATTTCCAATCACGATCACGGACAGCATGGTCCCAGGTGTGCTGTTTTAGGTTGGTGGGAAGGTGTGTGTAGGACCGAGTCTGATGGAACATGTAGGCAGTGCAAATGCTCATCCTCCCAGGTGCCTGCTGTCTGCATTGACCACTACTCACATCAAGGCCTCATGCTCCTCACACTAGTTCACAGGGTCAGCCATCTTGCCAGTACTTCATGCCATTCACTCTCAGGGAATGCATAGTCCCAGGTGTGCCTCTTGTGGTGTCTGCGAAGGTGTATGGAGGACAGGGCATGATGAGACTTGGAGTCATAGCCCACATCCCTACCCACACCCAAAGTAAAACGGTCATCATGAGCAATGGCTATCTGACTCTCAATGGAAGAGCCCCAGCAAGAAGGTTGACACTGTTGCATGGTGGCATGTGTACTAGGCATTGTTGGAAGTTGCATTCTGGTTCCACTCCATGCAGCAGTGTCAACCACCTTGCCACTACACTACCCTCACTGTCAATGACCCATTGTCAATGAGGAGTAAGCTGTGCTGGGTGGGAGGAGGTGTGCAATTACCAGCAGCAGGACTCAAGCACACAAACCACTGTACATCCAAGCTCCTAGCCACAGAAAGCAAGAAAGTTGACTTGCTGAATTCATCTGTCCATGGAGGTCAAGGACAATATACATGATGTGATTTGGAAAAATGATTATCAGTAACACAATCTGCTACTCACAGCTATTCCAATGTGTACAACAAGATGAGAACTAGGAGAAACTCCCTCAAAACAGACTCTCAATAACACATCACATACATAGCAGCCTGTGAGTGTGTAAGTAGCCACACCAATGGGACTGAAATAGACATGCAGAATGCCCTGTACACATGCACAAACCTTGCAGCACAACGTAAGGGGACAATTATGTATGTCTTTGGCAAAGCACAGATGTGCAAAATACTAACACACCTGTGTCATGCACAGGGTGTCACCAAACAGTCAATTTATATGTACATGTAATGTCAAGTTACAACAACATAACCATGTATGTACAGGGCTGGACAAGCACAGCAAACCCCATCTGGTACAAAGTACATTGTCCTCAGAAATCATAGGCCAGCATCAGTGCTGTAGGGGGACAATCTATGTACATCCACTGACCATAATGTACATTAGCATATGTAATGTGTATGATCCGAGGAGCTGAGAAAACCACAACAAACATTGTCTCTCTTGTCTACCCACAGGGAATGCTGGGAACACTTCAGGAATCCAACAGGACACACATTCCCAGACTCCTGTTGGGACACAGCTCTCCGGCATAGAGGTCTCCCACACATCTTCCAACGATGACGAACAACCTGGCACCTCTGGTGTGGGTCAGCGTGCACCACCAGCAGCTGGACCATCAGCATCCACGGTGACCACTCCTGCTACATCAGAGAACACACAGATGACCCCTACCCCCATGGAGCCACCAAGAGGAACAGACGGGAGCACAGCAACATAGAGCACTCTGGAGTTGGCAGACAACAACACCACTGTCAACGAGGAAGGAGGCCCAGTGCTGACTGTGCCAGCAACAACTGGTCCTGCTCGGGTGGGTAGGGGTGGCAATGGAGGAGCCTTGGGGCCAGGTGCTACATTGCAGCTGGTGCTGATGAGGAAGCTGACCCCCAGCTCTCACAGATACTCCATGCCTATGAGGGATGCACTGGAGACTTTAGCCAGGTAGTAGGGATCCTCAGGAACATGCAACAGCAGCAGGCTGACCATTACACTCGTATGAAGTCGTACCGGGGTGATATTGTCAACCTGACAGCGGTGCACAGGGACATCCTCACCTGCCTCCGCCAGATAGCCAACACCATGTCCACACCTCCGTGTGCCTACAACATCTGATGCATCAACATCCGCACCTGCCACAGGGAAAGATGTGGACTCTGGCGGAGAACCCCCTGCACCGCTGCGGCCTACACCTGATGGTCCCCCCTCCACGCGTGGGAGGGGTCATCCGCGGAAGGAGTAGTGAGAGCCTGAAGGTGCGCTTCAACCCCAAGAAGTGAACACCTGCTCCTGATGACCTCCATTGTGTGCTAAGCGTTCACCTTGTTGACTGTCACTGAACTATCCCACATGGGATGGAGGTCTAAGTTGGACCTTGGACACAAATGACTGTGGACTTGGCTCTGAGAATTCCATTCTACAATCACTAACAACTCCTTTCATCACTCTGTCCATTTTTTTGCACTGCACTACCCCATTGTGTGTTCATCACCTCATGCCCTGAAATAAATCACTTTGCACAGAATAATTGCTCATGTCGTGACTGAAACACAAATGTACCGATAGAAATTAGGCACAAATATAGATTTTTGGGAGTGTCAATGACATTGTCTGTGAAAACGTAACTAGTTCACCTACTGGCTTGTAAGTAAATGTAACCTGACACACCATGACAGGTACACTCAACCAGTTCATCACACAGACCATTGTACAAGGAAGAGTATGTATTTTACCATACTGTTGGGAACAATGTGACAATTGTAAACCACTAACAACAACCAGGGTCACATACACAGATCATCATGGCACATGTAAAGCACAAAGTTCAAACTTGGCTGCGTGACAACAGAGAAGGTACGCCTCAATGTGTAGTACAGTTTATTCTACAGGCACAACATGGTGCCCTCACACAAAATGAGATCACATCACACTGGGTCAAAATTCATAAATGAACATAAATGTAGCATTAGGTCTGATGTGAGTGTGTAGCATGGATTCAGGATCAGTTTCAATCTTGCAATGTGTCACTGCATCATGGGTCTGTGAGGTCACAAGTCTCCAGATGACATCAAAAGGACCGTAGGAAGGAGCAACATAGAACAGTCAGGAACTCATCAATCATTCGCACACACTTTCAAGAGACTAATCAGATCCACAAATAATTATCACTGTGAACACTAGCTAGGATTCATGTTAGCACTGTACCTGTGAACCTAAATAATGACTAGACCCAAAACAATTCAGATGGACATGTTGAGTAGCATACATTCATATGCATTTAAACATATTCTAAACAAGACAAACTGAATGCAACCAAAGTGCTTTGTCACCTCCTCTCATTGCAAACTTACACTCATGTGAAGAAGTTGTTGATGAGCTGCCTCAGTAAATCCACCTCCTCATCCTCACTGGCAACATGTCCCAGTCCAGGATCCTCCCTTGCTGGTGGCTGCTGGTCTCCTTCATCCTGTTTGATCGGTAGCACATTCCTCACAGCCAAGTTGTGGAGCATGCAACATGCAGTGATGATGCGACACACCTTCAATAGTGCATATTGGAGGGCTCCTCCAGTACGGTCCAGGCACCGGAATCGGGTCTTCAGGAGTCCAAATGTGCGCTCAACCACTCTCCTGGTCCTACCATGTGCCTCATTGAAACAAACCTCAGCAGGGGTAACAGGGTTCCGGAGTGGTGTCAGCAACCACAGCAGGTTGGGGTATCCAGAGTCTCCTACATTGAACACAGAAAATACTTCAGATGTCTGAAAACAGAGTACTATCTCACATACAAGCCACACGCAACATTGACATACAACATGACCTACCAACAAGCCAGGCAAGCTCAGGTTGCAGCCGAGGCATCAACTGGGGATGACACTATGCCTCATGATGTGCGCATCATGTGCTGATCCTGGGAAATGTGCACAGACATGGGAGATCAGCATGTCTGCCAGACAGACCACCTGGACATTGATGGAGTGGTAGTGCTTCCTATTCCTGTAGGTCTGTTCATTGGCATGTGGTGGGACCAAACCCATATGTGTTCCATCTATAGAGCCAATGACATGTGGCACACTCCCCAATGCGTTGAAGGCCCCCTTGATGTGAGTCAACTGCATAGGTGTTGGGAACTTGATGTGCACGTCCAGGAAACGTATTAATGCCAACAACACATCCCGAAGCACATGGCTGAACATGGTCTGTGACATTCCTCCAGCAGTTCCCACAGTATAGTGGAATGACCCAGTGGCAAAGAAATGTTGTGCGGCCATCACCTTCACTTTTGGGGTTAGCGCAGTGGGATATGGCCGTCCTGGCTGCAAATATGGGCCCAACTGGTCGGACAAATCCACAATGAGTTGCCTGGTGAAACGGTACCTTCTGATGCTATCCGGTTCTTCCATGGTCTGGAGGTCGGGGAAGGGCCTGTGGACTGCCGGTCTCCTGCGATACCTATCTTCCAAGTGCAAACACAGTGTAGGTCAATAAACAATGTAGAAAGATACATGCAATGACACACACAGACCATGCAATATATCCACAATGAAGTAACATGACTGAGGTTGAGCATAGTTGCAAAGCACAGAATGTGACCCTTTCCAGACATGTCATCTAGCTATGGTGAGCCAGCAATTAAAGTGCTGTAGGGTAAACAGTCACTGGTGTCTGTCACTATACATGCAACCAAACATAACATACTACCCAAACCATAAACTAATTAACCCAGAAATAGGTATGTTTAAAATGTCACATGTTTGAAAGGTACACACAACAGGATCATGTAATGGCCGAAATGTGGGACACTGGAAGCAGACAGCAGGTCACCATGCAAACCCTGAACACCACTGTCACAGGGAAGATACTGTCATGATGTCATGTCTGAAAAACATGTACTATCACGTACACATGGCACTAACAATGTGAGCCCAGCATTTATTTTGCAAGCAGCCACATATGCCTGGGACACAAAGACACAACAGCAACTCACATGACAGACACAGGCTGATGTGGCAGCCAAACATCATGGTCCACACATTACAAAGGGACTGTGTAGTACAGAACCCAGACACAGTTGAGTTACAGACATAAAATTCAAACAATGCACATTGGGCCACACACTCCACCTTAGCAGTGAACATGTGTGACCACAACATATCTTCAACAATGATCCCCTGGGTCTGCGTCCAAGCCTCGGAGGGTGTCCTGGGAAGTGTACCCTCAATGTTGTGATGGGCCACACAAACAGTGTGTTGTGTGCCACTCAAGGTTGGCTCATCATCTGAGTGTGAGCTATCAAGTCCTATGTCCAAACCTACAGATTTCTCACTGTCCCCACACATGTAATGCACCAGAACATGACGATTTACACCACTGCCTGCCAGGCTGACCGATTCATGGAAGGACGCGTTAGCCGTATGCAAACCGTTTCCCTCACATCCTTTGGCTGTTGGTCGTCATGGTGAACGACGCAGGTGAGTTTTCAAAGGACACGGTAGCGTATGCGAACTGTTTCGCTCGCATCCATTGGCTGTTGGTCGTCATGGTGAACGACGCTGGCGAGTTTTCAAAGGACGCATTGTCCGCATCCGAAACGATTCGTACGCATCCATTGGCTGTTAGTCGTCATGGAGACAGACGGGCGTTCTGTTTCGTGCTCGACTCGTGTGCAATACGATTCGGATAACTTCCATAACCAATGTATCTAAGTCAATAGTGGGCAGATTTGGTATTTTGAACGTCACGGTAGGCGTGTCGGATGCTAGCAATGTAATGGATTGGTCCGATTAGGATAATGCGACGGACTCGGACCTATCGCTTTGGACACATGGAACTGAGTCCGCCTCTGCTGCACACATATAAGTCTGGGTGTTCCCTACAGTCCTCACTTGCCTGCACTACCTGCATCTTTGCTGCACCTCACCATCTCACAGCTGCTCTCTGAAACTCCTCTGAGAGCTAAAATGGCGCGTACATTGGAGAGGGCCCCAGCCTTCACAGAGGAAGAGAACCAGGCCCTGCTAGACAGCCTCCTTCCAGTGTACAGCCAGCTGTATGGCAAACCAGAGGAGCAGGTGAGTGTTGATTCCACTGCCTTTACTTTGTCCATGTGTCATACCATGCACCACTATCAATGAAATTCCCAAGGGCAAACATGCAGAGTTCCTGTGAGTTTTGCATTCTGTACATTTGTGTTCTGGCCAGGTTCCCTGCTGTAGAAGTGTCTGTACTGGGCTTGACTTCTCAGCACTATTCTAATGTTTTGGAGTGATAATTGCACAATGGACAACTGCCCATGATGCCACTTGTCTAGCTCTTAGCCAGTCATGCCATTCTGACCATGATCAATGTGGACAAATGTGTGACTCAGACACATGTACCATGGGGACAAATGGTCTGTCACATTGTCATCCTTACAGGTCAATCAATCAATCAAATAAAACTTTATTCGGCCACTTTCTGGCCATAAAAGTACATTTACACAAGAGAAGACCCATACAGATAAAAGTTAAGAGCTACTGTACATGTGCAGTTATCAAAACACAGTTAAAAGTTCATCAAAAAGATTTACAACATTTCTTGATTCAGCCCAATAAAACCTAGGTCATTACTATAGGCAATCCATATTTTTCCTTTTTCGTATTGCCCCCGATAGACAGCTCGCAACCCCATAGCATACCAATGGGGATGAGAGCATTTGCAAATAAATCAAGGCGGGTCTTACTTGTGCAAATTGGCCATTTTTTAAAAGAGGTAAAATGTGTTTGGATCGTAATTCATTATAAAATCCACAGAAAAACATAAAGTGCAACAAATCTTGGTCTGAGAAATATCACATGAGCAAGGTTGTAGGGTCCCTGCCTTAGAGAAACCCTCGGGTATTGTAAGGGACCAGTGAATACAATTAAATCTAAATCTAGATAAAAGAAAATGATGATGCAGATTATTAATAAAAGACCAAAAAGGTTGATCTAAAATCCCAGGGCTTATAATCACATAATGTCTGCACGTGGGTTTTCTAAGTTCATTAGTTTCCCTTTCCAGGCTTCTCCTAGTTAAAAATTAAATTTTAATATATTTCACCTCCTCAGGGTGCAACTCTGTTGATTAAAAAGCTCAGGGCGCCCTAGGGCTGAAAGCTGCTGAAAGAGACATAGCCTAACGAGGGAACGTCTGCAGCTCTGTCTAACTTCAAAGAACCCTCTAGGATAGTTTGATTTAGGTTGGGCTTGGGTCTTGACCATATTTTTAACCACCATATCAAGGGGACCACTGCAATACTGTCTGTAATGTAACCCTGCCTTAGTTCTTCGTGCACCATAAAGGCAGGGGTACTTGAGGGAGTGGCTAAAAGTTTTCCTAGATATTTGTTTTCAGCCCCTTGTAGTTCGCTACACTCCTTGTAGCCCCAGACCACACTGCCATAAGTTGTCATAGGGACGCATTTCACATTATAAATCTTCAAAATTGGTAATAAGGGTTTGCTCCCTAATCTCCTGGGAAAATCCAATGTTGCTCCTGTGGCCCTTGCTAGAGTATTTTTCTTGAGTGCACGCTGTGCCACCCAAGTACCATTCTCATCAAATAGCACACCCAGATATGGGTAGGTTGCTACATTGGACAACACCCCACCTTTGCCTTATGAGTGATTTCTTCTCACGCTTTGAGTTGCCAGATGACATTATATGGGATTTTGTAAAATTAACAGAGAGGTCTAAGCGACCATAAAATCAATAAAAGTATTAACAAGATGTTTCAATGCTATTGGTGTCCTGGCAAGTAAAACTACATCATCTGCATAGAAAAGGGCAGGAATGGGCTTAAAACCTACTCTCGGGGTATCCATGCTTGCATCAGATAATATGGCCCCTAACTTATTTATATAGAGTGTGAATAGGACTGGCGCAAGGATACATCCCTGCCTCACTCCTCTTTTTACCTTCCATGCTTTAGTTAAGGAACCATTTTCGTTATATCTGGCTGAGGCAGTTAAATTAGAATGAGACCAGTGCAAAAAGGATACCAATTTTACGTCCATACCTATTTCTAACAATAGATGCCATAATTTAGATCTATTTACTCTGTCGAAGGCGGACGTTAAATCCATAAAAGCCATGAACATACGGCCTTTTTTAGCTAAAGTATATTTACTGAGTCAACATAAGCAAATTCATGCATTGGTCCACCGTTCCCATACCTTTTCTAAAACCAAATTGCAAATCTGAAAGCACATTGCTTTCTTCCAGCCAATTGCTTAGACAGTCTAAAATTACCTTGCCCATTATCTTTGCTGCAGAATCTAATAATGAAATCGGGCGGTAGCATGCTGGGTCGTCCCTGGCACCCTTTTTATAGATGGGCAAAATCACTGCCGTGGACCAGGAATGAGGTGGGCCTACCATTGTGGCGGCATTAAAAACCTTGGTTACGATTACTGCCCATGTGCCTGAGTCTAATTTGAAAAGATCCACCGGTATCCCGTCAGGACCTGGGGCTTTCCGTGCGGACGCATCCTCAATCGCCTTCTGGACTTCATTCACCCCAAAGCCTAGCGAGAGCGGTGCAATACTCGTGCCCAGGAGCAGCCTATGTGTTCTGTGGCCACCTCTGCATAAATCTGCTCGAAGTGACTGACCCATCTATCAGCAGGGATGACACACTCTGTTCTTGTCATATGATTATTCTTAAAAAAGGTACTATTTACGACCTTCCAAAATTTGGAGCTATCAGCCAAGGTACTGCCCTGATTTAGGTCCTCCCATGCCTGTTCCCTTATATCATCTTTCCATACCTTTAAAGCCTTATTATATACAGGTCAACTCCCATCGAAAGGCCGAGCTATGGCTGACCATCCTCCGGGCAGTCCGAGCCATGGGGTCTTCAGACGCCATGTCCGCCACTGCCGGAAGAGGTGGCAGGAACTACGTGGCTGGGCCAGGTGGATTGCAAGGGTGAAGCTGGGCCTGTCACCTCCACGCAAGAGGGGCGGACGCCGGACCCTGACCCCCCACATGCTAAGGATCCTGGCGGTGGTCTTCCCTGACCTGGATGTGGAGTTGAAGGCCAGACAGCAGCAAGGAGGGGGTGAGTCTGTGCCATGTCGCACACCTATGTCCAACATGCATGTTGCACTCTCTCAGCCTGCTGTGCCTCTCACAGGTCATCAGTCAGCCAAACCAACAGTTCTATCTCAAAAGCTGACTAGGCACCATGATCATTAGATGCCCAGTTGTAGCCCTTTCCATCTGTGACATGTGGGTGATTCATGTCCTGGGTAGTGTCTGTAGTGCCATGTTAATGTGATCAGCACAATATACGACATGTGCATGGACCTTAACATCATGAGTGATGCTATTTGCTGACATATGTCAGCACAGTGAGTGATGTATGAACTGTACTCATTATGTAACCAACATATATGTGCGTTATGTTGCAATTGGAGCACACAGGCGTACGTATACAATGCTACACTTCTGGGCAGCAGGTGATACCAATGTGTAGGCCTCTGTCAAGTCAAATAGATCAGTGTGCAAAATCATTTGCCCCAGCCATAGTGCTCAGTGTGATCAGATGTATCCCATAGGCCAAGGACAGGTATGCCAACCCAGGCCATCTGAGACACTGGCCTATCACATGTCTGTGTGAGAGGCACCACTTTTCACATTCACATGAGCGCATCGATGTGTCAGACTCTGTGCCAGTGACTACATGTGCCAATCTTTGAAAGACACAGGTAGTCACTGTTGAAAACCTGGCTACACATCTAATATATGTCTGTTATCTCACAATCACAACAGTTTACATGTGTGTATCATCCCTTAAATATGCATACTTGTGGCTTGGTCAGCCATGTGCACGCTGCATTACTAACAGCCTGTGAGATGTGAACTGTGCATCAACACTCACCTCTTAGCTCACATACTCTGAGGGGTAACTAGAGCAATGGCAGCTTTTCAAAGTGCACAATGTGTGCCCATTTCACTATAGCCAATCTGATACCAGATCCTAAAGTTACCACTTGTGTTATTCTGAAATGGCATTCAGGAGTATGAATTTTAGGATTTAAAACTTCGCTACTCCTAAATGTCATTTTTGTAAACCTAATGTCGTAAAATCATGAATTGGTTTCACATGAATTTTGTGAATTGTGCCCTTTGTGTCTACCATGTAAGGGACCTGCTGCATTGGCACATACAGATGTGGACATAAGCAACATAGACAGGATTTGGGCATGGTGCTTACTGGAACCATGAGATGTATAGATCATGTGCCAAGAGTCCATACAGACGGTGCAGCCAGACAGGCCAGTGGCATAGTGTGCCACAATAAGCATTGTGAGGATGCAGTGTTAGTTTTTGGAAGTGTGTTAGGAATCCTAACTTTACTACTACTAAATGCCTTTTGTGAATATCGAAAGTCGTAAAGTTAGGATTTTGTCTCAGTTTAGTAGTAGTAAAGTTAGGAGTCCTAACTTTACTACTACTAAATGCCTTCTGTGAATACCAAAAGTAGTAAGTTTAGGATTTTATCTCAGATTAGTTCTGTGAATCGGCCCCATGCAGACAATTACTGGTAACTGTGTGAAATGAGTCATGTTAGGACTATGGAAGTTTTCTGTATTGCAGGCTGACCATTTGACAGGTTACGTCAGAAACAAAGGTGCACATGATTGTGACTTGTGATTGCAGGGGGTACATCATGTCACAATTGACACATGTGCATCCCATTTGATGTGTCACTTCAAGACTCACTTGTGGGTGATGAGACTGGTATGTCAAGCCCATCAGAAGCATTACAGATCAGGCCACCTGTGACATAGTGTAGTAGTTGACATGGTGGTAGTGTAATTTGAGATTGATCTAACCGATGTAGCACATGGCATCATGTGTCTGGGAACAATGCTTAACTGGCAAAGTGGCATGTACACATATGTGTAAATTCTATGTTCCTGCTGTGAAAATGATGTATATGCTTGCTCTGTGATGTGTTGTGATGATACCCATGTGCTAAGTCTAAGCAGGTGACTAATGTGAATCTCTTTGTTATCCTTGTTCACAGCATCATCACCGGCTAGCGGAGCAGGCAGTGCCACGGATGAAGGGGTAGCAGCTCACCTGACTGGGTCCAGTGCGGAGGAGGAGGAGGAGGAGGGACCCAGTGGTGCGGAGGGTGATTTGAGCCTCACTGAGGGCAGGACGGAGACCACCACTACATCAGAAGAGCACTCCAGCTCCAGTGAGGACTCCCTTGTGGTGATGGCTGAGCCAATGTTGGATCCAAATACATTGCAGTCCACCACCACCATCTCCACCCTCCCAGCTGCTCCCATTTCCCCTGTCCGTGGACGTTCCCATGTTAGGGAGCATATCTCCTTCAGGCCAGGCACCGCACCCCCTGCATCTGTCTCCCCTGCTGCCCTCAGTGCAGAGGCCATGGATCTGCTGCAGCAGATCTCTGTGGGTCAGACAGCAGTGCTGAATGCCCTCTAGGTGCATACCACACATTTCAATCAGATGGTTGCATTCCTGGAGGGCATTCACTCGGACATGTCTGCCCTCCAGAGATCTAATCAGTCCCTGGCCTCATCATTGACTGCAGCAGTGTCCCTCCTCCATCAGTACCTACCCCCTCCTTCCCCTGTCCCATCCACAGTCCCAACTACTGGGGGTGGGCGTAGTGGGCATAGCGGGGATAAGCGGAGTGCCACGGAGACGGAACCAATCTCCGCACACTCCGCATAGCTCCGCTACGCACCGCCCGCCTCCCGCCCTCACTATTAAAACGTTAAAAAAGAACAATTTAAAACACCTTACCTTATCGGCGGCATCCCCGGGCTTCCCTCTTCCTCCATTGCGCCTTCTTCTTGAAAACTGCGCATGCGCGGGCACCCGCGCATGCGCAGTTTTCAAGAAGAAGTCGCGATGGAGGAAGATGGAAGCCCGGGGACACCGCCGATAAGGTAAGGTTTTTTAAATTGTTCTTTTTTAACGTTTTAATAATGCGGGTGGGAGGCCAACTCCGCTCCGTTGCGAGTGTGCGGAGATTTGCCTGCTCCGCCTACTTCGCGGAACGCGGAACAGGCAAAATTCCGCACATTCTGTGGGCGTAATGGAGTTGTCTGCCCACCCGTACCAACTACCCTACCTGACCCAAGCACACTCCAACTGGCACCTGCACAAACAGCAACATCCACATCCAGGACACAAACACAAGTCTGACTACACACGCATGCATACTCAGGGGACTGGCAGCACACCCACTACGGAGAGGCCCAAACAAGACAAACATGCATCCACAGGCACTCCGCATACCTCAGCTCCCTCTGCCTCCACAACCCCTATCCTTGACTCTCCTACTGAACCCTCTTCCCAGAAACTCTTCCTAAAAGAGTTTGACCTCTTCCCCAGTGATCTATCTGTCACCCCACCTGAAAGGAAGAGTCGAACACCCAGCCCAGGCCTGAGGTCCAAACCTCCCCCCTAAGAGAAAGAGCCCAGAGCCTCCCACTGAAGATACTCACGGTCCCCAAAATCTAAAACACTACCACCAACCCACTCTACCCCTGCTAAATCCAAGTAATCCCAGTCCCAGGCCCACCCTCCCAAAGCTCACACCTCCGAACCCATCCCTGTTTTCCCTCTACGCCATTACACTATCCCCAAGAAGGTGAAGCCCTCCCCCCTCACACAGGCACTCCCCCTCAAACAGCCCGTCACCTCAGTCTGTTCCTGCCACTGCAGTGGACCCCCTCATCTGCTCAGGCCACTGCAGTGGACACAATCCTGCCAGGACAATGCAGTGGACCCCCCCATCTGGCCAGTCCACTGCAGTGGACACCCACACACTAACCCTGGGCATCCAATTCCGCTCCGCTCGCGGAATTTGCGGAATTTAGGCAATTTTGCGTTCTGCGGAGAACGCGGAATTGCCAACAATTCCACGATCCGCGGCGTAGCGGAATTATTTTTTTGTCGCGCTTTAAAAATGCGTTCTAGCACGCGCGATAGCGACTTACTGGGATTCCTGCGTTCGCCGACGGGTTTTCCTCTCCGTTCGCGTGCGCTACGAGATTTCGGTAGCCGGCCGCGTTATCCCGCGAGAGTTTGCGATCGCGAACACGTCATTCGCCGCGCCATCGGACAACGCGAGAGTGTGCGATCGCGAACACGTCATTTGCCGTGCCATCGTGCACCGCGAGAGAGATTGCGACCGCGAACACGTCATTCGGGCGCGCCATCGGACATCCGGCGATATTTTTGTACAGCTCGCGATCCCGAACACGCAACATTTTCAATCTGGAGAACAATAACATCGCAAGCAGCATCAAACCTTCTATAAATTGATGATTTGGCTGGAAAAAAAACCTCAGATTGATATTTGGCTGTCCTTTTTGGTCAAATTTTTTGGGGGGGAGAGGGAGGAAGTGCCACAGAGTCTCCTACTTCCTGTTCCTGTCCAGCAGGCTCCTCCCAGTGTTTTGTCCATCTCCTGTTCATTTTTCACTTGGATTTGAGCTGGAAGGATCACTCTTTGTGTCTGCTGCATCATTATCATTGGATTTGAGGATTTTGGAATTTGAGATTTTACAAGTAAGTTGGTGTTGTTTGATTGGGGCATTGCAGTTGCTGCAACTTCATTTTTGGTACTTTTCATCATTTTTTAAAATAAATCGTTGTGGGTATCCAGTAGGTCCAGAGCTAGTCATGGGTCATGGATTGCTGTGTGATGTATTTATTAATTTCAAACATCATTTAGGGGGCATGGATTGCATTGGATTGAATTGGAAAATGTGTTTTTTTGGGGTGTATTTCAGTTTTTTGGGCTGTGTGTTAATTACATGCCTTAGTTGTGTGTGGTGTGCTGCAGGCCTTGTTTAGCCCTGTGTATTTTCGTTTTTGCATTTTATTGCATTACAGGCAAAGCAAAAGCAGGGTGGTTTACCATGCAGCCTTTGCCTGGCTATTATAGGCCTGTTTTCAGTACATTGTTTTCCAGGCCTCCTGCTTGTTGCTTGTGATTTGTGAGTGTCCATGTGGCTGGTAGCCATTTCTGGTGGGAGTTACAAGTGTGCTGCTTTAGCCATATACTAAGGCCTGCATGTGTTTCCCTTTGTGGCCTAGGCTTCTTGTTGTGGGCCTGGCCATGAGGCTGGCGGCCATTTTGAAGCCAGGCAGTGTGCTTTTGCCATAGGCCTGCATTGTCTGTCTTCAGCTTCTTGTTGTTGTGGGCCTGGCCATGAGGCTGGCGGCCATTTTGAAGCCAGGCAGTGTGCTTTTGCCATAGGCCTGCATTGTCTGTCTTCAGTTTCTTGTTGTTGTGGGCCTGGCCATGAGGCTGGCGGCTATTTTGAAGTCAGGCAGTGTGCTTTTTGCCATAGGCCTGCATTGTCTGTCTTTAGTTTCTTGTTGTTGTGGGCCTGGCCATGAGGCTGGTGGCCATTTTGAAGCCAGGCAGTGTGCTTTTGCCATAGGCCTGCATTGTCTGTCTTCAGTTTCTTGTTGTTGTGGGCCTGGCCATGAGGCTGGTGGCCATTTTGAAGCCAGGCAGTGTGCTTTTTGCCATAGGCCTGCATTGTCTGTCTTCAGTTTCTTGTTGTTGTGGGCCTGGCCATGAGGCTGGCGGCCATTTTAAAGCCAGGCAGTGTGCTTTTTGCCATAGGCCTGCATTGTCTGTCTTTAGTTTCTTGTTGTTGTGGGCCTGGCCATGAGGCTGGCGGCCATTTTGAAGCCAGGCAGTGTGCTTTTTGCCATAGGCCTGCATTGTCTGTCTTTAGTTTCTTGTTGTTGTGGGCCTGGCCATGAGGCTGGCGGCCATTTTGAAGCCAGGCAGTGTGCTTTTTGCCATAGGCCTGCATTGTCTGTCTTCAGTTTCTTGTTGTTGTGTGCCTGGCCATGAGGCTGGCGGCCATTTTGAAGCCAGGCAGTGTGCTTTTTGCCATAGGCCTGCATTGTCTGTCTTCAGTTTCTTGTTGTTGTGGGCCTGGCCATGAGGCTGGCGGCCATTTTGAAGCCAGGCAGTGTGCTTTTTGCCATAGGCCTGCATTGTCTGTCTTCAGTTTCTTGTTGTTGTGGGCCTGGCCATGAGGCTGGCGGCCATTTTGAAGGCCTGGTAGTGTGCTTTTATCCATAGGCCTGCAAGCTTGTAGCCTAGTCTGCCAACAGGCCTTTCATCCAGTGGGCCCAGAGGTAGTCAGGGGTGCATGAAACAACTGTTTCTGTGTATTCTGTTCAATTTAAACATCATTTAGGGCACATGGATGGCATTGGATTGAATTGCAAAATGTGGATTTTTGGGTGTATTTCAGTTTTTGGGGTGTGTTAAATACATGCCTTAGTTGTGTGTGGTGTGTTGCAGGCCTTGTTTAGCCCTGTGTATTTTCGTTTTTGCATTTTATTGCATTACAGGCAAAGCAGTGTGGTTTACCATGCAGCCTTTGCCTGGCTATCGTAGGCCTGTTTTCAGTACATTGTTTTCCAGGCCTCATGCTTGTTGCTTGTGATTTGTGAGTGTCCATGTGGCTGGTGGCCATTTCTGGTGGGAGTTAACTAAGTGTGCTGCTTTTGCCATTTAGGCCTGCATGGTTTTCCTTTTGGCTTACTGCTTGCATCCATCCCCTTTGCCAGCTGCAGCTCCCTGAATGATGTGATGACTGAGCAAATAATTTAATGCCAAACAGGGTCCACTTCTATTACATTTGTATTTTGGTTGTTGTTCCTCTTCTTTCCTATCCTTCCTGACAGTGTACACAGTATACCATGAAAGCCCTTGTTGACAGTCTCACAAATGGCTACACTAATTTATATCTTTTATTTGTTTGTTTGTACTGCTAGTAATTGAACCACAACAACAAATGCAACATTTCACTGATGTTCTTCTCCTGGCTTCTTTGCTTTTAGGTGCACAAAAAGACAGAGGAGGAGGTGTCATCATCATCATCATCACCCGTTGTACTGCCAGGCAGAAGTCCTGCTGTGCGTCACGTCCACGTGTGACCACAGACATCTCTGCAACTTGTGCACCTGCGTCCTGCTGACATCTGAAGAAGATGGCCCCAAAGAAAGGTACCAGGTCCTCCAGTACCAAGAAAGTTGCCAGTGAGAAGAAGGGACAGAAGAAGGAAGTAGCACTTGCCAAGACTGGTGTGCCGGCCGATGTGTTTTTTGGTAAAAAAAAACTTACGCCTGCAGCAGCGGTGTCCAGCGGGGACCAAGCTGGGAGCAGCACCTCTGCATCAGTGGGCCCACCCCAGCAACCTAGGGCTAAGCCCATGACTGTGGCAGAGGTAGCCAGTCTACTAACGACCAGTGATGTTGAAATGTCATTATCGCAAAGTAGTCCCCAATCCACGCACTCACAGGCGGAAACTCAGCAGATAAGTGGGCAACCCCAGCCGCAACCCCAGCCGCAACCCCAGCCGCAGCCAGAGCCGCAGCCGGAACCGCAACCACAGCCGGAACCACAGCCGCAACCACAGCCGCAGCCGGAACCACAGCCGGAACCACAGCCCACAATAGTAGTTGTTCCACCTGAAGTAGGGGCAGTTCAGGAAATCGAGCTTTTGCAGACGAAGAGGAGCAAGCCACTGTTCCAGAAGATCCATTGTCTTCCATACCCCCAGCAAGGAAAAGGAGGGTTAGTCCATCAACTTCTTCTTCAAGCCCCGCTTCTGATGATCTAGATGCCACTTGGAAGCCACCAGCTCAGCCTGAGAGTGATGCACGCCACAAGACAAGGCTAGTGAAAAGGAAGGTTCCAGAAAGCCTTACAGTTATGGAGGTAGATGTAGACGAGGGGGTTGATGATGATGATGATGAAGAGCCAGTCATCACAAACATCACTCCTGGGCCTCGTGGAGATGGAGACCAACATTATTAGACTATCCCAAATCGCTGCGAGGGATGTAGCACGGATACCACCAACACAGGTAACGCCAACACGACCTCCAGCTTCCATATTTGCCTTTGCAAAGGTCCGGCAGGGACCTACATCCAGCTCAACCACCACCTCAGTAGGTGGTGGTAATGTAAGTGCACAGAGTCAAATTCCATGCACACCCTCCATTTCATCTGGTATTGAAAGTGGCATCTTCAGCAGCACCAGAAAGTTCTCCTCCCCAGTTTGGGACTTCTTTTCGGTTAGCAGTAAGGAGGAGAACATTGCTATATGCTCAATTTGTCGGCAGCCTGTTAAGCGGGGTAAGCTTGGTACAAACTATGGTACCGGAGGACAAACAAGTCATCTCAAAAAACACCACACTATCAAGTAGGAGGCTCACCTACTTCACTTAGAAAAAAGGAAAACTGGACCCATTGCTGTTGTTGGGGATGAAGAATTAGGGGAAGATATGATTGCGGTGGAAGGTCAACAAGAGGGAGACATTTCTAGCCCTACCCCCAGCAGTGTACTGGTAACGCCCACATCCTCAGCAACATCTGAGTGGCACCGTAGTAAGAGTCAACATGAGACACAAAGGCAACCGGGCACTGCAATGAGCAAAAGTGCAGCGTCGTTGAGCCTAGCTGGGTTCAAGAAGAAAGGTGCACCACAAAGGAAAATATTCCAGCCTACCATTGACAGCATGCTTAGGTCGGAGGGGCAGTACCAACGCAACCACCCAACGGCACGGTTGTACAATGCGAAGCTGGCTAAAATGTTGGCGCTGGACCTTCTCCCTTTTTCATTTGTGGAAGGGGTGGGTTTCCTTGAATTTGTGTCAGCCATCTGCCCTAAATGGAAGGTTCCCAGCCGGTCCTATTTCGCCCGAGTTGCTGTTCCAGCACTACATCACGATGTGCTGGAATTGGTTGGACAAGCTTTGCAGCAGAGTGCTGTTCACAAAATACACCTGACAACAGACATGTGGACCAGTTGCCAAGTCAATGATTACATGTGCATCACTGCACACTGGGTCTCTTTTGTGGGGGTTAGAGACAAGCTATCTGAAGTAGGTGCTGTTGTCACAGCTGCAATTTTTAATGCTTCTCAGAAACATGCAACTGTAGCCATGTTCGCCATGGAGAAATCTCATACTGCTGAAAACATTTTGGAAGAGTTTAACAGCAAGGTCTTTGAATGGCTGCGCCCCAGAGGGCTTCACATTGGTTTTGTTGCCACGGATAATGGCAGTAATATACTTAAGGCCATGACGCTTGGTGAGTATTTCAGGGTCCCATGTTTGGCGCACTGCATTAACATTATAGTTCAAGACTTTCTGAAAAAAGAACCCATAGTCAGCAACTTACTGACCACCTGCCGCAGAATATGCACGCATTTCAGCCATTCTTTTAAAGCCCGGAAGCAGCTGAGGATCATTCAACGTGACTATAGAATGACAGTCAAAGCACTCATCCAGGAGGTGGCAACACGTTGGAACTCAACGTATTACATGCTTGACCGTCTGTTTGAGCAGTACAGACCAATCAATGAATATGTCATGCGAAGGGCGGATGCTACTGTGAAAGGCATGACCCTTCAGATGGAACAATGGTGCCTAGTTAAATCTCTTACAGAGATGCTTCTTCCTTTCGAGGTCTTCACACGTGAAGTCAGCAAGGAAGACTGTACTATGGGCCAAGCTATCCCAATGTTGCACATGCTAGAGCAACAGCTGAAGGGGGTGTGTGAAGCGTAAAAAGGTGTGGAGGGAAAAAAAGAAGCATATGAGTTGGTGGAGAGCTTATCATGTCGCTTAAGTGAAAATGCAAGGGTGCAAAATAAGATTGTGTCACAACAACATTACATTTGTGCCACAATTCTGGATCCACGGTACAAATCGGCACTGCACAGTAAGACATTACTCCTTTTTTAGAAGTGGATGTTGCCCGGCACAAAAACTTGGATAGCTGAGGCAGCCAGTACATTGGAAAATGAACGGCTGGTAATTAAAGGCCTCAAACCCACGTCAAGTACTGCAGCAGAGCATCCGGCGTCAAGTTCAACTTCAGAGCCTGTGGGCAGTGCATTTGGTTCACAGCTGTCACCAACACTATCGACAACAGCAATAACTGGATCATCAGCCCCAGTACAAACGGCACAGGATTGGTATTTACAGCAAGGACTTGCTAGGTCCAGTGCTGATGCAAAGACAAAAGAGGCCGCACTAAGTTTAGCACCCCTGAACATTGACCGAATGGTCCAGGCCTACCTGGATGACCCAACAGAGGTCTACATTGATCAAAACCCATTGCGGTATTGGTATGGCAAAAGGGGCCAATGGCCAGTGCTCAGCAGGCTGGCGATAAACTATCTGGCTTGCCCTGCCGCAAGTGTCTCTTCTGAACGTGTTTTCAGTGCTGCTGGTTCCATTGTAACAGTGAAAAGGGACCAGTCTCTCACCCAAAAACGTTGAGAGGTTAACCATGATCAAAATGAATCAGCAATTTATACCACCGAATTACACAATACATGAATCAACGCAGGAAGATGAGGACAGCGGCTCAGGTGACGGAAGTAGCGTGTTGGATGCTGATTACATACTTCTGGTTGAACCTCCAGAGTTTGAGGACGAGCTATACTTCCCTGACAACTAGGCTTCCACTTCTTACTGTGGTTCTCCCTTATTTACTTCTATTTGTGTGTCTGTCTTTCTGTTTGGAAACTTCAAATCACAACAAATCCATCACCACCGTCTTCGTATTTTATTGCCTTATATGAGTTTCAGCTCTCTGCATTTCAGTCCACTCCTCCGAGTCCTGCTCCTCCTGAATCGACCTAAATCTATTGCCCTCCAAGCCAGATGATAATTGGATGTAGCATAATCGAAGAAAAACTAAAATCTTGCCTCGTTGAGTCTCTCCAAAAGAAGTGGAACATGATGATGACTACTATAGCTATCCTCCTTTCCGAGCCGATACAGACTGCCCATTAACTGAAGATGAGAAGGAACAGGTAATGAATGATGACATGCATTGGACGCTGACTGAGTGATTTGTGTTGTTGTTGTTTGTAGTGCATGAAAGTAATTCATTGTGTACTATTATCTAATCTACACACTAAAAGTAACTCAATGCAATGTTTGTTTCCATTCTTGTTTTTCAATAACAATTTTCTACTTCTACTGCAGGCCGATCCATTGCATTTTGAATATGGAAAGGGGACTCAATCTGTACACTACTGCACACTGAGTTGGACAACACACCATGATGATGACCACAGTGACATTATCTCTTCGCAGTCACTCAGTACGATCAGAGATGATTGATGGAATAACTCAGTGCTTTTCATGAGTGCATTAAAAGGTAACCAAGTCAACAACAACCACTGCAGACCTACATGTCTGTGTAGTGGTGGAGTCGAGATGTGGTGGTATGACGGTGACAGCGGGGCATTGATTTAGTCACTTAATTTGTAAAATGCTATGTTGCTGTATATCTGCTTTGTCTGCCTCTGTCAAAAAATGTACGCTAAATGGAGGATGTGTCACGGGTGCCGTGGGCCTGCTCTGTCCTGTTGTTGTTGGAGGTTAATGCTGGAAACTGACTAGAGTAGACATGATGTATCCAAATCCATGCCGCCTCTGAAAGTGTTCTTGTTGCACTCCACCGTAATTTAGGCATTTTTTTCTACTTGATTTTTCAATATCCCTTTTGTTTTCCCATCTGCAATTACAGGCCGGCCCTTACCCTGTGCTACACTGGGAAAAACAACTCTCACTTACCTTACCAATGAATCTACATCTGCCAGGCAGGCAGTGGCGTCACCCAAGATTGATGGCCGGAGCATCCATGGAAGGGAGGACCAAGACGAATGCCGAGATACAACTCCACATTTTAACCAGGATAACATACAGTAACAGTATCAACTTTCATCATCTTTTAAATTTGATTAATTTTTTGTCTTCAATCATTACTATTGTGTGTTGTTGTTGTTATGTTTGCTCTCTGCTTATAATTCAATTCATCCCTACAGCAATTTTTGGCTTTTCTTTGCTATCTTTAAGCCCGGGCCGGTACAACACAACAGAAACTGAATGTAATTCGGGTCTCTCTGAGGGCAGACAGGCAAGGCAAATTGCATAATATACTGCTGCCCTGTACTGTCTAATTGTCTAGTAGTAGTAGTTAGTAAGTACTATCATTAACCATCAAGTTATCATCATCATGCATGCATTTCCTTTTTCTCCCTTAACTGATTTATGGATATGGTTGTCTGCCAAGATTGTGTTTTGTTGTTGTCCATGCGTACTGTTTTTCTTTGTCAAACCTTTCCCAAAACCCCCTTCCCAACCATTCATCAAACCCTAACCCTCTTCCCCCGGGCTGTGTGACTTATTGAGGTGTGACTAAATTAAATGTACACCAATAATTTATCACACGCTTGCTGGGGCGGATGTGGCTAAAGCAACAAAAATGCATTTTCAAGGCAGGGCGCAGATCTTCTGCTTGCCCACCCTCCTATAAGCAGTATATTTGCGATTTTTTTTTTTTTTACCAAAGGAACCTAATCCATCAACATTAATTGCCGGCATAGATTGGATTTGTTGTCATCCTCCGAAACAGCATTAACGGTTACGCTTGTGTCGAGTCACAGTGTACTGTAGGCCTAGTGCGAGTGACTCGACAACAGCTAGAGTTTGTAACTCTATGTACTAGGCTATCCCACGCAACCATTATGTTTCCTTGTATTTTGGCATATTATTGTTTGGCAGTAAGTTCCGTACTGTACTTCGTTCTACTACTCCTCCCACAGTCTCTCTCAGGCGACTGACTGTCTCATTTTCTTTTATTTGCAAGTGCTACTGCCAGGGTCTACTACTACTACCACCACAACCATGGCATGTTGGGACAGAAAACCATCATCACCATGCAGCCATCGCCGTGCCCAAGTTAAACATCAAGCACAGGTAAGAGAAGAAGTTTGGGGGAGGCATAATTAATAACGGAATTTTTTCATTAATTCTATTTCACACACCCCTTTGAGTCCAGTTGCAGAATGCATAGATTAGGAGCAGAGACTGACAGTACTAGTAGGACAAGTCCCTCAGTGAGGGGTAACGCATCTGTCTGTTTGTGTCTTAGTAACTCAGCCAATTATTTAAATCAAACACTGGCTGTGGCACTGCACCAGCAAGGAAACAGTGTGACGTAAAACAGTAACCCCACCCACAAAACATTAACAACATCGTATATAAAGTCTAAATATGTAATTTAATACCCTAACAAAAATAAACTATGTAAAAAAATCCCACAACACCTGACCCACCCCTCTCCCTAACCCCAACCAATGTCCATGTCCCGGAACGAAAAAGTCCAACAAATGTCCAATAGTCCAAAACCCAACGCCCGATTCCCACCCACCAAAATAAGCTATAAAAAAGGGGCAATAAATAAACGGGGTCTCAGCGGGCTCGCCTCTCCAGGACATGGATGCGCTCCTCTATGCGGGCCACGCGGCGCTTCAGCGCGCGGCAGTTGCATCCACAGGGGGGGGGCAGCAGTGCTTCTTGCAGTGTGGCGGCGGGTGGCTGCCAGGCAGTGGCGCCGTAACACTGGAGGGGGGTGGCTGGAGCCCGGGGCATTGGTGGAGGCTGCAGCAGCCGCCTCCTCCTCCTCCTCCTCCTCTAGAACAACCAGCCGCTGGTATTCAGCCTGTATGGCCTCCAGCTTCCGGCGCCGGGCCTTGGCTGCCAACTCCTTCCTGTCGACTTTACCTTTGGAAGGAGTAGCTATATCAAGAAGAAAAAACAAGACTATTGTAAAATATACTCTTAGCAAAGCAGTCAGACAAATTCATTCTACACATAGTGGCACAGTAGCACTAGCAACCACAGTACATAACATTTGTGGTATGTATCTATCCTCCCACTACCTCAACCTCGAACATTTGTGGGAGTTTCAGGCATTCCACCACCCATGCATCTGATTCATATCACACACCTATGCATGCATCCCACGTATCCTTCTCTGCCAGTCATAAATATAAAATCTCGCCCGTCCTTCCCTCTTCCACCCTTCTTTCCCTTTTCGTTCAACCCATCCATCAAGGTCATCTGATCAGACTTTGTCTTCTCCATAAAAATTTCACAGCTGAGTTGAAGTCCGATAGAAGAGGCCATTGGTTACTCTCAGTACACTCCCGTCACTAATGCTATTGCTAATGCTAAGTAAAGGGTGTCTTCTTCAACCGTTCACAACAACTTCTTACTTAAGTCTCAACAGTACAGTACACATTACACCCTTGCAGCGAGTGTAATGTCAATAAGTAAGGATTAGGAATATAACTTACCACCGCCCGCCACTGCTGCTGGCTCACCCCCTGCCAGCTCCTCCAACTGCCGCATCACCTGCACCCTCAGCGGCCGCTGCCACCTCGCCGCTGGCCCCGGTACTGGTGGTCGGTAGTATGCCTAGAAAAAAACATTACACATATTTCAGATGCCATATACACCTCCCCTATTTTTGACTAGCAAGAATGAAAAAAGTTAATACATACATAATACATATACAACATACATCGCTAGTATAAATCAGGTAGTAGAGTAGACACTGGTAGTGTTATATGGTCCCTAGGGTCATTCTAGTCTTTGCTAAGTTACCCGAGCCATGCAACCATTTTAGCTCTGTCTTTTATTTTTGCGCAAGTTACCTCGCAGCTTGTTGTGAAAGACGCCTTTGAGCCCACATGAGCTCATACTGCTACTGTCTGAGCGCTGCGTACAAGGTCGAAAAACAACCAACTTTGTTATGGAGTTCTGGTGTTAGTCCATATTGCTTATCCATAAAAAACTGCACTTTTTGGCACGACTGAGAAATGCTTGCACTATACTAACGTGCACCATTTTTCTCATTACAGACGGAAGATTCCCTTATACGAAGAACCAGAGCTTTGCAGACCTTATGATGTAACCAGGTACTAGGTTCTTTCTAAGGTGAGGGCTCCCCAGAATTCTCACATCTCCATTTATAATTTTATATAAACTAGATTCCTACCAAGGGGAGGGTGGTTCTTCCACCACTGTTCAGTTATCATGATCTCGCCTTTTGGCTTCTATGGACTTGTAGTTGTAAGTAACTTGTAAGTCTAACTAAGTGTAACAATGTTTATTGTTTTAATCTTATGCATTTTGCTGTTGCTGCTGCATTATACAACGTACAGAGCTTGTCAGTTGGAAATAAAAATAAACCTTTTGAACTTACATAGACTCGGTGGTATTTGGTGTGGACTTACACGAGAGAGTGAGCAAAAGGGTGTGCATTGCTTCCGCGACAGAGGTTGGGAGTGTTATGTTGTCTGGGTTGTCTACTCATTGGGTAGTTTGGAGGGGGCGTTTCGGAGTAATGAGACACTATAACTAGTTGGTCAGGGGATTGTGGTGGCTTCTGATTGAGGTGTGAGGAAGGTCCAACCTCCCATCACCAACGTCCTATTTTCTTGTGCAAAGTTCTGTATGTGCAGAATCCCTACAACAGTAGTAGTATGTCCTATCCTATCTAAAATTCTAAAATGTGGTTGGGCATTTTCTTGGTGGGAATTGTCGAAAAGCCTCAAGAATAAGAAGACTAGAAGTAGTAGAAGAGGAACCCAAAGGACTGGACTCAATGGCTATAGCTATTGGTGAATATGAGTTTTATTTTAAATAAAGAGTGGGCAACTGGGCAAGCTTAGCTACAGACAGACTAATAGTAGTAGTACAGAGAGTCATAGCAGACGCAGTTAGAGGCAGGGATAACAAGAATTTAGAAACAGATAGTATAGAGCAAAAGAAGATTTTGTCAAAATTCGAATTAGGAGGATACCTAAATAATAGTTCGGAAAAAAATAAGGTGCAGGAAAAGTTTGGGAAATATAATTAATAATATTAACCACTGGAGGACTTACTGGGGCCAGCAGCAGAGCCCTCGATAGAGGAGCGGTCCTGTCCCTGGGAGGCATCTTGTTGATCTTCGTGGCCCACCGCCTGCGAACCCCATCTTCTTGCCCCTGGGTGCTGCTGATCATGTAAGATTTCATAAAGAAAGAGACAAAAATTAAAGTTTGGTGAGAAATAAATAAAATATTTTCAAATACGCACCAAAAACATTTTTGGTAACAACAATTGCAATAAAATTGACCTATCTGATCGACTGGTAGTATTGCGAGAATCACGGACCGTCTAGCAAGCCTAACTACCACCTGACCTAGCCCACCTATTCCAATCCAGACCGGCCAATTGTTCAGTAAGTCTGCATTTCCATTTATTTTAGTCCTCAAAAATGCATAGATGGAGGACACATGCATACATTTTTGCATACACCAAATTGTTGGCTGGTTGCTGCTGATGTTCTGCTAGTGATGATATAAGCCTATTAACACTCAGAAAACAAACTACAAAAGGTTCTGCGAAGGACTGGGGTAAGCAGCACTCAGCAGCACGTGACATGACAGAGGATGCGTCACGCACACCACTTACAAATTACCAACTAATAAGTAACTAAACCTATCAATCCACCACTATCCCTTCTTAGTGGCAGGAGGACAAAGGAAGGACTACTCTCTCTAGCATTACATCACTTAAGTTCTCTAAAGTAAACTCTTACATAATCATCAGGCCAAGCGAGCACAAAGTTGCAAACAAGTAAGATTAGTAGCGCCGAGCGCCTGTGTCATAACAATTACAGATTTGTAAACGTAATTTACCTGCAATGTAAGCAGCAGCATTATTGCTGGTCGGAAAAAATATATATTCGCAATATATAACACAGAGCAGAACACAAAGTAGTAATATTAAATAGCTACTCACCAAGCCCCGGGACCCCCACTCCTAGCAGGTCCAGCAGGTCCTGCTCCCGGTCCAGAATATCGGACCACCGGTGCGTCAGCTGATTATTGGTGCGCCGGACACCAGAGCAGCGAAACACTGCCCGACGCACCTTGCCCCACCGCTGCCGATGCTCCCGGAGCCCGTACCCGGACCCAGGCCTGCCGCCTGCTGCCAGGGTTAAGGGGAGGTGGCGCTGAACAAAAACCAGAGCGGCCACCTCCGACTCATTAAATAAGGCCCGTGCCTGCACCCCTCTTGGCGCCGCCTTCCGCAAGGAAGGCGGTCGCGGCTCTGGCTCCGACTTCGAGCCCTGTGGCTGTGGCCCTTTGCCATGGTTCTGGGTAGGCGGGGGGACAGAAAAGAAAAGGTAGGAATTACAAAAAAGTAAGTAAAAGAAATGAAAAATCAGGTAATAGAAAAAGTGTGAAAAAGTAGTTAAAAACACACAAAAAGTAGAAAAAAACTCAAAATATAGAATCAGGAAAATAGAGAGATAGATAATAAATAAAAAGACCCAAAAAAAGTTTACAGAAACAAAGGATTGAAAAGATAGAGGGAGGATTGAAAAGCAGGCCCAGAACCATAGCAATAGACTGAAAAACAAGATGGCCGCGCCCATTGCGACCGCATGGGCAAGTTCGCGTGATATTTCCCCCCCGAGCACGCAAAAAGCGGCGCGAACACATAATGCGCGTTCCCGAACAGGAAACCCTTATCGCGAATGGGCGGGAGCATGCAATACGCGACCCGGAACTGGAAATAAGCATCGCGAGCGGGCGGGAGCATGCAATACGCGACCCGGAACAGGAAATACCATTGCGAGCGGGCGGGACAAGTGAAAACAAGATGGCCGTGCCCGTTAGCGACCACATGGGCAAGTTAGCGATATATTTCCCCGCGAGCACGCAAAAACACATCGCGAACGGACGGTACCAGCAATTCCGCGATTTCGCGGAATCTGCCCACCCTTACCACACACCAACAGATCCCAGCCCTCCTAAAACCCAACCCAGTCCACCCTAGACCTGTCCTTGCGGTCCCTGCCATGCCCACATAGATGACCCGCCCAGGGGAGGTGTACACTTGCAATTGCAGTGCAGGCAAGTTATGGATGGGGATTAGCCCTGACCCCTCCTGGACTAATAATGCTATGTACTGGCCATTGACCTTTTGTTGGACAAACCTCAGTTTGAGTTTTCTTATGAATGGTTATTAAAGCATGTTTCATTGTTTACACTGCTGCTTACTGTGTTCCACAACTTGGTCATAAGTCAACTGTCCTACTAGTGCATTTCTCCACGTAGGAATACAATGATGTTCTAATGTCATGTACTGCATCTGGTCCATGGAGTGTGTGACCTATCACATTCTGTATCCAAGTCATCTTTGGCTCAATTTTCAGGGTGTCATCATGTACATAATTTTGTGCCATGATGGTGACCAGATTTTGCTAAGCTCCCATGTTTCTCTGATACTTTTGCACATATGTCGACCTGCCATTTGTAGGCATTGTGCAAGCCTTTATAAGTACAACAGTCTGGGAAGTGCAGGCATTCTAGGTTTGTGATGTACAGCAATTCATATGTCTCCTAAGTACATATATGTACCCATGGAGTATGACTACGTGGTTGTGACTTTGTACCCACCCACGTACACAGGGTGATGGTACTAAACTATGATGTGAATTTGAAGTGTCGGAGCCATATCTGTGTCTCCTTCTGACATGGTAGCCCCCTGCCAAGGACAAGCTTGACACAGGTGGCATTCCACTGTATGGGAATCACCTCATGGCTGTGTGTTCATCTGTGACATGACCAGAGTCCATGGTGTGTGTGAGGTGACCAGGAATCTCAGTCTTCAAAACAAGTTGCCTCCTAAGACTCCAGTCCCTGTAGATGTTCCTGTTTGTGAAGCTTTCTGTGGACTGACTAGTACACTGCTATGTCAACCTAATGTGAGTTGTGCCAACCAGCTTTTGTCTGGCTACATCATGTTTATTGAGGGTTCTGTCTATCTGTGCTCTGACGTCATGTATTCAGCCACATCCCTCATGTAATTGGGCATGAGATTCTTGTGTGGGCAGTGATTTGTGCTTGACCACTGATGTTTTCCTTTGGAGCTATGCATGATGCTGTACCAGGTCACACCAAGATGGCCTAGGGATGCAGTGAGGTGTGTAGTTTGGCCCTGTGCAACATGTGTTGAACATGGCGGAGTGTGTTTGCCCAGATGTGTAGTGTGTCCATCTGGCATGCAGACACCAATGGAGCCTGTGTGACATACATGATCTTCATTTGCATACAGGGGAGTATGAGCCAATCGTTTGGTTGCATCCTAAATGCAGGTGTGTTTTGCAAGGTTGAAGTGGCATGTGCTGAGCTGGCACACACAAGGGTAGATGTGATGGGGACTGGTATATCGTAAGTGTGCATGAAGTGTATTTTCCTATGTGATGGCAGTATGACTATTTGAGATGGTGCCAGGATGTGTGGGGTGTTACTTAAGTACCTTGTCATTTCCTGTGTAGGGGACATGGAGTGTCAACATTGTCCATATGTGAGTGCTTGTCATGCAGGGGTGCAATTCTGAGTATGTGAGCTTGATTTAGTGCCTCCACCCTGTGCAAGGTATGGTAGGGATGTGTAGATGTGATAGGGGGACATCCATCCCTACAAGGTTGTGTGGTGGCATGTGATGAGAGCTGTAGTCTGTGGCACTGTTGTGGTATTTGACTGTAACGGAGCAGTTCTGGCTGAGTGACGTTTGTTGATACTGTGCATGAGTCCATGTGGATATCGGTGATGCAGGACCTATGTGGATGTGATAGTGGCATATTGAGACAAAGTTTTACTAGTCATAATAGAAAAGAGTTGATTTGTGAATGTGTTAGGTATGTACACCAGGGATGTGATCATGTGTGCTGGATGGTGAACTGTGAGTTGTTGTACAGTTATTGCATGTTGTGTTTGCAAGTGTGTATGTTTATTCTCTCAAGTGCCAATAGTTTGTACTTGGAAAGTATTTGATGGGTATGCAGTGATGTGCAAATAACTGAGTACACATCCATAGCACCATGTATGTGTCTCGTTATGAGATGTGTTGATGTGTCCAAGTGTGCTGTGATGCAGCACATTGTTGCATGAGTGTAGTCAAACGTATTACTGAGTGTGCAACTGGTGTAGAGAGTTCTCCATCTGACATGTCACGTAGTCATGTACTGAGGAAGGAATGTGTACTGTACATTGTGTGCATGTCATGTATCAGAGAGCCATTGTGTACATGGTGATGGAGAGTGGTGCTGCAAGGTTAGGTGTGGATGTGATGAGTGCAGCACACATGTGGTCTTGTATGTCTTGGTTTGTTGTGCTATGTGTACTGGGCTGTAGCTCATGGGGCTGACATGCTTCTTTCTCCATCTAGATGCACCAGTGGGTCTTATGACGCGCTTTTGTGTTTGTGAGTGATGGAAGATGGGCATGCCTTGTGACATGTGTGTTGTGTGTAACAATCATGCATGTGTTGTTTTGATGCTGGACTTGTGGTGAAGTTGACATGTGCATATGTTTAGATCATTTGTAAGTGAGTGTGCAGTGACAGTTGCCTGAGTGAAACTGTGGCAGTTACTTTTTAATGAAGCTTGCTGTCTGCCAATACATGGTCATGTATGCCTTTTGGATTATTCAG
Organism: Calotriton arnoldi; assembly: GCA_963921515.1. NCBI lineage: Eukaryota > Metazoa > Chordata > Amphibia > Caudata > Salamandridae > Calotriton > Calotriton arnoldi. The sequence continues at coordinate 95,524 of CAWUFW010008014.1, read as the reverse complement.
TGTGAGAACACTGGTGTGTGCTGTACCTATTGGCATCACAGGAGGAGTTGCCTCCACCTAGCCTTGGCTCGTGTGAGTTGTGTGCGGGCTTGATTTATGAGTTGCCATTTGTAGACAGCGGTTGTCTGTGATTGTTCAACAATGCCCTGGGATGGTGCCCTTAGATGTAGGTGTTGTTTTATCCTGATGTTTAGTCATGGTACGGGAACATTGGCTGGCAGACCACTGCTCAGGGGGGTATTGTGCCCTCAACTGAATGGGCAGCTAAGTGTGTGGATGCCACATTGTGCAATTACACATTGCTCAGTGTTATCCCCCCAAAGCCAGGATTGGCAGCACATGGCTGATGGTATGTATTTCTCCCCTAAAGTGTTGCCTCTGCAGTGCTGCAGGTGTTTCCCACACATTCCCCTTTTTGTCAGTACAATTCCGGTGGGGTTTGCCCCCCAATACACCTATTTGCCCTACCAGGCAGGGGGTTTAACCCCATAGGCTCATATTTGTTGGTACAAACCAGTTGGGCATTGCTAAGTTAGCTTAGGCCTGGCTGCCATGATGCCTTTTTGCACATGTTACTTTGTGACTTTGTTTTCCAGACTCTGCTTGTGCCCGGCTATATTAGAACTGTCTGCCTTTTTGCCTTTCACCTTTTCTCCTGTTCCCTGTGGGTTTCGTCTGCACAACATGTACAAGGTCGAAAAACAACATCCCTTGTTCTTGCTGATCTGGTCAGCCCCTCGCACTTAGACATAACACAGAATACAGCTGCACTGGAGAAATTTGTGTGCTTTTAATATTGTGATCTCGCTGTTTGTGACACTTGGAGAAATACCTTTCCAGGGAGAAGAGCTGTGCTTGTCTGATGATGTAACCCTTGCATCTAGATATTGAGGTATGGGGGGCCGCCTGACAAAGCCCAGAGATCTTCTGTTTTTATAATAAACTAGTTATTAGCACGGGGAGGGTGGTAAGGCCATTTAGTCCTATATCCACTGTCTTTATAACATGCTGTCCCCGTTTGTATTCTATGGAATTGTAACCATGCTTATTATTTTATCGTTATGCATTATGCTTATAGTACTGGCACGTGTACTGTATCTTAGAGCACGATAGTTGAAATAAACATTTTAAACTATACAGTGTCTCTTATTACGCACGTTGTGGACAAGTATAATTGAGTTATGAAAGAGTGTTCTTGCTCCCGCGAGTCCTGAGAGAGACCGTGTTCTGGGTTGTCTAAACATTGGTAGCTGCGCTGCGAATGAGACGCTAAAGCCAGTCGGATTGGGATTGTGGGTACTAAGGGGCATGGTTGGCTCACCACTAAGCCTGGGCGTAGTTCGCGAAGTAGCGCTACGCGAAGCTACGCAAAGTGCAGTTCGCACTACGCGAGCTACGCGTAGCACTACGCGAACTGCGTAGTGCACTGTTCGCAATGATTGCACAGAGCCGGATGCTTGTCCGCACTGTGCAATCATTGAAAACGGCATCTTGCACAGTACGAGCTGTCTTTTACTGCCTCTCGAGTAGATTTTTACTCGAGCGGCAGCTTTCTCAACGCGGACTGGTAGTTTCTCATCGCGAGCGGTCGCGAGCATACGCGACCACTCGCAATGAGAAACCTGACCTCCCGCGTTGAGAATCTCGCCGGGAGGTTTATTTTCACGCTCGCGATCGGCAACTTGATGTTGCTGATCGCGAACGAGAAAAAGTCTCGCCGGGATGTCATTTTGCTTGCTCGGGTTCGCCAACTTGACGTTGAGGACCGCGAGCAAGCAAAAAATGACCGCTGCACTACGCTACGCTACGCTACGTGTGTTTGCACTGTGCTACGTGCAATTCGCGTTGTGCAAAGTAGCGCAAACTTCGCAAACTACGCGAGCGTAGCGTAGTGCTTTGCCCAGGGTTACTCACCACTATACTCTGAGGTCCTATTATCCTGTGCATAGCTCTGTGTATGTGCAGAATCCCTACAACATGGTGCCACCAACGTGGTGGGCTGCTTATCTGCGAGACACTTGAGTAGTGCTTGTGCTTGTCCACGACACCCTTCGCATACGTTTCCGGAAACGTGGATGAGGGGGATACCTCCTCATTGATGTTTTTATAGGTTCTTTCAAGCTTGAAGTTATTAAAAGGTGTTTATGTTAACCCTATATAGCGCTGCCTCGTACTAGGTTGTCGAACATTCTTAGCCCTAATGGCTGTCAACATTGCGGCACATAGTCGCACAACGCTCAGAGCTCATTTGACAGCGTACGGAGTGCCTGACGCGGGTGTCGATCTGATCTTTGTGGTACAAGCGGATCCTGCTTACCACTTTGAGGTGTTTTACTCTTGGGTCACTTTCCCGGCGGTGGATGGGACTGATAATCTGTTCCACGAATATACAGCCACCGCTCTTCCAAATCTTTATAGGCCTTATCGGACTCTTGAAGTACCGCTCACGGCATGGCAACACCGTGTTTGGTTTAATGGCGCCCTCCCACAACCGGTTACCCCAATTTGTTTAGGCCCCTTATCGATTGAAGGGGCCACTTGGCCAGTTTTGGCCGGGTATACCCCACATCCGCGTTATATGATGCTTGCGGTTGCTGAACTGCGTGAATTGCATACGTCTTTGATACGTGTGCACAGAGCTTTGGTACAATATGTTACTGGCAATGTCCAGGGGGTCCCTCCTGGGGTTGCAGCGCATCCAGCTGGACCGGGCGGTGTAACCATAAGTCCCGTCATGGTTAATTCGGTGATGGGCAAACGCCCACCAAATAAGGATGATTTACCTTATTGGCTTGCAGAGAAATTTGACCATCTGGAGGCTGTTTTTCCTAATACATCTCCTGTGGAAAAACACAGGATTTTGACGATTAGTTTGCCAAAAGATTTAATTCCCGAGTTGGCAGATTGCAGCAACTGGGGTAAGGTATTCGGAGCAGTATATGCAAAGTGTTTCGGCACTCCTTCCATGATAGTACTCCCCTCTGTAATTAAACGAGTGCAGGATGAACATGGCCCTGAGGCGGCTGTGGAATTGGTGATGAGACTGGTGGGAGTGTTCGATGTAGTGGCTGACCTAATCCTTGCTAACGTCAAGGGTGATGCAGTTAACTTTCAAGTAGCTAATGCTTTGGCTTTGATCCCAGAACCGGACAAGCCACGCGAATTACCAAAAATTATTGCACAGGCTTATAAAACCATTGGCCGCAATAGCCTGGGAGTTAAGCCTTCTGCTAAAACGCAAACTCAATCACAACCACAACAAAAAACTCAATCTGAGAAAGATGAGAAACCGTTCTTCACTAAGAAGAGCTGGAGGTTGAAGAAACAGGGTAAGCAACAGAAAAAGCCAGGGTCGCGTGCTGCATCCCCGGTTTATGTATCTTCTGAACGCACTTATGATTTGCGCGACCGAGCGAGGATTAAATCTCCAGAGAGATTTCAAGTCCCTGATCCGCGTTCTCCTCGTTCTTCACAGGCACCATCGACCTCCCAGACTGGTGGAGGAGATCGCCAGGATAGAGACAGGGGTCGTGAGGCTCCACAGGGACGAGACCGACCTCGACAACCAGTCCGAGGGAAACCAGAGGAATTTCAACATCCTCGCCCACAGTTTCAGAAGAAAAAAGTTGCAGCTGTAACAGCGAGGTATGCCACAGATGGTGAGAACGAGACTCCTGAATTGGACGTGGGCAGTAACGCTGCTAGACAGCGCTGCGGAAGTTACCATAGTGCAGGAGGCACTGCGTCCTCATGTGGAGGTGACAGCAACTGAAACATTTATTACTGTCGAGACAGCTGACACCCGAGTGGCACCCCCTGACAGACTATTTAATATTGTCCTTCAAATTGAAGGTGACATTGAGCGTGTTATTAAAGGGATTTTTTGGGAGAATCTGACCTCTTCATATGACATTTTGTTAGCAGAGGCGGATTGGCCACCCCCATTCGTACTTGCTGCTCGTAGAGGGGAGGAGGTAATCCTTCCGAGCTTTTCTCGTCATGTCCCCAAGGACAAAGCGGAGGCTCTCGCAGCTGAATGGGCTGGGGCCCTAGCTCCGGCGTTATACCGTAATCACGTGGGCTGGGATGAGGATTCTCCACCCCATGATATACCATTGCGGTCGCTGCCGCAGCCACAACCCCAATATCCCATCCGGCGGGAAGCTAAAGGTCCCGTTTCCGATATTCTAACACAGTTGGAATATCAAGGAGTAATTGAAACATGCGTATCACCAATGAATAATCCCCTTTTTGCGGTTTCTAAACCCGATGGATCGTACCTCCTAGTTTTGGATTACCGACATTTGAACTCTCATTGTCGGACCTTTGCGGTACAAAATACACACAGTTCTGCGCTTGTAGACAGTCTTGTTCGTAAAAAATATAAAACAACACTTGACCTGTCCAATGGATTTTACACGCACAACCTGTCCCCGGAGTGCATCCAATGGACCGCTTTCACTTCCGGTGGAAGAAATTCAAATTTCGGCGTTTGCCCATGGACTACAAGAACAGCCCGGGTGTCTTCGCCGCCCGTGTTGTCCCTTTGTTGGACAGCATAGACCCTGATGCGTGTTCGTACGTCGACGATATCTATCTGACAGACGAAGAACTATGGCCGCATCTTTCCCGTGTGGACCGCATTATTCTTGAATTTGCGGTTTTAGGATACAAATTTAATTTTGCCAAATCTCACATTGCTGAATTTACTGTTTTGTTCTTGGGCTATGAGCTCAACAATGAAGGTAAGGGCTTAGCACCACATTTCTTGGAGAAGTGCGCACTTTTGCGCCTCCATCCACACTGAAGAAACTTCAGTCATTACTGGGTTTTCTAAACTTCGGGCGTACTTACATTCCCGAATATGCCCAGCGTATCAAGCCTCTTTATGCCTTGATACAACCTACCTTTTCGAAGTCATGCTGGCTTCCTGAGCATTCCTCTATACTGCAGTCTTTGCAGTCTGATCTACTTGAATCTAAATTTTTGTTGACTCGTGATAACCACACAAACCTGGTGATTACGAAGGTGACACAGTACTGATTGCATACAAGTCACATCTATACACTTCAGCGGCGTTGCGCTTTTCATCTGTGGAGAAAGTTTTGACTGCAGTGCAAATGGCGATTCTAAAGGAACGCGCACTGGCACAGGGAAAACGCATTTTGGTGGTAACACCATATCCTGCCCTTGAGGCAGTGACAAAGGCAAGTGTACCGAACTCTAAGGCTTTGCACCCCCGTTGGATACAATGGGCTACATCTCTGACATCCCCGGATGTCACTTTTATCTTTGATTCCTCACTTCAGACACAGGAGTTCTTACAGTATGAATTTGTTCATCCTCCTCCTCTGTCTTTGCTACCGCTTGAGGAGTACGAATGTATTATTTACACCGATAGTTCGGCACAATCGGCCACGGGGTCCAAGCATGCTTATTCCGCAGCGTGTGCTATTGTTGCAGGTACTATGGTGAACGGAGAGTTCAAATCGACTGTAGTGCACACACAGGCACTAGGAGACAGTACTGCACAATTGGCCGAGCTGCGTGCTTTGGTGCTCGCACTTGAGTTCGCGAATCCAGAAGTGACTACTCTTATTGTATGCGACTCCTACTACTGTGTTCAATCTTTCAATGACAACCTATTCTTTTGGTCGCAAAACGACTATAGAGATGCTAAAGGCAGCACAATTAAGCATAAAACGCTTTGGGTTCGAGTGGCAGATCTTAAACAACGTTTGCCTCTCACACAGGTGATTCACACCCTTGGCCACCAGCGTGTGGGCGCACACACTGTCGGTAACAGTTTGGCAGATGAAGCTGCCAAATTAGCAGTAGCCACGTGCACAGTAGCAACGGTTACAAGATCCATGACTAAAATAGATAATGATATTTTGGCAGCTATTGCGGCAACAAAGGAAGGTGCTAATTACCCAAGGGGTTTCCCTTCCAAATACTCTTATCACTTAAGTCCCGAACAGGTTCCTTACGTAACAATTCCAGACGTTGGTGATCGGCTGATTCCCAACGCGGACCGCAGACCTTCCTTGATAACGGCCGCACACGAAGGCTTGGCTTCGGCCCATGCTGGCGTGTCTGCAACTGTTTCCATCTTGCAGCAGCGTTACTGGTGGCGTGGTTTATATAAACAGACCCGTACTTATGTGCTTTCCTGTGACATTTGTCAGCAAATTAAGCCTTCGACGGTTACACGACCACCACAAACACAGCTCTGCATTTCGAACAGACCTTTTGGGTGTGTTTACCTGGATCACTGCGGTCCATTTTCGTCTGATACTGCATATAAATACATCTTAGTTGCAGTGGACTCATGCACACGTTTCATCTGGGTCTGGCCACAACGGAGTGCTGACGCTCGAAATGTCATCAGGGATTGGCGTGTCTTTGTGGGAATTTTTGCCTGCGGCACCTTCCATTCTGACCAAGGTCCAGCGTTCACCTCTAAGGCCTACAAGGACGCAATGGGGTCACTGGGGGTGCTGGTGCAATTTTCGTCTCCATATAGACCTGAGGGTAATTCAATTGTGGAGCGAATGTACCGTGACTTAAAGCAATCCTTGACAGCTAGAGTCTTAGGTACTGGCAGGAACTGGCTGGCCCACTTGTATGGCGTACAATGTGCACTTAATAATCTCCCTAGAAGATCTCTGGGTGGGCGGACCCCATACGAAATGCTCTTTGGCATACAAATGGTTGTGCCAGACCTTGATGGTCTAGACATGGCGGCAAATGCCGCAAGCTTTGACGTAGATAATCATTCTACTATGTTGCAGGACTTACAAGTGACCCGTGACAACCTTGCTAACAAACACTTGCCTTCAGCCACTGACGCTGCGCTGCAGATTCCGGTTGCCGGTTGGCTTCCGAAGGTTGGAGATCTGGTCCGAGAGAAGGTGGAGAACAAAAACGAATTTGGCCCCTCTTATCGTGCACCGGTTCCAGTCCTTGGCTTGAAGGGTACTCGTACAGTCATCTTACCACCGCTTCCTGGTCGCAAAGAGAACAGATACATCTCAGTGGACAATGTCAAACTACAACGTCTGGCCGATCCTGAATAGTGTAACACCTGCGGTCTCATGTCCGGCCATTTCTAGGGCTCATGTGTATGGCCCTCCAGCCCGCATGGACACTGATGTTGCCATTGAGATGGTCAATTTGCCTGATCGTCTGCTCGACTTCCCGGCTTCCTCCTGCAACGAGGAGACCAAATACACCTATCCCGCCACCGAGTCGGTGGCTCATTTACCAACAACACCATTGAGCCCAACCCGTTTTTCCTTTGATTCGGATTCCACCTCATCACTTATCCCGTCCAGCTTCAGTATTTTTGTATCCTGGTTCAGAGACAATTTTTTGGTCCCACCATGGACATATATCTGGTTGGTACTGTTCCTGATTTTTCTGTTCATGTCCATTGGTTTTTGTGACAGTTTTCTTCTTGCTCATTAATGGTCACTATTTACCAGAACGCTCTGCAGTGAACTGTGTCACTGGAACTTTGGCTCCGCATTCTTCATCTCACATCATGAAGCGTGACCACACATTTGTGAACATTTCAGCTTTCCCAGTTGCTGATGGCATCGTATGGGATGCGGTAAATTTCCAAATTCATGGACCGACCGAGATTATTAATGTACCAAATGTCCTCCGTGTTTCAATGGGTGATGTCGTAAAAAGTAATATTCATTCTGACGATTGGGATGTGCATGCCGTTGAATCGTTATTTTCAGTTTGAAATATTATGCTGCTTTTAATGCTGAAGATCTGTATTTAAATTCTGCTAGTTATGCTGACTTATATTGTTACCAGAATTGGGGTAACCATTTTCTCCATAAACCAAGTTCTCTTCGGGGTCCTTTTAATTACACTCAATGGGAACATTGTCCGACCCCTTTGCCTGGTAGCTCCCAAACTCTTAGGAGTAAATTTACTTACTTTACAGACTTTGATAGATCAAACCCTGGGTCCTATTATTTTAAATTGAACCCTTCGTCCAATCAAAAGATCATGTTGACCCACACTAAATTGCTATATTCGGGTTCTTTTTTGAACGCGTTAGCAGTGGGTGGTTATGAGCACTGGCAGGACACCATTGACTTAAAGTCTATTTGGGGCACTAAATCATGGCAGGTACGGAAGCCTTGCACAGTGCTTGCCTAATCCCGGCCCAGATTTTATTTTTGAATAGTACGATCTATCAAACGACCTGTTGGGGTTTCGCTACTTCTAAACAATTGAATGCACCCTCCATTCCCGCATTGTCTTCCACTCCCAACGACAGCTTGCATTTCAATATTTCTTTAACCAATTTGCAAGCTTTGTTTCAAAACAATTTGTTTAATATCTCAACGCTTGTTCAGTCACCCTGGTTGGCTTGGCCCGTAGCATCAGACGCCTGCCAACTGCGTTTTCATGACTCAGCTCCTGGTTACAAACAGGATAAGCCAGATCCAAGGTTTTCTGACTCTCGTACTGTTACAACATATTCTGTTGGTAAACTGTGTAAGCAGTGGTTGCAGCACTCTTCCTTAGATTCTGTAAAAGAACATTTATCCCTCCTATCAGGCAACATTGATCTGTCCGATTTTGTTCTGGGGCCTCATGGTCCTCGACCTAAGAGATTCATTTATGAAATTTACAATGAACTCTGGAAGCTTTCACAAATTGAAGCTGCTTCCCGACTTCGGGAAATCGATCAAGCAAATCTAGAAAAAGTGCTTGCTGTTGTTGACAATAGTATTAATACCCTGTCTTCCCGCATTTACACATTAGAGAATATTGTTTCCTCTGTTGTTGATATTGTACAAGATGATGTGTCTGTGTTATATCATGGTCAGAATCAATTGAGTTCCGTAATGCAGTTTGCATGGACTTTGCAAACACTGAAAATGGGTAAAGTTCCTTGGCATTTTTTAAACACGACTGCCTTATTCTTACCGTTTAATTTAACTGACAAACAGCAATTCATGTCCATGAAAGATGCAACATACACTCTCTTACATATCGAGAAGATAGAGCCGTTACCATTCTCTGTGGCAGAGTTGGACTCCGCTGTGTGGCTAGTACACAGGGTTATCGCTTTGCCTTTTTCTTTGAGTTCAGTTCCTGCATGAAACATTATCCTGTTGGCCGTTTTCAGCCCTTAGACAGTGCCTTCCTTCATGAACTTTGGTCCCTGCCTTTCATGTACAGGTGCATTAGGGACGGAAAAGAGGTTTTTCTCACAGGAGAGTCTTGCGATTCTGCAGTGGGTCATTCCCTCATTTGTAAAAACATTAAATTGCACGGGGCTTGTAACGTTTCGGCTCCAAATCTTGCTTGTGTTTTAAAGGGCGTTCCTGCTCCTGCTATATCACCTACTTTCACTGTGCTTGCAAATGGTAGCTATCTCTTTCTGAATAATCAGGACTGCTGTGGAATGCTGGCCGGCATCCCCTATATTGTAACAGTTTCCCACCGCGTTGTGTGCTGCAAAAATTTGCTTTTTCCTCCCCCGCACGACATAATAGATAGTTCCATTTGGCCTTCCATTCCGACTTTGAAGGCAGATTTCAATAAATTGAGCAGAATAAAGGCGCTATTATTGAACCAGGAGGTTATGCTCACGTCCGCACGGGAGAGCTTCATCCTCCAGGTGGCTAGTACCCACAGTGAGATACAGGCCCTTTTGAACACAAACCTCCCACAACATTTCGGTGAGCTGATTCACCGCGTTTTCAATGCATCTCGCACCGAAGGTCTTGTGCACTTTTTTAAAGTTGTGGGCTCTGGCCTTGTTACCTCCTTTCAAACTATATTTGGTGTAATACCGGCTTTTAGTCATTCTATTTTTTCCAGTGTCTTTGGCGGCTTTCCGTTGATCCTAGCGTTAGCTGCTGGAATACTACTTTTAATTTGTTTGCTGCGCAATGGCTGCAGTTCCTGGGGGCCTACTCGACCAAGGTCGACTCCGGATGCTCCGTGAACGAATGCTCCTCAGCTTCGGCATCCTACCATTGGCGACACTCGGTGTGTCATATAGACTTTCTTTTCGCTTTGCGTATTTCACTTGCGTGCAACCTGTGATGTCTTGCTTAAGATGTCCTTTCTCTTGGTCCTTGGATCTTTGCCTCTCCAATACGTCTCAGTCGGACCCGGATTTTGGCCAGTTGATGGGCCCCTTAGTGGCCCATGAACGGGAATGTTCCGGCACTGGATTGATGGCGCATGCGGCTGCACTTGGAGTTTTGGCGCAATGGGATATCTGGGCGGCTGCTCAGAATCTCCTACAACAAAGTTATCTTGAGTATCACGCAAGTTGTCCCGCAATGCTGGTCACTGCTCCCTATTCTGAGGAACATGAATGCAGTTTTGATTTGTTGAACTGGATGGCGTCTATTTTTTCTGACGATACCAATGATGTCCTTTTGGAAGGTGTGGCGTTTGTCTGCACATACACTCTATTGGATTAAGGGGCCTCCGTCCTGGGTCTCCGGATTTTTTTGTGCCCACGCTGGATTTTTTTTATTATCGTACAATGATTTTTTTTCCATTCACTGTCCTTCGTATGGACTGCTCCCAGATAGACGCTTGCGTTCTGCTCCATCTGTTTGAACTCTGTTTTTGGCCTATGTCTTGGCCTATGGACTGACCAGGGGAGGGTGTAGTGTGGTTTGTGGCCTCATTGCCTACATTGCTAAGTTAGCTTAGGCCTGGCTGCCATGATGCCTTTCTGCACACGTTACTTTGTGACTTTGTTTTCCAGACTCTGCTTGTGCCCGGCTATATTAGAACTGTCTGCCTTTTTGCCTTTCACCTTTTCTCCTGTTCCCTGTGGGTTTCGTCTGCACAACATGTACAAGGTCGAAAAACAACGTCCCTTGTTCTTGCTGATCTGGTCAGCCCCTTGCACTTAGACATAACACAGAATACAGCTGCACTGGAGAAATTTGTGTGCTTTTAATATTGTGATCTCGCTGTTTGTGACACTTGGAGAAATACCTTTCCAGGGAGAAGAGCTGTGCTTGTCTGATGATGTAACTCTTGCATCTAGATATTGAGGTATGGGGGTCCACCTGACAAAGCCCAGAGATCTTCTGTTTTTATAATAAACTAGTTATTAGCACGGGGAGGGTGGTAAGGCCATTTAGTCCTATATCCACTGTCTTTATAACATGCTGTCCCCGTTTGTATTCTATGGAATTGTAACCATGCTTATTATTTTATCGTTATGCATTATGCTTATAGTACTGGCACGTGTACTGTATCTTAGAGCACGATAGTTGAAATAAACATTTTAAACTATACAGTGTCTCTTATTACGCACGTTGTTGACAAGTATGAGTGAGTTATGAAAGAGTGTTCTTGCTCCTGCGAGTCCTGAGAGAGACCGTGTTCTGGGTTGTCTAAACATTGGTAGCTGCGCTGCGAATGAGACACTAAAGCTAGTCGGATTGGGATTGTGGGTACTAAGGGGCATGGTTGGCTCACCACTATACTCTGAGGTCCTATTGTCCTGTGCATAGCTCTGTGTATGTGCAGAATCCCTACAACACCCCCCAATACACCTATTTGCCTTACCAGGCAGGGGGTTTAACCCCACAGGCTCATATTTGTCAGTACAAACCAGTTGGGCTTTGCCCCCCAATAGACCTATTTGCCTTACCAGGCAGGGGTTTTAACCCCACAGGTCCATATTTGTCAGTACAAACCAGGTGGGGTTTGCCACCCAATGCACCTATTTGCCCTACCAGGCAGGGGGTTTTAAGCACACAAAAACATATTTGTCACTACGGTGATGGGTGGGTTAGCCACCATGACATTTTCTGTGTAAACGGTGCGGGGGCTTTGCACCAAGAACCCCACCAACTATGGGGTGGACATTACTGTGAGTGATAGGCATCCACCTCACTATGGGGTGGACATTACTGGGAGTGATAGGCATCCACCTCCCTATGGGGCTGACATTACTGAAGGGATAGGCATCCACCTCACTATGGGGTGGACATTACTGGGAGAGATAGGCATCCACCTCCCTATGGGGTGGACATTACTGAAGGAATAAGCATCCAACTCACTATGGGGTGGGCATTACTGAAGTGATAGGCATTCTCCTCCCTATGGGGTAGACATTACTGAAGGGATAGGCATCCGCCTCACTATGGGGTGGGCATTACTGGGAGTGAAAGGATTCCACCTCCCTATGGGGTGGACATTACTGAAGTGATAGGCATCCACCTCCCTACGGGGTGGACATTACTGAAGGAATAGGCATCCACCTCCCTATTGGGTGGACATTACTGAGGGATAGGCATCCACCTCACTATGGGGTGGACATTACTGGGAGTGATAGGCATCCACCTCCCTATGGGGTGGACATTACTGGAGGGATAGGCATCCACCTCACTATGGGGTGGACATTACAGGGAGTGATAGGCATCCACCTCCTTATGGGGTGGACATTATTGAAGTGATAGGCATCCACCTCCCTATGGGGTGGACATTACTGAAGGGATAGGCATCCACCTCACTATTGGGTGGACATTACTGGGAGTGATAGACATTCACCTCCCTATGGAGTGGATATTACTGAACGGATAGACATCCACCTCACTATGGGGTGGACATTACTGGGAGTGATAGACATCCACCTCCCTAAGGGGTGGACATTACTGAAGGGATAGGCATCCACCTCACTATGGGGTGGGCATTACTGAAAGGATAGGCATCCACCTCACTATGGGGCGGACAATACTGAAGTGATAGGCATCCACCTCCTTATGGGGAGGTCATTACTGAAGGGATAGGCATCCACCTCACTATGGGGTGGACATTACTGGGAGTGATAGGCATCAACCTCCCTATGTGGTGGACATTACTGGGAGTGATAGGCATCCACCTCCCTATGGGGTGGACATTACTGAAGGGATAGGCATCCACCTCACTATGGGGTGGACATTGCTGGAGTGATAGGCATCCACCTCCCTATGGGGTGGACATTACTGAAGGGATAGGCATCCACCTCACTAATGGGTGGACATTACTGGGAGTGATAGGCATCCACCTCCCTATGAGGTGGACATTACTGAAGTGATAGGCATCCACCTCCCTATGGGGTGGACATTACTGAAGGGATAGACATCCACCTCCCTATGGGGTGGACATTACTGAAGAGATAGGCATCCACCTTCCTATGGGGTGGACATTACTGAAGGGATATGCATCCACCTCACTATGGGGTGGACATTACTGGGAGTGATAGACATCCACCTCCCTATGGGGTGGACATTACTGAAGGGATAGGCATCCACCTCACTATGGGGTGGACATTACTGAAAGGGATAGGCAGCCACCTCACTATGGGGTGGACAATACTGAAGTGATAGGCATCCACCTCCCTATGGGGAGGTCATTACTGAAGGGATAGGCATCCACCTCACTTTGGGGTGGACATTACTGGGAGTGATAGGCATCAACCTCCCTATGGGGTGGACATTACTGGGAGTGATAGGCATCCACCTCCCTATGGGGTGGACAATACTGAAGAGATAGGCATCCACCTCACAATGGGGTGGACATTACTGGAGTGATAGGCATCCACCTCCCTATGGGGTGGACATTACTGAAGGGATAGGCATCCACCTCACTATGGGGTGGACATTACTGGGAGTGATAGGCATCCACCTCCCTATGGGGTGGACATTACTGAAGTGATAGGCATCCACCTCCCTATGGGGTGGACATTACTGAAGGGATATGCATCCACCTCACTATGGGGTGGACATTACTGGGAGTGATAGGCATCCACCTCCATATGGGGTGGACATTACTGAAGTGATAGTTATCCACCTCCCTATGGGGTGGACATTACTGAAGGGATAGGCAACCACCTCACTATGGGGTGGACATTACTGGGAGTGATAGACATCCACCTCCCTATGGGGTGGACATTACTGAAGGGATAGGCATCCACCTCACTATGGGGTGGACATTACTGAAGGGATAGGCAGCCACCTCACTATGGGGTGGACAATACTGAAGTGATAGGCATCCACCTCACTATGGGGAGGTCATTACTGAAGGGATAGGCATCCACCTCACTTTGGGGTGGACATTACTGGGAGTGATAGGCATCAACCTCCCTATGGGGTGGACATTACTGGGAGTGATAGGCATCCACCTCCCTATGGGGTGGACAATACTGAAGAGATAGGCATCCACCTCACAATGGGGTGGACATTACTGGAGTGATAGGCATCCACCTCCCTATGGGGTGGACATTACTGAAGGGATAGGCATCCACCTCACTATGGGGTCAATCAATCAATCAATCACGGCATTTATAGAGCGCGCTACTCACCCGGGAGGGTCTCAAGGCGCTGGGGGAGGGGGTAAGTTACTGCTCGAACAGCCAGGTCTTGAGCTGCTTCCTGAAGGAGAGATGGTCCTGGGTTCGCCGAAGGTGAGTGGGGAGGGAGTTCCAGGTCTTGGCTGCCAGGTAGGAGAAGGATCTTCCTCCGGCGGTGGCTCTGCGGATGCGTGGTACGGTGGCGAGGGCGTGGCTGGTTGATCGTAGCTGGCGGGTGGGCGTGTAGAAGGTCATGCGGTCGTTGAGGTACTTGGGGCCCAGGTCGTGGAGGGCCTTGTGTGCGTGGGTGAGGAGTCTGAACGTGATTCTCTTGCTGACGGGGAGCCAGTGCAGGTCTTTCAGGTGTCCGGTGATGTGGCTGTGTCGGGGGATGTCCAGGATGAGTCGTGCGGAGGCGTTCTGGATGCGCTGGAGTCTTTTTTGAAGTTTGGCTGTGGTTCCGGCGTAGAGGGTGTTCCCATAGTCCAGTCGGCTGGTGACGAGTGCCTGGGTGACGGTCTTCCTGGTTTCAGTGGGGATCCATCTGAAGATCTTGCGGAGCATGCGCAGGGTGTTGAAGCACGAAGATGAGACGGCGTTGACTTGTCTGGTCATCAACAGGGAGGAGTCCAGGATGAAGCCCAGGTTGCGTGCGTGGTCCGTTGGTTTGGGCGCGGTGCCCAGGGCCGGGGGCCACCAAGAGTCGTCCCAGGCGGAGGGTGATGAGCCCAGGATGAGGACTTCCGTCTTGTCTGAGTTCAGTTTAAGGTGGCTGTTCCTCATCCAGTCGGCGACGTCTCTCATCCCGTCGTGTAGGTTGGCTCTGGCGGTGGTGGGGTCGTTGGTGAGGGAGAGGATCAGCTGGGTGTCGTCGGCGTAGGAGATGATGTTGAGGTTGTGTTGGCGTGCGATGGCTGCGAGGGGGCTCATGTAGACGTTGAAGAGGGTTGGACTGAGTGAAGATCCTTGTGGAACGCCGCAGATGACTTCGGTGGCCTCGGATCTGAACGGGGGAGGCGGACTCTCTGGGTTCTTCCGGCGAGGAACGAGATGATCCATTCCAGTGCTTTCTCTCGGATTCCGATGTTGCTGAGGCGCTTCACTAGGGTGCGGTGGCAGACGGTGTCGAACGCCGCGGAGAGGTCCAAGAGGATGAGGGCTGCTGTTTCCCCGTTGTCGGTTAGGGTTCTGATGTCGTCGGTGGCTGCGATAAGGGCGGTCTCGGTGCTGTGGTTGGCCCGAAACCCGGACTGCGAGGGGTCGAGGGATCCATTCGTCTCGAGGAAGGCGGCAAGCTGTCTGTTGACGGTCTTCTCGATGACTTTGGCCGGAAACGGAAGGAGCGAGATGGGACGGTAGTTCTTGAGGTCGGTGGGGTCCGCCGTTGGTTTCTTCAGGAGGGCGGTAAGCTCGGCGTGCTTCCAGCTCTCTGGGAAGGTGGCGGTGTGGAAGGAGGAGTTGATGATGTCCCGGAGATGGGGTGCGATGGTGGCGTCGGCTTTGTTGAAGACGTGGTGTGGGCAGGGGTCGGTTGGTGATCCGGAGTGGATGGAGTTCATCGTGCGGGTGGTGTCTTCGGTGCTGATCGGGGTCCAGTTGCAGAGGGTGGTGGTGGCGGGCGTTGGTTCGGCGGTAGGGTGCGTGGTCTGTGCGTCGAAGCTGTTATGTATGTCGGTGATCTTGCGGTGGAAGAACGCGGCGAGTGAGTTGCAGAGGTCTTGCGAGGGGGTGATGTCGTTGTTTCCGGCGCTGGGGTTGGAGAACTCTTTGACGATGCTGAAAAGTTCCTTGCTGTCGTGGGCGTTGTTGTCCAGTCGTTCTTTGAGTGGACATTACTGGGAGTGATAGGCATCCACCTCCCTATGGGGTGGACATTACTGAAGTGATAGGCATCCACCTCCCTATGGGGTGGACATTACTGAAGTGATAGGCATCCACCTCCCTATGGGGTGGACATTACTGAAGGGATATGCATCCACCTCACTATGGGGTGGACATTACTGGGAGTGATAGGCATCCACCTCCATATGGGGTGGACATTACTGAAGTGATAGTTATCCACCTCCCTATGGGGTGGACATTACTGAAGGGATAGGCAACCACCTCACTATGGGGTGGACATTACTGAAGGAATAGGCATCTACCTCACATAGGGTGGACATTACTGAAGGGACAGGCATCCACCTCAATATGGTGTGGACATTATTGGGAGTGATAGGCATCCACCTCCCTATGGGGTGGACATTACTGAAGTGATAGGCATTCACCTCCCTATGGGATGGACATTACTAAAGGGATAGGCATCCACCTCACTATGGGGTGGACATTACTGGGAGTGATAGGCATCCACCTCCCTATGGGGTGGATATTACTGAAGGGATAGGCATCCACCTCACTATGGGGTGGACATTACTGGGAGTGATAGGCATCCACCTCCCTATGGGGTGGACATTACTGAAGGGATAGGCATCCACCTCACTATGGGGTGGACATTGCTGGAGTGATAGGCATCCACCTCCCTATGGGGTGGACATTACTGAAGGGATAGGCATCCACCTCACTAATGGGTGGACATTACTGGTAGTGATAGGCATCCACCTCCCTATGAGGTGGACATTACTGAAGTGATAGGCATCCACCTCCCTATGGGGTGGACATTACTGAAGGGATAGACATCCACCTCCCTATGGGGTGGACATTACTGAAGTGATAGGCATCCACCTTCCTATGGGGTGGACATTACTGAAGGGATATGCATCCACCTCACTATGGGGTGGACATTACTGGGAGTGATAGACATCCACCTCCCTATGGGGTGGACATTACTGAAGGGATAGGCATCCACCTCACTATGGGGTGGACATTACTGAAGGGATAGGCAGCCACCTCACTATGGGGTGGACAATACTGAAGTGATAGGCATCCACCTCCCTATGGGGAGGTCATTACTGAAGGGATAGGCATCCACCTCACTTTGGGGTGGACATTACTGGGAGTGATAGGCATCAACCTCCCTATGGGGTGGACATTACTGGGAGTGATAGGCATCCACCTCCCTATGGGGTGGACAATACTGAAGAGATAGGCATCCACCTCACAATGGGGTGGACATTACTGGAGTGATAGGCATCCACCTCCCTATGGGGTGGACATTACTGAAGGGATAGGCATCCACCTCACTATGGGGTGGACATTACTGGGAGTGATAGGCATCCACCTCCCTATGGGGTGGACATTACTGAAGTGATAGGCATCCACCTCCCTATGGGGTGGACATTACTGAAGGGATATGCATCCACCTCACTATGGGGTGGACATTACTGGGAGTGATAGGCATCCACCTCCATATGGGGTGGACATTACTGAAGTGATAGTTATCCACCTCCCTATGGGGTGGACATTACTGAAGGGATAGGCAACCACCTCACTATGGGGTGGACATTACTGGGAGTGATAGACATCCACCTCCCTATGGGGTGGACATTACTGAAGGGATAGGCATCCACCTCACTATGGGGTGGACATTACTGAAGGGATAGGCAGCCACCTCACTATGGGGTGGACAATACTGAAGTGATAGGCATCCACCTCACTATGGGGAGGTCATTACTGAAGGGATAGGCATCCACCTCACTTTGGGGTGGACATTACTGGGAGTGATAGGCATCAACCTCCCTATGGGGTGGACATTACTGGGAGTGATAGGCATCCACCTCCCTATGGGGTGGACAATACTGAAGAGATAGGCATCCACCTCACAATGGGGTGGACATTACTGGAGTGATAGGCATCCACCTCCCTATGGGGTGGACATTACTGAAGGGATAGGCATCCACCTCACTATGGGGTGGACATTACTGGGAGTGATAGGCATCCACCTCCCTATGGGGTGGACATTACTGAAGTGATAGGCATCCACCTCCCTATGGGGTGGACATTACTGAAGTGATAGGCATCCACCTCCCTATGGGGTGGACATTACTGAAGGGATATGCATCCACCTCACTATGGGGTGGACATTACTGGGAGTGATAGGCATCCACCTCCATATGGGGTGGACATTACTGAAGTGATAGTTATCCACCTCCCTATGGGGTGGACATTACTGAAGGGATAGGCAACCACCTCACTATGGGGTGGACATTACTGAAGGAATAGGCATCTACCTCACATAGGGTGGACATTACTGAAGGGACAGGCATCCACCTCAATATGGGGTGGACATTATTGGGAGTGATAGGCATCCACCTCCCTATGGGGTGGACATTACTGAAGTGATAGGCATTCACCTCCCTATGGGATGGACATTACTAAAGGGATAGGCATCCACCTCACTATGGGGTGGACATTACTGGGAGTGATAGGCATCCACCTCCCTATGGGGTGGATATTACTGAAGGGATAGGCATCCACCTCACTATGGGGTGGACATTACTGGGAGTGATAGGCATCCACCTCCCTATGGGGTGGACATTACTGAAGTGATAGGTGTCCACTTCACTATGGGGTAGACATTACTGGAAGTGATAGGCATCCACCTCCCTATGGGGTGGACATTACTGGGAGTGATAGGCATCCACCTTAGTATGGTGTGGTTCATGGTGGGAGTGTCAGCCATCCACCTCCCTATGGGGTGGATCACGGTGGGAGTGATAGGCATCCACCACCCCTGTTGCCTCTACATTGGTGAAGTGATTCCCCCACACAATTGTGACTGTGGTTTCTCACAAGCTGTGTATGAAATTACATTAATTAAGTATTGTGTTGGCTTTCGCGGGGTAGTAGCGTTTTTGTGTGGGGTACGTGTCTGACTTACCGTCTTCGGAGTGTGCGTCGATTGGGGTCGTAGTATCGGCCGTAGACGTAGAGTAAAGGGATGACATGCGCAATAGGATACATGGATGCACCGTCCCGTTCGCAGGAATCGTGTTGTGGCACGAATCGGACCTGAAATGCTCCGTCTCCGGATGCTGTGATGTCTTGGACATGGCGACTTGTTCGGCGCTTAGGAAGTACGCATCGTACTAGGCCGGCCGAAATCAGATTCGGGAATGCCTCCGGACGACTCAAATCAGCGTGTACGGAGGCTTCTCTTTCGGAAACTGGAGCTGGAATCGGAGCGTACGGTTCGTTCGGGAAATGGAGCCTTTTTGGCATTGTACTTGCTCATTGGGAACGGGTGACGAGTCGTACGGAAACCACGGCTCGGAATCGGATTGGTAAGTTGCGAATGCCATTTGTAGCCCTTCCCAGCGAGATCGTAATCGGCCCCATAATGTTATATTTTGAGCAATATTATTTATATTGTAAATATAAATAATATTGTTGAGTAAATAAAGCATTTTGCAAAAGAAAATATATTTTTAACATTTATACATTTTGTCACTTTATTTGCAAACAGTACATTTTTTTATACATTGATCATTTAATATTTTTTTTAAATTATAATAATAAATCTTATTTGTTTTATAATATTTATTATTATAATTTAACATTTGAAAAAATATATTAAACAATTTTTTATACATCACTATTATTAATTACTATTTTTATAACATTTGTTTGTAACATATTTGTAATGTACATTGAGTTTAATAAAGAAAACTATAATTCTTTTTTAATTAAGGTAGCCATTTTTTAAACTAAATTCTATTTTGTAGGCTATCTGTGTTGTTTTAGGTCATTTCTGAGGGGAGAAGCTCGCTGTTGGAAGCTGCGTCGCATCGGTTAAGGTAAGTTTAATTTTATTAATTTATTCTTTAATTTAGGAGTAGTTTGAAGGTAGTTAAGCAGTATATAGTGTATGTAGTGTTTGGATTTTGTGTTTTTTGTGAGGTTTAGGTTTTAGTTTTGCGTTTGCGAAAGGCGGTTAGTTTGTTTATTGGTCGGTGTTAGAGTTTGATATATGTTTAATTATGTTTAGAGTATGGTGTTAGTGGTATGTTTGTGTGTATTTTGAAGTGATGTTACGGTATGTTTGTGCGGGAGGGATTGTTTTGTTTTTTCAACAGGTTTTTGTCGATTGGAAGTTGCCGTTGGGAGAAGTATGTTTTGTTTTTAAAGGAACTGTGTATTAGTTTCTAGTGAACTAATAATTATTTTACAGTTCCTTTATTTTTCAGGTATTCCTGGAGCGCTTCTTTTTTTAAATACATTTTTCGGGATTTTTATGGTTTCAAGTCTATGGAGCTATTGCCGGTGGACTATTTTTTATACAGTTGTATTTTTTCATTTTTGGGGGGGATTTTTAACTGAGTTCTGGGAATTTTCTACATTTGGATTTATTTATGGCAGTTTGGACTACATTTCTTCAGCTACAAAAAAGGTAAGTGATTAAAAATTATTTATTATGGGAGGGAAATGTAATTTTTGTAATTGTTATTGCTATTTTTATTATATAAAATATAATTATTATGTCAATTAATGTTTTAAGATATTTTTAATTTATAATTAATTGACAAAATCATTAAATGTATATTTGACTAATTATTTTGGAATTACGATTTTACTGTGTTTCTGTTTTATTTTTTTTAAGTAGGGTTTTAGCTATTGTTTCTAGATATTCTAGCCCTTTAGTGTTTGGGTAGAGTCCTACATTGTATGGTAAGTACTCAAACATTTGCTTTGTTTGTTTGGTTAGTTTTGGGCCTAGCTGGGTTACAGACTGTTCCATTCTTAGTTGTTGGTAGCTTTGTTCTTTTTGTATTGATTGTAATAATTTATGTAGAGTTGGTTGGGTTCTGCCTGTTGTGGCTTGGAAAGCATTATGCCATCCTTCCACAGCATTATTAGTTTTTGCTTCTTTGTTTAGGGTACTGTTATATACATTCCACCATGGAATGTGGTATTTGGGCTGTGTCCTGTGTCCAGATCTGTGTAGCCTTCCCACCCAGGATTCCTCGAAATAGTCCAGTAAGGGACTTAGTTTTTGTTCATTTGTTTGGTAGTAGGGGCTTTCTATTAATAAATTGTAGTGTTCTGCTACATCAGTGTTTGGGACTTATGCTAGTGCTATTAGCTTTTTAATTTCATATGCAAAATTGCTATTTGTTGCATATTCTACACTTAAGGCCCGATTACGATCTCACTGGGAAAGCCCTACAGCTGACTCGGGCCCGTCTCTCTAACGGACAGACGCACTCATCGTGCTTGCTCGCTCGGAAATCAGCCCCATTGCGCAGCACGAGTCAGCCACGTTAGAGTCGTCCGGAAGGCATCGCTGATAGGTACGAGTCATTCGGAGCACGGGGCTATATACGCATCATACTTGCTCGCTCATACAGCAGTATGAGTCATTCGGAAAACGGGGCAGCGACTCGGGCTCGCTCTTGACGAATGTGGTCCGTAGCCCTTCCGAGCGAGATCGTAATCGGGCCCTAAGTGTAGATTTTTGGAGGTGTCTCCATATGCATTGGTTAAAGTGGTAGTAGCAACCTTGTATAGCTGTGTGAAGGTAGTTTTTTAGTATGGCTTGTATCATTGACTGTTCAAAGTCAATGATCATTTTTTGAGGAAAGTAATTATTAGTTTCTTGTTTTACTTTGGTTAAGAGTTCAATATAGGTGGTGGTTTGTTTGTTTGGTAACAGGGCATATATAAAAGGGATGTTTGTATTTTGATATAGTCCATAAATTGTATATAACTTGTAAAATGGTTTGGGACATATTTTAAAAGTTCCATCCAACACCATGTTTCACAGTTCTGTAGTTTAAGTAAGTTTTAGGGAGTTCCAAATATTATTATTCTTTTTCGTTTGATTTATTGTCATAAAGAAGAAATTGCTCTTCATTATGAGTTATAGTGAGTTCAGGTGGTATTTCTATTTCACTGAAAGTTTTGAGGGCAGGTGGGGTGGTAGCAGTTGATTTTTTTGTTCTAGCTATCATCCTTTTTAATGATGAGATTGAGGGCATTTGGCCAGTTACAAGTTGTGGGGCTCTGGGGAGTATGTCTTTTAGTATTTCAGTGGTAGGCTTTTGAGAGCTAGTGCTAGCTTCTTTTAGAGTTTCTAATGCGTCTCGAACTTCTATTTCAGCTATGTTAGGGGGGTAGTTATGTTCTCTAACATATAATACAGTTGTTTCTTTTGTTGTAGCCCTCCCATAACATTTTTTTTTAATAATATTTGCTACATTTCCAGTTAACTTTGTCGCCTGTTTGTTTTTCTTGGGTGTAAACATATCCCATATAATATAATAACATTTTCCTTTCTGGGAAGCAATGGATTGAGCCCCTTCAGTCATGGTGATGTTTCAAATGCTAAGAGATATGTATATAAAAAATATTAAATGTATTTCTATTTTGTTTTATTGTTAAACACATTTACATTTACAAATTTATACTTACAAAGTTGAATTTGTTGAATTTTTTTCACGCTGATGGTTTTCCTTTGATGCTTGTCTTTAGTGTTTCTTTATATTTGCTGCATAAAAAAAGAGTAATTTTAATTAATTTGTTTAACTGTGTTTTCAGTTGGGGGGGTTTGTGCTTAGCTTGTGCTTCTGTTTGGGATTTTCAGTAGTTATATTAGTTTAATTGTGATTTATACTTACTTTATTTGCAAGTTGATATTTAGAAGTTTTCTGTAGTTAGTTGATTGTCTTCTGTATTATCTGTAGAGGAGATATAATTAAAAAATATATATTAATTATTTTATTATTATAAAAAGTGCTTTCTGAACAATTCAAACAGTTGTAATATTAAAATGATATTTTACTTGCTTTATGAAGCTGAAATCAGAGTTTTCTATAATGTAGTCCAATGTTGCAGAAGAAATCCGGCAGAGATTCCCCTTATTCTTGGTTTTCTTGTTGTAGAATAAAATAATGTTTAATTTTTTTTGGTTTTTATAGTGTCTAATTAATTGTTCTTTAAATCTTATTGGTTTATTTTAATTGTATGTATTTTTCATTGGTTGTTAGTTATTGTTTTATTTATTTTGGCAGTTGTTTCCTTATATGGGAAACGCTAATTAAGGTTTAGTTAGAGCTTTTTTTCTTTCTTTCTTTAAAAGCGTTATAGTATATTATTTGTAAATTATATTGTATTTAATTTAATGTTAAATACTATTTGTTTATTTCATATATAATGTTCGAAAGAGTAATTAATGAGGAGTATTTAATAATTTTCAAGTTATTATTTTCAAATATAATTGAAATATGTGTTATTATATTTATTTAATATGTTGTGTGTGTTATTGATATTGTTTATATTTTTGGGGGTATGTATTGTGTTATTATAAATATTTTTTAGGTGTCTATATTTTATTTTTGGCGATTCTTGTGTTGTCTATATTTTTGTTATCGATATTTGTGTCATTTTGTATGCTTGTTTAATGTTTTCGATATTAGTTATAACGATATTTTATGTGTCGATATCAGTGATATCGATGTTAATATTTGACTATATTTTATTGTTGATATTTGTGTATTTTTTTAAATAAGTATACAATATTGATATTTATGTTATCGATATCTGTGTGTCGATAATTTGGTAGGTCGATATTATGACTGTCGATGTTATGTCAGTGATCCCTTGCTCTGGTGCTAGGACCTTTCACCATGGGGCAGTCACTGAAATCCACAATGTGTCTGTGACTATCCTGCAATGAAATCTTGGCTAAGTAACAGTGTAATTGCTGCTTCTTCTCAGATTAACTTTTTGTGTTTTGGGGAAGAGCAGCATATTGGGAAGGCTGGAAAGAGTGGGTAATGATATGGATATGAAGCCAATTTCTGAAGTCTGCCTCCTCTTCTGGTGAGTGTCTTATTTGCATTAGGAGAACCCCCTCTGCCCTACTTTTTCTCTGTGTATTTTATTTCTTCATCTGCACTCCTGTGGAATGTTATTACAGGATGCAGTGCAAGAAGGAAATGTCAGCTGTTGAAAAAGCAGCAGCAATTAGACTGCATAACTACTTGCCTACTTACCAAAGCATTGATAGATGTTCAGTGGCTGTTATTGGCAGCTGCGCTCAGCCAGTAGTCAAAATGCAGCTTTCACCAGTCTAAGCATCTGCAAATCAGTTTATCTGGTCCATCCTTCAATTACTATCCTTATCTACCACAATGCAAATGACTAAGGTCCTGATTTAGAGGTAATCAGATGGGATATCTACCATGTTGTGATGGAGTAACTTGTCTGACAAACTCTAAATCAGGTCCAAGATTTCCAAGTGTGATCTTGGTAGTTACCCATCGTTCAGTGTTTGACTTATATAACCCTGTATTTGTCAAAACAAACTGTCAAATCAGACTTCTGCGGTCAATAAGTCAAAGGGAAGAAAGACCAGGGCAATTGCCATTCATATTAGGTTTTAAGGGAGGTGACAGGGCACATTTCTATCAGGTCGCTGATATTGCCTGCCGAGCACTGAAGATTATCAACAACCAATAGATCATGAAAAGAGGTGTCGGAGAGGGCTCCTGTTAGACTTTTTGGAGAGACTCAGGTGAAGGAAGCAAAACACTCAAAGTCTTCTTAAAATAATGTTTCAGTATGTATTGAGAGAAATATGTAATTTCATTCAACTTGGAGATTGTGAATTAAAAAAATTATTCATTGGTCTGCTATTACATCATTCACAATTTTGTTCCACCCTGTGAGAAATTGGGTTATTGGTTGACTGGGTTGTGAATCTGGTCAAACAACAGTCACAATCTCTTGCAGGGTGAACTGCAAAAGGTCATCAAGTTAACCTGTGTGCTTAACTCTGGGCAGCTTGGCACAAAAAGCAGTCAGGCCTAACTTAGAGGCGATGTATAAAGTATTTATGCAAAAAGAGCAATTGATGGATGGAATGCTGAACAATGTCAAACATTCACCGATAGTACAGAGACCTGGACCTGAATCCATTGTTCTTTTGCTCACCATGCCGTTCCAGTTCGTCCCCAGCCACATGCAAATCAGTCTTGACCCTGCTCCCCCTGGGAACAGTCCAGCCTGAACAGCCAGACCTCAGGTCCTCCCAGGATCGGACACAAGCATCCTGGGAGCTCTTTCAGGGTATCACCCTTCATCAGTTAGGCTAGCTTGAATCTAGTAGTACAGCAAGCAAGGAACCCATTTCTGGGCATACTAAACTGGTGTGGCGTAGTAAGCAAAAGAACAATGGATTTAACCCAGATCTCTTTACTGGGGGTGAATTTTTGATTTAATGATTCCGTTCATCACATGTTGTCACAGTATAAAGTATTTATGCAACACACAAACAGCATGAAAGTGAAAACGCAACAGTAGAAAAATCCCAAACCAATTTAGAAAAATAGAATACATTTTAATAAATTATTTGACACCAAAATGACAAAAATCTAATTTGTTGAATCAGAGTTATGAATTTTTAAGGTTTTTGGTAAAAACTAGCACTTAAAAGATCAAAGTGCCAACCTAAGACATCTAGTTGCATGAGACCCTGACAAAGTCGAAGGTTAAGGCGGATTGCGATGGGGCGTGCTTTGGATACAAGAAGTGAACTGGGCCCGATCGTTGCTCACCTTTGGACTTGGAACATTTTTCAAAGTAAAATGTCTGAGAAGGTAAAGTTCAGAGGGGTTGAAGGCTCGGTGAAGAACTCTATGTTTGGATTTAGCTGCCGAAACGAAAGTCAAAAAACTCCAGAGGGACGAAACAGAGGGCTGTAGCCAAAGACAGTTCCACAAGATCGGATAGCTCTTTAGCAAAGGACAGCTGAAATGGATTTGCTGCTGCGGAGAAGAAAGCAGTGGGGGAAGTCGTGAAGGCAATCTGACCTGTGATGCACCTCGGGCGGATAGGTGAGCAGGTTAGTCTCGGTCTCCTACTGGTTATTGGAGCACGTTTTGGCCAAAATTTGCCTAAGTACTGAGTTTTGGAAATTGCCCATCTGAGCACCTTTAGCACCACAACCAAGGGCTCAGGACTGGTGGGACATCTCTTGGGGGTTCAGGACTCACTTTGGCTGGGATCAGGTTCCAGGTTTGGGTTCAAGATAGTGGGAGCCTGTTATGTTCATGTGCATCTGAACAGGAGGCCAGTAAACTAGTCCTTGGAGTAACTTCTGGCAGTCCTGGGTGCAGGTGAAGATGCAGGGCCCAATAAAAAGGCTGCCCTCTGAGGATTCAAGGCATGGTCCATACAGCAAAGCAGTCCTTCCAGGTACAGCAGCAGTCTGGTAGAGTGCACAGCAGCTCACTGCAGCAGACAGTCCTCCGAGAGTCCTTCAGCAGGCCAGTAGTGAGATGAGGTAAGGTAAGGTAAATAATTTATTTGTACATGGTTGATTAAAACCTTTACAAAACAATTAAAACATTGCAAAAAATTAACTTTATACGACTTTCTAAAATTTAAAAATTTACTTAATATCGATTTATGGCCATCATTGTAATTAAAAGTTTGTGACTTCAGGACACCGTCTCGGAAGTATTCGGTCTGGCTTTTATTAATCCGCAGTCAACATGTTCTTCTGTCTTTTTGCTACTAGTTCAAAAAACTTTGTGACCCGACAGTTTAATTTTGTTTTGGTAGGGTTAAAGCACAGTTTGACCGCCTGCCTGCATGTGCGAACACCATATAGTTTAAACGATGGACGTAATAAATTGTACCTCAGGTCCTTTAATTTGGGGCAAATACAGATTACATGAATGATATCTTCTTTGCCAGATTTGCACAAGCGACAATGTTGCGGGGAGTTTTTTCTTACCCAAGGCGGCAGATGAGGGGCAGCTGGAATTACACCAAGGCGTAATTTTAAAAACTTTTCTTTTGTCTTTAGATTCATTCCAATGTTAAGATACACTTGAGGTTGCAGTGTTACATAGTCGCTGAGTGTAATCCAGCCGTGCGCTCTTTTGGATAATGTCACCTTATCCTCAATAGAGGAAATAATACGTGCTGATTTTTTCGCAACTTTTTTAAAAGACAAGAGATCAGTAAGGGTGCCCCAGAGGTCTAACAGTCCCAAGGTTTGGAGTGAGTCAAATAAGTAATCTCTTGCAGAGGATGTTCGATGGCGGAGCAGCTCTTCCCATAAATTTGAATTTAAAGAACCAACCTCAGCGCTGCAAATCTTGTGCCAAGTAGTGACATACATGCTCCGTCTTTCCAGTGTTTGTTTTAACAGACCAAATTCAAGCCGAATTTGCGCTGGAGAAACGTATCTTGGCAGGTTGAAGATTGCCCTGTATGAGTTTGCTATCACTATATCCAATAGCGCAGCATCCTTTCCTTGAAGGGGTTCACTCCCATATCGAAGGGTCGGCTGTAGCTTTGCTCGCAGGACCTGGAGCAAGGGGTTAAGCGTTAAGTCAGGAAGCTTGACCTTTAAAGATTTTATCGCCAAACAAGTCACAGTTCCCTTCCCTCGCAAGGACTCTAGTTGTTGTTTGAACGAGTTCTTATGGTCCAAGATTACTCCCAGGTATTTATAGGTAGTTACGAGATCCAGCCCTTGTCCATTTAGATGCCAATTGTTTTTCCTTTTTTTCCGATAATTCACTGTCATGACTTTAGATTTGGCAAAATTTATTTGCAAGCAGTTCCTTTCCGAAAAGGTGTGGGTTACATTCAAAAGATGTTGGAGGCCAATCGGAGTCCGACTGATTAAGACCAGATCGTCTGCGTACAACAGATTGGACAACTGAGTTTTCCCTAGTTTTGGTGCATGGCAGGGGCACTTATCGAGTTCTCCTGACAGGTCTGCAAGAAAAAGGTTAAATAAAAATGGAGCTAGAACACAGCCCTGTTTTAACCCTTTTGTTGTTGGAATCGATTTAGAGAGATGTGTTCCTGCTCCTAATTTAACCTTGATCCAGGTGTTTGTGTGCAGTAATATCAGTTGGTCCAAGAGTCGTTTCGGTATACCCCAGTTTTCCAGTTTCCTCCAGAGTTTATTTCGATCGACGTGATCAAAAGCGGCAGCATAATCAATGAAACACAGGAAAAGGGGAGTTTTGGTCTCTTTTGCTGCATCCATCAGCATGGTCAATGCCATGATGTTTGTAACGGTCCCTTGACCCTGGCAGAAGCCTGTTTGATTAATAGGGAGGATGGAATTTTCGGACGCCCATGTTGTTAACTCCTTCAGTATGGTTCCTGCATAATACTTGGCCTCCACGTCTATAAGAGCGATAAGCCGGTAATTATTTGGAAGTTTCCTGCTGCCCTGTGTAAAAATTGGGCTTAATACTGATCCAAACCAGGACTCCGGTAGTGTCAATGTGTCCTTTATGTTTTTAAAAACCGGTGTGAGTGCTACACTCCAAAATTCAGCATCTGATTTATATAACATTGGTGGGATGCCGTTTGGACCAGGGGCACCTGTTGGTCTGCCCCTAGCTATTTGCCTCTTGATTTCCGCTGATGTGTAAGTAGAGTGTTCAATCTCAACAGAGGCAGTAGAACTTAAATCTAACTTTAATTTACCTACACAAGGAGATGACGTAGTTCCTCTTGGGTCTGAGTCTTGAAAAGTTACCATTGTACCGCAGTTGCTTGTTTTTCTCTACAAACTACTTTACTGGGCCCTCTTGTCCCTACTTCATCAAGACGTTCCCCGTTGTCAGCGAATGTGTTGTTAAAATGCTTGAAGAGGTAATTTGTCCATGCTTCCTCCGTTATATTAGAATTTAGGCCAAGATGGTCTGGATTCTTTAATCTTTTGATCATATGCCAAAACCTTGAACTGTTTTTCCGTTTAACTTCATAAAGGAGCTTGGCCCATAAATCTTCATTTTTTCGCATCTTTTTTCCCATTTCATCCTTTTTAGCAGTTGTTTTGCTTCCCGTAAAACTTTTTGTAAGTCTTGATTTAATGGATCTTTCCTCATCTGTCTCAATGTTCGGTTTATAATCTGCTTTTGGATTTTCATTTCTGGAGTGGGTTGCGTTTTGGTCGATGCTCCCGTTTGATGTATTAATCTATTTGATGATCCTTTCAGTCATTTCTCATCGACTGCTAGGATGAAGTTTTGCCATGCTTCTACCGGTTTTGTCGTGAGATTTTCCGCTTGAATGTAAAGAGTTTTTGCCTTAAGGCATATAGTGCTGATATTACTGGGATTGCATCGAAGCCGCTTTAGATTTGCGGCTACTTTGATATTAATACCTATAAATGGTTCGATCTTAAGAAGTGAGTTGACTTTTATTGTTACTTCTTGAGGCAAGTGGTCGCTATGTTCGCTGGTCCCAATCTTAAACGCCATTACGGTACCAAGCATATTTAGGGATGTAAATGTATAATCCAAATGAGAAGATTGCTGTTTTGAATGAAACGTTGCGATTGGTGGGTCATCCTCCGGGAAACGCCCGTTTAAGGCTCTTAAGTTAAGATGTTCTAACTGCCGTAATAGGTGATTTGAGCAATTTGTGGATTTCTTAATGTTTGGGAAGCCCTGGCTTGGCACTTCCCATGCAACATTAAGTTCTTGGTCAAGGGCATCACCTTCCCCAGAGCTAAAGAGATACATGTTAAAATCGCTTGCTAGAATAATATAGTCAGAATCCTCTTCATCCATTATCTTTTTTGTGGCTTCAGTCAGTTCTTTGGCAGCTTTCCGTTTCCATTTGGGATGGATGTAAGCGTTAATTACTATAACTTCTTGACACTGGCTGTTTAGCCAGAGTACGATCTTTACCGCCTGCATAACGCTTGGGGGTGTTATTTGAGATGCTATTGCTGAGATCTCTCCTATAGTTACTATGGAGGCCATAATCATTAAGCCCCCTGATCGGCGACCAAAATCGGAACACTTTTTTGCCGGAATGCAACAAGATGTATATCCTTGGAGTTCAAAGGCCTTTTCCTCCCAGGTCTCTTGCAGCAGTAACAAATCAAATGAATTTAAATATTGTAAGAACTCCGGATCCTCACTTTTACTAGCTAGACCGTTTATGTTCCAAATGCATATCTTAATTTGTCTGGAGTTGTTCAAGGCATGATTGAGGTTGCTCTCCCTTTGTCAATTTGTATGGTCTGCTATGTTAATGGTGCGCTGAATTTGCCTCCAGTTTTGTGAGGCAGTTGGCCAAATGTGACGTAGATCCCTAGAGTCTTGTGCTGGTAAAAAGATCTTTGTATCTTGGGTGTATGCTCTTGGCGAGGTACTCCTTGCTCCCTTTAATACTGAATTGATGTTTTTCCGTATGGGTGTCCCAGTAGGGGGTAAAAAGGTGTCGGATAGGGAGGTAACTTTTCCTTTTCAAGTTTTATCCCCCATTGCTTAAACATAATCACTTCTTTCATGATTTTTTTGGCTGTCTCTGCGGAGTTCCAGGTTGCTTTGGTTATTTCCGAACATTGCGAGTTGTTGTTTAGCTGGAACTCTATTCGGAGAAGATCAGAGGAGCCAATATTTTCTAGGTTTGTAATCGAATGTAAAAGCCGCAGTATATTTCCTCTGTTCAATATGTCATCACTGCCACGAGATGTATATTCTGGAATGAAGAGAATAGTGGCCATGCTATCCCCGTGTTGTACTGCAGCTTGCTTTGCTCGAGATCCCTCGTTTCCGGTATGACCGGGCTGTGGAGAGCGACTTAAACTGCCGCTTGTGGGGGAAGTTTGTTGTGTTCTGTGCTGCCCTTCTCTCCGTAAGTCCTTTGTAATGTTTATTGTTCCCCCTGTTTGCTTCTGTGATAACTCTGCGTTGCTGGTCTGTGTATTGTCGCTGATTTCTATGGTTTGAGTTTGTTCAGTTTTAATGGTCCTTATTAAGTCAAAATTATATACAGTTTGAGTTGTTTTTGTTTGAGGAAGTCCCCGCTTACTTCCAAAAAGTGGAGATTTATGAGATTTATCTCTAGATGGTGTGCTCAAAGCCACTGGCGGCTTGGCAATAAATGTCAGGGGTGGATTCTCCAAGTCTTCAGGCAAAAGCGAGAGCGTAAGTTGATTTACGTGTTCGACTTTTGGACTGTGAACGATTGCTGTTGGGGACAAATATAATGGTAGTTCCTTACGAGATCTTCCGCTGGTTGGAAGCCTGTTTCTTCCCTTCCTTTTTTTCTTCCTCCGAGTTTTACAAAAGCTCTGGGCGTTGGTTGGTACACAGTCAGCTGTAGTTGTACAAGCTGCTGATAAATGAGCCGTGAGTTCAGCTTCCCTATTCTCTGATGTTAGTAATAGGCCGTCCCTACCTATCATATTCAAATTGCTGTTTACTGTCCGTGCTACTTTTAATTGGTCTGTAGGGCTTTTTGGTGGTCTGGAGAGTTCAGTGTTCTTTGCAGAAGTCTGTAAAATGGTTGTTTTTAGGTCTACTATTAGATCCCCTATCATGGATGGTAGGGTTAGTAACTTGTCTACGATCGGTTCACAGGAGCATGATGATGGTATTGCTTGGACCACATAAGCTGATTCCTGTCCTCTCTTTATGAGGCCATTAAGTTCTAATATTTTCGAGTCTATTCCTGAGATGGAATCAACCATTGTCTGTAAGACGGTAAGTTGCAGATCCATTTTGTGAGATTGAAATTGTAATGCTGCAGCTGAATCTTGCAGGGTGTTTAGGATTGTTACCCATAATGATTCCGGGATTGGGCTTCCAATGTTGTTACTTTTCTCCAGTCTTGGAGAGTTATTTGCTTCTATTGGTGAGTTTGAATGAACTGGTTTCAGGTTGTAAGAGGCTACTAGTTCTTCCCATTCCTGGGTAGCTATAAAAGTCATATCGTTATTTGTTGAGTGGGAGTCGCTGAAAGGTAACAGAGTGCGACGCTCAAAGGGCATATGTGCTGTTGGACTATTATGTATTAATGATTGCTCCCAGGTATCTACTTGAGTTGTTTCGAGTGGTTTTGTTTGAATTGGAGAACTATTTTTTAATTGTGGGAATAAATCTTGTTGTTTTCCGTCCTTGAGGTCCTGTGCGTTAACTGCAGCTGATCGGTCTACTTGGGTTGTTTGAGTTGCCTTCTTTCGGATGGGAAAGCTGTTATTTAATTGAGAAGATAGATCTTGTACTTTTCCGTCACGGTTATCTTGAACCTTAATTTTGACTGGTGAATCTGAGCTCTCTGTGTATAAGGTGCTGATTTGACTTAAATTTGTCTCAACTCCACTGGCTGAGTGGGAATAAGGATGGGAGTGTTTCACCAACTCTGAGAATTTATCCATCTTCGGCAAGCTCAACAAGCTATTTTTTTTACGGTGATTTTTCCAGAACAGGGCGAACCCGGAGCAACCCTGCTTTGACTATTTGCTCCTTTAGCTGCTAAATTGATACAATCACCCACTCCCCTGGTTCCGGTTGATGTTGTTGTTGTCACTTCGGTTGTTTTCCCAGGGAGGGGTTGACAATTCGTCCCTATAGACTGTGGGGTCACAACTGGATTAATATAGAGAGGACTGCAGTCAGTTTTACTTAATAGGAGCGGTGTTTGCAGCCCTTTTATATTCCCAGTCTTGGAGTAAATTGCCGTCCCTGGGTCCTTCAGAAAAGAGAATTTTGTGTATATCTTTGGCTGGTAGGTACATATTTTTTTCCTCACAGACATTCCTTTAATGGTTATAAGATCATTTGAGACCTTTAACGTTGTATGAGACAATGGCCGCTGTGGCGATAACTGCAGTGTCTGTGGTGCCATTGGCAGCTGGGGGGCAGCTGAAAGGGCAGTAACTGCATGCCGTCGCCGAGGCCAACTGCAACCGGAATGTCAGTAGTCACCAACCCACAAATATTACCACAAATAATACGCTCCTCAGATGGATTTAAGAGAGTGCTCCACCTCTGTCCAGGTGGTGTAAGAACTTTTGCCATTGTTTTTATAGTTATAATTTCGCTTGTGGTTACAATTGGAGTTGCAATTGAACTTATGGTGGCCTTGTTAGATTCTTCCTTGTAGGCGTTATAGGTTTTGAGGGTTTTGTCTCGAGATTTAGTTGGTTGTGGTTGTGGTGTCGTTGCAGGTTCCAAGTCAAGTTTCCTTTTTTTTACTTTGACTTGTTTTTTGGTTCAAGCAAAAGGTGTCTGACTTTGCCAGATCTCATTCCTCCTTTCTTAGTAGATGCTTTTATTTGAATTTTATTTATATTTCATCTATGACCGTCTGTGCCCTGGGCCCTGTGTTATGTCCGGCCAGGTACTGCGTAGAAAACACAGAAGCACAAGGTGCACAAGAGAGGAGTAGGAATAAAATAATGAGGCAAGTTCAACAGCAATACAATACGATGATGCGCGGTGATGCACGGTGTTGCAGCACCGAAACGGGACGGGAGAGCAGGGCACTCTAGGTGCTACAGGCTACGGGCTGCTCCCAACATAGCTGGGCCGCCTCCGCAGCGCACCTGGGTACAACACTTCAGGCTGTCTCTAACGTCAACCTTGCTCTCCCGCTTTTACCGCTTATTACCTCTGCTTTCAATATCTTTCAGTATCACGTTCAACGGGCTCCCGGACTCCCAGGCTCCAGACCGCTCAACTCCTTGGAACCTCGGCTCACCGCTGAAGGCTTGTAGCTCCCGGAGACGGCTCCTCACCTCCACCTCCACCGTCCGCCCAGCACAAAACACAGAACTCCGCCTCCGACAAGCGTTAGGTGAAGGAAATGAAGGATTGACGGAGCTGAGTGCCCTCCAGCAGCAGCCTGTGGCTCTCGCGGCTCTCAGGGGGGCTCCTGCGACTCTCCTACCGCTCCCGCAGCTCTCGTGACTCTCCTACCGATCCCGCGGCTCTCGTGACTCTCCTACCGCTCCCGCGGCTCTCGTGGCTCTCCTACCGCTCCCGCGGCTCTCGCGGCTCTCAGGGGGCTCCCGCGACTCTCCTACCGCTCCGTGGCTCTCGCGGCTCTCACGGAGCTCCCGCGACTCTCCTATCGCTCCTGGGGCTCCCGCGGCTCAGCTCAGCCGCCAAGCCTCTCTCTGCAGCACTCTCTCAGCTGCGCTGCCTCTCGCTGCCTCTCGCTCTCCCGACCCGGAACAGGAACAGCAAGTGAGGAAATTGCATTAATAGTCAACAGTAGTAGTGAGATGAAGAGTGGGTCTGAAGGTCCGATTTTTATACCCTAGTGCCCTTCTTCTGGAAGGTGGGAGAAGCTTATGAAAAGGTTTTTTGAAGTGCTTGGAATCTCCTACCTTCCCTGCACTGGCTCCAAGCTGGCTTCAGTGACAATACAGGGTCATTAGGCCCTTTGTGTGAAGGCAGAGCACAGCCTATTCAGGTGTAAGTGGGGCTGGGCTCAGCTCTGCCCCCCATCCTACCAGCAGATGTCCCATTGAAGCACACCCAATACTTCTATTGTGTGATTGTCTGGGAGAAATTCACAAACGCTAACTGTTAGCTACACCCATTCATGTGACCAAAGACAGGCTGCAGACACAAAGGGCTAAGGACAGGAAAATTCCAATTTTCTAAAGGTTCTATCATAACGGGGAGTGATCCAGATGAGGTAATAGGGGGTGGGATCAGTATACTATCATTCAAAGAGAAATATAACCCCCTACACCATAAATGTATTGTTATTCACAGCAGAGTCCACATACCTATTCCATGTCTCCAGGGCCCGTGAGGGCTCCTTGTTGCCTTGTGAGATTCTACCTGTAACTCCCCACTCCCATTTGTCTTTCATACGAATATAATTGATGTATTAGTATCTTCCATGGTGCATACTAGCTTACATATAAAGACAGACAATCATAAATATGAAAAGTTCTGCCACAAATAAGCCTTTTGACTATGTATCTTCACATCAAATCCCATAGTATGTACATTGTACTATGTACGACAAACAAAACATCTATAGAAGTGTCACATACAACATTCCTAAACTCACAGTCGATTGGACATTACTAAACAATACATGAAATAATTTCTTGACTACACAAACATAAGTGTCCAACATATAAAAAAGAGAAAATAATTACACATTTTAGCATTTATGAAAAAGTGTCCACCATAAACAACTAAGGTTTTGCAATCAACTAAACTGGGTATATATTATTATTTTCCGCCTGAGGTATGGTCCTATGGGTACCATGTGGCCCTTAATGGTCAAAATTCATAAGCTTTAGATACTTTTGTCGGTCTCGGAGGACAAAATGTACTACTCGACCTTCCTGTGACACTCTTTTATAGTTTTGTCTGGATATATTCCTGACCACGTTTTAAATACGCTGACTTGTTTTGACCTTCTCAAGGGGCCTGAAAGTTTTGGTGAAGGTCTTCCTCAGATTTATGAATGTCATTCTGTGGGACACAGTCTTGTGGTTTACATGGAACTCCATATTCTGTATTGGCATATGTATTGACATTGTTGGCATATTTAAAATGTGGTCAGGAATACATCCCGACAAAAGAATTAAGGAGGGTCATGGGAGGGTCGAGGAGTACATTTACTGCCCTGAGATCAACACAAGTATTTAAAGCTTATGGATTCCACACATTAAGGGCCACATGGTACCCATAGGACCATACCAGTGAGGGAAAATAATAAGATATCCCCAGTTTAGTTGATTTCAAAACCTTAGTTCATTATGGTGGACACTTTTCCATAAATGCTAAATTGTGTAACTGTTTTCAGTTTTTTATATGTTGGACACTTCTGTTTGTATAGACAACAAATAATTTCATGGATTGTTGAGAAATGTCAAATCGACTGTGAGTTTAGGAATGTTGAATGTGATGCATCTCTAGAATTTTTGTTTGTTTTACCCTGTACAACGAACATACTATGGGATTTGATGTAAAGAGACATAGTAAAAAGGCTTATTTGTTGCAGAATTTTTAATATTTATGATTGTCTGTCTGTATATGTATGTCAGTATGTACCATGGAAGATACTAATACATCAATTATATTAGTATGAAAGACACAAGAGAGTGTGGAGTGACCGGGAGAATCTCACAAGGCAAGAATGGGCCCTCATGGGACAAGGAGACAAGAAATATGTATGTGGTCTCTGATGTGCATAATAATACATTTATGGTGCAGGGGGTATATACATGTCTAAAAGTGGCATCTTCAAAATTGAAAGGAAATATCAGACTTTACCATTAAAGAAGGTTTTATTATTACAATTTCATAGGTACCAAACATGAGATATATACCTGCTCTCAATTAGGAATTATGTATTAAATGTAATAAGGAGTTCCCAATGTTATCCAATGGGAGGGGTATGCCTCACAATAGTAAAAAAAAAGGTTTGGGGGCATTTTCACTACCAGGACATGTACAAATTTAAACTACATTTCCAGCCTTTTAATCGCACAGCACCCTGCCCTATGGGTTAACTACGGCCCACCTTAGGGGTGACTTATATATAGTAAAAGGGTAGCTTAAGACTTGGCAAGGGGGTTTAAATGCATAGTTGATACGGCAGTGTGAAACTGCATTCAGGCTGCATTGGCAGGCCTGGGACATGTTTTAGGGTGCTACTTAAGTGGGTGGCACAATAAGTGCTGCAAGCCACTGGTGCCCCTAAATTCAAATGCCCTGCATATGTGGTAAGTCACTCTACAAGGGACATATAAGTAAATAAAATATGCCAATTAGGTATATGCCAATCAAACCACATTTAGCAGAGTGAGCACAAGCACTTTAGCGCTGGTTAGCAGTGGTAAAGTGCATGGAGTCTTAAGGCCAGCAAAAATGTATTCGAGCAAAAATGAGAGGTAAGTAGGCAAAAAGTTTGGGGAAGACCACCCTAAGGTAGACAGGTCTAACATACCTATTACAGC
Organism: Calotriton arnoldi; assembly: GCA_963921515.1. Classification (NCBI taxonomy): domain Eukaryota; kingdom Metazoa; phylum Chordata; class Amphibia; order Caudata; family Salamandridae; genus Calotriton; species Calotriton arnoldi. Next base: position 58,532 of record CAWUFW010008014.1, on the reverse strand, counting down.
ATCAAGCATAGGCCTATGGGATAGCCTACTTGACTTTTCTGAGTGAAAGAGCATATCCAAACACAAACTGGTCTCTTTCAGTGCCAGACACTTTCATGGCAATATGTGCTTTTTGAGATGAAAAATTATTTTTACCTTAGCCAATGTTTCTCACAAGGGCCTAGAAGCTTCTCAGACAATAGAGTTTTGCAATACATATGATAAAAGAAAGCATTCAGAAAGATAAATGACTGGCAGACAACACCAGATATATTGGCTTTCTAATGCTTGTTTTATATATAATATGCTTTTTTAAAATAGGATGGACCTAACCCCGCATGGCAGCAAAGAGCTTGACATAGCACAACAGCGGGTATAAGTGGATGGGAGACATTTGAGGCAGCACGATTGTTTACAAAAGTAGATGAACATGAGAAAAGAAGGGTGGGAGAAAGAGGTGGAGCACAATGTTGGGGGAAAGAACTTGGCTTGAGTTTTTAATAAACATCAACATATTTGGAGTGATTTTTCATAAAAATGTACACTGAATACAGAATGATAGGAATATTTTGCAAAATATACAAATGTACATTCAAATTATGTAATAACTAAAATGTTCTGGTTACAATACAGAAAATCACAAGAGGTAAAACAAATAACTCCAACAGCAAACACAGAAAAGGAAAGTGAGGGTGGGATTAGTGGGAGAGAGAGTAGAGCTCAGAAAAGTTGAGATTTGTGGTTCGATTTAGTATTGAGGTAAGCTGACATTTTTAGATGGTGGAAGGTTATTCCAGTGAGTGCGGTCAATCAAGCAATCAGTCAGGAGTTTGTATAGCGTGGCTTCTCACCTGTGATGGTCCCAAGGTGCTGAGTGGAGGGGGACAGCTGATCCGTCTGGGCATGGGGGTTCAGTCAAAGAGCCAAGTCTTGAGATCCTTCCTGATTTGGGTTAGAGACAGGGAGTGCCTGAGGTGGAGTTGCAGGGTGTTCCAGGTCTTGGCAACAAGGTAGGAGAAGGATCTTCCTCCGGTTCTGGTCTTGTGAATCCATGGGACAGTGGCCAGGACAAGTTGGGTGGAGCGAAGTTGTCCCGCGGGTACGTCGACTGAGAAGCGGTGGTTCAGGTATGCTGGTCCTATGTCATGGAGAGTTTTGCAGGCATGTGTGAGGAGCTTGAAGGTGCTTCTCTTTTTGACTTGAAGCCACTGGAGTTGTCTAAGATGTTCTGTGATTTGGCTGCGGTGGGAGATGTCGAGGACCAGTCTGGCTGCAGCATTTTGAATGTTCTGTAGTTTTTTTTAGCTGTTTCTGGGTGATGCCGGCATAGAGTGTGTTGCTGTAGTCGAATCTGCTGGTGAGGAGATTCTGTGGGGATTCATCGGAAAGTCTTTTGAAGCAGGCAGAGCACTTGAAGCAGGATGAGGATACGGCGTTGATCTTGTGGTTCATTGTGAGCGAGGAGTCCGGTATGATGCGAGGTTACATGCGTGGTCAGTGGGGGTAGGAGGGGTTCCCAGTGCGGCGGGTCCCCGGGAGTCATCTCAGGCTGAGGGGGCGTGTCTCAGGATGATTGTCAGTCTTGTCCGAGTTGAGCTTGAGCTGCTGTCTTTCATCCAGGTGGCACCAGCCTTCATCCTGCTGTGAAAGTCAATTCTGGTGGCTTTGGGTTTGTTGGTGAGGGAGAGGATCAGCTGGGTGTCGTCAGCGTAGGAGATGATGTTGAATCCATGGTTTCTGACACTGGCCGTGAGGGGGGCCATGTAGACGTTGAAGAGGGTGGGACTCAGGGAGGAACCCTGGGGCACTCCGCAGCAGATATCTGTAGGTTCTGAGAGGAGCGAAGGTAGTCTGACTCACTGTGTTTGGCAGGTAAGGAAGGAGTGCTTCCAGTCCATGGCATTGTTGTGGATGCCAGCGCCATAGAGTCTCATGATTAGGGACAGTGGGAGATGGCATTGAAGGTGGCCAAGTGGGCCAGTAGGATGAGGGCTGCGATTTTGCCATGGTCGAGGGGGGTGTGGATGTCATCAGTGGCAGCGAGGAGTGCGGTCTCGGTTTTGTGGTTACTTCAGAAGCCGGATTGAATGAGGTCCAGGATGTGGTTCTCTTAGATGAACTTGGAGAGGTGGGTGTTGATGGCCTTCTGGAAGACATTGACTGGGAAGGGGAGGAGGGAGATAGGTCTGAAGTTTTTGAGGTCTGTCTGGTCAGCGGGTGGCTTCCTCAGTAGGGGGTTGATCTCGGCATGTTTCCAGTCGTCAGGGAAAGTGGCGATTTCGATTGAGCAGTTGATATGCAGTGAACTTCTGGGGCAATGGAGGTGGCCGCTCTGTGGAAGATGTGATATGGGCAGGGGTGTGATGGGGCTCTGGAGTGGATGCTCTACATGGTCTTTAGTGTGTCGTCTGTGGTGAGCGGAGTCCAGTTGAACAGTGATCTGTTGGGGTTTGGCATGGTTGCGTGCGGTGGTGATGGGCATTGTGGCAAGTTCTTGGGTGTTGAAGCTGTTGTAGATTTGCCTGATCTTGTGGTCGAAGAAGGTGCCGAGTTTGGTGCAGAGGTCTAGGGAGGGTGGGATGTCTGTGGTCTCACTTTTGGGCCTGGCAAACTCCTTGATGATGGCGAAGAGTTCTTTGCTGTTGTGTGAGTTGGCATAGATTCTGTCTCGGAGGGTGGGTTTCTTGGTGGTTTTGAGGAGGAGGTGGTGTGCGTTGAAGGTTGTTTGGGTTTCCGGGGTTTTGTTGTTCCTCTATCTCTTCTTGAGTCATCTACAGATGCGGCTGGACTCGTGGAGGATGGGGGTGCACCAGCTGGCTTTTTGGGAGTGTTGCTTGCCTGGTGCCTTTTTGAGGGGTACCAGAGTGTTGGTGCAGTTGGAGATCCATTGGTAAATGTTGCGTGTGGGGATGGATTCTGTTGATGTCGGCGGTGTGGTAGTGCTGAAGAAGGTGATGAAATGTTCTTCTGTGGCCTTGTTCCAGGTATGACAGGGGCGGTGAGGACAGTGGTGTACGGTGGGAGTGGTGAAGGCAAAGTACATGCAGTTGTGTTTGGTACAGAGGAGTTCGGTGGTGTGGCTGTAGGTGATGTTCTCTCTGGCAGAGAAGACAGGGTCAAGCGTGTGTTCGGCTGCGTGGGCTGGAGCTGTGACTAGCTGCTTGAATCCGATGATGGCGAGGTTCTTCAGAAGGGATGCAGTGTTCTGGTCACTGGGGTTGTCCAGGTGGAAGTTGAGGTTGCTGAGTAGGATGTAATAGGTGGATGCGAGAGCCTGGGGTGCGAAGAGGTCTACGATGGCATCGGTGAAGGGTGGGCGGGGGACGGGAGGCCTGTAGATGAGGGTGATGTAGAGGGTGGTGTTCGGTTTGGTCTGGATCTGGAAATGGAGGTGTTCCATGGTTGCCATTGGGTCGTTTGAGTGAGTGGTCAGGCAGGGGGTGTTCTTGCGGTGAAAAGCAAAGGCTTGCTTTTTTATTTTCTATGTAGTTGATTCAGGAATTTCAAGGATTATTTGGTTGGTGGTGCATATCATGTGAACACAACAGTGAGAGAGAGTTTTTAAGGTAGTTTCTGATTACCATTTTGAAGGAGGTGGCGCGATAAACCTTTTCATGGTTCAGTAAGCGATTGATTCGGAAGTGCGGAACATATTTATTCAGAATAGCAACATACTCTTTTAGGGATTGAAGAGGTTTAATGCTTAACCCTGGTCTTGCTTTTCATGAGCAAGAAGGAGAGAAGCTGACAAGTTGCAGTGATTTTAGCTAGGGCTCAACCTTCAGATGAATTATTTCATAGCCAATTAAGATACATTAATTGTTTATCTGGTTTTATTTTAGATAGAAAGTGAGTATCCATGACTAAATAACTTGCAAACATAGTTGTAAACATTGGATAACCACAGCAGATGACACTTTGAGTTAAAGTCGTGTGCTGTTAGCCTATTAGTGAAGGGAGATATTTAAAGGTGCTATGAGCATAGTGAATGACCCCATGTAAAGCTTGGAGAATAAAGCTTTTGCGGCCCTCCATTTGGGAAAGGGAGGACTTAAGTAACAAATATTTTTGGAGATTTTAGATGAAGGAGGCAAACCAAATGACTACTATGCCATAAATTCTTATGCAGTACAAGAGAATACGCACCAGGGTTTTATATTAAATGGTGTTAAATGCAGTAGAGAGGTCTAATAGCTCACCTATGTCTGTGATTGGCAGGATTGAAAGAGTGTCATTTTTCAGTGTTTCTGTGTGAGCAGAAGTCAGATTGGTAAATTGGAGAAGACTGTGTGCTCTATGTGGGATTGTAATTGTAAAGCTGCTGCCTTTTCAAGGACTTTACTGAGGAAGGGCAGATGAGTGATATGATGGCTGTTTGCTGCATCATTGAGGCCAAGGTTGGGCTTCTTCAGTAAAGAAAGAAAGTGGCTCCTTCTCAGGGTGGATGGGAAGGTTCCAATATGAAGGAAGGTGTTCATAGGTTCTGATGTTGGGTGGTGAAGTGAAGGAGAGGCTTGATGATGGGTGAGATTGAAACAATGTTGATTGAGTCAATAAGGAAGGTGGCGCTTCAATTCTTCCATCAAGCCTACAAAACTTGGGGAAACCTCTGTGTGATAAATATTATCAACAGAAAAGGACATTGAAAAGGTTTTAGGTCTTTCTTTGTCACCGGATAATATCTGGGACATGAACTCCTTGGATTTGTCACCACAGTCTGAGAAGCAACTGCAGACATATCTCTTGATTTGGAAGAATACCACTAAAAACCTCCTAAATCCATCACTATTCTTGAAAACAATGGCATAATCATCTGCCTCTCAATAGCATATGTATTCACTGTTCTCTTTTCCAAGACTTGATGTCTTTATCCACAAGGCAGTGCATGAGAGTTACATTTTTCAAGTCTAAGAAAAAGTTGTGCTCTTCTAAGCTATAATGAAGTCATACTTACTGAAGCATGTTAGTCAACATTATATCCACTCTGAACTTTTTACTTACTAAGAGGAACAGACTAACAACCCATCTGGGACTTTATAGTACCAAACACTCGATTTTAGGGGTGGGCAGAATTTGCAGAGTCGCGTTCCGCAAAGTTCTGCGAAATGGTTAAAAATCTCTGGGAGCTTCGCAAAGTTCCACGAGCATGTGGAATTGCTTGGTCCGCCTGTTCGCGATGGGTTTTTTGTGTTCAGGGACGCTGTTTGCGTGCTCGGGGGGAAATACCTCGCAAACTTACCCATACGGTCGCCAAATGGCGCAGCCATCTTGTTTCACTTGTCCCGCCCACTCACGATGCGTGTTTCCTGTTCGCGAACGCGGATGTCCGGTGGTGCGTCCGAATGACGTGTTCGCGATCCCACACTCTCGCGGCGCACGTGAACGGATAGGAAAACTCATCGGCGAATGCAGGGATCCCGGTAAGTCGCTACCGCGCGCGCAAACACGCATTTTTAAAGTGCTAACAAGGAAAAAATTCCGCTATGCCGCGGATCGCGGAATTTTCAGTAATTCCGCGTTCTCCGCGGAACGCGGAATTACCAAAATTCTGCAAATTCCGCGAGCGGAACGGAATTTACCGCCCACCCCTACTCGATTTGCTAGCGACAGGCCAATGGCTGTTCTCATGTCTCAGCTCAATTATGTCTCTTTTATCATTACTAGAGGCAAATACATTTTTGAAAAAATTCAAATACCAACAGGCATTGTATATTAACGCAGAAAACCTGGAAAAGAACATTACATTCACACACTGCTTGGATAAATTTAGAACAAATCATCCTACAACCACCAAAACTATAGTATAGACCAACTCAAAGACTAGATTTAGCAACAGTTAAAAGACATTTCCTAAAAGTTGAACACTAATAATTGGTAATTGAAGTTTATTTGCATAAGTTAATTAAAACCATTACATAACAATAAAAAACAACAGAAAGGTGAACGGAAACGGCTGCTTAAATCTTCAATTACATTTAAAAGCCAGTTAATCTGGAATCCATTTAAAAGAGAAAAATTGTATTAGAGCCTTACAATTGGTCCTAACATTAAGGTTTGTTTATGGATGGTAATGCAACATTGATTTAATACAGAACAGTGCCCGTTGCTCATCGGTCCATCCTCACTGAATATGTCACCAGTTAATGTCCCATCAGTTATCCATTGCTCATCCCTGTCCTTTACCAGCGCATATTTGTCCCCTGGTCCTTTTGCATGTGCTTTGTGCAATCCTAAAGTCTAAAGCTGGAATGTGGTCGCATTTAACAATGATGACAATTTATAAACTTAATTGAATCGAAGAAAAATATGCTAAAGTGCTGGTGACAATATTGTCTTTGGGGTTGGAGATAGTTGGGATGCGATTGAGGATCCCTGTTGCTGATGTTCTCAACTCGGAAATGATTGTTGATCTTATAAGAGTTCTCTAGGCATCTGCCCCTGGCTTGCCTTGAATGATGCAAGAACATAGCCTAGGAGCTTCAGTGCTATGTGGAGGATTGTTTATCTCCTGGTTTCTTTATAAAATAATCCGATATCAGTTTCTGGACTTTGTAGTGTTTGTATAAATCTCCCACAGCAGGCCAGGGTGGAAGCTCCTTGCCTCAGAAATAGCTCCCTCAGTAGGGTTCTCCTTTGATGGGCTATGGTGGGACAGCAGCACAGAAGGTGCAGCCATGAATCGGGTTTATAGTTGCATAGTCTGCAGGCTCCTCCATTCTTCTGGTTCGCCCAAGTTCGATTAAAGTCCAGTATTGGTAGGGCCAACAAACGCATGTAAATGATCTCTCTCCGAGTCTTGAAATTGAGGGAAGCAGAAAGATAGGGCTGGGGTTTAAATACCAGATATGAAGCATTGAGCAGGGCCAAAAAGGATGTTTATTTTAATGAAGCATGATCTTGCTTGAATGAGGCTAATTGCACTTGTCTGTTGATGGTCTTTTTCCAAGTTGTATAGGAAGTGGTAGTCAGTGAAATTGCTGATTGATTTATCTCTGTGGTAGCTCTCTTAAGCTGGTTGTTCCATGGGGAGCCTGTTTTTTCAAATATATTTCTAAGGCAACCCTTTAGGGATTTTCTGAGATTTTAAAATACGGATATAATATTTGAGAAAATCAGCCTCGATGATTAATACTTGTTTTACCAGCCCAAATTCCAGTCTGAGCCTTGCCCTAAGAAAGTATTTTGGTAATCAGATTTTTTTTATAGCCCACGCATTGTGCCTGCTCCAGAATTTCTGCGCAGGCTCCGGGAAAAGCTTGATGTCCATAGTGAAGTGCTGGCAGAAGGGATGCTTGAATGACTTTCTTTATTCCCTGTGCTGATGGGCTTTTTAGATTGTTATTAAGCTTGGTTAACCTGTAGGTAATTGCAGTTGATTTCTTTGTCAGACGGTTTTTGTGAGCAGATGATTGAGCAGATTCTGTGAACCACACCCCCAGATACTTATATTTAGGGGCCGACGTGATGGTCAGGGGGCCCATGGTACATGAAATTTGTTTTTTATTTTTATAACGGCTAAATACAAGTATTTTTGTCTTGTCTGGGTTGATAGAGAGGAAATTCGATAAGCTGTATTTATGTAGGCAGGTCAAGGCTCATTGGAGCCCCACTTTAGTGTGGTCCATAAAGACTGTATCGTCTGCGTATTGGAGGATGTAAAGACTACGATGGCCTAGGCAGGGCGGGACCAGGCAGCTGGTAGTCAGGGCTTTTCCCATGTCAGCTGTGTATAAATTAAAAAGTAGAGGTGCCAACACACAGCCTTGTTTCAGACCCCCAGTGGTGCGTATTGTGGCGGACAAAGATGTTGGACCTGTGTTCACTCAGACCCAGGTTTTGGAGTAGAGGGAGATTATAGCCGTTAAAAGAGGTGATGGAATGCCCCAGCTTGCTAATTTCTTCCAGAGGTTCTGTCTGTCAACTTTGTCAAATGATGCGGTGAAATCAATGAAGCAGCAGAAAAGTGGAGGTTGATTATGCTGTATGGCTTGATGACTGAGAGCGGATAATGCTATGATGTTGTCATTAGTGGCAGCTCCTCCACGAAAGCCGGTTTGAAAGAAGGGGAGCAACTTGTTTTCTTCTACCCAACTTTCGAGATTTTTCAGTAAGATTCGGGAATATGCTTTTGCCTCTAGATCTAACAGGGCTGTTAGACGGTAGTTGCTTGGTTTTAGAGGATCGCCCTTTATTGAAAAAACTGCATAATGTTGAACCTCTCCAGGCTTCGGGAGTTTGGCTCATTGTGTAGGCAGTGATGTAAAGCGGTGTTAAAAGACCTGCTAAATCTTCTGGGGCACATTGAAAAATCCCAGCTGGAAGACCGTTTGGGCCAGGGGCTCCATCGCCATTCATGACATTTATTAGTTGTACAATTTGAGAATATGAAGTTAGTGCTTGATGTTCTTCTTCTTGCTGCTGGCTGAGCACCATTTTGTTTGTATTGTTGCTTGCAGTAAACTGGCCTGTGACGTGTTTCTCCCATTCCCATGCTGAAACTGTGTTTTCCCTTGGTATCCGGGGAGATTTTAGGTTGTTCACGTGATTCCAGAAACAAGCTAATGATCTTTCCTTGAGCATCTCAATTTTTTTTTTCTACTCCTCCTCTTGTTGTACTGATTTGAGGTCCCAGATAACTTTTTTGTGGGTTCTCCGTGAGTCTTTTACCACCTTTAGATCTCTACTCGTTGTATAGAGTTTACACCGGCAGATAGTCCTCCTTAATTTCTTCCATGATGGATTAATGTGCCGTTTTAGCAGGTGTTTTTGTGGGTGGCCTTGCAGTAACTGTGTATGAGTTAAAAGACTCCTGCACCTCAAAATGGAATCTAACAGATCTTTAGTCATGGTGTCCCAATATATTAAAAGTTGTTCCCCTGGTTGATTCTTTTACCTAGTCCTTCTGTTGCCTAGCGATTTGACCACCTGAGGCGAGGAAAAGGTCGCCATTTGATTCTTCTGACAAGTGTCTTTGTTTCAACTTCAGTAGAAATACCTAACCCCTGGCCATTATCAGCTATCTGGTGGTTTAGGTCCAGGTTTATAGCTAGGGGTTTGTGGTCGCTCTCTTCTCAGTTTGTTATATCAAAGCTCTGAAGATGGTTTGCCAGAGGGGTAGACATGAAGATGTAATTGATTGTTGATATTTTTTTTATATGAGACAGGTCTTGTACCTAGGGTGCTTCAGGACTTGGTCTGCAGATTTTAGGCTGAATGAGGTGAGTTGGTCATTGAATTGTTCTCGTTCCTTGTTCACTTGCTCGATTTTGTTGTGCTTACCTAGAGATTTCATATTAAAGTCTCCTGCCACCACCACTTTGTGAGATGGGTGGGACTCGATGATTTCTTTTAAGCTTGAACACAAGGAGTCCATAGCACGAGCTCTTGACGTTTTTCGGGGGTTAAAGTAACAATTAATTAGGAGCAAAGGAGAGACCTTCTGACCAAGTCTTAGACCTTTTATGGTACAGCTTGCAGACCCCCATGGGTTTGGATGAGTGAAGAGGTTGACATTATAGCCGATTGCTTTATGAAAATTGAGAGACCGCCTGAGGGCCGCCCAAATAAACTTGTTGGTGTGGCTGATTGAAAAAATTCATAGAACCCATATATTACCATGGGATTTAATGCCCACGTCTCCTTCAAGCATAAGAAGTCACTAGTTATAAGAAATTTGCATCCAGGATTGGATCGTGGCCTGCCACATTCCATGAGATAATTGAGAGCTGATTTTTTGTTGCCTGTTTTCCAGTCTGAAAGCTTGAAGAGGGTGAAGAAAGGAGTTCCTTTGTGTTAGATGGAAGAGTAGTAATTGCTGCTCTGGGGCTTTGGCAGCTGGATCCTACACTCGTGGTTCTGAATTGCTGTCTGACATCTGATAATTATTTCCTTGGTTCCACAAGGAACTACCAAAGGGTTGGATGCTATAGTGGAGCTTACTAGCCAAACGTGAGCTGCGCCCCATGCTCCTTTCAGTACACTTCCCCGAGGGACTGGTATATTCTCCATCAGTAGCACATGTGGGTATTTTGGGGGAAGTGTGATTTGAAGCTCAATGCCCCATTCCTCGAATATAGGTGCATCTCTCAGAATGGCATCTCTGATTGCTATTGAACCCCAGTTGGTGATTGTGGACTCAGATGTCCCTTTTCCAGGAATATGGGCAAATTTAACCGACAAAAGCTCGACCGAGGTAAGGTATTTCAGAGATGGCATATGTTGAAATAATCGTAGCAAAGTCCCTCTATTTAGAACGCCTGAAGGGCCATTTGAGATGAAGTGGGGAATGAATGCTAAGCCAGCATAGACATTGTCAGCCCCCTTACATCTGGCTCCATTTATGTAGGTTTGTATTGGTTCCCGTAGCTGCAGACTAAGGAGTTCAATACTATCTCTTCCTGGCGAACCCATTTGCTGGACATTCCTGGGGAGCATAGCTGTGTACACTTGATTGTAACTGTCCCTGGGGTAGTTCTATTGCAGCAATCGTCTGCTGTTCCCTCCAGATTCCTTTTCCTCCTTTGGAAAATGGCACTGAAGGGGTATGATGATTGCTGGCTCATCCTTGGAGGTTGGACCCTGAAGGATGGTTTTTGTGGATTCCCTTGTGTCAGTGTTCACAGTTTTCAGGTTGTCTTGAGCCAAACCATTGTACTTCCCGAAGTCATCAGTGGTGTTCTCTTGATTTCCCTGTTGTGAAGCAGTTTGGGTGAGCGGCGCTGGTCTGAAGGAGGCAGCAATCTGGGAGGTAGCGTTGATGTGTTCTCCGTTTGGTTGTGCCATTCCTTTTGTGTTAGGGGGGACAAGGGTCCATAGTTGGTAATGTATTCTGGCACAAGATAGTACTTTACTGTTCTCCTTGCTTATTTGTAATGACCCCCAGGCTGAGTTGTGGCATAACTGCGTTTTCTGAAGTGGGCTGGGTTGTACTCTTTACATAAAGGGGGTTAAGCAATGGAGAGCGTGTGTTTCCCAGTTCTTGGTTTTTTGTGGCTGGCAGCAGTGGTGCTCCCTTTTTTCCCCCTGACTCAGCAGTCTGTTGCATTATTGACTGTGAAACCCTTGTACCTTCTAATGCTGAACTATTTTCAGTGGGCCTGCTACCTTGTTTAAAACCGTGATTGAAGATTGGGAAAAGTTTGACTAACTTGCCTTGTTATCTAGGTAGGCCTACTGTGGTGAGTGTTCCTGTTGTCACCGGGTGCCTTTTTTGTAGGCGCTGTTTTCTTGAGAGTTTTTTCAGTTTCTTTTTTTCTCTTCGTGAAAGGTTGAAAGTTTCCGTGGTAGATGGATTAAGGTCATGCTGAGTAGAGCCTTTGTCTAACAGAGGGTTTGTGTTGAGTGTAGTGTTATTATTGAGGAGGCCTAAATCCAAGTTTTATCTAGAACTGGATTTGCTGGGAGTTGTTGAATTCAATGCTAGATCCACTGTTGGTGCGGGGTTGCTGGATGACATTTCTTGGTTGTCTGATTGTATGTTTCTGGGTGTAGGCTTTTTTTTGCGTTGTCTAGCAATGCCCACAAAATATCTGGCAGTGAAGTTAATTTATCGATTAGTGGAGCACAAGAGCAAAATTGGCGCATTTCGATCAAGCCAAGTTTATGTTCTAAAAGTGTTAACTTAGTTCCTAGGTCCACTTGGCTTGTGGCAATCGACTGTATTAGGACGATCTGGAGCTACTTTTTTTGTGATTGCCAAAGAAGAGCTTTTGGTATTGTTTCTTGTTTAAAGGTTGAGCACGCCAGATTTGGTGTTACTGAGCTTGCCGGGCTAGCTGGCACACTGTCGCCTTTAAAGGATTGGTGTAGGGAGTCGAAGTTGGTACTTGGTGACCTCTTGAGTAGTGGAGTTTGGGCCACAGCTGCTTCCATTTGCACGTCTATCTGGGCTTCTAGTGACACTAGGAACTGATGCGAAAGGGCCCCATGCTTATGGTCTGATGTACTACGCCCCTAAACTCTTTGGGCAATTGTTGTATCTCCAAAGTGGTTGGTGGGCTAAATTGTTTCCCAGTTCCCTTGGGTGAGTTGTTTGTATGAATTTGCGCAGTTGTCGTAAGGTAATTTTTTTGTGAGGCCACTCCCTTTGGCTCACAGTCTTGGTAGAGTGTAGGGTGTGAATTTGCTTGACTGAGTTTGGGGGACTCTGAGCTCGTCAAGGCCAGCCTGTTTAGGGATAAGGAAAGCCTTATAATTTTTGGGGGGCTTTTTGTGAGGGAGGGGCTTGTGTGGGTTTTTGGAAATAGCATTGAATCCAACCCCGAAAAGGGGGATGAGGTTGTGGAGGCACGTCGAGGAGTCCTTCCTTTGTCGGGTTACTCCCCTGGTATGTTCCATTGTCCATTGTGGAGTAAGTTTGTGATTGTAGTTGGGTACAACCGGAGGAGTCAGGCTGCTTGCTCTTGCAGCCCCCCCACCCGTGCCTTCGGGTTCTTGACTCAGCTGCGGGCTCTCTTGGTGCTGGCTGGGGCTTTCTTTATGGTGGTCTGCTTGCCTCATTCTGACCAGGTTTTTTTTTTTACCATGCTGTAAGGCCAAAAACGTGATGACACGCTGACACTGGCTCCAAGAAGCCCCCCTCAGATCCTTTGATTAATTTGTTCGAAGGCCGACTATTGTGGCTGATGCAAGCAAGGAAAGAGGGGGAGAGGGGCAAGCAGATACTGTGGGGGGTTCTTGGGCTGTGGGTCGTGGGTCACTGCACCCAGACCTAGCCATACCGTTTTTGATGGGCTCTCGCTTTAAACTGCGCTATGCACTGTGCTCGAGGGCCCCCCTCCCAGTTGGCAGCCTACCTCCTGTTTAACTTGCTGCTGGGTTGATGCAGATGCCGGGGCCAGTATGGGTCTCAGGCAGGTCTCAGTGCCCTGGCCCCCCTTATTTGAGAGGGCTGGAAGGAAGCTGTCACCTGTCCTTTGGGGTCTCCACAAGGGTCTCCATGATTGTCTCTGGAGGCATGAGGGCGGAGCTGAAGGGCAGAGGACAGAGCACGCTCTTGCTCAGTTACTCCTGTGTCGAGGGCTTTGAGGGTGTCCCAAGAAGACTTGCAGGAGATGTAGGCCCAGATTGCACCCCCTGATACAGCAAGGGTGAGTGGGGCCTATCAGGATACCGCAGGTGGCACCTGCAGACTAAACCGGGCTGCCTCCGCAGACCGCCTGTGGCAATCACTCTACAGCCGCTGTCTGACAGCAGATGCACAAGCCCAGGCTATTTACCCCCGCTTGCGGCTTGCTGTTCGCAGTGCCTCTGCGGAGCCTTAGAGCTGCAGACAAGAACAAAAGGTCAAAGGCCCACCTCTGGGAATCGGGCCGGAGCTCGGAAATGGGAGCAGCTCCTTCGTGGCTCTCCTCAGCAGCTCACTATGCCCCGCCTCTCACGTTGCCCATGTCACAGAATATGTGGGTTTACACACTGAACATATTAGCACTGCCCCTGAGCACTAATAGTTTGAGATGCTTGACAAATAGACCCAAATTATGGAACACCTGCCCAGTTTCCCCTGAGCAGACTTCAACCTGGCTTGCATCTGTATGTTTCTCAGAACTCACATTTTCTAAAATACCTGAGCCATAGGGCTACATACCCATCCACATCTCCCTCTTCAGAAGCAGAAAAAGTATAAATAGGTAAGGGTGCCGGGATCAAATTTGCATAAGCACAAACATTGGATAAGTTGTCTAAACATTTCTCTGTGGTGCACTTGCGAAAAACATTATTTATCTACAGTGCATCTAGGAATTTGTGTCTGCTTACCTGCCATGGACGAAATTCATGCATGTTGGGACCTTTTTCATTCCTGAGAGTAAAGGATAACATAGCGTCCAGAGCATAAGCCAGCACATACACTGCAGTGTACGCATAGTAGGAGTACCGGAAATTATCCACATCATACACTGAACTTGGAAGTACATCCAGTTTCTCTGTTCCTGTGCAAATCTTGGCCCCTTTACTTCCATTTTTCTGATCCGTCGTGTTTGGATTGGTGTTGTTTGGCAACCATTGGCATTCAAAGACGTGCTCCCAGAAGGCCTTGATATAAATGTCATTAGGTGAAAGTGAGGGGTGAAGTTCATACAGAAATTTCTGGAATGCACCAGACTTTCGCTTGTGGGGAGAAATTCCAAGGGTACCGTTGAGCAACTTCCATAAATTTTCTTTGTAAAATAAAAAACTGCCTACAAGACTTGGGCTGACGAGCCACACTTTGCCCATAACGCCTTGTGCTGCCAGTGTGTCCAAGATGCTGTTCACCTCAGTCGGGTATGTATACAGAATAACCCCTGTCACTGTGGACTGCTTGAGCAGATCAACTATTGAAGATATTTTCCTCTCGCTGTCATTGTCACTCACAGTTACTAAGAAGGCCACACAGACTCCATTGTTTGCTAGTTCTCCCCTGAGCTTTTGGCTGCCATGTATGCCGTAGTCACTGTCGGATGCCAGGATTCCAACCCATGTCCAGCCAAACTGTATGACCAACTGAGCTAAACTATAGGGAATTCTGTCAGTGCTCGGGATGGTTCGCACAAAAGAAGGAAACTGACGTTAATCACTTAGGAGTGGTAATCCAGAGCCATAACTGATCTGAAAAAGTGAAACATAATCAATAGCAAGGACAACATTTATCCAGCAAAGTAAAGTGGAATTAGAAATAGAGTGTGATATTTTAATTGTAAAATAGGTGTTTCACTGACGACCCCAGTCAACGACTTTTTAGGTGAAGACTTACTTGGCATTATACACAATAAACCAAAACGAGCTGAAAGTATAATTCTTTGTCAGTCTTTCATGCCTATAAATAGCATATGGACGTGTGATAATAACAGGTCTGCAGAGCCATTCCGATGAAAGCTAGTAAGCAAGTTTGACCTATTTTTCAAAGCACATCCGCCGGATCAAGGATACCTGTCTGCAATCCCATTCTCACAAATTCACTCGCTGTGTCCCTTTAGGCTGATAAAATAGGAAGTAATATGAGAGTATGATGATCTTTAGGTTAAATGTGTGCTCCCTTTTTGGGAAAGTTCTGTACAAAGTTGCAGAGGGACTGGGGTTTCCTAAAAAGAAGGCTTATCTTTTCAATTCTAATTGCATAGAGGACGTGAAATTAATATTAGGGCTAGAACTAAAATAAGAAATCGGAGTGAAACATTAATAGCTGGTGTGACATATTGATGTTATGTGCACTAGGACCCTCGTGGTTCTGGGTGGACTCTAAGAAGGAAGTACGTAATATGTGGGGAGGTGTTAGGGTGTGGTTAATGAGAAGTGTGATGTAAATTGCAGTGTGTGAGTGTATGCTGAAGAATGAAGTAATGTTTAACTGCAGCTCCCATGTGGCATGATTCATCTGCATGCTCCTGGGCTGGGAAAGATGCTACAACTGGTGACGAGTACTGGACGTGCCAGAGAAATCAAGACTGCTCTCCCTGAGAGTTTGCAACGATACAGCAAACTGCTCGTGTGTGCCACATGTGCCCAGAATCGATGCAGAATGGTCTGCAACTGGCACATGTGGAGTCTAAGCCCTGCTCCAGCCCTTACACTGCCGCAGAAAAGATCGAAGGTCCTGCAGAGGAGCATATTCAAATTGCCTGCCAAAACTGCTAAAGGGGTGGTTGAAAGAGATGCTGCGCCATGCCCCACATACAAAGGATTATTTAGACGTAGCCAAAGACAACAACAGTGACAATAAGGTACAAGAAACAGAGATTTGACTTCCCATCGAGGGTTATTGAAGCATCATGTGACCGCAGTTGAAGCACAAAGCTGATGCTTCCAGAAGTTGTTTGTGTCACCATGCACGGCAAAGGCCGTCTGAACAGCCTGTGCTCTCGATGGCCGCAGAAGAGAGCGCCAAATACAATGGAGCAGTGTTCTTGAAGCCACCACCGCCTTTCGACACTTCTAAGAAACAGAACATTTGTGCTAGTTGGTCTGTGTGAATCGAAACATTTGATGACTTTATGGATACTCTAGAGGAAGAAGATGACAAAAAGATCATCAAAAATCTTAGAGGTGATGGAGTGAAAGAAGTGCTAAAGAAAATCTCACAGACTGATGTAAAATCATACCAAAAGGTAAAAGAAGTGTTGGAGGCCAAGTTCAATCCAATACTGAATGTCGACTATGAAAGGTATGTCTTCAACCAAGCACAACAACAAGTTTGTGAAATAATGGATGAGTTTTTTGCAAGACTCAATGCACTCAATAAACATTGGGCGTTTTGTGACTTCACCGACGAAGAAGCCATGTGCCTAAGAGTCATTGATGGTTGCCTTTCAGATTCATTTAGAAGGCGCATGCTGAGAGAAATAAACAGACTAGAGAAAATGCTAATGACTGCCAGAGCAGAAGAACGAGTCGACCAACAAGCTGCTGAAATTGAATAGGAACAGCACACAAAGAATCAGCATTGACTGTGAAAAGCAAGCATAAGCATAAACAAGATACATGTAAGTTGACGTCTTCAAGGAAAACAATCTATGCTTCCTGACTAAGGTTGTGAAAAAGAGAACCAGTTCATAGCTGTGTGCCAAGCTAAAGAAAAATTGAGTGCGTCATGAGGGCAAGAAAGGATGGATGCGAGAACATTCCAGAAGCATTCTTGCCATGCCCCTAAAACAAAAAAGCGACATCAGCTGTGACAAGAAGAAACCAGGCAAGATCAATCATCTTCAAACTCATCGTATAAAGGTTCTTTGATATCACGATTGAGTACCAGTGAAGAAGATGGGAGTACGCTGATCATATCTACCAAAGGACGACATGCACATGTTGGGTTAGCTGCCTGCATAGATCACAGTTCAATGAAAACTCACCAAACAAAGCGGCAACCTTAGTTTGGACACTGTTCCAAAATCACCCTGAAAGTGAACGATCACTCACCAACTTTTATCATAGACAGTGGTGCACCAATTAATATCATGCTAGTGGAAAAGTTTAACAGCCTATGCCCTGTGCCTCACCTTACTCCTTCAAGCATGAAGGCATATACCTGGGCCGCTTCTGAGCCATTGCCAAGCCAGTGGTCATTCACTGGGACAATGTGACAAAAAAAAAGACCTTGGTGCAAGCTACCATTCATGTTCTATAAGGGACTTAACTGAGTGCCTGTTTGCTCAGTTTTGACACTGCTGCTGACATGGGGTTGATATCCCTCAACTACAACCTCTGTGCTCATTCTGCAATTATAAGTCGATTCTTGACATTGTTTCAGGTCCTGGTAAAGCTCAAGAAAATGAAAGTACAGCTTCATATTAATGAGGATATTCACCCTTTCGCTCAACAGCACCGTAGAATTGCTTTTCATCTACAAGAAGCTGTAGATAGTTGGAAGCACTCTTTTTTTTAAAATTCTTTATTGTAACTTTTCATAATACATACAAAACAGGAAGGGATATACCAGCAAAAAGAAACAAAAGAAAGATCTGTCCCCCCCCCCCGGAGGCCTCCCCCCTCCCCCTGATCTAGGTTACCAACAGATATAAACCAGTTCTTCCTTTGATAAGAGTGCGGCATTACCCATGATATAGTAACCACATTTCATCATCAAATATATTTTAGATCTGAATTGCGTATCCATATCATAAATCGGACAGTTATACTTTAAAATATTGATATTACACCTCTTTGAAAGATACTTCGACTATTCTCGAGGGATCCATCCCATACATCCTTGTCGTCCCGAGACTGCCACAGTGCCCTATACATCATCTGTCTCATTAATTCCCTGCTCCTCTCCAGTGCGGATCCACCTTCTCAGTGGCGCCAACATTTCCTTCCCTCTTTTCCGTGCTCTGCTCCCTCTCTGTGCCTATACTGCTGTTTCCAGCTGATATACCACCAAGAATATGCCCATCCACTGTTAACTAGTTGGCAGGACTGAATCCAGCCAGTGGGTGGCTAAGCACAGTCTAAATAGTAAATACCGTCATAGCGATACATAGGAATACCTGTGCCTGTCCCGGTAGTACAGTATCGCCCACACCTAGCACAATCAACTGCGGTGACATATCTATTTGATACCCCAATTGCAGTTCCAGAATGGCTCAGACATCTCTTTTAAAAGTATCGAGCCTGGGGCAAGATGCAAACATATGCACAATATCAGCTGCATGGCAGCCACAACAAGGGCAATATGACCCAGCCGATATTCCCCACTTGGCAATCTTAGCTGGAGTAATGTACAGGTTAAACCATGTTTTGAAGGATTGCAACTGTAGGTTGGCCACTATGAACGATGTCTGAGCTAAATGTAGCGATTCTTCGGCTTCTCCAGATCCTACCTGTAGGAGTTCCTGCCAGCGATAACAATGCTTGGTTAAATCATCCGGCATTGTCTCATTTAACATTTTATACATCATACCGAGCGAAGTTGTCCCTTTCAGCAACACCTCTACCAGTGTCACCCTGGCGAAGCCGCAGTGACCCCCCGCCTTTCTCACCAAGAAATCTCTTATCAGGAGATATTTGAAAAATTGCCTGTTCTCCACACCGTACCTATCCTTGATCAGATCGAACAATACTATCCCCGCCTCATCCATAACATCACCAATCATCCTCACTCCTTTTCCATACCAACATTTCATATGTCTGTCATTAAAAATACCAGGGAGTGACTCATTATTATATATGGGGGTATAGGCATTCACATGGCCCAAGCCACGTTTTTTCCGGACCGCAGTCCAAACCTTAAACGCGCAGATCAAAGTCTTAAACTTAACCCTTTGATAATAGTTACATTCGGTGTGGCGCAGGAGACAGCTGCTAGCTTCATTTCCTAATAGCAGCTCATATATTGAAGCGGGGACCGCCCCTTTCCAACTTGATGTTTCCCCATTGAGTAATATGGCCATTCTCTGTAGTATCGAAGCCCAGTGATATAGCTGGAAATTAGGGACAGCCCAACCACCTCTATCCCTTGGGAGAGTTAGAAATGTCAGCGGTCTCCGAGGGCGGCAATTGGCCCAGAGGAATCTACAAACCAACTGGTTTAGGGTCTTAAACCAACAACTGCCTATAATCAATGGAATAACTCTAAAAAAACACAACATTTTTGGCAAAAATAACATTTTAATGACATTGCGTCTCCCAATCAGTGTAAGTTTCAAGTTGTCCAGCCGGGCAAAATCCATTTTGAATTTTGGGAGTAGTAGATCCAGGTCTGTTTCAACTTTTTTTGTCACGTCTGCCATAATTTCCACCCCAAGGTACATCGCTTTCCGGACTACCCGCGGATCATTCAGCTGTACCCCATTACTGATCACAATTTGGGTTTTATTTTGGTTCAGCCGGTAGCCAGAAATATGCCCAAAGACTTCGGCTTCCTTCTCAATTTCTACTAACGCGTACTTAGGGTTAGGAGTGACAATCGCTAGGTCGTCGGCATAAACCAAGATCTTTGTGTCCCCCCGTTACTGTGTATTGCTAAGATGTTATTATTCCCTTCGATCTTTCTGATTAGCGGGTCAATGTATAAAGCAAACAGTAGGGGGGAGCAGGGGCAGTCCTGGCGAGTCCCCCGACCGATCAAAATGGGTCAGACATCTCCTCCATTATCGCTACTCTGGCCACTGGATTACTGTACATCATTGCAATGGCATTGATAAAGCCCCTTCCTAGCCCTCTGCTCTCTAAAGTTGCCCACAGAAAAGGCCAGGAGACCCTATCAAAAGCTTTCTCTGCATCCAGCAAAATTAGCGCAATAGGGTCTCCGGCAATCCCTGAGGCATCAAAGAGCGGAATAGCCTGTTGAATATGATCGATGGTGCTGCGGCCCAGGACAAACCCATGTTGAACTGGGGAGACCAATTTCTTTATTATACCGGCAAGTCGCTTGGCTAGGATTTTAGCATACACCTTTACATCGCTATTTATTAGTGTGATTGGGTGACAGGACCCCAACTCCTTGACCGGCTTGCCCTTCTTGGGAAATACGACTATATTAGCCACTCCATAAGTCTGGTGCCCCCTCACCTGCTTGAGTCTCTAAAAATACTTCCTTCATAAATTCCTGTAGGCTGGGAGATAGCTTTTTATAAAATTCCCCTGATATGGAGACTGTTCCCACCACCTTCCCTATCGGGAGTGAATGGATCGCACCCCTTACTTCTTCCTCTGTAATAGGGGCCTCTAGCACTTCCATTTCTTCCAACGATAAACTCTCCCGTGGTAATCCCGCCAGATAATCCTCTATTTTGTTTTCCCTATAGTTGGTTTCTTCGGCATATAGCTGCTGATAAAATCGTTGGAATGCAGCCCATATATCTGCAGATTCAGAAACAGAGCAAATCAGGGGATCCTCAATTTCCTCAATTCTCCCCTGAATTACCTGCTGTCTTGTGCATAGTGCGAGAATATGACCAACTCTCTCGTTACATTCGTACATTTTAGTACGCCAGGCCATATATTTCCCTGCCGCTTTTTCCACCGAGATATCAAATATTGCCGACTTTATTAGAGCCACTCTTGTTTGTGCCTGATCGATGTCTCCCCTATTTGTGATTACCCCCACCAGCTGTGTTTCTGCCTCTAGTAGCTTCCCATACAGTTCCTGCACATGCTGTTTTTCCTTTCTCTGAGATGCCCAACCATATCTTGATGTTTCCCCCTCACCCCCGCATTTAGGGCATCCCAAACCACATCCAACCTCGCTCTTCCCTTATTCTCGGCTATAAACCTTGGGATCCAGTTCCTCATATGTTTGAATATATTCTTCATCATAGAGAAGTGCTCTATCAAAGGTCCAGCATGATATCGGAGCTTTGGTGTTTGTGTTGAAATTTCTAAAATCAGCGGGTTGTGGTCAGACATGACACGAGGAAATTTAAAAATACGACATGTTGTCAGTACACCCTGGGACACAAAAAAATAGTCTAGCCTAGCGTGTGCCTGAAGTGGGGTGGAGAAGAAGGTGTATCCCGAGTCCTGGGGTTCTTGCGTGGCCCAAACATCTGATAACCCATGCATCATACATACATAAGCTAGGGATTTAAAGACCTTGGGTTTGCGGCTATGAAATGAACTTTTCCCTAGCTTGATATTACTGGAATTCATATTGATGTTAAAATCCCCACAAATTATCAAGGGAAGTCGCCAGCCGACTAGCTCAGTATTTAACCAGATAAACAAGGCAGGGTCATCCAATACAGCGGGTCAAACACACTAGCCCTAGTTATTGACTAGGGATGGGAATGAGAGGCACAGGGCCTAGGGACTAGCCAGCCTCCAACACGAATTGCAAACACAAATGGGGCTGCCCCTAGTTGGGATTTCTACAAGCCGACCCCACCTTTGTCCGCCGGTTTTATTACTAACTCATGATTGTTCTTGAGTTGCTGGAGTGCTGTCCTCTCTCCCTTGGTCAGGTTCTGGAACCCCTTAGAATTGTTGAAGTCAATTTCTTTGACTTCTTTAAGAACTGCTTG
The DNA here is from genome assembly GCA_963921515.1 of Calotriton arnoldi. Lineage (NCBI taxonomy): Eukaryota > Metazoa > Chordata > Amphibia > Caudata > Salamandridae > Calotriton > Calotriton arnoldi. Next base: position 37,122 of record CAWUFW010008014.1, on the reverse strand, counting down.
TTCAAATGCCAGCACGTTGCATGAGATGTTTTGGGTCAGTGGAGTGAAAGTGGACTTTTTTCATAGGCCTGTATTTGAATTTCCATCACCATCTTTTTGTGATTCACCAAAGTAATCCCTCAGCTTGATCTTTCTAAAGAACTGTGCCAATTCGGTGTTGAGAGAAAATGGGTCATTATTCGGGGTAGGGACAAAGCCGAGGCCCTTTGAGAGTACGGCTTCTTCATCTTTGCTGATTGTGTAATCACTTAGATTCACGATATTCGTCACTCCTTGTTCATTGCTGGAGTGCCACTCCTCCCCCTGCTCCGTGTGACTGCTCCTCCGCTGGTTGTGGGTTCGTTCTCCCATTGTACTCTGGGGATTCTTCTTGATTTTTGTCTGCCTCTTCCCCTTCCCCGGCCTCTGAATAAAAAAGGCTGCAGACCTTGTTGGTGATGTATGCAATGTAACATTACAGACAGAAACCCTCATATTCTGTATGTATTTGTTTTTGTTTTTCTACAGGCATTTCTTTTGAGTACTACACTAGTGGGGAGAGTTATATTTTCATAAACCCCCCCATTTCCTTTAGTGGTTGATCTTTATGTATATATAAAGACGGAGCCCTCTAATATATTTGGTCCTTACGAATGCTATGTACCCTCCGGGGACCCTTAGCAGAAACATGTTGACCACATCTAGCACGGTGAGGGGATAATTAGTTCCCATATCACCGCCCATTTCTTTTAATACCATACAGCTGCCCATTCAATTAAATTATTCTTTTTGACAACTGTAATGGTTTTTAAATCACTTTTCACTATTCACGGGCCCCCACTTAGTTTAGAAGTGCATCCCTGTTTCCAGGTGTATGCCCGCCCTCTATCAAACAAAGTTTTTAGAGGGTGAGGACGGCCTATGATGAAGAATGACACCAGGTGGTGTGTGAGGCCAGTCCTTCACTTTTTGTGAGATGTCCCCACTTAACATGCATCTCTAAAAATCCTGTAGAAATCGCAACTAGGGGCAGCTCCATTTGTGTTTGTCATCCAATACAGAGCCATACACTGAATAAAGTGTGAAAGAGCTATTGTCAATACAGCATTGAGTAATAACCCATCTGCGCATTCTATCCGATTTTGTGCGCAGGAATCTAATTGTGTTTTTGCAAGCCATAATAGCGACCCCTCGTGTACATGTACCCTGTGATGTACTGGAAACCGAATTATATCCTGCGAGTTCTGCCACCCTCTGTCTGCCTGCCTCTATATGTGTCTCCTGAAGGCACACTATGTCTGCCTTCAGATATTGAATGTCCTAATTAATCCTTCGTTTTTTAAGGGAATTATTCAATCCACAAATGTTAATAGATGAAATCCTTAACTTACCCATTCACCCTTGTGGCCAGTAACAATTTCTGCCTATTCCCTGTATCTAACAATGCAATCTCACCAAATTCAGCCCATTAAACCAGTCCTTCACCCAGACCCTCACCGCCCCCCCACATCCCCCTCGTTCCCCCCTCCCTGCCCCCAATACCCAGGCAAAATAGGTCCGAAGACCCTTGTGCTGCCTCCTGCATAGTGCTGCTTCCCACCGCCACCCACCGCGGCTCCGCCAGACCAAACGTGGAGAACTCAATTCATACTAGTTTTAAGACAAAGGAAAAAAAAAGGAGGAAAAGAAAGACGTTTGCCCAAGAAAGAAAGAAAAGGAAATGCAACCGCAGTATATTCTTGGCCGATTACAAAATCCATAATAGGTTACTTCTAGTTCGCTGTCTCCGAAATTTCTTGAAGGAAATCTTGCACCTGTATTTCTGCGGAAAACACCCTCAGGTTTCCCTTGTAGATAACCTTGAGCCGGGCCGGGCTCAATAAAAACACCTCATAACCTAACTTTTGAAAAGGCATTATCAATTGCCGAAGCCTCCACCTTCTTTCCAAAGTGGTGTGGCAGAAATCTGGCCTGACAAAGAAGTTGTACCCTTCGGCAGATCGTCTGGCTTGATCGAATACCGCCTGTCTCAGGAGGAAGTTCCCGAAAAATATTAAAATGGCCCTAGGTTTCTTGTTGGGATTGTTCTGCCCCCTCCTCTTTTTAAGCATGAGTGGAAAGCAGTGCACTCTCTGCACCTCTGTGTCCCAGTCCCAGTGTGCCAACTCGGGTAGACCCCCTTTCAGCAGATGTAGCACGAACCCTCTGATGTCCCCACCTTCAGCATTTTTTGGTATACCCAAGAGCCTCAAGTTATTTCGCCATAGGTGGTTTTCGAAGTCCTCCAACTTCCACAATACGTCGTTCATCCTGGTCTTGTTTGCTGAAACTTGCTGTACAGTAGCCTCCGCTCCAGCCTCCAGTGCTACCACTTGCTCTTCCAATGCCGTTGTCCGCTCCGCAATTTCCGTCCAAGTCTTGCTAACCTTCCGGATAGCTTCTTGTAGCTTCTTTGTTGCTAAGTGGGCCCTCTTGTGTTCTTGCCTTGCTTCCACTTGCATCTGTTTTAAAGTGGAGTAGATGAGCCCCATCGAGGGAGATGATTCTGCTGCTCTCTTTGATTTGGTAAATATCTTAGTTATCACCTGCGGGGTGCCTTCTCCTCATAGCCCCCCATCCTCGACCAAGAAATGAGTAGATGAATAATCCCACTTCAGTTGGCTAGTCCGGCTATGCTCTGATTCCGATTGCCTTCTCTCCGATTTCTTTCCACCTGTATTCCTCCTCTTCCTTGTTTGGGAGGAGAGCTGTTTTGGGGTACCTGGGTTGGATAAAGAACTGTCAGAATCAGCCTCAGAGTTATCTAAGCCTGAGTTAATGTTATCACTTATGCTGGACAGTTCAGAATCATCATTAAGGGAAAAAAAAGTTCCCCTTCTGGGGTCCCCCCAGCCTTAAGCTGTACCTAATTGCAGTTATTTGCTGGGGTGCCCTTTGGATTCCCCTCCTTGCAGCTTTTATTATTGGGCGTATTTGCAATGTCTGACCCATTTGCTACCCTCTTAGATGACTCCCCTTGAACAGATACTAACAGTGCCGTACTTACAGTGTCAGTTAGGGGATATTGCCAGTGTCGGTAGCTGTTCCTGAGGGGTCCCGGGGGTCTCACCAGAGGTAACCTCCTTCCTCTCATCCACCTTCCCACGACCAGCAAAAATCCCAGGAATCACCCGCTGTTTCGTTGTTTCCGCCTCTGCGCTGGGACGCTACTTTTTGAGTTTCGTTTTGCCTGCCTCCGCCTCCTTGAGTCCTGCCGAGAGAGTAGCGTCCTCTGCCTTCCTTCCGACTGGCATTTTCCGGACAGTAAGGGTGCCGCGCAGACTTCCAGCAGCTCCGGTCTCAGCACAGTCCCTGGGGGGCTTGAGCTGTTTTGGCGGCATAATGCTCCTCCGTAGCGGGCATCCGCCTTTGCACCAGCCGGCTAGGATTCTCAGTGCAGCGTGGACCAGCATGTAGGCGAATTCGCTAGTCCTGGCTCCAATTCCCCAAGCACTCAGTTGTGATCGCGCTTGTTTTGTCCTCCAAGTGCCAGCTCCTTGGTGGGGGATCATCTAGTTTTAGCATTGTATAGTCCCCTTCTCTTTCACCTTAAACCATAATGCTCATGCCATAATTTCCCACGGAGCAGTAGGTGGGTGGCTCCTGCAGCAGTTACACAGCTGCCATCTTGCCTCGCCCCCCATCTTGCCTCGCCTGGAAGCACTCTTAAAACAAGACATCACTGAACGCTCCACAGGACCCACACCATGGATTTCACCCACTAGTAGTAGTACCGAAAAAGGACAGTAGCGGAGCGGTGCACATTTGCACTGATATGCCCCAAGCAAACAAAGCCATTGAGAGGAAAAGACACCCCATTCCACACAGAGCAGACATGATCATGCAATTGAACAGAGCAAAAGTGTTTTTTCCGCCTTGACCTGTATAAAGGATTTCATCAACTCGAGTTGGAGGAGAACAGCAGGTACATTACTACCTTTTCAACTCATGTTGGTTTGTTCAGAGACAAGAGACTGAGTTCTGGAGTGTCTTCGGCTACTGATATAGTTCAGGATGTTATTCACCGAGCAATCTAACCTGTTAAACATGCTTTCAATTACAGTGATGTCATACTGGTCTTTAGGAAGACACAGAAAGAAAACAAAAGGACCATACTCAAGTGTGCCAGTTACTTGCTGATGCAGGTCTCACTTTGAATGCCCCAAATGTGAGTTTCACAAAACCAACCTTTTTTTTATTATAAAATTTGACCAGATTAATGAGGTAATACAAATTGGGCGTTGTGTTGTACGTTTGTTGCTTGTAAGAGACTTGCATGTTCATAGACAACAGTTTCCTCTATCGCTAGCATATCTCAAGGTTTAAGTATAGACAGAGCTTTTGTAAATATTGGAAGTACGGTGTTCAAAGAGGGAATGGCATATGTTGCATTGTCTCGAGTAAGAACATTGTCTGGTTTGTATTTGATAGATTTTGATGACAAAAAGCTTAGTCCTGATGCAAACTGTGTAAGAGAGTACAATCGTTCAAGAAGACTTTATGCTCCTCATTTAGGTGAATACCCAATATATGAGAACCGTGTAGTGTGTCCAAAATGGAAATATATCAAACATTCAACTGAGGTTGAAAATAAGAAAACAATTGAAGAGAAAATTGATGGTGTAAAGAAAAAAATGGAAAGTGATGATGACATTGTATGATATCAGTTGGAAAACAGTTCAGGTATCAACTGTTATGCTAACGTGATTCTAAATGTTGTGTTTCATTTACCACATCTTCATCATGAAATCATGGAAACCCGTGAAAAAGATTCTGTTCTGCGCTACATTATTTATTTTAACAGTTGGTAAGTGACAGAAGTAAAATACATACTGCTTCTGGCATTCGTCATCTTTTAGATATATGTACTGGTTCATTGACATTTACTCTAAACACAGAACAAGATGCACAGGAATTTCTAATGCTCATGCTTGGAGTATTAGAAGACGAAGGAATAAACATTGATAACTTATTTGGACGAAGTTGCAAATGTGACCATAACTGTGAATAGTGTTCATTTACTTCTACCACTCAAATACAATCAGAATGATTCCTATACTTACCAATACCAGACTGCAAATTAGTACCTTTTAACAAATTGATTAAAACAGCAAATCAGGATATGACATGTTCACATTGTAGATCAGAGATGTTGTCTACATTACATATAGAAAGATTTGGAAAATATGTAATTTCAATGTTACAATGTTGTAGAGCAAATGGAAGAAATTTGGAAACAAAAATTATAAATTTTAAAGTAAGTCAAATATCAATTTCAGGAGAACATATACAACAGTGGCTATTATTTTCCATGATGGACCTACTACAACATCTGGACACTATACTGTTATTTAAAGTGTAACAAAGGATGGACGCATTGCAATGATGCCCACTTGGAATTCAAACCTAGATTGCCTTCTGAATTACCAAATTCGTATATGTTATTTCTCCAGCCAAGGTTTTGAGTATATCATTCTGCCTATTGGAGAAGATGTCAACAGAAAATAGAAAGCACTGCAATCTATTAGTGTTTATAATTAGTGTTTTGATTATTATTTGGCCTAATAGATATACAATTTGAAAATTGTGAATAATTAAAAGCAAATAGTTTGTATATTTGTTGTCAATATTGTACCAGATGTAAATGAGAATGTACATTTTTTCAAATGTGTTTGTGATAAATAATAGAGTTAATGTAGATGGAAGAAGTGATTAAGTAAGTGTAGATAGGAAAACGTATAGTTAAATACATTGATAATGATGTACTATGCTGATTTGATTTTTTTTTGTACAATCAATTCAATTGTGTTTTCCCCGCTGTTCAATGATGATGCTACATTCAAATCAATGTGTATGGTGAAGTTATGTGCAATGTGAGAACAGCAAAAAAGGGAAACTGAAAATGTTATCTAATTGTAAATTATAGTTATATTCTCAAAAATGTAATATAATTTATCTAATATATTATCATTAAATAATAGTTCTTTTTCTATTTCTAGTAGGTACTGTTCAACATTGAAAACAGTTTTAATACTATTTAGGATAATACTACTCTAAAATAGATTTACTTAATGATGTATCTAAATTACTTCAAAGGTAAATACATAATACAAAACTGGAGAAATGTTTAAGATGTATTTATATGTTATTTGTTTCTATTATAAAAAATCTACTACTTTTAGACTATTTGAAAAGTGTCATCATATTCCTGAGGAGCAGTATCACACTCACTTTCTGCAAAAATGCCCACACCAATAAAAATGGTATAGTAATAGTTGGCCTTTTATTTTGAGTTACAGCTTCTATTACAAACTGCTTCTGCTTTAAAAAACTAGTACTCTTATGTGACTTTTAAAACATGTTGAAAACTGTATTTACCTATATACTAGCTTATATTATTCTCCACAAAGGTATACTTGAAGTAGTACATAGATACTGATATATATGCTTGAAACTGAAAGTGCATTTTGTTATATTTGAAAAAGTGACAGTTTTGAAGTCTGATGTATCTTCTCATTTGAACAAGTATTTTAACATATATCATAGAGCTAATAGGCCTACGTTTTAAACTATAGAATCTACTGTATATGGCACAACCCATGCACTCATCCATTCATCCACACACTACCTTTAAACTCATGAATCACACAGCGACTCGCTTTGCACACATCCAATCACTCAGTCAATACTCTTGCACTCATCTATTCACCCAGGCACTGTCCATTTATACATCCAATCACTCATTCCTATTTTTGCACTCATCCATTCTGTCAGGCAGTACCCATGCACTCACCTATTCACCCAAGCACTATCTCTGCACTCATTATTTCACTCAGACACTAACCTTGCACTCATCTATTCCCTCATGCACTACACATACACTCATTCGCTCACTTGTGTACTACCCATGCACTCACCCAATTACCCAGGCACTATCCATGCACTTATCCATTCATTCACGTACTACCCATGCACTCATCCAATCACTCGGCCACTACCCTTGGACTCATCCATTCAATGACACGCTACCCATGCAGTCATCCAATCACCCAGGTGCTACTCTTACACTTATGCAGTCACCCAGGCAGCACTCATCCAATCACCCAGGTACTATCCATGCAGTCACCCAATCATCCCAGGCACTATCCATGCACTCATCCATTCACTCCAGGCACTAACCACGCACTCCTCCAATCACCGAGAAACTACCTGTGCGCTCATCTAATCACCCAGGTAGTACCCATGCACTCGCTCAATTACCCCAGCACTATCCATGCACTTATCCATTCACTCACTTACTACCCATCCACTAATCTAATCACCTGGCCACAACCCTTAGACTAATCCTTTCAATGAGATGCTACCCATGCACTCATCCCATCCCCCAGGTGCTACTCTTGTACTTATGCAGGCACCCAGGCACTACCCATGCACTCATGCAATCACCCAGGTACTATCCATGCAGTCACCCAATCAGCCAGACTCTATCCATGCACTCATGCATTCACTCATGCACTACCCATGTTCTCATCCAATCACAAAGGAACTATGTGTGCACTCATCTATTCACTCAACCACTACCTATGCACTGATCTAATCACCTAGGTGCTACCCTTGCACACATTCTTTCAATGAGGTGCTACTCATACTGTCATCTATTCACCCAGCCGCTAGCCATGAACTCATCCATTTACATAGGCACTATCCATGTACTTGACCGTTCACTCAGACACTAACTTTGCACTCGTTCATTCACTCATGCACTTCCCATGCACTCTTGCATTCACTCAGCCACTACCCTTGCACTCATTCATTCACCCAGGTACTACCCATGCACTCATCTATTGACTCACACACTACCTATGTACTCATCCATTCACCCAAGCACTATCTCTGCACTCATCCATTCACTCAGACACTAACCTTGCACTCATCTATTCACTCATGCACTACTCATATACTCATCCATTCATTATTATGTACTATCCATGCCCTCACCTAATCACTTATGCACTATCCATGCACTCATGCATTCACTCAGCACTACCTATGAACTGATCCAATCACCGAGGCACTACCAGACTCATTAATTAAATAAGACATTACCCATGCAGTCATCCAATCACCCAGGTTCTACTGTTGCACTTGTCCACTCACCCAGGCACTACCCATGCACTCATACAATCACACAGGCACTATCTATGCAGTCACCTAATCACCCAGGCACTATCCATGCACTCATGCATTTGTTCACGCAATCATACATATATATTTAATCCATAAAAAAGTTTTTTTCTAACTATTTAGTAGTTTTTTATAGCAACATTTAAACAAAAAACAAGCACAAAAAAGTGAGCTTAACTGGGGGGAAAAAATCAACAACAATGGTTGTTGATGGTGTCCAACATAGTTTGGACAATCTGTTCCCCCACACTCAAAACTGTGTCACACTTTGGGCAAAAAACATCCTGCCTTTTCAAAATCAGGCAATGTGGTGGGAACATTCTGCAGCCTGTCGCCCTGCCACGATGTTCCTAGTTGAGCATCTTGGGCACCTTCCTGCTCCTTCAGCCTGGCGAGTTCTGCTCGAGCAAGTCGGTTTCCATGCATTGTCTTCAGGTGCTTGTACAAATATGAAGTACCGCACTAAAAATGTTTTTGGGACCTGCGCGAAAGCACCTTTTTGCAAATTCTGCAAGTTACCTTTTGGGCGTTTACTTTTTTCTGCCCCTCTGGAAAGGAGAACATTCCCAGACCACACTCTCCTTACTCTTCCTGGGTGGCTCCTCTTCTTCCTCCATTAGATTCGGCTCCTCCTGGTCTTCAAAGTCAGAAGTCGCCATTTTAAATTTTGAATGAAAAAGCAAAAAAACACCAAAAACCCTCAAAAATAGCTTCTTCTAGAAGAAATGTGTCTGTTGCCAACCACACCCTGATGTAGGAGAATGAGGGTGGGATCTACCTAGGTTAATAATGACAGGATGTTTAACCAATCAAATCTTAGATTTGAACGATATTTGGTTGTATATTATAATATTTGATTTACAAATACCTGTACCTCTTCATTTAAAATAAGGTAAATTAATCTATATCTATATATAATATTATTGTAAAATAATCTTTAGAGTCGTGTCCCCTACTCGAATCCGGAACTACACATGATGTACGCGCACATACCGCGACTCCAGAAGTTTTTATAAGAAAAGTTTTCATATTTCTTTCTTATTAATATACAAGTTTCTTTACTATCTTAGCAAAACTGTAACCTTTAACTTAAGCATACAATTCTCTCTATATATGTTTTAATATCACAAATTAAAAAGATAGAGTCGCGTCCCGACCGCGATTCCACATTTACATGTTGGAAACAAAAAAGGAGATACAACATATATTTTAAACAAAACTATTAAAGTAATATTCAAATCTAAATTATGCACAATCATAAATATCACTTTTAGAAATCACGCTAGAACCGCGATTCCTATGAGGTACCGGAAGTGAGATCCGTTAGTGTGCGCAATAGTTTCACGAACCCACTAAGTACCTACATTTTGTTTTCAAATTACCTTTAGCATAACTACATATTCATTTTATTACTCTTGTTGTAAACTACTACCCTTAAAATATACACAAAGAATTAATTTCACTATATTTTACACTTGTAAATATATAAATGGGTTTCGCGCACATATATTTATATATATATATATATATATATATATATATATATATATATATATATATATATATTTATATATATATATATATATATATATATATATATATCTACTGGCGGTCGCCAGTAGATAGTTATAGTTAGGACCTATTTTCCATAGGAAATCCGCGACATTCTATTTGAAATAACTCTCTTGCCGGTTGACGAATCTTCGCGAAATTTTCAAACTTTATGGCCCACTCCGGTCCGCTCCTACCCTGAAAGTCTCGGGGTGATTCATCAAGCGGGGGCCGAGAAAAAAGGGGGGTCCCAAAACGTGTTTTACCCATTCATTTTCCCATAGGAAACTTTAGACACGGCTACAGCCCGAACTGCTGAACGGAATTACACCAAATTTGGCAAAGAGGTAGTTCTTGGTTCAGAAAGAACCCTTTTTGTTAAATGGTGTAAATCCGTTCAGTAGTTGCGGAGAAATTAAAAAAATAAGAGTCAAAAAATCAATTTCCCATAGGAAACTTTATGCAAGGCTACAGCCCTAACTGCTGAACGGAATTACACCAAATTTGGCAAAGAGGTAGTTCTTGGTTCAGAAAGAACCATTGTTGTTAAATGGTGTAAATCCGTTCAGTAGTTGCTGAGAAAATCAAAAGTAAAAACACATATATATCTGGGCGGAGCCTAACCACACATGTCATCGTGAGATCTGATTGGCTGTCAGCACTTCATCCTGGAATTGCTGGCAGCCATCTTGAGACCAATATACATGATAGTACCCCATTGAAATGCCTTGTAGTGAATCAAAGATTTTGAGGGTTACCAAAAGGAGAACTATTAAGGGTGATAACAGACTTTAGTTACATTAGAATTCATTTGTTGATGGTACCATACTAATTTCAGGAATTGTGGTGTGTTCTAAGGTGATTTTACCCTGTGAAAAACCTTCTGCTGAGATATATCATGAATCATGTTTGAGAGAAAACTATTTTCACATGCTTGTCCCATACAGTTTTGGAAGGTGCTCCAGAAGCTAAAATGAGAGCATATTTTCTGTAAATTCACATTATCTTTCTCAGTCATGTGAGAATGAAGTCTGACATTCTCAGTAAAACATGTACATCCAACAAGGGCAGAGACTGTCAGTTGATTCCTTTGTGTTCTACTGCAGCTTCCCAGAGTGTTCTAAAGAACAACTAGAGTGCTAACAGCCTTACTTATGACAAAAGTATGGCACACCTGAAGCCATCTTGATTGGAATAAACTGGTAACACTTAAAACATTTAATTTAAAAAGGAACAAAATGATGGGGTTCATTTTGTCATAGAAATTATGGTTAGTGCTATAGAAAGAAAAATTAGGACATGTTTCAAGTGAGATCTCAAATATCTTCCTGTTATATTTCAACAGGAGCAGCCTGTCAGTTGATGCCTTTGTGTTCTACTGCAGCTTCCCAGAGTGTTCTAAAGAACAACTGAGAGTGCTAACAGCCTTACTTATGACAAAAGTATGGCACACCTGAAGCCATCTTGATTGGAATAAACTGGTAACACTTAAAACATTTAATTTAAAAAGGAACAAAATGAGGGGTTCTTTTTTAAATAGAAATTATGGTTAGTGCTGCAGAAAGAAAAATGAGGGCATGTTTTAAGTGAGATCTCAAATCCTCTTCTATTTCATTAGAAAATTCTGACATGCAGACTGAAACAATCACTTTCAATACCAGCAGCAGACTTCCAGTTAACTCCTGGTGAGCAGTAGCTTTAGTACAGTGATCTAATAAGCAACTAGAGTGCTAACATTCTGAATTTATGGCAAATGTGAGACACATCTGAATGCCTTCTTGATGGAATCAAAGTAAAAACTGAAAGCATTTCCTACTGAGGAGACTGCAGTAAATGAGGAAATTAGGAAACTTCATAACAAAGAAGTCTTCCAAGATGGCCACCAGAGAAAAAAGAGCCCAAATGTAACAGAAATATTACCCAGATGTAGCCCACATATAGCCCAATGACAAAAGTGTGCAAAACACTTTTTATTTTTAGTTTTTTTGCAGTTTTATGTAGTGCAGACTGGTCAGGTATTGGAGCGTTGCATCTTAAAACATGACCCCCTACACTACAAAAACACTACTGCACTACTCTAAACCCTAAAACACTACCCCAGCACGACTCCCTACACTACACAAGCACCACTGCACTATCCTAAACCCTAAAACACTACCCCCAGCATGACCCCCTACACTACACAAACACCACTGCACTACCCTAAACCCTAAAACACTACCCCCAGCACGATCCCCTACACTACCCAAACACCACTGCACTAACCTAAATCCTAAAACAATACCCCAGCACGACCCCCTACACTACCCAAACACCACTGCACTACCCTAAAACATGACCCCTACACTACACAAACACCACTGCACTACCCTAAACCCTAAAACACTACCCCCAGCACGACCCCTACACTACACAAGCACCACTGCACTGCCCTAAACCTTGAAACACCAGCCCCTGCACGACCCCCTACACTGTTCGAACATCACTGCACTGCCCTAAACCCTGAAACACCACCCCCAGCACGACCCCCTACACTGCCCGAACACCACTGCACTGCCCTAAACCCTGAAACACCACCCCCTTCACGACCCCCTACACTGCCCGAACACCACTGCACTGCCCTAAACCCTGAAACACCACCCCCAGCACGGCCCCCTACACTGCCCAAACACCACTGCACTGCCCTAAACCCTGAAACACTATCCCCAGCAAGACCCCCTACACTGCCCAAACACCACTCCACTGCCCTAAACCCTGAAACATCACCCCCAGCAAGACCCCTACACTGCCCGAACACCACTGCCCTAAACCCTGAAACACCACCCCTAGCACGACCCCCTACACTGCCCGAACACCACTGCACTACCCTAAACCCTGAAACACCACCCCCAGCACGACCCCCTACACTGCCCGAACACCACTGCACTGCCCTAAACCCTGAAACACCACCCCTTCACGACCCCCTACACTGCCCGAACACCACTGCACTGCCCTAAACCCTGAAACACCACCCCCAGCACGGCCCCCTACACTGCCCAAACACCACTGCACTGCCCTAAACCCTGAAACACTATCCCCAGCAAGACCCCCTACACTGCCCAAACACCACTCCACTGCCCTAAACCCTGAAACATCACCCCCAGCAAGACCCCTACACTGCCCGAACACCACTGCCCTAAACCCTGAAACACCACCCCCAGCACGACCCCCTACACTGCCCGAACACCACTGCACTGCCCTAAACCCTGAAACACCACCCCCAGCACGACCCCCTACACTGCCTCGAACACCACTGCTCTGCCAAAACCCTGAAACACCAGCCCCAGCACGACCCCTACACTGCCCGAACACCACTGCACTGCCCTAAACCCCTGAAACACCAGCCCCAGCACGACCCCTACACTGCCCAAACACCACTGCACTACCCTAAACCCAGAAACACCACCCCCAGCACGACCCCCTACACTGCCTGAGCACCACTGTACTGCCCTAAACCCCTGAAACTCCAGCCCCAGCATGACCCCTACTCTGCCCGAACACCACTGCACTGCCCTAAACCCTGAAACACCAGCCCCAGCACGACCACCTACACTGCACGAACACCACTGCACTGCCCTAAACCCTGAAACACCAGCCCCAGCATGACCCCTACACTGCCCGAACACCACTGCACTGCCCTAAACCGTGAAACACTAGCCCCAGCACGACCCCTACACTGCCAGAACACCATTGCACTGCCCTAAACCCTGAAACACCAGCCCCAGCACAACCCCCTACACTGCCCGAACACTACTGCACTGCCCAAAACCCTGAAACACCACCCCTGCACGACCCCTACACTGCCCGAACACCACTGCACTGCCCTAAACCCTGAAACACCACCCCCAGCACGACACCCTACACTGCCCGAACACCACTGCACTGCCCTAAACCCTGAAACACCATTCCCCTGCACGACCCCTACACTGCCCGAACACTACTGCACTGCCCTAAACCCTGAAACACCATCCCCAGCATGACCCCCTACACTGCACTGAACACCCTGCACTGCCCTAAACCCTGAAACACTACCCCCAGCAAGACCCCCTACACTGCCCAAACACCACTGCACTGCCCTAAACCCTGAAACATCACCCCCAGCAAGACCCCCTACACTGCCCGAACACCACTGCCCTAAACCCTGAAACACCACCCCCAGCAAGACCCCCTACACTGCCCGAACACCACTGCACTACCCTAAACCCTACAACACTACCCCCAGCACGACCCCCTACACTACAAGCACCACTGCACTATCCTAAACCCTAAAACACTACCCCCAGAACGACCCCCTACACTGCCCGAACACCACTGCACTGCCCTAAACCTTGAAACACCAGCCCCTGCACGACCCCCTACACTGTTCGAACACCACTGCACTGCCCTAAACCCTGAAACACCACCCCCAGCACGACCCCTACACTGCCGAACACCACTGCACTGCCCTAAACCATGAAACACCACCCCTTCATGACCCCTACACTGCCCGAACACCACTGCACTGCCCTAAACCCTGAAACACCACCCCCAGCACGGCCCCCTACACTGCCCAAACACCACTGCACTGCCCTAAACCCTGAAACACTATCCCCAGCAAGACCCCCTACACTGCCCAAACACCACTCCACTGCCCTAAACCCTGAAACATCACTCCCAGCATGACCCCTACACTGCCCGAACACCACTGCCCTAAACCCTGAAACACCACCCCCAGCATGACCCTACACTGCCCGAACACCACTGCCCTAAACCCTGAAACACCACCCACAGCACGACCCCCTACACTGCCCGAACACCACTGCACTGCCCTAAACCCTGAAACACCACCCCCAGCACGACCCCCTACACTGCCCGAACACCACTGCTCTGCCCCAAACCCTGAAACACAAGCCCCAGCATGACCCCTACACTGCCCGAACACCACTGCACTGCCCTAAACCCTGAAACACCAGCCCCAGCACGACCCCTACACAGCCCGAACACCACTGCACTACCCTAAACCCATAAACACCACCCCAGCATGACCCCCTACACTGCCTGAGCACCACTGCACTGCCCTAAACCCTGAAACACCAGCCACAGCATGACCCCCTACACTGCCCGAACACCACTGCACTGCCCTAAACCCTGAAACACCAGCCCCAGCCACGACCACCTACACTGCACGAACACCACTGCACTGCCCTAAACCCTGAAACACCAGCCCCAGCATGACCCCTACACTGCCCGAACACCACTACACTGCCCTAAACTGTGAAACACTAGCCCCAGCACGACCCCTACACTGCCAGAACACCATTGCACTGCCCTAAACACTGAAACACCAGCCCAGCACAACCCCTACACTGCCCGAACACCACTGCACTGCCCTAAACCCTGAAACACCACCCCGTGCACGACCCCCTACACTGCCCGAACACCACTGCACTGCCCTAAACCCTGAAACACCACCCCCAGCACGACACCCTACACTGCCCGAACACCACTGCACTGCCCTAAACCCTGAAACATCACCCCCAGCAAGACCCCCTACACTGCCCGAACACCACTGCCCTAAACCCTGAAACACCACCCCCAGCAAGACCCACTACACTGCCCGAACACCACTGCACTGCCCTAAACCCTGAAACACCAGCCCCAGCACGACCCCTACATTGCCTGAACACCACTGCACTGCCCTAAACCCTGAAACACCAACCCCTGCATGACCCACTACACTGCCCGAACACCACTGCACTGCCCTAAACCCTGAAACACCATTCCCCCTGCACGACCCCCTACTCTGCCCGAACACTACTGCACTGGCCTAAACCCTGAAACACCATCCCCAGCACGACCCCTACACTGCACGAACACCCCTGCACTGCCCTAAACCCTGAAACACTACCCCCAGCAAGACCCCTACACTGCCCGAACACCACTGCACTGCCCTAAACCCTGAAACATCACCCCCAGCAAGACCCCCTACACTGCCCGAACACCACTGCCCTAAACCCTGAAACACCACCCCCAGCAAGACCCCCTACACTGCCCGAACACCACTGCACTGCCCTAAACCCTGAAACACCAGCCCCAGCACGACCCCCTACATTGCCCGAACACCACTGCACTGCCCTAAACACCTGAAACACCGCCCCCAGCATGACCCCCTACACTGCACGAACACTACTGCACTGCCCTAAACCTTGAAACACCAGCCCCAGCAAGACCCCTACACTGCCCGAACACCACTGCACTGCCCTAACTCCTGAAACATCACCCCAGCAAGACCCCCTACACTGCCCGAACACCACTGCCCTAAACCCTGAAACACCACCCCAGCAAGACCCCCTACACTGCCCGAACAACACTGCAGTGCCCTAAACCCTAAAAATCCACCCCCAGCACGACCCCTACACTGCCCAAACACCACTGCACTAAACCCGAAACACCAGCCCCAGCAAGACCACCTACACTGCCCAAACACCACTGCATTGCCCAAACCCTGAAACACCACCCCCAGCACGACACCCTACACTGCCCGAACACCACTGCACTGCCCTAAACCCTGAAACACCACCCCAGCACAACCCCTACACTGCCCGAACACCACTGCACTGCCCTAAACCCTGAAACACCACCCCCTGCACGACCCCCTACACTGCCCGAACACCACTGCACTGCCCTACACCCTAAAACTCCACCCCCAGCAGGACCCCCTACACTGCCCGAACACCACTGCACTGCCCTAAACCCTGACTCACCACCCCCAGCACGACCCCTACACTGCCCGAACACCACTGCACTGCCCTAAACCCTGAAACACCACCCCCTGCACGACCCCTACACTGCCCGAACACCACTGCACTGCCCTACACCCTAAAACTCCTACTCCCCAGCAGGACCCCTACACTGCCCGAACACCACTGCACTGCCCTAAACCCTGACTCACCACCCCCTGCACGACCCCCTACACTGCCTGAACACCACTACACTGCCCTAAACCCAGAAACACCACTCCCGAGCACGACCCCCTACACTGCCCGAACACCACTGCACTACCCTAAACCCAGAAACACCACCTCCCAGCATGACCCCCTACACTGCCCGAGCACCACTGCACTGCCCTAAACCCTGAAACACCAGCCCCAGCATGACCCCCTACACTGCCCGAACACCACTGCACTGCCCTAAACCCTGAAACACCAGCCCCAGCATGACCCCTACACTGCCCGAACACCACTGCACTGCCCTAAACCGTGAAACACTAGCCCCAGCACGACCCCCTACACTGCCAGAACACCATTGCACTGCCCTAAACCCTGAAACACCAGCCCCAGCACAACCCCCTACACTGCCCGAACACTACTGCACTGCCCTAAACCCTGAAACACCACCCCGTGCACGACCCCTACACTGCCCGAACACCACTGCACTGCCCTAAACCCTGAAACACCACCCCCAGCACGACACCCTACACTGCCCGAACACCACTGCACTGCCCTAAACCCTGAAACATCACCCACAGCAAGACCCCTACACTGCCCGAACACCACTGCCCTAAACCCTGAAACACCACCCCCAGCAAGACCCCTACACTGCCCGAACACCACTGCACTACCCTAAACCCTACAACACTACCCCCAGCACGACCCCCTACACTACACAAGCACCACTGCACTACTCCTAAACCCTAAAACACTACCCCCAGAACGACTCCCTACACTGCCCGAACACCACTGCACTGCCCTAAACCTTGAAACACCAGCCCCTGCACGACCCCCTACACTGTTCGAACACCACTGCACTGCCCTAAACCCTGAAACACAAGCCCCAGCATGACCCCCTACACTGCCCGAACACCACTGCACTGCCAGTAAACCCTGAAACACCAGCCCCAGCACGACCCCTACACAGCCCGAACACCACTGCACTACCCTAAACCCATAAACACCACCCCAGCATGACCCCTACACTGCCTGAGCCCCACTGCACTGCCCTAAACCCTGAAACACCAGCCCCAGCATGACCCCCTACACTGCCCGAACACCACTGCACTGCCCTAAACTCCTGAAACACCAGCCCCAGCACGACCAGCTACACTGCACGCCAACACCACTGCACTGCCCTAAACCCTGAAACACCAGCCCCAGCATGACCCCCTACACTGCCCGAACACCACTACACTGCCCTAAACTGTGAAACACTAGCCCCAGCACGACCCCCTACACTGCCAGAACACCATTGCACTGCCCTAAACACTGAAACACCAGCCCCAGCACAACCCCTACACTGCCCGAACACCACTGCACTGCCCTAAACCCCTGAAACACCACCCCGTGCACGACCCCCTACACTGCCCGAACACCACTGCACTGCCCTAAACCCTGAAACACCACCACCAGCACGACACCCTACACTGCCCGAACACCACTGCACTGCCCTAAACCCTGAAACATCACCCCAGCAAGACCCCCTACACTGCCCGAACACCATTGCCCTAAACCCTGAAACACCACCCCAGCAAGACCCACTACACTGCCCGAACACCACTGCACTGCCCTAAACCCTGAAACACCAGCCCCAGCACGCCACCCCCCTCTACATTGCCTGAACACCACTGCACTGCCCTAAACCCTGAAACACCACCCCTGCATGACCCACTACACTGCCCGAACACCACTGCACTGCCCTCAAACCCTGAAACATCACCCCAGCAAGACCCCCTACACTGGCCCGAACACCACTGCCCTAAACCCTGAAACACCACCCCCAGCAAGACCCCCTACACTGCCCGAACACCACTGCACTGCCCTAAACCCTGAAACACCAGCCCCAGCACGACCCCTACATTGCCCCGAACACCACTGCACTGCCCTAAACCCTGAAACACCACCCCTGCATGACCCACTACACTGCCCGAACACCACTGCACTGCCCTAAACCCTGAAACACCACCCCCAGCACGACCCCCTACACTGCCCGAACACCATTGCACTGCCCTAAACCCTGAAACACCACCCCTGCACGCACCCCTACACTGCCCGAACACTACTGCACTGCCCTAAACCCCTGAAACACCGCCCCCAGCATGACCCCCTACACTGCACGAACACTACTGCACTGCCCTAAACCTTGAAACACCAGCCCCAGCAAGACCCCTACACTGCCCGAACACCACTGCACTGCCCTAACCCCTGAAACATCACCCCCAGCAAAGACCCCCTACACTGCCCGAACACCACTGCCCTAAACCCTGAAACACCACCCCCAGCAAGACCCCCTACACTGCCCGAACAACACTGCAGTGCCCTAAACCCTAAAAATCCCCCCCAGCACGACCCCCTACACTGCCCAAACACCACTGCACTAAACCCGGAAACACCAGCCCCAGCAAGACCACCTACACTGCCCGAACACCACTGCATTGCCCAAAACCCTGAAACACCACCCCAGCACAACACCCTACACTGCCCGAACACCACTGCACTGCCCTAAACCCTGAAACACCACCCCAGCACAACCCCTACACTGCCCGAACACCACTGCACTGCCCTAAACCCTGAAACACCACCCACCTGCATGACCCCTACACTGCCCGAACACCACTGCACTTCCCTACACCCTAAAACTCTACCCCAGCGGGACCCCCTACACTGCCCGAACACCACTGCACTGCCCTAAACCCTGACTCACCACCCCCAGCACGACCCCTACACTGCCCGAACACCACTGCACTGCCCTAAACCCTGAAACACCACCCCCTGCACCGACCCCCTACACTGCCCGAACACCACTGCACTGCCCTACACCCCTAAAACTCCACCCCCAGCAGGCCCCCTACACTGCCCGAACACCACTGCACTGCCCTAAACCCTGACTCACCACCCCCTGCATCGACCCCTACACTGCCCTGAACACCACTACACTGCCCTAAACCCAGAAACACCACCCCGAGCACGACCCCTCACACTGCCCGAACACCACTGCACTACCCTAAACCCAGAAACACCACCCCCAGCACGACCCCTACACTGCCCGAGGCACCACTGCACTGCCCTAAACCCTGAAACACCAGCCCCAGCATGACCCCTACACTGCCCGAACACCACTGCACTGCCCTAAACTCCTGAAACACCAGCCCCAGCATGACCCCTACACTGCCCGAACACCACTGCACTGCCCTAAACCGTGAAACACTAGCCCCAGCACGACCCCCTACACTGCCAGAACACCATTGCACTGCCCTAAACCCTGAAACACCAGCCCCAGCACAACCCCCTACACTGCCCGAACACTACTGCACTGCCCTAAACCCTGAAACACCACCCCGTGCGACCCCCTACACTGCCCGAACACCACTGCACTGCCCTAAACCCTGAAACACCACCCCCAGCACGACACCCTACACTGCCCGAACACCACTGCACTGCCCTAAACCCTGAATCATCACCCCAGCAAGACCCCCTACACTGCCCGAACACCACTGCCCTAAACCCTGAAACACCACCCCAGCAAGCACCCCTACACTGCCCGAACACCACTGCACTACCCTAAACCCTACAACACTACCCCCAGCACGACCCCCTACACTACACAAGCACCACTGCACTACCCTAAACCCTAAAACACTACCCCCAGAACGACCCCCTACACTGCCCGAACACCACTGCACTGCCCTAAACCTTGAAACACCAGCCCCTGCACGACTCCCTACACTGTTCGAACACCACTGCACTGCCCTTAAACCCTGAAACACAAGCCCCAGCATGACCCCTACACTGCTCCGAACACCACTGCACTGCCGTATACCCTGAAACACCAGCCCCAGCACGACCCCCCACACAGCCCGAACACCACTGCACTACCCTAAACCCATAAACACCACCCCAGCATGACCCCTACACTGCCTGAGCACCACTGCACTGCCCCTAAACCCTGAAACACCAGCCCCAGCATGACCCCCTACACTGCCCGAACACCACTGCACTGCCCTAAACCCTGAAACACCAGCCCCAGCACGACCACCTACACTGCACGAACACCACTGCACTGCCCTAAACCCTGAAACACCAGCCCCAGCATGACCCCCTACACTGCCCGAACACCACTACACTGCCCTAAACTGTGAAACACTAGCCCCAGCACGACCCCCTACACTGCCAGAACACCATTGCACTGCCCTAAACCCTGAAACACCAGCCCCAGCACAACCCCCTACACTGCCCGAACACCACTGCACTGCCCTAAACCCTGAAACACCACCCCGTGCTTACGACCCCTACACTGCCCGAACACCACTGCACTGCCCTAAACCCTGAAACACCACCCCAGCACGACACCCTACACTGCCCGAACACCACTGCACTGCTCCTAAACCCTGAAACATCACCCCCAGCAAGACCCCCCTACACTGCCCGAACACCACTGCCCTAAACCCTGAAGCACCACCCCAGCAAGACCCACTACACTGCCCGAACACCACTGCACTGCCCTAAACCCTGAAACACCACCCCTGCATGACCCACTACACTGCCCGACACCACTGCACTGCCCTAAACCCTGAAACACCATTCCCCTGCACGACCCCTACTCTGCCCGAACACTACTGCACTGGCCTAAACCCTGAAACACCATCCCCAAGCACGCACCCCCTACACTGCACTAACACCACTGCACTGCCCTAAACCCTGAAACACTACCCCCAGCAAGACCCCCTACACTGCCCGAACACCACTGCACTGCCCTAAACCCTGAAACATCACCCCCAGCAAGACCCCCTACACTGCCCGAACACCACTGCCCTAAACCCTGAAACACCACCCCCAGCAAGACCCCTACACTGCCCGAACACCACTGCACTGCCCTAAACCCTGAAACACCAGCCCCAGCACGACCCCCTAAATTGCCCGAACACCACTGCACTGCCCTAAACCCTGAAACACCACCCTGCATGACCCACTACACTGCCCGAACACCACTGCACTTCCCTAAACCCTGAAACACCACCCCCAGCACGCACCCCTACACTGCCCGAACACCATTGCACTGCCCTAAACCCTGAAACACCACCCCCTGCACGACCCCTACACTGCCCGAACACTACTGCACTGCCCTAAACCCTGAAACACCGCCCAGCATGACCCCTACACTGCACGAACACTACTGCACTGCCCTAAACCTTGAAACACCAGCCCCAGCAAGACCCCTACACTGCCCGAACACCACTGCACTGCCCTAACCCCTGAAACATCACCCCCAGCAAGACCCCTACACTGCCCGAACACCACTGCCCTAAACCCTGAAACACCACCCCAGCAAGACCCCCACACTGCCCGAACAACACTGCAGTGCCCTAAACCCTAAAACACCACCCCCAGCACGACCCCCTACACTGCCCGAACACCACTGCACTGCCCTAAACCCTGAAACACCAGCCCCAGCACGACCACCTACACTGCCCGAACACCACTGCACTGCCCTAAACCCTGAAACACCACCCCCAGCACGACCCCCTACACTGCCCGAACACCACTGCACTGCCCTAAACCCTGAAACACCACCCCCAGCACGACCCCCTACACTGCCCGAACACCACTGCACTGCCCTAAACCCTGAAACACCAGCCCCAGCACGACCCCTACACTGCCCGAACACCACTGCACTGCCCTAAACCCTGAAACACCACCCCCAGCACGACCCCCTACACTGCCCGAACACCACTGCACTGCCCTAAACCCTGAAACACCACCCCCAGCACGACCCCCTACACTGCCCGAACACCACTGCACTGCCCTAAACCCTGAAACACCACCCCCAGCACGACCCCCTACACTGCCCGAACACCACTGCACTGCCCTAAACCCTGAAACACCACCCCCAGCACGACCCCCTACACTGCCCGAACACCACTGCACTGCCCTAAACCCTGAAACACCACCCCCAGCACGACCCCCTACACTGCCCGAACACCACTGCACTGCCCTAAACCCTGAAACACCACCCCCAGCACGACCCCCTACACTGCCCGAACACCACTGCACTGCCCTAAACCCTGAAACACCACCCCCAGCACGACCCCCTACACTGCCCGAACACCACTGCACTGCCCTAAACCCTGAAACACCACCCCCAGCACGACCCCTACACTGCCCGAACACCACTGCACTGCCCTAAACCCTGAAACACCACCCCCAGCACGACCCCCTACACTGCCCGAACACCACTGCACTGCCCTAAACCCTGAAACACCACCCCCAGCACGACCCCTACACTGCCCGAACACCACTGCACTGCCCTAAACCCTGAAACACCAGCCCCAGCACGACCCCTACACTGCCCGAACACCACTGCACTGCCCTAAACCCTGAAACACCACCCCCAGCACGACCCCCTACACTGCCCGAACACCACTGCACTGCCCTAAACCCTGAAACACCACCCCCAGCACGACCCCCTACACTGCCCGAACACCACTGCACTGCCCTAAACCCTGAAACACCACCCCCAGCACGACCCCCTACACTGCCCGAACACCACTGCACTGCCCTAAACCCTGAAACACCACCCCCAGCACGACCCCCTACACTGCCCGAACACCACTGCACTGCCCTAAACCCTGAAACACCACCCCCAGCAAGACCCCCTACACTGCCCGAACACCACTGCACTGCCCTAAACCCTGAAACACCAGCCCCAGCAAGACCCCCTACACTGCCCGAACACCACTGCACTGCCCTAAACCCTGAAACACCACCCCCAGCACGACCCCCTACACTGCCCGAACACCACTGCACTGCCCTAAACCCTGAAACACCACCCCCAGCACGACCCCCTACACTGCCCGAACACCACTGCACTGCCCTAAACCCTGAAACACCACCCCCAGCACGACCCCCTACACTGCCCGAACACCACTGCACTGCCCTAAACCCTGAAACACCAGCCCCAGCACGACCCCTACACTGCCCGAACACCACTGCACTGCCCTAAACCCTGAAACACCAGCCCCAGCACGACCCCTACACTGCCCGAACACCACTGCACTGCCCTAAACCCTGAAACACCACCCCCAGCACGACCCCCTACACTGCCCGAACACCACTGCACTGCCCTAAACCCTGAAACACCACCCCCAGCACGACCCCCTACACTGCCCGAACACCACTGCACTGCCCTAAACCCTGTAACACCACCCCCAGCACGACCCCCTACACTGCCCGAACACCACTGCACTGCCCTAAACCCTGAAACACCACCCCAGCAAGACCCCCTACACTGCCCGAACACCACTGCACTGCCTAAACCCTGAAACACCACCCCCAGCACGACCCCCTACACTGCCCGAACACCACTGCACTGCCCTAAACCCTGAAACACCACCCCAGCACGACCCCCTACACTGCCCGAACACCACTGCACTGCCCTAAACCCTGAAACACCACCCCCAGCACGACCCCCTACACTGCCCGAACACCACTGCACTGCCTAAACCCTGAAACACCACCCCCAGCACGACCCCCTACACTGCCCGAACACCACTGCACTGCCCTAAACCCTGAAACACCACCCCCAGCACGACCCCCTACACTGCCCGAACACCACTGCACTGCCCTAAACCCTGAAACACCACCCCCAGCATGACCCCTACACTGCCCGAACACCACTGCACTGCCCTAAACCCTGAAACACCAGCCCCAGCACGACCCCTACACTGCCCGAACACCACTGCACTACCCTAAACCCTGAAACACCACCCCAGCACGACCCCCTACACTGCCCGAACACCACTGCACTGCCCTAAACCCTGAAACACCAGCCCCAGCACGACCCCCTACACTGCCCGAACACCACTGCACTGCCCTAAACCCTGAAACACCACCCCCAGCACGACCCCCTACACTGCCCGAACACCACTGCACTGCCCTAAACCCTGAAACACCAGCCCCAGCACGACCCCCTACACTGCCCGAACACCACTGCACTGCCCTAAACCCTGAAACACCAGCCCCAGCACGACCCCCTACACTGCCCGAACACCACTGCACTGCCCTAAACCCTGAAACACCAGCCCCAGCACGACCCCCTACACTGCCCGAACACCACTGCACTGCCCTAAACCCTGAAACACCACCCCCAGCACGACCCCCTACACTGCCCGAACACCACTGCACTGCCCTAAACCCTGAAACACCACCCCCAGCACGACCCCCTACACTGCCCGAACACCACTGCACTGCCCTAAACCCTGAAACACCACCCCCAGCACGACCCCCTACACTGCCCGAACACCACTGCACTGCCCTAAACCCTGAAACACCACCCCAGCACGACCCCCTACACTGCCCGAACACCACTGCACTGCCCTAAACCCTGAAACACCACCCCCAGCACGACCCCCTACACTGCCCGAACACCACTGCACTGCCCTAAACCCTGAAACACCACCCCCAGCACGACCCCCTACACTGCCCGAACACCACTGCACTGCCCTAAACCCTGAAACACCACCCCCAGCACGACCCCCTACACTGCCCGAACACCACTGCACTGCCCTAAACCCTGAAACACCACCCCCAGCACGACCCCCTACACTGCCCGAACACCACTGCACTGCCCTAAACCCTGAAACACCACCCCCAGCACGACCCCCTACACTGCCCGAACACCACTGCACTGCCCTAAACCCTGAAACACCAGCCCCAGCACGACCCCCTACACTGCCCGAACACCACTGCACTGCCCTAAACCCTGAAACACCACCCCCAGCAAGACCCCCTACACTGCCCGAACACCACTGCACTGCCCTAAACCCTGAAACACCAGCCCCAGCACGACCCCCTACACTGCCCGAACACCACTGCACTGCCCTAAACCCTGAAACACCAGCCCCAGCACGACCCCCTACACTGCCCGAACACCACTGCACTGCCCTAAACCCTGAAACACCACCCCCAGCACGACCCCCTACACTGCCCGAACACCACTGCACTGCCCTAAACCCTGAAACACCAGCCCCAGCACGACCCCCTACACTGCCCGAACACCACTGCACTGCCCTAAACCCTGAAACACCAGCCCCAGCACGACCCCCTACACTGCCCGAACACCACTGCACTGCCCTAAACCCTGAAACACCAGCCCCAGCACGACCCCCTACACTGCCCGAACACCACTGCACTGCCCTAAACCCTGAAACACCACCCCCAGCACGACCCCCTACACTGCCCGAACACCACTGCACTGCCCTAAACCCTGAAACACCAGCCCCAGCAAGACCCCTACACTGCCCGAACACCACTGCACTGCCCTAAACCCTGAAACACCACCCCCAGCACGACCCCTACACTGCCCGAACACCACTGCACTGCCTAAACCCTGAAACACCAGCCCCAGCAAGACCCCCTACACTGCCCGAACACCACTGCACTGCCCTAAACCCTGAAACACCACCCCCAGCACGACCCCCTACACTGCCCGAACACCACTGCACTGCCCTAAACCCTGAAACACCACCCCCAGCACGACCCCCTACACTGCCCGAACACCACTGCACTGCCCTAAACCCTGAAACACCAGCCCCAGCACGACCCCCTACACTGCCCGAACACCACTGCACTGCCCTAAACCCTGAAACACCACCCCCAGCACGACCCCCTACACTGCCCGAACACCACTGCACTGCCTAAACCCTGAAACACCACCCCCAGCACGACCCCCTACACTGCCCGAACACCACTGCACTGCCCTAAACCCTGAAACACCACCCCCAGCACGACCCCCTACACTGCCCGAACACCACTGCACTGCCCTAAACCCTGAAACACCACCCCCAGCACGACCCCCTACACTGCCCGAACACCACTGCACTGCCCTAAACCCTGAAACACCACCCCCAGCACGACCCCCTACACTGCCCGAACACCACTGCACTGCCTAAACCCTGAAACACCACCCCCAGCACGACCCCCTACACTGCCCGAACACCACTGCACTGCCCTAAACCCTGAAACACCACCCCCAGCACGACCCCTACACTGCCCGAACACCACTGCACTGCCCTAAACCCTGAAACACCAGCCCCAGCACGACCCCCTACACTGCCCGAACACCACTGCACTGCCCTAAACCCTGAAACACCAGCCCCAGCACGACCCCCTACACTGCCCGAACACCACTGCACTGCCCTAAACCCTGAAACACCACCCCCAGCACGACCCCCTACACTGCCCGAACACCACTGCACTGCCCTAAACCCTGAAACACCAGCCCCAGCACGACCCCCTACACTGCCCGAACACCACTGCACTGCCCTAAACCCTGAAACACCACCCCCAGCACGACCCCTACACTGCCCGAACACCACTGCACTGCCCTAAACCCTGAAACACCACCCCCAGCAAGACCCCTACACTGCCCGAACACCACTGCACTGCCCTAAACCCTGAAACACCACCCCAGCACGACCCCCTACACTGCCCGAACACCACTGCACTGCCCTAAACCCTGAAACACCACCCCAGCACGACCCCCTACACTGCCCGAACACCACTGCACTGCCCTAAACCCTGAAACACCACCCCCAGCACGACCCCCTACACTGCCCGAACACCACTGCACTGCCCTAAACCCTGAAACACCACCCCCAGCAAGACCCCCTACACTGCCCGAACACCACTGCACTGCCCTAAACCCTGAAACACCACCCCCAGCACGACCCCCTACACTGCCCGAACACCACTGCACTGCCCTAAACCCTGAAACACCACCCCCAGCACGACCCCTACACTGCCCGAACACCACTGCACTGCCCTAAACCCTGAAACACCACCCCCAGCACGACCCCCTACACTGCCCGAACACCACTGCACTGCCCTAAACCCTGAAACACCACCCCCAGCACGACCCCCTACACTGCCCGAACACCACTGCACTGCCCTAAACCCTGAAACACCACCCCCAGCACGACCCCCTACACTGCCCGAACACCACTGCACTGCCCTAAACCCTGAAACACCACCCCCAGCACGACCCCTACACTGCCCGAACACCACTGCACTGCCCTAAACCCTGAAACACCACCCCCAGCACGACCCCCTACACTGCCCGAACACCACTGCACTGCCCTAAACCCTGAAACACCACCCCAGCCAAGGACCCCTACACTTTGCTTGAACAACACTGCAGTGCCCTAAACCCCCTAAAACCTCCACCCCCAGCACGACCCCCTACACTGCCCGAACACCACTGCACTGCCCTAAACCCTGAAACACCAGCCCCAGCACGACCCCTACACTGCCCGAACACCACTGCACTGCCCTAAACCCTGAAACACCAGCCCCAGCACGACCCCCTACACTGCCCGAACACCACTGCACTGCCCTAAACCCTGAAACACCACCCCCAGCACGACCCCCTACACTGCCCGAACACCACTGCACTGCCCTAAACCCTGAAACACCACCCCCAGCACGACCCCCTACACTGCCCGAACACCACTGCACTGCCCTAAACCCTGAAACACCACCCCCAGCACGACCCCCTACACTGCCCGAACACCACTGCACTGCCCTAAACCCTGAAACACCACCCCCAGCACGACCCCCTACACTGCCCGAACACCACTGCACTGCCCTAAACCCTGAAACACCACCCCCAGCACGACCCCTACACTGCCCGAACACCACTGCACTGCCCTAAACCCTGAAACACCACCCCCAGCACGACCCCCTACACTGCCCGAACACCACTGCACTGCCCTAAACCCTGAAACACCACCCCCAGCACGACCCCCTACACTGCCCGAACACCACTGCACTGCCCTAAACCCTGAAACACCACCCCCAGCACGACCCCCTACACTGCCCGAACACCACTGCACTGCCCTAAACCCTGAAACACCACCCCCAGCACGACCCCCTACACTGCCCGAACACCACTGCACTGCCCTAAACCTGAAACACCACCCCCAGCACGACCCCCTACACTGCCCGAACACCACTGCACTGCCCTAAACCCTGAAACACCACCCCCAGCAAGACCCCCTACACTGCCCGAACACCACTGCACTGCCCTAAACCCTGAAACACCACCCCCAGCACGACCCCCTACACTGCCCGAACACCACTGCACTGCCTAAACCCTGAAACACCAGCCCCAGCACGACCCCTACACTGCCCGAACACCACTGCACTGCCCTAAACCCTGAAACACCACCCCCAGCACGACCCCCTACACTGCCCGAACACCACTGCACTGCCCTAAACCCTGAAACACCAGCCCCAGCACGACCCCCTACACTGCCCGAACACCACTGCACTGCCCTAAACCCTGAAACACCACCCCCAGCAAGACCCCCTACACTGCCCGAACACCACTGCACTGCCCTAAACCCTGAAACACCACCCCCAGCACGACCCCCTACACTGCCCGAACACCACTGCACTGCCCTAAACCCTGAAACACCACCCCCAGCACGACCCCCTACACTGCCCGAACACCACTGCACTGCCCTAAACCCTGAAACACCACCCCCAGCACGACCCCCTACACTGCCCGAACACCACTGCACTGCCCTAAACCCTGAAACACCACCCCCAGCAAGACCCCCTACACTGCCCGAACACCACTGCACTGCCCTAAACCCTGAAACACCACCCCCAGCACGACCCCCTACACTGCCTGAACACCACTGCACTGCCCTAAACCCTGAAACACCACCCCAGCAAGACCCCCTACACTGACCGAACACCACTGCACCCTAAACCCTGAAACACCACCCCCAGCACGACCCCCTACACTGCCCGAACACCACTGCACTGCCCTAAACCCTGAAACACCACCCCCAGCACGACCCCCTACACTGCCCGAACACCACTGCACTGCCCTAAACCCTGAAACACCAGCCCCAGCACGACCCCCTACACTGCCCGAACACCACTGCACTGCCCTAAACCCTGAAACACCAGCCCCAGCACGACCCCTACACTGCCCGAACACCACTGCACTGCCCTAAACCCTGAAACACCAGCCCCAGCACGACCCCTACACTGCCCGAACACCACTGCACTGCCCTAAACCCTGAAACACCACCCCCAGCACGACCCCCTACACTGCCCGAACACCACTGCACTGCCCTAAACCCTGAAACACCACCCCCAGCACGACCCCCTACACTGCCCGAACACCACTGCACTGCCTAAACCCTGAAACACCACCCCCAGCACGACCCCTACACTGCCCGAACACCACTGCACTGCCCTAAACCCTGAAACACCACCCCCAGCACGACCCCCTACACTGCCCGAACACCACTGCACTGCCCTAGGCCAGAACCACCACCAGCCAGGCCCTGCACCTTGAGCTGCCACTGCCTGCTGCCCCTAAACCCTGAAACCTTGTGTGACCCCTACACTTAGCACAGACACTGCTGCCTGGGCCATAAAAGAACCTGCATCCACACAGCCGCATTTCCTTGCCCCACAGTTCACCACTGCTGCCCTAGGCCTGAAGCTACTTACAATAGGACCCTACATAGCAGTTACCACTGCTGCCCTAAAGCCTGAGCACCAGCCCCAGCCACGACCCCTACACTGCTTGAGACACCACTGCACTGCCCTAAACCCTGAAACACCACCCCCAGCATGACCCCCTACACTGCCCGAACACCACTGCACTGCCCTAAACCCTGAAACACCACCCCCAGCACGACCCCCTACACTGCCCGAACACCACTGCACTGCCCTAAACCCTGAAACACCACCCCCAGCACGACCCCCTACACTGCCCGAACACCACTGCACTGCCCTAAACCCTGAAACACCACCCCCAGCACGACCCCCTACACTGCCCGAACACCACTGCACTGCCCTAAACCCTGAAACACCACCCCCAGCACGACCCCCTACACTGCCCGAACACCACTGCACTGCCTAAACCCTGAAACACCACCCCCAGCACGACCCCCTACACTGCCCGAACACCACTGCACTGCCCTAAACCCTGAAACACCACCCCAGCACGACCCCCTACACTGCCCGAACACCACTGCACTGCCCTAAACCCTGAAACACCACCCCCAGCACGACCCCCTACACTGCCCGAACACCACTGCACTGCCCTAAACCCTGAAACACCAGCCCCAGCACGACCCCCTACACTGCCCGAACACCACTGCACTGCCCTAAACCTGAAACACCAGCCCCAGCACGACCCCCTACACTGCCCGAACACCACTGCACTGCCCTAAACCCTGAAACACCACCCCAGCACGACCCCTACACTGCCCGAACACCACTGCACTGCCCTAAACCCTGAAACACCACCCCCAGCAAGACCCCCTACACTGCCCGAACACCACTGCACTGCCCTAAACCCTGAAACACCACCCCCAGCACGACCCCTACACTGCCCGAACACCACTGCACTGCCCTAAACCCTGAAACACCAGCCCCAGCACGACCCCCTACACTGCCCGAACACCACTGCACTGCCCTAAACCCTGAAACACCACCCCCAGCACGACCCCCTACACTGCCCGAACACCACTGCACTGCCCTAAACCCTGAAACACCACCCCAGCACGACCCCCTACACTGCCCGAACACCACTGCACTGCCCTAAACCCTGAAACACCACCCCCAGCACGACCCCCTACACTGCCCGAACACCACTGCACTGCCCTAAACCCTGAAACACCACCCCCAGCACGACCCCCTACACTGCCCGAACACCACTGCACTGCCCTAAACCCTGAAACACCACCCCCAGCACGACCCCCTACACTGCCCGAACACCACTGCACTGCCCTAAACCCTGAAACACCAGCCCCAGCACGACCCCCTACACTGCCCGAACACCACTGCACTGCCCTAAACCCTGAAACACCACCCCCAGCATGACCCCCTACACTGCCCGAACACCACTGCACTGCCCTAAACCCTGAAACACCACCCCCAGCAAGACCCCTACACTGCCCGAACACCACTGCACTGCCCTAAACCCTGAAACACCACCCCCAGCACGACCCCCTACACTGCCCGAACACCACTGCACTGCCCTAAACCCTGAAACACCAGCCCCCAGCACGACCCCCTACACTGCCCGAACACCACTGCACTGCCCTAAACCCTGAAACACCACCCCCAGCATGACCCCTACACTGCCCGAACACCACTGCACTGCCCTAAACCCTGAAACACCACCCCCAGCACGACCCCCTACACTGCCCGAACACCACTGCACTGCCCTAAACCCTGAAACACCACCCCCAGCACGACCCCCTACACTGCCCGAACACCACTGCACTGCCCTAAACCCTGAAACACCAGCCCCAGCACGACCCCTACACTGCCCGAACACCACTGCACTGCCCTAAACCCTGAAACACCAGCCCCAGCACGACCCCCTACACTGCCCGAACACCACTGCACTGCCCTAAACCCTGAAACACCACCCCCAGCACGACCCCCTACACTGCCCGAACACCACTGCACTGCCCTAAACCCTGAAACACCAGCCCCAGCACGACCCCCTACACTGCCCGAACACCACTGCACTGCCCTAAACCCTGAAACACCACCCCCAGCACGACCCCCTACACTGCCCGAACACCACTGCACTGCCCTAAACCCTGAAACACCACCCCCAGCACGACCCCCTACACTGCCCGAACACCACTGCACTGCCCTAAACCCTGAAACACCACCCCCAGCAAGACCCCCTACACTGCCCGAACACCACTGCACTGCCTAAACCCTGAAACACCACCCCCAGCACGACCCCTACACTGCCCGAACACCACTGCACTGCCCTAAACCCTGAAACACCACCCCCAGCACGACCCCCTACACTGCCCGAACACCACTGCACTGCCCTAAACCCTGAAACACCACCCCCTGCATGACCCCCTACACTGCCCGAACACCACTGCACTGCCCTAAACCCTGAAACACCACCCCCAGCACGACCCCCTACACTGCCCGAACACCACTGCACTGCCCTAAACCCTGAAACACCACCCCAGCACGACCCCCTACACTACCCGAACACCACTGCACTACCCTAAACCCTAAAATACTACCCCCAGCACGACCCCCTACACTGCCCGAACACCACTGCACTGCCCTAAACCTGAAACACCACCCCCAGCACGACCCCCTACACTGCCCGAACACCACTGCACTGCCCTAAACCCTGAAACACCACCCCAGCACGACCCCCTACACTGCCCGAACACCACTGCACTGCCCTAAACCCTGAAACACTCAGCCCCAGCACGACCCCCTACACTGCCCAAACACCACTGCACTGCCCTAAACCCTGAAACACTACCCCAGCATGACCCCCTACACTGCCCAAACACCACTGCACTGCCCTAAACCCTGAAACACCACCCCCAGCAAGACCCCCTACACTGCCCGAACACCACTGCACCTAAACCCTGAAACACCACCCCAGCACGACCCCTACACTGCCCGAACACCACTGCACTACCCTAAACCCTAAAGCACGACCTCCTACACTGCCCAAACACCACTGCACTGCCCTAAACCCTGAAACACCACCCCCAGCACGACCCCTACACTGCACGAACACCACTGCACTGCCCTAAACCCTGAAACACTACCCCAGCACGACACCCTACACTGCCCAAACACCACTGCACTGCCCTAAACCTAAAACACTACCCCCAGCATGACCCCCTACACTGCCCGAACACCACTGCACTGCCCTAAACCCTGAAACACTACCCCCAGCAGTACCCCCTACACTGCCCGAACACCACTGCACTGCCCTAAACCCTGAAACACCACCCCCAGCACGACCCCCTACACTGCCCGAACACCACTGCACTGCCCTAAACCCTAAACACCACCCCCAGCACGACCCCCTACACTGCCCGAACACCACTGCTCTGCCCTAAACCCTGAAACACTACCCCCAGCACGACCCCTACACTGCCCAAACACCACTGCACTGCCTAAACCCTGAAACACTCACCCCAGCACGACCCCCTACACTGCCCAAACACCACTGCACCCTAAACCCTAAATACTACCCCCAGCATGACCCCCTACACTACACGAACACCACTGCACTACCCTAAACCCTAAAACACTACCCCAGCACGACCCCCTTCACTACCTAAACACAACTGCACAATTTGTTACAGGCGTTGCAACGCAGGCCTGTGGTGCTTACTGGAAGTACTTGGTGGGCTAGTTGGGCCTCAGGGACCCTCAGGATTCAAGGTGACCTGATCCCCCAACTTCAAAGCAGCGCCACGGGCGCCGCATTTGCACAGTGGTGAAGGGAGGCGCGGGCCTCAGGTGACATGTGCAAACACGCCTCAGGTGCATCCTGAGTTGGGGATTCTCTCTTGAGGCCTGAGGGGCCTGGCCTGGCTCACCAGGTTGCTCTTCAGTAAGCACAACAGAGAGGCGTTGCAGAGGTGAAAGCGAGCGCGGCCTCGGAGCGCTCTCTCTGCAGCTCAGCTCTGGTGGTCCTAACTGTAGGTACCTGGGGGCTAGTTGGGCCTAGGGACCCTCAGGATTCAAGGACTTAATCCCGCAACTCAAAACGCGCCACGCGGGCGCGCTTGCACACGCGTTTTTAAGAGGTAGTTTTAATCCCCCTGCCCTATTATGTACTAGGGACTTACAGAGGAGGTCATGCTAATCACAGGGGTACCCCAACGCATAGTGTTCCCTAGTGTATGTAGGTGTTTTCACTGTATTCTAAGTGTCTTTTAGCATAGCACTGACTCTGGTTAGTCAGAGTCAGTTACCACCAGTACCCGTCTGAAAAAGTTGTGGGCACGGGATGATTTTGCAACATGGCCTCTTTCTGCTCCTCTGTTGGTTCTTTCTGCACATCTTTTGCTTCTTCCTGCACTTTTCTTCGTCTTTGTGGACTTCTGTTGCTTCTTTCTGCATTTCTTTTGCTTCTTTCTGCGCGTTTTTCTTCTTTCTTCACATGTCCTACCTCTGTAGGCATAGTTAGAAACTAGCATTTAAAAAACCTTTGAAATTCACTTAAAAATCATAGGTTTCAGGCACGTTATAGTTAGAAATTAGCATTTAAAAAACCTTTGAAATTCACTGAAAAACCATAGGTTTTAGGGACAGTTATAGTTAGTTGGACATTTCACTCGTACAAAACCATAGAAATTCCCCCGTTATAGTTAGTTCAGCTAACTATAACTCGCGCCCGCAATGCACTGCTGATGACGTCACATATTACATCACTCATGACATGGTCAGTGACATCACTGATGACATCACTGATGACATCTCAAATGACATCACTGATGACATCATCCATGTGATAATTTCATGCATCTTCTCACACCCTAATATAACTTTTGATACACCCACTCTAAATTACAGACTGCCATTCTCAAAACCATACACACTCCAATACCAATAACTACATACCCACTCACTGATTCTTAGGTCTACACACACACATCTACTCACTCACCCGTACAGTCACTCATACTTACAGTCACTCAGTACAGGACTATCATATGCACTCATACACCTATATAAACACTCACACACCGCCACTCATCCATAGAGGTACTCACACACCTAGTCAGTCATGCAAAAAATTAATCACACACCCATTTACTCACCTATACAGTTATACACACACCAGCTCACTTACTCATACAAATACTAGCACATTCTTACGCTCTTATACAATAACTGATACAAGCACACACGCATCCATACAGCCACTCTCACAATCACACACTCTCACTTATAGCCATTTAAATACTCTAACACACATATATACTGCCTTTTACATATGTAGTTACTCGCACATGTACCACTGAGATATACATTCACTCACTAACACACCCATACACACACTCACCCACCCAAGCAGTCCATCACAGATGCACTCTTGAAATCATGCACCCAGTGAATCACCCACTCACACATCTATGTACAGAGTCACACACACCCCACCCACACAAACACTCAGGCAGCCATACAGATACTCAGAGAACCAATCAATAACCCATATAGACACTCATGTAGCTATTCGCAAATCCATGCATCCACTTACACACCAACAAACAGACGGATACAGACATTCACACAGTTTAGTCACTAACCCATGCATTCAGTAAGATACGTTTAATCACTCACTTGTAGAGTCAGTCACGCACGTACTAAATCATCCATTCAGACACTTATACACCCACTCATTCTTCAATACGCCTTTCCCTATATATATTAAACATATTTAAACTTTACAGAAACACACAGTCACTGGATGATGTCATCAGTGATTTCATTTGAGATGTCATCAGTGATGTCATCAGTGATGTCACTGACCATGTCATGAGTGATGTAATATGTGACGTCATCAGCAGTGCATTGCGGGGGCGCGAGTTATAGTTAGCTGAACTAACTATAACGGGGAATTTCTATGGTTTTGTACGAGTGAAATGTCCAACTAACTATAACTGTCCCTAAAACCTATGGTTTTTTCAGTGAATATATATATACAAATATATATATTTACAACATTGAATGTTGAGCACTCCATTGTAGACAATAGATGCTGCAGGCTTCTACTGGCTGGTAGAAGCCCGAGAGCAACATTCCAATGCTGTTTTCCCTTTCACAGTTGCTGCTGTGAGCAAAGGCCTCTCGGAGCCCGAGGAGATTTAAACCCCTCGGGTTTAAATCTCTTTGTTTTTACTAATTAGAACATTCTGCCTTCTAGGCGCGGAATGTTCTAATAGCCTAGGGCCCTCCTAGCGGACTCTCTACCAGCCATTAAAGGCCCACTCCTCGCCGTTAAAGGCCCTGCCTTCGGCTCGGGCCTTTAATATTGGAGCTGGCCTTTAATGGCAGGTAGAGCCAGCTAGGTTGGGCTCTAAAGCTATTATATATATATATATATATATATATATATATATATATCAGAGAGAGAGAGAGAGAGAGAGAGAGAGAAAGAA
Source organism: Calotriton arnoldi (assembly GCA_963921515.1). Classification (NCBI taxonomy): domain Eukaryota; kingdom Metazoa; phylum Chordata; class Amphibia; order Caudata; family Salamandridae; genus Calotriton; species Calotriton arnoldi. The sequence continues at coordinate 374 of CAWUFW010008014.1, read as the reverse complement.
AAATAAAGGAACCAAGTACGTTATATTTAGGAATTCGCTTAGAAAACCTTGAAATTCACTGAAACGAAAGTTACAGAGACGTTATAGTTAGGAAATGAGCATTTAAAAACCTTAGAAGTTCACTGAAAAACACAGGTTTCAGGGACGTTATAGTTAGGATTTAGCATTTTCAAAACCTTTGAAATTCACTGAAAAACACCCAGGTTTCAGAGAAGTTATAGTTAGGAATTAGCATTTTATAAACCTTAGAAATTCACTGAAAAACACAGGTTACAGGAACGTTATAGTTAGGCTGACATTTCATTAGTACAAAATCAGTGAAATTCAGCCGTTAAGGTTAGCTGAGCCAACTCTAACTCATAGCAATACGTAAC